>JAWXYG010000003.1:56714700-57327023 GCA_034222035.1 Acacia crassicarpa
TCTGGAATCGGGCCAAAAAGTGAAATACATTTCCATTGTGTGACTTGTGAGTCTCTTTTTTTCCTCGCAGGTCTCCCATACTTTAACACATTCATTTTTTCAAATGAAAGCTGCCACTTTTGTCCCAGGTATATGGAAAGAAGTCATGTATTTGACAATGCAATTTAAATTAATTAGTCGTATATAAGTTTTATATCAATAAAGTTAAGTCAACTAAATTTCTTAATGAGCCAAGTGTAAGGAATGCTCACTAATTGGAATGATCATATATTTTATATTTATTAAAAAAGTTATAGTTGGAAGTAGTATTTACTTAATTTAAAATCTATTTTTCCAAGTCTTTGGACACATGATCAAGAGTCGATAATATATAACAGCAACTTCCATTTCATACAATATAATTAAATAGAAGGAGTTGTGAGGGAAGGGGAATATGGAAGGAAGAAAATGGGCTCTCGGCTTATTCTCACGTCTCGTTTAATTTTCTTTTTGTTAATCATATACGGTAATCGAGCCTACAGCGAAGATCATTACATAACTTTTTTCCTCCTTTTATTGATCACACGCGTTTTTGTCTGACAAAAAACTCATTAATTTCCTAAGTCACTCATTATTCAAATAAAACCAACCCAATTAAAGTTTTAGTGGTTGTTGCAATAATGAAATGGTTCAACTTTGATAAAGGAATATATACTTGCGTGAAGGATATGTTCAACTTTGATAAAGGAATATATACTTGCGTGAAGGATTGGCAGTTTGAAACTTAACTCTTTTCGCATTGGATTCCCTTTCATTTCCATACCTTTATGTTACTTTCCCAGCAACTTTAATCCACTGATGACGGTAAAGAAAAGTTATGGTACGAGAAAGGAAAAATGTGGACCCTTCTTTTAAGATTTCTTTCCTTTCATTATTCTTTTGATGTAGAAAACGAGAAGAATGTGGACCCTTTCTTTTACGATTGCTTTCCTTTCATCATTCTTTTTTATTGCAGAAAGAGAGAGAGAGAGGAAAACAGGAAGAAAAGACGAAGATATGAAAGACACAGGAAGAAATTGTGCGAAACTTGCAACAAAATTCTAGCTTCAACCATCTAACAACATCGTCAGGAAGGTAAACACCTTGACCCTTGTATATATCTTAAGCATATGAGTTTAATCCACTTCACTTATAGTTGTTAGCCCATCTTAGTATAATATTCACTTCACTTGACCATCTCATATTTGATTTATTTTCCTTAGCCAATGATATGGTTTAGTTGTTTTAGGTCGTCATATATTATTAGTGGTTCTTCAAATTATACTCCAGAAGTAATTGGCATGGCAAGTGACCAAGATGCATCTTCCTCAAATTCTTCCAACTCCAATTCAACCCCAAGAACCTGCAAGTATGAAATTTTCTTGAGTTTTAGAGGCGAAGACACTCGTAAAGGCTTCACAGATCACTTGTATCATGCATTAATTAGTAGGGGATTCAGAGTTTTCAGAGATGATGAAGAGCTTGAGAGAGGAGAAGTCATTTCAAAAGAACTCTTACAGGCAATTGAGGACTCTCATTTCGCAATTGTTGTTCTCTCCAAAAATTATGCGTCTTCTTCATGGTGTTTAAATGAGCTCCAACATATTCTTTCCTCAAGAGATAATTCGTGTCAACAGGCTTTTCCCATATTTTATGATGTAAATCCATCTGATGTACGAAATCAAAAAGGAAGTTTTGAGGAAGCTTTTGTTGGGCATCAAATGCTTCAAAGGGACAATGAGGTCTTAAAAAATTGGAGAGAATCTCTCACAAAAATTGCTAACTTATCTGGTTGGGATTGCAAGGATTGGTAAGTTCATTTCTTAATGGGTAAAATTATGAGACGTATATTTTTTTGCTTATAATCATTTCATTGAACATAAATCTAGATTCAATCAAGCTATTTGTTTGGCATGTATGTGTTCTTATTTTAAAGATAAAAAATTAACTATTTGTTGTAACATGGAATTATTTGTTGTCCATATTGAATTTGTTTCAATGAGTTTATGATCCAAAAGAAAAATAATATTAACAATTGCAGTCATTTAAGTAACAAATATTATAATTACAGAATCAATTAAAAGTGATATATCTTACTTGCGCTCATTCATATGTTGTTTTAACTTGTAGGCCTGAAGCAAAACTTATTGAGATGGTGGTTGAGGTGCTGTGGACCAAATTACGTCCTAAACTACCACCTTATTGTGAAGACTTAATTGGAATTGAAAATAAATTAGAACAACTAGAGCCACTGTTGGAGATAGGCTTGACGAATGTTCGGTTCATAGGAATATGGGGCTTACCTGGTGTGGGTAAGACAACAATTGCTAGGGCTCTTTTTGACAAATATCGTAGCCAATTTGAAATCAAATGCTTTCTTCACAATGTTAGGGAAACTTCAGAAAGAGATGGTGAGGTTCACTTACAAAGTAAACTACTTTCACATCTCAAAATTAGAAACATGGAGATTAAAGACACATTTGATGGGAAGGAAATAATCCAAAACCGTTTTAAGGATAAAAAAGTTTTACTTATCCTTGATGATGTTAGCCATACAAGCCATTTAGAAAATTTGGCTAACAAGCCTAGTTGGTTTGGTGCTGGGAGTAGAGTGATCATAACAACAAGAGATTCAGGGTTGTTGCGTAGAGTGCATGAAGTACATGCCTACAAGGTTCAAATTATGAACCCACATGAATCCTTTCAACTCTTTTGTTCTAAAGTATTTAAAAGTGGTGAACCTCAGAGGGATCTTTTGCATATGTCTAAAACTGTTTGTGATTATGCGAAAGGCCTTCCTTTAGCTCTCTCTGTTTTGGGTTCTTTTTTGTGTGGAAGAAGTAGCCTGGGAGAATGGGAAGATGCTTTGGACATGTTGCAGAAGAACCAACATAACGATATTCTTAGCGCACTTAAACTAAGTTTTGATGTGTTAGCTGACACAGAACAAGCTATATTTTTAGATATTGCTTGCTTCTTCAATGGGTGGAGCAAAACGGTCATCGCACATATATTCAAAAGTTGTGGATTCAATGCAAAAATTGGAATAGCAACTCTTCAGGAAAAGTCTTTACTAAAGGATTATGATGATTGTTTAGTGATGCATGATTTGCTTGCACAAATGGGTAAAAGAATTGTTGTAGATAAGTCTCCTAATGATGTTGGAAATCGTAGTAGATTGTGGTCTAAGGAAGATATTGATGAAGTTATGGAAAACAATTTGGTGAGTTTTGATCTTAGCTTTTATATTGGTTTTCATACATTTTATATATTATTAGTTTCTTGTCAATTGATTTTGATATCATTTTCTTGGTGACTAATGTTGTTTAATTATTAGGGTACAAAAGAAATACAAGGTATGGTTTCATCCACATCTTGTGAGGCATCTTGGGATCCTGAAGCCTTTTCAACATTCCGTAACCTCAGATTACTCATCATCGTAACATGTGATTTCAGCCTTCCTTATGGCCTTGAATGTCTTCCTCATTCTTTGAAAATCCTTTACTGGACAAAATATCCTTTAGACACTTTTCCTCCAGGAGCTCGATTTTATAAACTAGTTGATCTTAAAATGCGTCACAGCAAATTAAAGAAACTTTGGAATAAAAGCCTGGTAAGATATACATCTTTTGCTTTGAGGTTATAGAGAGTGTAGTTGATTATGCAAGTCAGTACAATGTATTTTTTTTCTCCACTGATTCTCATATGTTTGTTTGACCAGTGCTCGAAGAATTTGAAGTTTTTGGACTTGAGTTATTCCAAAAACTTAATTGAAACTCCTGATTTATGTGAACTTCCAAATCTAGAAAGATTAGAACTTGAAGGTTGTGAAGATATTGTTGACCTTCATGCCTCAATTGGACAACACACAAAGCTTTGTGTATTGAATTTAAAGGGTTGCAAAAAGCTTAAAAATTGGTGTCTAAAAAAATTGGAAATGACTGCTTTGAAAGAATTTGTTCTATGTGGGTGCATTCAAGTAAAACGTCTCCCAGAGTTTGGAGAAAGTATGAAAAATTTAGAAATGCTTGATGCTGGGGAGACAAATTTAGTCAAACTTCCTGAGTCACTTGGACTATTGACTAGTCTTGAGACATTGAAGTTAAGGGGCTGCAAAACTCTTGTTTGCCTTCCCGACAGCATTCATAAGTTGACGCGTCTTGTATTTGTTGATATAGCCGGCTGCTCAAGATTTGCTAGATTGCCAGAAAACTTGAATGAAATGAAAGCCTTGGAAGAGATTGATGCAAGTGAAACTGAAATAACAGAAGTACCATCTTCCATTGGTGAGTTAAACAAGGTCAAGAAATTGTCGTTTCAGGGGTGCAAGAGGTTAACGTCAAACTCTTGGAGCTTGATTCATCCGCTGAACCTCATGTTTTGGAGGCATGCAATCCATAAGGGCTTAGCATTGCCTGACTGTATCTTCAACCTTAAATCACTGAAAGAATTAAATTTAAGCTATTGCGGTATTGACGATGGATCCGTTCCAAATAGCTTTAGTGGCTTATCATCATTGGAGAAATTAAATCTCAGTGGAAACTTGTTTAAGAAACTACATACGGGATGCATATCTAATCTCTTGAAATTGAGAGTTCTTCTTTTGAATTCATGTTCAAAACTTGGGTCGTTGCCGCAGTTAGGACCAAATGTATATATGGCAGATGCAAGAGAATGTGTTTCATTGGAACCAATGTCGGACGAACTATTATCACATTTCTTTACTTCAATTGAGCAGGTATATACATATAGTTTATTATATTCTGTTGTTAGTTATACTATATAATTTGATATGTGATATTTTTGGGGTATATAGGGCGAAAGATTGATAGTGGGAGACAGTCTTGATATGACAATTCCAGGAAGTGAAATACCCTCATGGTTTAAGAATCAAAATGATCTTTTTCTGAATCATCATGGTGAAGCTTGGATGATGATAGACATGCCTCCTTGCGGCGAAGAAGTGTTAGGAATTGGATTATGTGTTGTGATTGATGATAAGTTTTTTTCCACTGAACCCAACAAAAGACCACCTTTTGGTTTGCTTAATTGTTGGCTTTTTTTTGCTACAATTCCTCACCCACCTTATTCCCAGCCCGAGAGTTATGCGAGGGTTTGTGTATATCAAGAAGACATGAAGTCAAGTCACCTATGGATAATGTTTTGGAAACAAGAAGAGGAACTCAGTCGTTGCCTACAATTAAGCGAGTACAGTCACATTCCCTTGAAATTTAGTGCTGGTCCTTATTGGAAAAAGGATTCAAAAGATTGGAAAATGGATAGAAAAGATTGGAAAATAAAGTGTGGATGGCGCGTCATACACAAAGGTGATTTTGAAAACTGGGACTCCTCAATGAGACAAAGTCTCCTTCCAGCAGCCGGACAACACAGTGGCCAAGTATGTCACTTTCATCATACATGCATTCTCATTTATTTTTATTTCAAACTACACCTTCAATCCCTAATTATTAGTAAAAAACAGTTTAAGCACTTAGCCCATGATATAATTCTCGTTTCACCATTAAAATTTTTTTATTATTCATAAAATTAGTTAAATTACTTATTTGTAACTAATGGTTCAAACAATCTTTTACGATTATTTCTAATACTTAATGATATGTCGTAATGAATTTTTTTATATAAGCGAAAATAAATTCAGCATTTTAATAAAGGAAAAAAAAAATCAAGTATTTCTATGTAGGAGAAAAATTGGATGCGTTCTTATGTTTAAACAGGACAAAAGCAAAGTGCTTAATATGGTTCTACTATACATTTAGAACAAATTAAAAAAGAGTAATTAAGTTATATAGGAAACCTTTTAATATTTAAAAAATTGGAAAGATGAAAAAATGAAATTAATTAAGGGTATAAGTGAAAAAAAGAGCATTATATTAATTAAGGATACAAGTGGACCAATGCAATCAATTTTCAGATATTAACTAATATTAACTGTTGTTTTAACAGGAACCTGTTAAATTTAGGTAATTTTCTTTTATGGATAATAACCAGCTAGGGAGGGAAGGATTATATGCGAATACTAATTTTCTATCTGCTTATCCCAATCCTTACTTATTGAAGTTTTAAGACCCATTTCCAATTAATTCACCGATATGAAGGCATTTAAATAACACACGCACATATCATTGTCAACAACATAGATTAAAAGTAAAAATGTAAGGGGAAGGTGAAAACAAATTATTAAAAACTTAAATTCTTTTTTAAATTGATCATACGAGTATTGTAACAAAAAATGAAGTTTTTTTTTAAAAAAAAAGGAACGACGAAGAGAAGTAAACACAGCTTGATTTGTTATATGTAATAATGGTATTAGGTACAATAAGAGATTTCATAAAATAAGAAACAAGCAAGAAATGTAGATAGAGGTATGTAATTTAAATTTGAAAAATGGTGTATTAGTGATATTAAAAGTATATAAATGATGATGTAGGACGCAGCTTAATTATTTTTGTGATGATGTGATTGTGTTAATGTGATGATCGGGGTTTGCAACACATTGTGCAGGATGTTCGTACCCCAATGCCCCTAAATTTTAAATCGAGATCGATTTCAGTCCGCTGCCCGACACCAAATTTACGTATGATTCCTGGAAAATTTTAAAGTTCGGTGTAGATGATGCAAGGTACGTGATATTGTAAGATGACAATATCCTTTATCTGTTAATGAATTTCAAAGTTGGTGTTATGATATGAAATCCAAATTACCGACTTCTGAGTATAATTTATCAGTTAAGTTATTATGATGACCACTAAATGCTGTTTTAATGTGCCTAGCTACTCCTAACACCTACCAAAGTCTTCATTATATTGTCCCCAAAAACACTCAAACCTTTCCAGTATTATTCACAAAATTGTTTTTTCCTAAAGCAAATAGCACCAATATGATACAACTTGCAGAATAAGTGAGGCAATACATTGGTTTAGAAGAGCTCCTTTTAAGTTTGTTGGATAAATTCTAACAGACGGGGCCACAAATTCAAGAACTAATCCAGTTGGTAAGCACTCTCATTTCTGCCTAGTTAGCTTCAACTTAATCATGACTGGGACTAAACTGACTTGCGTCCATTCTTTGCACGTGAATTCTTGTTGCTACTAATGCATTTAAACCAATTTTATAATGGGAGTTGAGTCTGGCAGAGAAGGAGTTAGTGATTGAACCATAATTTTATATGCTTTTTCATGATTAATTTAGGATTTTTAATATATTCTCTAGGACATTATTATATGATTAAACGTTAATTTAAATTAAAGACATTTATATTGTCTGAGCAAAAAAAATAAAGACATTTATATTGAATTAAGTGCAATTAAAAATAAAATGGTCATAATTTGTTAATTATTCATACAAATTAATTTTTGGACTTTTGATACTATTTGTGCTTAATCCTATAGTGTAGGTGTTTGAAAAATTGGATTGAATTTGAAAATGGCAGTTTGGGACTTGAATTGCGGAAAGGACAATTTGATATCATGAATTTCGAAAAGGCCGATTTAGTACACTTGAAAACTGCAGCGTTTTGGACAGAAACAATTTGGTCAGTTTCAGGCAGCTGAGGGATTTTTCCAGGGGGGAGACAACCGCGAACGAGCAGAGCTGGACCACACTAGAATCTAGTCATAATTGGTCTGTTCTCATTGTCGTCGGATACCCTCAGATCGCCACCTCCTTCGTCCTACAACCACCACAGATTCCTTCACTCTCCATCATCTAAATCCAGCCCCATCGAGACTCCTTCACTCTTCCTTCAAGACCGATAGATTCTTCTTCACACCTCCAGATTCGGTTTTGCATTTTATCTTGATGAACTTCTAGTGCTTCAAACAAGTTGTGACAGTGGCTATGTATAGCTAATTAATTTGGTTCTTGGTGATGAGCATTTGTGATTTAGCTCAATGGACTAGGCAGGGAGTTTTTCTATTATTATATTAGTCTAGATTTATATGTTTAAATTGTCTAATTTAAGGAATTATTGTGTATGATTCTAGAACTGAGATTAATGTTAATTGTCTCTGTTGGTTTAATATTTGTAGTTGAAATTGGATTTAGTGGTGTGAAGATAATGTGTTTGAATTTATTGTCGTTGCGATGAGGCTTTGTTGATTAGCGTGTTATTGTATAGTTAATGTGGTTGATTTGTGTTTTTGAGGGACTGTTACTCATATTACATTATTCCAATTTTAATTGCACATATTAAGTACTCCCTCCGGTTTTAATTATAGGAACACTTTTTGGAGTTGGTTTTGGTTCTAATTATAAGAGCAAGTTTTAAATTTTGTCAATTTTTTCCTCTAATACCCCTATTTATACTTTCTCAATAATAATTAAAGACAATAATAATTTAATAATACACCTATATATTTTATAAAGTAAATAATATTTGTAACTCATTAATGTTATATATACCTCAATTATACTTTTTTCTTATAAAATAATTTTGAGCAAGTTTTGTCACATTTTTCCCATATTACCCCTATTAATACTTCTTTCACAATAATTAATTTACAACACATTTATATTCTATCAAGTGAGAGATTCTACTTTATTTTTTATTTTTAAATAAAATAATTTTAATATTCCTTTTTAAAAAAATAAAATGGAACTATAAATAATGGTAAGAGATGAAAACATTTATGCGAATCTGGGTGAGCGGTATAACTATTATTTAATTGTATGCAATATATTTATTTTTAATTATATATGTAATTGTCATCTATTTTGTACGAAGGTATCAGAGACTTTTTGTTATATTTTTTGAAGATATTAAAAGAAATGAAAGGTGAAAGTGCAATGGAGCCGTACACAAATGTTGTATGAAAGAGAGAGATAAAGAAGGGAATTAATAAAAAATGAGAAGGCAATAAATGCAGAGAGACTAAGTGCGCCCGGGAAAAAAACTACGATTGAACTAATTTTGTCTCTTACGTAATTTTTAACTCTCAGTAGGGGTATTTTTGGAAAATAATTATACTTAACTAATTTAACTTTCTTCCTTAATCTCTCCAAATTCTGGTAATTAGCTCCTATAATTAGGATCAGAGGGAGTAATTTTTAATAATATCTCAAAAGGTAGTGGTTAACTATATTTATAGGAGCTACTATTGATTGAGAATATTGAATTCAAGTGTTATCTTAAGGTTTTTAATAAGACTTAATGAATTTTAAATCTCATACTTTTTGAGTAAGGATAATCATTTATTTATTATCAAGAGCATCCATCATTTATATTTTCACTCTCAACCTAAACATTTCTTCTTCGTTTTCTAAAACTAGAAAAAAGAGTAGAAATAACTATTTTAATGAATTTTAATTAGTCAAAACTGATAGGGAAAAACTTTACAGCCTATAAACTCCGTAAGTGCACGGGTCGTACCAAGTAATAAAAAGTGAGTAAGATATCGTTCCCACGATGACTTGGTATCACAAACTTTTGGTTAAACATTAATTTTACACTTTTTTTTAAGTTGAGAACACCAAATTGAATTTAATTAAGAAAAGGAACTAAACTAAAATTAAAATAAACAAACCACCATAATAGTGAAATGAGCAACCCAGAGTCACTAATCCCTTATTAGCTTCATAAACTTTGATTTTACTAATTTAATTAGCCTTAATATCAATTTTGTTAATCTCGAGTATAAATAGCTATAAGTGCTTGTCGGTCCACTTACAATCTTCTCTTAAGTATATTTTGTTATGTCTAACATAATTACTCAAGAGGCAATGAAACTCAAGCACACTCTTCAGCAATTATATGGGGCAATTAGGTATATGTCTATCCTAATCGTAAATTAAATCGTAATCTAATCCCATATTACTTAATCTCAGAGCCTAATTAAAATTCCCTTCGTCAAGGTAAATCCTAATTCTCAAAATCATATTCAATGGTGGCCAGTCACTAAATAGATAAAGTTAAACAAGATTAAGTAACCAAAATTAATATTAATTATAACTAAATAATAAAAACAAAGTCTAATCCACACCTATAAATTCAAAGTTCCTCTAGGTTGTAAAGATAAATTAGCCAAACATGACTTTAACAAAAACCAGCACAGAGAATTTAAATCCAGATTTTAGCAACTAACAAAAAGAAAAGCATCAGGAATCAAATCTGTCAAACATGGCTTCTCCATTCTTTTCTTTTTGTTCCGTTCAAATCTGAGCTCCCAAATCGCGACTGTGGTTGGATGGTGATGGAAAAAGGGAAGATCTCGCCGGCGACTGTGGTGGATATTAACGCCGCCGGCGAGAGAGGAAGGAAAAGATTGAAGGTTTGGAGTTGCAGCGCTGCTATCTGTTCTTTCTCTTTTCCAGAATCGCGTCTCCCGTCCTCCGCAAGTCGTCCCTCCTGCACCTCTCTTTTTTCAATTAACCCCCATCAAAACGGTGCGCGCCTCCTATTGCGTTTTTCTTCTTTTTTCGTAAAACCAATAGCCGCCTCTCGGATCAAGTAAAGGATGCAATCTATAATATCCCTATCCCTACCAATGGTCTGGAAGATAAACTAGTATGGACTAATGCTAGGAATGGAGAGTATATGGTTAAGCTGGGATACAGGGCAGAGAAGGCTAAGCTCTCGGTTGGAGCTTGTAAGGCAGGACCCTCTATTGTGGTGCCTTCCTCTAGTTGGAAATCTGTGTGGAAGATTAAGACAATCCCCCGTGTGCAACAATTTCTTTGGCATCTCTTGAACAATGCCATAGCAACTAATTCTGCACTTTTTCATAGGCATCGATCACTGACAAAGCTATGTCCTATCTGTGAGTCAATGGAAGAGAATCTTGAGCATATGTTTTTCCATTGTTCGTGGACCCGTTGTATATGGTTTGGCTGCCCGCTGGGAATCAGATTTGAACCTGCTAAGATCTCTAACTTCAATAGTTGGTGGCTTAGAATTTCTGGTATGCCCTCTTTGCACCCTCATGCTTTGTCGTTCATATGTTGGATACTTTGGTTCATTTGGAAACAAAGAAATGCCAAAGTGCTTAATTTTCTTGAGCCAAGCCCTGTCGTTGTAATTGAAATGGCTAGACAAAGTGTTGCTGAATTCATGTCTGGTCTTAATGATTTGTTGACTGCATCTGATTTGAATCCAAAGAATCCCAGCTTGCTGGTTTCCACCTCCAGCTGATAAAGTCAAAATAAATGTGGATGGTGCCTTTCAGGTGGGCCATGAAATGGCGGCTATAGGTGTGATCTGCAGAGATTTTGCCGGGCACTTTATTTGGGGTTTTGTTGATAAGCTGAAATCTATCTCAGCTTTTATGACTGAAGCATTAGCACTTAAACGTGCCCTGCTGATTGCTGTGGATATAGGGATTGATAATGCTATTTTTGATTCTGGTTGCCTTAATCTGGTTAAGTGTGTTGCTGCTAAAACCCCTTCTTCTTTTGATTGGTGTTGTAGAAGTATCATTCATGACATTATTGGTTTGTTTTCTTCCAAAGTTGAGTTTTCGATCTCATTTACTCCTCGTGGGGGTAATTAAGTTGCTGACCATCTTGCAGCAATTGCTTATAAGGCGGTGTACCCTGTTGGGTGGGTGCCTCAACCAACACCCTCTTTGATTCCACTGCTAACTTTGGACGCTCAACAGACTTCTCTAGTCATGGTTGATGCTCTTCATCCCGTTGCTGGGAGGGGGGTTGATTAGGTTATTTTCATGTTATATTTTGATTGGCTTCGGCCTGATTTGTTGTTGTTCCTTTGTGTTGTAAACTTTTGGATGATTTGTATCTGCATAGTATTCTGAAGTGGTAATATATGCCCTCTTCGAGCAAAAAAAAAATAGCCGCCTCTCTCTTTTAGGTTTTTTTAGGTCTTCTTTTGTAATCAACCCCAAAACGTTGCGTTTTTTTTTTTTTTTCACCTGTAGCTGTTTCATCTTTTTCTCCATTCATTGGTCTTGCATTCCAATACAACCTCGTGGGCCCATCGTAGCCTTTTTTTTTTTTTTTTTGTCTTTTCTTGATCCAATTCACTCAATCCATTCCATTGCTGCCAAAATCCTGATGGTGAAGAAAAACAAACAAAAACTATATAATATATAATAAAAGTAATAATAATTAAAACCTAGGCCTTTATATTTTTTTCTTTTGTTTTTTTTAATCTACCTTGTATCATAAAATCTATTTATTTTTTTATATAAGCCTAAATATTTCTATTTAATTAAAATTGAGATATTTGTAATAAAATTCTATAAATAAGGTGCCAAATTGATATCTTATCAAAATCTCCAATAAATCCTTTTAATTTATTATTGATGACTCCCCAAATATATTAAAATATGTCTCAAATCTACTAAAAATGGGAAGTCATCAAAAACAAATTTCAAAACCCTTTATCTAACCGTATTTTTAACACTTAGTTCAATGTAGAGAATTCAAAATAAAAAGCTCATTGATAAATAAAAGATCTGGAGTTATTTGCACTATATCATATTTTAATTCGTGGTAAATAGTGATTTGACCACAAAGTGACTAAAGCCGTGTCAAATCAATGGCGCTGTAAGTCAATTTTGAGTCCTTTGTTTACATATGATTCGTGGGGAATGATGTAGTTCGTTGTAGATGATGCAATGTACGTGGTATTGTAATATGGCAATATCCTTCATCTCTTAATAAATTTCAAAGTTGGTGTTATGGTATGAGATCCAAATTGCCGACTTCTGAGTATAATTTATCAGTAAGTTATTATGATGACCACTAAATGCTGTTTTAATGTGCCTAGCTACTCCTAACACCTACCAAAGTCTTCATTATATTGTCCCCAAAAACACTCAAAACTTTCCAGCATTATTCACAAAATTGTTTCATCCTAAAGCAGATAGCACCAATATGATCCAAATTGCAGAATAAGTGAGAGACAATACATTGGTTTAGAAGAGCTCCTTTTAAGTTTGTTGGATAAAATCTAAAAGGCGCGGCCACAAATTCAATAATTAATGTCAGTTGGTAAGCACTCACTTACTTAGCTTCAACTTAATTCTAACTACTGAATAAATTCACTTGCATTCTTTGCATATGATAATTCTTGCTACCACTAATGTATTTAAACCAATTTTACAATGGGAGCTGAGTATGGGGAAAAAAGAGCTAGCCTTTCACAAACCAATGTTCGAATTCAACAAGCAAAGTTGCCCATATTTATTGTCCAAATGTACCTCAAACATGATTGTCTTTGATTGGAAGAAACTTGTGCTTTTGAGGGGGGGGGGGGGGGGGAACAATTTTAGGTTCTGCTTTTAGACATAGATTGATGATAGTTGGATATTTTATACGTAAATGGGTATAGATTTTGGGAAATATACTCTATTAGATTAAATTTATAAATATTTTATATCTGTTTAATTAATTTTTATATATATTTTCCTCCCTTCAGCCAGTTACAAGATAAAAAGGAATTTTGCAATAAAACCTCCTCACATCTTTTTTTTTTTTAAAAAAAAAATACAGAGAAAGAAAAAAGAAAAGGAAAGGAAGAAAACATGAGAACAACATATGAATTGCGCCAAAGGAAAAAGGAAAATAAAGGAAGCAAGGAGAGAGCGTGTGTGCGGAGGCTTCGGTGGAACAAAGACAATACTTTACTATGATACCAATATGATGTTAGCTCCTCACAAAAAGAAAATTCTATTGATATGTTTGGTGGATAAAAATGCGGTTGTAGTTATTATCGATATATTTGGCTGCACAAAGTTTAATGAAATTGTTGGTTCCCAGAAATGTTTAATGAAATTGAAGCTTTGGAAGAGATTGAGGTGAGTGAAACCGATATATTAGAATTCCCTTCTTCCATTGGTGGCTGATCATTTCAGTATGCTAAATATTAATTAAATCAGTGAAAAAAAAAAATAGATTTGAGCTTAGGACTCTTTTTCAATTAATTCACCGAGATGATGAAAATATAGGTGGAAGATGAAAACAAATTCTTCAAAACTTAAACCGTTTCCATATATTGAACGATTGAGTGGCAAAAAATAAAGTTAAGAAATATGAACAACAACGACAAGTTAATTTAATAATCGCATATATTAGGAATAGCAGTATTTCATAGAATAAAAAACAAGGAAACTGCAATTATATAGATGGACTCAATGCAATAAATAAATACTATTAAGCCACGACTAAGGTTAATTAATTAAGTAAGCAAATTAAAGTCTTTGATCATAAATGTATTCTTAGAATTCAGTAGTGCTTTCTAGCAAGGCGACATAAACAAGGCACATGAATAGTTTAAGGATTCAATCACTCTTATTGTTAAATATACATATATATATATAAATTGTTTGTGATTATGATGATGTAATTCAAAGGTTAATTAATGTAAACTTCGAGGGTAATTCTATCTTAGTGAGTCCACATCGTGTTACTGTTGAGAAAAATAAATTAAATGAATATCCCATTAAATTTTTCAAGTAATTGAGAGCGATAATCCCTTATTGTTAATTTTTGACAATTCAAAGCACTTTGAAAAGCTTGGCCTTGACCAAACCAACATGTAATTTAATCTCTGAACACATTGTGGGATACTCGTATAAGCTCATCTAACACAATTCCAATTTTAATTGGCTAAAGTATACGTTTAGTTCTATATGTTTGCCTCTGGTATTATTTAATACCTTAAGTTTGTAAAGTACACGTTTGATTCCTTAATGTTAACATTGTTTGTTTGACTAAACGGAAAATACTTACTCAATAATTTTAAGTGATAACCATGCAATTAAATGCTGATCAAGCATGTTTATAGGTTAATATTTTAATAAATTAATATTTTAAATCCTATTAATTGAAAAATATTTAATCTTCTTTGACAAAAAAAAATATAATCTTAACAAACTGTGAAAAACTGTAAAGCAGTCTATGAAGATTAAATATTTTTCAATTAATAGGATTTAAAATTAAATATAATATTATCCACATATATTTGAACAATCAATAACTCATTTCTCTTGTTGCTTTTTGTTATGGACCGGCCTAATAGGCCCAAAGTCGGACCTCGGCCCAACCACGCCTAGAACAGAATCTGCACTATAATAGGCAACAATACGAGATCCCACCAATGGGGGATTTCATTAATATGGGATCTCCTACAATCATGGCACCTACAAATCAGCCCCTGACGACTCGACCCCAGATATTGCTCATTAAGGCAAAGATACTCGCACCCGACTCCTCTATAAATAGAAGGAAACCCTAAACAGGTGCAAACGTTCTATCTTATGCTCTATTTACCTTCTGTTACACAGAGCATACACCCCACTCCCCTGGCTACATGCCTTCCAGTATACCGCGAACTACGTGGACTTTGATCCCTTCAAGGGTACATAGGCTCTAGGCTTGACGACTTAGTCAAGTCCAATCTCTGTGTTCTTAGGACAGAACATTGGCGCCGACCGTGGGGATCTATAAACTTCAATCCCCGTGACCACTGATGGTGAGCACTAGAAGCCACAGCAGAAACCCCCAGCCGAGCCAACCACCACCGGACCAGCCGCCTGAGCAACCGCGGCGAGAAAATACCCCCGAGGGGCACGTCACTGACACGGCGACCACCCCTTCGGCTGAGGACCAACGACCATTAGGAGCGCTTACAGTGGCCCCAACGAGAGACGTCCAGGCAGTCGAAGCCGACGTCCGCATCATACAGAGGACGCAGGAGTCGTTCCTGTAGCGGCTGGAGAACAAGGAGAAACGAGACGACCTGCAGAGACAGGTCGATTTTGAAGCTATTGGCCGAATGATCCAGGAAGCACTCGAGGAAGATCGCCGGCGGGGAAACCGCCGGAGGAACCATAGGCGTGGAAGGAGGGCCCCCGTGGACGACAGTAGTTCCTCAAGCAGCTCAAGGCCGAGGAACACGCACCGCGACAACGGTGAACCGGAGCAGAGGGAAAGAACTGAGCGAGGCCGACCACGGTCCCCAGAAGACGTACAAAACCACGGTGACGGTCCTACCCGCACTGGACGGGCTGCTAGGGAGGATCGAGATCGAGACGAACCCCGCGTGGAGGACAGAACTCCCCGAACTCGTAGTTCACCTCGCCGCGGATCCCCCCGAGAGTATCGAGTCACGTATCTATCAGACTCCGGCAGATCCCCGTTCTCAAGGGAGGTGGCCACGGCCCGTTATCCGAAGCACTTCGATCTGGCCGACCTTCCGAAGTACGACAGAACCCAAGATCCACGCAACCACCTTGACATGTTCGAAAAGCTCATGTGGGTGCGACAAATTAGCGGTCCAGTTGTCCAGCGTCTCTTCGCAGCTACTCTGAACGGACCGGCACACAGATGGCTGAGCTCTCTCCCGGACAACTCGGTCCGGAGTTATGAAGACCTCGGACGCAAGTTTGAGTTGCATTTCGCCACTAGCAAGAAACAGCCAAAGACCACATTCACCTTGAGTAAGGTACGACAAAGGAAGGGCGAGGCCCTACAAAAGTACCTGGACCGATTCCGTGATGTAGCCATACAGGTGCGGTCACTGCCTGAAGAGGTTCACGTACACTGCCTAGTCAATGGACTAGACCCATCATCCCGACTGGCTCGACACCTATGTAAGAACCCAGTGTACACCTTGACTGAGTTCTACACGGAGGCGAAGAAGTACCTGGAAGTGGAGCAGATGGAGGCGGCCAATGCCGATGAACCTGAACGGACTAGGAAGAGTCCGCCCAGCGATGAGGAACGGCCAAGAGGGACGAAGGCCGACCCAAGAAGACGGAACCGGGAGAACCGAGCCAAGCCTGACCAAGCCGACCAGAAGGCCAAGTACGATAGCTACACCCCCTGAATGTCTCTCGGTCCCAGGTATGGAAAGAGGTAGCCCAGACTGAGATGAGAAAGGTTGATAAGCCAAGACCGATCAGAGGTCGGTCCAATACGGACCGCTCCAAATTCTGCGCGTTCCACGACGGCCACGGACATACCACCGACGAATGCTATGACCTCTGCGACGCTATTGAAAAATTCGTGAGGGATGGAAAGCTACGTCAGTACGTCATTAAGACCCAGGGAAGGACGAACGGCAAGCGTAACGACCATGGCTGCACCAGAAGTCTGGCCAAGGAGACAAGGAAGCAGGGGAAGAAGCAGAGGACGGCCTCGGACAACGAATTCCCCGACGTGGATTTCCAATGCAACGTCGTCAGTGGCGGATTCGGCGGAGGGGGAGACACTGTAAGCCAGCGTAAGAAGTACCTCCGCGAGGTGCTGACTGTCCGAGACCTCCCGAAGTTCAAGGAAGATCCCAAGAAGCCGAGGCCGCCCACCCTGACCTTCACTGACGAAGAGCTGAAAGACGTCATACCCGGCCATCTCGACGGACTAGTAATCACTGGAACCCTGGTCAATTGTCGGGTTAAAAGGATTTTTGTTGATGTAGGGAGCTCGGCCGATATCATAAGTTGGGACACCTACAAAAGGATGCACCTCGAAAAAGAGGATCTCAAGCCGTGCAAGACCACCCTGATTGGGTTCAACGGCGAGCAGTCTTTCCCTAAAGGTTACATTGACCTGAGGTTAACCCTCAGAACCAAAGAAGCCTTCAAATCCGAACGAGTGAGGTTCACTGTCGCTGAGTTCCGGTCCCCATACAACATCATCCTTGGACGGCCGACAATCCACAGCTGGGACATACTAGTGTCCACCAAACACCAGAAGCTAAAAGATGGTTAATAACAAAAACCAGATAGTTGTGGTATCCGGAGACCAGAAGGAGTCAAGGCAATGCAACTTCGAAGCTCTCCGGGTCGAGGAAGGAGGACCCTCATCTCCACCTCGGCTCGGATCCAATGAACAGGTAGCCAAAGCCGACTCTGATGCACACCCGCGGCAGCCGATTAACATGGTAGAACTCGACCTCCGAGAACAGGACAATCCGAGGCCTGAGCCGGAAGGAGAGCTTGAGGAGATAGTACTAGGCGAGGACCCGTCAAAGACCGCCAAAATCGGCCAGGATATGGAGGACTATCTAAAGACCCTTGTGATCCGCTTTCTAAGGCAGAATCAAGACGTCTTCGCCTGGACCTCAGCCGAAGTACTCGGTATCGACCCCCACTTCTGCTGCCACAAGCTCGGCATATGGCCGGGGTCAAGACCCGTAGCACAGAAGAAGAGGAACATCGCGGACAACAAGCAGAAGGCCCTCGAAGACCATATCGAGGAGCTCCTAGCGGCTGGCTTCATCCGAGAGGTGCAGTACACCACCTGGCTCTCCAACGTAGTGATGGTCCTCAAACCCAGTGGCAAATGGAGAGTGTGCGTCGACTACACCAACCTCAACAAGGCTTGCCCGAAGGACTCCTACCCGATGCCTAACATCGATAAGCTTGTGAACAACTCGGCCGGATACCAACTCCTCTCCTTCATGGATGCCTACTCGGGGTACAACCAGATTGCCATGCATCCGGACGACTAAGAAAAGACTGCCTTTATGACGGATAAGGCAAATTACTGTTACAACGTCATGCCATTCGAACTGAAGAATGTCGGGGCCACATATCATAGGATGATGAACCGAGTTTTCGAGGACCAGATTGGGCGCAACATAGAGGTCTACATAGACGACATGATCGTCAAGTCGAAACTTCCAGAAGACCACATCCAGGACCTAGAGCAGACGTTTGAGAAACAAAGAAGACATCGAATCAGGTTGAACCCGGCCAAGTGTGCCTTCGGAGTTCTGGCTGGGAAGTTTTTGGGCTTCATGCTGACTAACCGAGGGATCGAAGCCAACCCGGACAAGTGCAAAGCCATGCTCGACATGCAGCCCCCAAGGACCAAGAAGGAGGTGCAGCAGCTCACCGGCCGACTGGCCGCCCTGACAAGGTTTCTCCCGAAGTCAGCCGAGAAAGCCCTTCCCCTATTCAGATTACTGAAGAAAGAAACCCAAGGCGGATGGAATCCCGAGTGCGATATCGCCTTCGCGGAAGTAAAACGATGCCTGGCAACCCCCCCGGTGTTAAGCAAGCCGAACCCTGGAGAGACTCTATTCCTTTACTTGTCCATCGGTGATGAAGCCATCAGTGCCGCCCCGGTAAAAGAAACTGAGGCCAGACAGAAGCCGATCTACTTCATCAGTAAGGCCCTGCAAAGCTCTGAATTCCGGTACCAGAAACTGGAGAAAGTGGCATTCGCCCTACTCACTGCGGCCAGAAGGCTCCGGCCTTACTTCCAAGGACATCGGATAGTGGTACGAACCAGCCAACCAATCCGGCAGATACTCCACAAGCCCGACCTAGTGGGAAGAATGACCAACTGGGCCATAGAACTGTCTGAGTTTGATATTGTTTTTGAAGCCCAGCAGCCGATTAAATCCTAGGCACTCGCGGACTTCATCAGGGAACTCACCCCGGCCATTACTGGTGACGAGATTTGGAAGGTCTATGTGGATGGATCGTCCAACGCAAAGGGCAGCGGTGCAGGAGTCATCATGGAAAGCCCACAGGGGGTAGCCACCGAGCACTCTCTACAGTTAAAATTCCAGACCTCCAACAATCAGGCCGAATACGAGGCCCTGCTGGCCGGACTACTTCAGGCAAAGGACAATGGCGCCCAACGAGTAAAGGTTTTAACTGACTCGCAGCTCGTTTCAGCTCAGATTGACGGCACCTATCAAGCAAAAGGCCCACTTATGGCAAAGTACTTAAACCGGGCCAAAGAACTTATGGCCGAATTCGAGGAAGTAACAGTCTCCCACATCCTAAGAGAGGAGAACGCCCGAGCTGACATCCTCTCTAAGCTCGCAAGCACTAAGGGACCGAACAACCACAGGACCGTGATCCAGCAAAACCTGACCGAGCCGAGCTGCATCTGGGCCATCTCGGCAGGCCTCGACTGGAGGAAGCCAATAGAAGACTACCTCGAAAGGGGAATCATCCCTACCGACACCACCGAGGCCAAGAAGCTGATCAGAGAAGCCGCCCTTTACGCGGTGGTTGATGATCAACTATACAGAAAGGGGCTCCACTGCCCAATGATGAGGTGTCTCGGCGAATCGGAGGCAAAATATGTGCTGGCCGAACTACACAAAGGCAGCAACGGCCACCACATGGGGGGCAAGGCACTCGCTAGGAAAGCGCTACGCGCCGGCTACTACTGGCCCACTATGAAGCATGACGCCATTGAGAAGGCCGAGAAATGCGACAGTTGCCAAAAACATGCCAGGATTATATGGCCGCCACCCTCCGAATTGAAAGGCCCTCCGAATTGAAAGGAATGCCAGCCCCCTGGCCCTTCTACAAATGGGGCATGGACATCCTCGGACCATTTCGACCAGCGCAGGGGCAATGCAGATGGCTCATAGTCGCGGTAGACTACTTCACCAAATGGATCGAAGCCGAGCCACTCGCCACAATAACCTCGGCCAGAGTGATAAAGTTCTTCCGGCACAACATCGTCTCCCGCTTCGGAATACCAGCCGAGATCGTCACGGACAATGGCACCCAGTTCACGGACTATCGATTCCAGGCCTTAATGTCCAACCTAGACATTAAGCAGCACTTCTCGTCCGTGGAACACCCGCAATCAAATGGCAAGGCCGAAGCCGCCAACAAGATTATCCTGGACGGGCTGAAGAGGCGAATGTTGCAAGCCGACACCAACTGGACCGAGCAGCTCCACAGCGTTCTCTGGGGATATCGGACAAGCGTATAGTCCTCGACCCAGGAAACCCCCTACAGGCTAACCTATGGATGCGAAGCAATGATCCCGGTCGAAATCGGACACCCATCCTGGAGAAAGGTTAGAGCCAGACAAGAGGGGCAGGAGTCGAACGACGACGCCTTGAAAACCGACCTCGACTTCATAGATGAAATCCGAGTCACGACCCACTGCCGGGAACTAGCCGCTAAGCAATTACTCGCGGCTAAGTACAATAGAAAGGTCAGACCCCGGGCATTCAACCGAGGGAACCTGGTACTCCGATGAGTCGACATAGGCAACAAGAATGCCAAGGACGGGAAGCTGGCAGCAAACTGGGAAGGCCCTTAACGGATCAAAGAGAAGCTCGACAGAGGAGCATACATCCTTGAGACCTTGGCACGGAAGCCGGTCAAAAGAACATGGAATGCCGACAAGCTGAAAATCTACTATAGCTAGATTACTTTGCGGTAGCGTTTGTTTGCTTTTATGATTACTTCTTTCATTTTCAAGTTATGTTGCTTTCTGATGTTTTTCCCTTTGTAATGCCCTTGAGGGCTATTTCTTTTTATCAATAAAGGTCCCCGTTGAGGAAATTCTTGAATGTGCACAAAACCTGCATAAACGTGAAACCGAAGCCATGAAGCTCGGCCAAAATGATAAGACCGGGGCGACGAAGCCCGGCCATGAAACCGAAAGCCGAGGTACCCAAACCCGGCACCGGCAGAAGGCCCCGAGGTCGCGTACCCGACCAAAACCAAAAAACATCTAGATGTACGAAAACCGGCCGTTGTACTCCGACAGGCACTGGTTAGAGCTCGGCGAAGGCGCCATACGTAGCCCTTCGTGAAATTGACGCGTCAACACTCGCCCGGCTAAGCAAGCAGTCTACCATGTCAACCCTGATCAGGTCAAAATGTCCGACCTAAGGCAAACGAAGCCTCGGTTAGACAGGTGGTAGTTCTGCCCTTACGCCGGTAAAGTTTAATCCAACTATAAGAAAGTTGGAGCCCGACTATTAGAAAGTCGGGCCGAGGTAGTGCGGTTAGTTATGCCTGACGAGGCTAAGACAAGACAACCCTGCCCCAACCTCCCATGCACCAAGTGTGGTAGAGTACCTGCAAACTACACACACGCAGCAAACGCTAAAACTTAGACAAAAGGATTATCAATTGCCTAAGATAACTAAACGGCCCGTACTCATACAGCCGACTAACACTTAAAGCATAGACAAAAGGATGACAGAATTGTAAGTCATCCATTGTCTAGAGTACCTGAACGGCTCGGACACATGTAGCCGACGCATACACAAACCAAGGCAAAAGGATGAAGACGGAAAGTAAACCATTCATTGCCTAAGGTAGCTAAACAAGCTCAGAGTTGCAGTAAAAGGATGATAAAAATTCAAATCATTCATTGCCAGCCATAGGCAAAAGGGTGGTAAGAATAGAAATCATTCATTACACAAAAAAGTTATGTACAATGGCACAAGGCCAGAATTGTTCCAACAAAGTTACATGGGCACCAACGCCCCGGAATCGAAAAAGCAAGACAAAAAACTAAAACTAAGTAGATGGCCCATCCTCTGGATCTTCGGCCTCGGAATGATCGGCCCCTCGGCGGCAGGACTGGCGGCGGCAGGCGACTCATAAGGGATAAGCGTCCCATCCTCCTGAACGAAGGCACGATAGTCATACCCGGCCACGTTCAGCTCGGTCCCAGGATTGAAATGCCAGATCTGCACCAAGGCCTGCTTAAAGCATTCCTCGGCGGTCTGGAGCAGGGCATCGGACACCTCCTGGCGAGCCGTCTTCTCCTCAGAAAGGGCCTTCTCGAGAGCCTCCTTCTCAGTTACCAAGGTAGCCCACTGCTGTTGAAGGGCCTTCGCCGCAGCCAGGCTCTTCGACGCCTCTGGATGAGCCAGACCACACTCCTCCGCCGCTTTCTCCACCTGCTCCCGGGCAAGCTGGGCCTTCCCACTAGCCTTCGTAGCCGCGGCCTCTGCAAGGTCCTGCTCCTTCTTAGCTACATCCAGCTCGGCCTTGGCCTCGTCACGCTCCGCCCATGCCGCGATAAGTTCATCCTTGGAGGAACAGGCCCTCGCCTTGGCTTCGGCCAGCTCCTTCCTCAGCTGCCCGGCAGCCGCAGCCTCAGGCTTCAGCTCTGCCTCGACCCTCCTCAGCCTGACACACTTGGCCTCGGCCCGAGCGTAATGGTCCCGAACAATCCTCAAGGCCTGAAGATATCCCACCGACCGGATGAGCTCTCTCTGGGCCTGATCCAGTTGATCCAAGGCCGGGGGGGATAAGGGCCGGCTTCCCTCCATGAAGTGCCGGGGTGGGAGAAACGCAACATCAACCTCTGGAGCCACCCCCTTCTCCCACAAGAAGCTGCGAGAGAAAACCGAAGCAGGTCCCGTCGGCAAAGGTGAGGAAGGGCGAAGTCGCACCGGAGATGACGGAATCAACGGTGAACCAGCAGGAGAAGGCGCGGCCTCAACGCCCTCGTCGGAAGTAGAGACCTCTTTCCCCTTGGAAGCCGAAGAAACGGCGACGATCTCAGGAGCTTGGGGCTCAAGGGCTGGGGAAGGGCCGGCGGCAGCGACAACCTCCCGACTCTCCAGAGCCGGGGTCTCCACCGATAGGGCAGACTTGGAGGCCGGAACGGAAGAGGGGCCCTGGACGGCGGAGCCCCTAAACTTCTTTGAAGCCGCGGCCGCAGGAACACTGGCATCAGCAGTGGCACCCCGTTTCTTAGGACGAGCCGGGGACCCAGCGGCGGCTCTCGCCAGACGAGCATACATCGGCAGGGCATCCATGGTCCTAGCTGAAACCAAAGAAAGAGGAAATAAGATTAGCAAAGACAGAAACAGAGCTCCAAAGCAAGGTGCGAAAGCTACAAAGACCTATAAGTGGGGAGCAACGGCTCAGAGGCCGCCCCCGAAATAAAGCAGGCCGCGGTCTGGACCCCATACTCCCTCACGAAGGCGGCCAGCCTAGGGATAGAAGGAACGGTCTCAGGCAACAGGTGGTCGTCATCCACCAAATATGACGTTGGTGATTTCTTGTAATGCTCCTTCTCCCAATAAAGGGGGAACCGCCACTCCACATCCGTGCCCTCAACCCCATTCAAAAACCAGGGCTGCTGGCCGGGCATCGCCACCATCTTGAAAAAGGCATTCTTGAACTGCTTGAAGGAGTCCGAGAAGGCCCCCATCAACTTCCTATCCGACACGTTCCTAAGCGAAACCAACCCTTTCAGTTTATCGCCCTCACTAGGCAGGCCGGGAGTGAAAGGGCAAAAATAATAAAAGAAGAGGTTGGTGGTGCAAGGGATGGGGATCGGGAATGAGCCACACAGCTTCTCAAAGGCCACTAGGTAGGCCCATCCATTCGGATGAAGCTGCGATGGCGCAAGGTTGAGGTAGACCAGGGCCGACATCTGGAATGCAGTAAACGGAAAGTGGACTTCGATCCGAGTATACACGTCCCTGTAGAAATAGAAGAAGTTCGACCTCCCCTCTTCACGGACCGAGCATACTGGCTCCCCCACCCCCGCGGGAGTATACACGCAACCCTCTAGCCTGGGTAGCTGAAGCCAGGCGACATCCACCTCGGACATAAGAGACAGGGTCATCAACGTCTCAGATGAGACCCAGTCAAAGCGCCGGCACAAGGCCTCCGGTGGGCTAGAGGAACCCGAACCCTCTGGCTCAGAGCGTGACTTAGAAGGCTGAGATTTGGGAGCCATTAAACCTATACGAAAATAAACAAAGGTGGTATCAGCAAAAGGCGAAAATACCTGGAACAGATATAGTGGCAGGCAAAAAAGACGGCAGACTCGGAAGAACAGGGGGGCAAGAAGGGACAGCCGGGGAGGACCAATGTCGGCAGGAACCGAGTATGGTAGAGGCCTCAGCAACTCCAGCGCGAGCCATCAACGCAGAAGCCTCCGCCAAACACTCCCAGCAAGGACCAAGATACCCCTCCAGGGCAGATATCTGGCGTACGGCAGAAGGGCCCTCGTAGAAGTTAAGAGGTTGAGCCATCACCACCGGGGGTCCGGAGCCGGAAGAGGAGCCTATCTTAGCCCCACCGGGCGACTCCATAGGAAAAGCGCGTGCAAGCGGCTGGGAAGGACGGCGAGGAATGGAGACCGAAACCCTGACCGAAGACAAACGAGCTCCAGCTCGCTTGGGGTGAACGGTGCCACCTCGGCGCAAAGGATCCAAAACCCCCATAGCAGGTGGTTCACCCCCGAGAAGCCAGTAAGTGGCCCGCGGGAGACGCGCACGAAGAAACATCTCCTTCTCAGGGGTTAGTGACGCTCTTAGTCTCGGAACATTTCCGTCTCTCACCATAATCAGAAACCTATGGTGCTAGAAACTGGTGTTTAAGGGAATTTTGGGATGAATTTTGGGTGCGGTGACACTAACAGAAACCCAGAAAAACCCAAAATTCTCGAAAAATGGCAATACAGGCAACACTTCCAGAAATAAACGGTAAAACGAAAGAAAATACCGAACAAAAAGGATAGAGAGTAGACGGAATACCTGTATTTGGTAGGCGAAGGAAATTGGAACGCTGGGAAACGACGAAAGTTTCACACAAGGAAGAAATCCCTATGAACTCTAGACAGGAAAGCAGAAATATCTGTGAAGAAGACGAATAGCTGGAAAAGTAGAAAAGAGAAGAAAGAGGGCTATTTAAAACCAAGGGTAGGGGTGCAACGGTCTATTCCCGTATAGACGTGATGGGAGTGGAACAGCACGACGCCAGCACAATAAATGCGCATAGGCCTCGAAAAGCAGAAAGGCGTGGCAGTTGCAGAGCGCACCCAATGGAAGCTTGACAACTGTACGCCCTCAATGATGGCACGCGAGGAACAAATCCCAAAGCGTCCG
The DNA here is from genome assembly GCA_034222035.1 of Acacia crassicarpa. Taxonomy (NCBI): domain Eukaryota; kingdom Viridiplantae; phylum Streptophyta; class Magnoliopsida; order Fabales; family Fabaceae; genus Acacia; species Acacia crassicarpa. Next base: position 56,740,277 of record JAWXYG010000003.1, read on the forward strand.
GAGAATCCCAAAAGGCAAAAGGCACGAAACTGAGGCTACTGTCAGGCACTGGGAACCCGGGAAGGGCGAACAACCGTCCGGACAAGACAAACTCGGCGTTCTAAGCAGGACGAGAGCATTACAAGCCGACCACTGCCCCGAACCGGGCTGATGGACACGTCAACCAAGAGCCGACCCAGTCCAGATGAAGGACCTCGGCCATACAAAGGACCGGGGGCAATAAACACCTTGGCCGTCCAGAAGCCTGAACAACCAAGCTAGGGGGCAACTATTACGGACCGGCCCAATAGGCCCAAAGCCGGACCTCGGCCCAACCACGCCTAGAACAGAATCTGCACTATAATAGGCAACAATACGAGATCCCACCAACGGGGGATCTCATTAATATGGGATCTCCTACAATCATGGCACCTACAAATAAGCCCCTGACGGCTCGACCCCAGATATTGCTCATTAAGGCAAAGATACTCGCACCCGACTCCTCTATAAATAGAAGGAAACCCTAAACAGGTGCACACGTTCTATCTTATGCTCTATTTACCTTCTGTTACACAGAGCACACACCCCACTCCCCTGGCTACGTGCCTTCCAGTATACCGCGAACTACGTGGACTTTGATCCCTTCAAAGGGTACGTAGGCTCTAGGCTTGACAACCTAGTCAAGTCCAATCTCTGTGTTCTTAGGATAGAACACTTTTAATGAAAAGTGTTGTGTCAACCTTGCCCTTGACAAATCTTTGATCAAGAAGAAACTTACTCAATCTCTCATACCAAGCTCTAGGAGCTTGTTTAAGACCGTATAAAGCTTTTTTCATACGGAAAACATGGTCAAGATAAGAGTCACTTTCAAAACCATGAGGTTGTTTTACATAAACTTCTTCCTGAATAAATCCATTAAGAAAAGCACTCTTTATATCCATTTGATAAAGCTTGAATTCTTTGATACACACAAAGGCTAAGAGTACTCGTATAGCTTCCAATCTACTGGAGCATATGTTTCCTCATAATCAATACCTTCTTAATGATTATAGCCTTTGGCAACCATCTTGCCTTGTTTCTGATAATGATTGCAGATTCATCTCATTTGTTCTTAAATATCCATTTAGTGCTAATGACTGGATGGTGTTTAGGCCTAGGTACTAAGTCCCAAACTTGATTTCTTTCAAATTGATGTAACTCCTCTTGCATTGTTATAACCCAATCATTGTCTGAGATGCCTTCGTTAATCTTAAAGGATTCAATCTCAAAGCTAAAGGCAAAGAAAGTCACTTCATTTAAAGTACTTTTTCTAGTTCTCACACCTTCACTCACATCGCTTATTACTTGATCCAGAGGATGAGTCCTACTATATCTCCAGGCTCTAGGTTGAGATTGAACAGGATTTTCACAAGAATTTTCAGGCTCAACTTCAAAAACTTTTTCATAACTTTTAGGAATTGAAGGAGTGTTTGAAATAGGTTGATTTTGAAAAATAGGTTCATCTTCATCAATGGACATGTCAGGCTCAATTTCATAAAACACAACATGAATTGACTCTCCCACAACATGAGTATGGTTATTGAAAACTCTATAAGCCTTATTCCTGTTAGAATAGTCCAGAAATATACCTTCGTCGGACTTATGATCAAATTTTCCTAAGTTATTCTTAAAATTGTTGTGAACGAAACATTTGCAGCCAAAGATGTGCAAATGTGCTAGATTCAGCTTTCTTCCCTTGTAGAGTTCATAAGGAGTTTTGTTGAGTTTCTTTCGGAGATAAGCTTGATTCGAGACATAGCATGCCGTGCTCATTGCAATTGCCTGGAATACTTGAGAAGTCTTCTTCTCATTCAACATTGCTCAAGCCATTTCAATGAGGACTTGGTTCTTCCTTTCAACCACTCCATTTTGTTGAGTCCTCGAGGCTGAGAAGTTGTGGTTAATTTCATGAGCATCACAGAAATCCCCAAAAGCTTGGTTCTCAAATTCTCCTCCATGGTCAGTTCGAATTCTTGAAATGCAAACACCTTTCTAGTTTTGCACTTTCTTGGCAAACACAACAAACAATCAAATGCTTAATCCTTGAGAGATAAGAAAATTGTCCAAGCAGATCTTGAGAAATCATCAACAATTACCAAAGTATACAAATTGCCACCAAGGCTCTTTACTCTCATTGGTCCAACTAAATCTATATGAAGTAGTTGGAGTGGTCGATTAGTTGAGATTTCATTTTAAGTTTTGAAAGATAATTTAGTTTGTTTACCTTTTTGCAAGCATCACAAATCATTTCATTTTTAAAATAAAGTTTAAGTAAACCAAGAACTAAATCTTTTCTTAGTAACTTGCCCAATTGGAACATGTTTACGTGAGCTGAATGCTTATGTCATAACCAAATTTCGTCCAAGTTCCTTAAGAACAATCTTCAGATTTGACTTTAGGTAAATGCAAGGTATAACAATTACCTTCTCTAGGTGCCTTAAATAAAACTTTAAGGTTACCTTTATCGATTGGAAGGTTATCTTTGTTGATAATGAGACATTCTTCTAAATTGAAAATAATCTAATTGTTCTTGTCTGCACTTTGGCTGATGCTTAGAAGGTTGTGACAAAGGTCTTCTACATAGTATATATCTTTGATTGGGGGTCCTTCCTTTTCACCAATCTCACCAACTTCAACGATCTTTCCAATTTGGTTTCCCCCAAAGGTTACTTTACCTCCATCCTTTGATCTTATTGTCATAAACTTGGATTGATCCCCCATCATGTGTTTGGAGGATCCGCTATCAATGTACCACTTTTGGTCTTTGATGCTCTCAGACAAATCTACAAATCAGACAAGGTCAAGCCTTAGGTACTCTTCTTTTCTTGGGTCCTTTTAGATTGGCTCGGGCCTCTGGGAATACATAAGTCCCTTTAGGTACACACTTATAGTTACCAACAAGTTTTATCTCTTCTTTCTTTTTTATGAAAACATGATGAAGTATTATGCCCTTTCACTTACAGTAATTATGATGAGAAAAGGGATTTGAAGAGTGAATTGACTTTTGAAAATAGTTCAAATACGACTTTTTACCAGTTTTCTTTTTCCCTTTCTTCTTGTCAAAAACGTAGCTGTAACCTATGCCCAATCTGTCGTTTGTAAATCTTTGTGCTTTCAAAATCACATTGAGCATTTCACTTCCTTTAGTGAACTTCTAAGTGTTTTCGTAAAATGAGAATTTTTCTTCACAATATCAGGACATTTTTCGCAAACTGAGTTTTCACAAACCAGAGGAGAATATTTAACTTGCTCCTCAAGCAATTTGATTTTTTTCTTTGAGGCCATGAGTTCTTTTGCAATTTTTTTAAACTCAAAATGTAACTCATTGTATTCAGAAATTAATTCAACGTAAGTGGGTTCAGAATCATATACATCATCGTCATTTTCATGTTGCTCTTCTTCTTCGGCAACTAGACATATGTTTGCAACCTCTTCTTGCTCGCTTTCTTCGTTCGACGAACTGTCTCCTGATATGGTAGATACTTAAGCCTTCTTTTTGAAATGATTGAGCTGCTTCTCCTTTTCCCTGCCCTTAGGCTGAGGACATTCGAATTTGATATGGCCGGGCTACTTACATTCATAATAAACGATCTGATCTTTATCTTTATATTCGCGTCTGTTACTTTAACTTCCCTTCTGAAATCGATTTTTGAAGCGTTCATCCTTTTTGTAGATATTCTTGTTGAATCTACGAATGAACATGCCCAACTCATCATCTTCATCTTCATCTTCCTTTATGGTTCCCTTTCCTTTTACCGCATTAAGGGTAGCGGCTTTTCCTTTATTGTTGATTTCATCTAAGCCCTTCTTGAATTTGAGCTTCCCTTCATATTCAGACAAGCTTCTGAACAGAGTAGTTACCAATGTCACTGATTCTCTACGGGCTTCTTCGATTACTGTAACTTTAGCTTCCAATCTTTTGTCAGGACATTTAGGATTTTCCTAACTTGAGAGTTTTGCTCATACGTTTTACCCAAAGCCAATAGTTGATTGATCAGATGAGTAAAACAAAGTTAGAACTCTCCAAGGGATTCTCCAATCTTCATGTGAAGAAGATCGTACTTAGTCATCAACGTGTTATGCCAAGAGTTCCTTTATAAGCTATTTTCAATGCTTTCCATATCTCTTTTGCGCTTGATAGATTACATATCCAAAATTACTCCTTTTGACTAAGAGTACTTTGTAGCATCAAAACAACTTTACTGTTAAGTGTTATTTGCCTTCTGTCATTTTCGTCAGATTCAACCTTTAGCACATGAATTTCTCCTTCTCTCTTTGTAAGGACGTAATCACCATTCTCTATCACTTATCAGAGACCATATTTAGTTGCTAGCACAAACATTCTGAACTTTGCTTTCCAGAATGAATAGTATTTGCCTTGAAACCAGGTGGTTGATTGCCAAAGGCTCCATCAGGTAATATTCTTTTCATGATTATTCTCGAGATGTTAAGCTCGTTAGAGAAGACCTTGCTTTGATATCAAATGAAAGTGGAATATCACCTGGGGGTGAATAGGGCGATTTCAAATTTTTTTTGCAATTTGCCCAAAGAACAAGATAAATAGAGATAGAGACAATGAAGAGAATATGAACACAGAGGAGTAATACAGGTTCGGTCCAACTCTTGATCTACGTCCAGTCCTCAGACACTCTGGGACTTCCACTAGCTCACAATTACAATTACAAATTCTGTACTCGAAGTGATCCTCTCACACTATGATTCACTGCTCCTTACAAGTTGTAATCGCATACCCACACTCAAGGCCTCTCTACCTTGAGATTAAATTGATAATGAAATAAGTTTTTAAAATCTCTCAGAAAGTAGATAGAAATAATCACTAAAGGACAAGATATCTGAAGATATTAAATGAAGTGAATGAAACAGCAAATTGCAATGACTTCAAATTGAATGCTTAGAGTTTTGGTTGGCTGCAGAATTGAATGCTTCAAGCATTTATACCAACTCCCATTAATGACCGTTGAAGAAGCTTTAAATTAACCTTTGTGACTTCTTCAAACTTCTGTTAAACACAAATGTCTTCCATTAGACACAGTCAAACGTCTTGTTGGTTTGATTGCTTTCGGATCACCGTCACGTCCTTTTGGTCAGAAGTTGACTCAAAAAAGATACTAGAGACTTTTGCCGGAATGGGTATGTCTCGTAGGAATGATTTCGTTTGCTCTGAATTCCATTCCGCGTGTATGCTCTATTTTCTACAAACATTAAATGCTTTCGACACACGAGGTTTCTTTTCGGCTAAACAACATTTAAACATTCATAAATAATATGAAATTCAATCAAAAGGATGATTAGTAATAGTGTAAATAGGTTTGAGTAAGATTAAACAGAAATGAATGATAACCCAAAATATTTGAATTTATGATTACTGTTACAACGAAGGTTTCTGGAAGATGATGAACCATACTCGAATAGGCCTTCTAGTGTTCTTGAGTAACCATATGAAAATACCTTCACAGATGCCTAATGAACAACTATAATTGAGTATACAAGTTCTCATACTCAAGTAGTGTCTCAGCAGAATCATAACAGAGGCTTTTACAATGACCATACTTGAGTAACCAAATGTCTATACTTGAGTAGCATACTCGAGTACACAATTTTCAGTGCTTGAGTATCATCTGATTTTCACTGAAAGAATACACTAAGTGAAATATTAGCCAACTATACTCGAGTACATTTCTCCTTATACTCGAGTACCAGTGAAATAGTGCTCGAGTAAGCTTCATACATAGAGCAAATGTAAGACTGAAACATATATACTCGAGTATGATCTTACCTATACACAAGTACCATACTCGAGTACCACTTACATTATACTCGAGTAGCATTCTGATGGGGGCAATTCCTTTGACAAAAGAACTCCATACTCGAATAGACAGAACATCATACCCAAGTACCTTACTCGAGTAGCAAGGATGTTTGCTCGAGTACATTCTCTGAACTCTTTGAACTTTGCTATTTTTCAATTCATACTCGAGTAGCAACTTAACTATACACAAGTACCCTTTCTCTTACTGATACATACTCGACTGTCCCAGACCAAATACTCGAGTAAGGACCTAAAATCACCTAAACAGAGAAGTTAAACTAAGCATACTTGAGTATACTTGAAACCATACACAAGTACACTTTTAACTTAGCCAAATTTCACTAATTCAAAACCTTAACCATTTTCAAGTTTTGTTATGATAAGGCAAAACTTTATAGCCTATAAACTCTGTAAGTGCACGGGTCGTATCAAGTAATAAAGTGATAAGAAAAGTATCGTTCCCACGAGGACTTAGTATCACAACTTTAGTTAAGCATTAATTTCACAATTTTGTTTAAGTTGAGAAAACCAAAATTTAATTTAATTAAGAGAAAAGAAATTAAAATTAAAACAAAGAAACGACCACACTAATAAACGAACAACCTAAAGTCACTAATCTCTTATTTGTTTTCTAGATTTTGTGATATCCCAAAATTTGGAAATTGAGAATTAAATAGGATTTGGGTAATTATAGAGAAAAAAAAAATTGGCCTAATATTAATTAGAAAAGGTGTATGTAGAAATTAGTAGCATTTTTGTGTTGGATCATTCAAGCAAATTCACCAACGTACATTACTCTCCATTCATTAATTTATTTGGCCCAATTAATTCATTCATCGTTTTTTTTTTATCTCCAGCCCAATTTATCTTTTACTTACCTTCCATCATATAATTCATTCTTCATTTCCTTTGGGCCAACACACGTACACTCATTTGACTATCCTTAACCCAATTAGCAGAACACACACACACACTTAAGTAATCGATTCAATTCCCTCACCAGCGCAAATATACCCTGGTTAATAGCAAATCACTCTTCTTTTAGCTATTCTTCCGACACCTCACTGCACTCTTATTTCCCCTTTCGACAGCTCACTGCACCAATCCTTCATTTTCTGCCACCTCACTCCCCGGATGCACCAAATATTCAATTTGGCCAGCAAATAAATTCCTCAACTCTCATTTCACCCACTCCGTCCAGACGCTTGCAGAAACAGAGTGAGGGAGCGAGAGAGTTAGAGAGAGCGATTGAGCCGAGAGGGAGAGAGAGAGCAACTGGAGAAGAAGAAAGAATCATCCTAACCTACACGCAAGCTAGTTTTTGAGTTGTGGTGAGTCTTTTAACTAGGTTCTCATCTGGTTTTTTTGAAGATTATAGAAAGTTTCGGAAGTTTTTGAAGACTAAAATCATGATGTTAGAAAGGGAGAGCTAGTTCATATTTATGTTTGAGTTTGCATGTCACTGTTAGATTGCTTTTTAGTCTCCTTTGGCTCTGCATGTGACTTTTTTTGAAACTCAAAACATGAAATATGAGTATAAGGTGTTGATTCCTTCTCAAGACGAGTTAGAAGTTGAAATTGCAAACGTTGCTGTACACATCTGTGTATGAGTCCGAAAATAGGGAATGGTTTTCATGATGTTTGTTGGGGTTAAAGCTTAAGTTTTGCTCTGAAATTTTTACAAGAAATAGTACACTCCTTAAGGTTTAAAATAAGCTTTGGATCACCTAAAATGGAGGTCTACAACTTCAGTTATGATTTTTAGAAGTTAAGCCAAAAATCTGGAAAATTCCTGGTATATTTCTGGAGTCAGGGGATGACGTGGCATTTCGTACTGACTAGACAAAATCATTAAAATGTGAATGAAATTTTCCAGTTAAATAGTTGACACATAGAGGTTTAATTTGATAGGTAATTTGTCAAATTTCGATAAGTATGGAAGAAGTTATGGTTTCTCAAATATTGGTCAGAAAATCTAAAGAATTTCTAGACATAGTTTATGTTTTTGAATTTTGGGAATTTTTCTCAGCCATAAATCAACTTGGTGACTGTAATTTATGAAAATAGACTTATCAAGGAGTAAGGGCCCATTTGGATGGGTTTTTAAAAAAGTGCTTTTTTGAAGTGCTTATTTTTTAAGCTCCAAATTGGAGCTTTTAAAAAAAGGAACACTTTGGCTTTTTTTTTTGTGACTTTTACTTTTTTAAAAAAATATCATCTAAATATATCAATTAATTAAAAAAGCATTTTTTTGCATTAAAAAAGTGCTTTTTTTTTCAAAAAAACCCATCTAAATGGGCCCTAAGTAGAAATTGGGATCACTCCATTTGGAGTTGTATAAGTCAAGTTATGAATTTTCCAAATTCTCAAAAAAGTTAAAGGTTGACTTTTGATAAGTCTTAAAATAGTCACATGAGTTGTTAAATATGCCTAACCTTTAAAGTTAGGGTTTCTTGGATAGAATGCAAGGTTAAATGGCTGAGATAATAATTATCCATAGTGGATAGTATCTAATTAAATAAGTCTTAATTAGTATACATCCCTAGTCATAAGGGCATTAAAAGACAAGTATTTCTGGGGTGGGTCTAGAGAAGTTGAATTTAATTATGGTTGAATTGGTTAGTGACCCACTTCTATATGTAAATGTTAATTATAGGGTCTGAGAATTGCCGTGCCTGAAGGACGAGCATAGTGATAAGAATCTGGTGGAAGGGGTCTTGTCGGTAAGACCAACAGGTAGTAACTCTAATCTCACATTCTTTTCATAACTATATATGTTTTTGTAAACCATATTGTATGTCTTGCATGTATGGTGACAGCATCACTCGTAGCTTGATTTTGAGGAAGGGTCGACCATGGGGCTAACTTCCCGGTGGCTAGGCAAGGCCTAGTGCATTCAGTTATTTTGGTTTCACTTTACCAAAATGAATTTCCTAGCGCTAAGGTATTTGAAATCATTTTATGATTTACTTGTATTACAAGCTGTATTGGTATGTAATACTTGTCGTTTGAATTTGAACTGAATCTGAATATGCTTTATATGCTGTGTGGACTATTCTGTTTGGTTGATTTATATATATTGCATATGCTAGAATTTGAGATTAACCTGTTGTTCTGGGATTCATTTATTTGAATCTCAGAACCTTCCTTATATCCAGGACGTGAGCAAACTAGTAAGCAAGGAGAAAGAGGCAAGGGCATAGAAATAGCTTGATTTTGAGAAGAAAGAGGTGTGAAGAGGTTGCAGTTGAAACGTGTAGTTTCCTTTTTGTCTATGGATTTTATTAGTCTCTTATGACATAGATATCATTTTGAAATAGCCTTACGTGGCTATTGGGATGTATATATTAAATTAGACACTTATGATCGCGTAGAAGCAGATAAAATATTTATATATGCTGCTAACAGTTGCTACAGGGACGGGCATGTATATAACAACCCCAAATTATGATAAATGTTTTGGTAGAGCTTTAGATTAAATGGAGAAATAAGGAGACACTCTGATTGAGCTCTAGGTATGATGTAATTTTAATGAAAGATTGAACCACTGTTAAAATATTTCTAAATGTTTTAAAGGTATTAGAAAAGTCCATTTGAACTTTATTATTATTTTAAACCCTCTTTATAAAAAGGGTTTTTATTTTCAGGAACAAATATAACTCAGTGGTTTAAATTTTTATTAAATAGTACATCAGAATTCATAATAGGTGAAGATGTCATTCTGTTCTGGGCTCAAAACAGTAGGGTGTTATAGATTTTATCTCCACTAAATTAATTTTGACTTAACTTAATTAGCTAATCTAGAGTATTAATATCTATAAATGTCTTCTGGTCCATTTATCTACCTATCTTAATTAATTATTGTTAGTTCTCAATGTGTTTTGATCATGATTGAACAATTGTAAAGCCTTGAAAATCAAAAAGATTAATTTTATGGTGCAAAAATCAGTTTTCCTTGCTGTCAGAGGAAAACTCGAGTATTGGGGTTCAAAACTCGAGTTTTGATCTGTAGCAAAACTACACAAAAGTCATCACCGCCAGTTTTAGTGATCACCGCCAGTTTTGAACTTGTGAATAGTCCAAAACTCGAGTTTTGGAATCCAAAACTCGAGTTTTGGCTTGGCAGAGAGGTTTCCAAGTTTTCAAAGTCTTTCAAATACCAAAACCTCCAGTTTTCGTTGAACACCGCCAGTTTTGAACTTCTCATGTTTTTTCAAGAAAGTTCAAAACTCGAGTTTTGGGAACCAAAACTCGAGTTTTGGGAACCAAAACTCGAGTTTTGGAGAGACAGAGAGCAACTGAGTTTGCATCAGTTCAACACCGCCAGTTTTCATCTATCACCGCCAGTTTTCAACTGTTCATGTATTTTGCAAAGTTTTCATATTTTATGAAAACTCGAGTTTTGACAAGGCAGAGAGCTATCAAATTTTTCAAAGTGCAAAACTGCCAGTTTTGGTTGAAAACCGCCAGTTTTGGTCTATTCACATATTTTCCAATTTTTCATGATTTATGAAAACTCGAGTTTTGAAAGGCAAAACTCGAGTTTTGGTAAGGCCGAGAGCACTCAAGTTTTATACAAATGAAAACTGCTAGTTTTACTCCAACACCTCCAGTTTTGATGTTTTGGACTTAAGTTATGTTTTGACATGAATAGTTCAAAACTCGAGTTTTGGGAAGCAAAACTCGAGTTTTGGTCAACCCGAGAGCATCAGTATTTCCAAACTCTGAAAACCGCCAGTTTTGATTTGAAAACTGCCAGTTATGAAGTCTGCACAGTTCAAAACTCCAGTTTTGATCCTCAAAACTCGAGTTTTGGTGGTTTATCAGAAAAACGCTGTTTTTGCAGAAAATGCTCAAACTGATCGATGCTTTGACTTAATGTCTGCGAATTGATCTTATATGTTTAGTATAACATGTGACATTGTAACTGAACTATTTTGATGAGTTTGTCCGTTAGATTACAGAAGAATTTGAATTTGTCTGAGAATCAAATGAAGGATCACTTTATGTGCAACTTGCAATATTTTATCTTATCCTTCAAGACAAAAGCAAATGGGAGACAAGAAGCAAGATGGAATCTTATCTCTTAATGCAGACAACTTATCCTCCACTAATTAAAGTTAAATCTGCAAACAAGACAGCATGGGTCACAACATACAAGAGCCAAAGCATCAAATATTCAAATCTGGAAAGTGGCCAACAGCATATTCACCCAACAGCTTCTGCAGCAACTTTATACATGGAAGAACACTCACAACAGCTATATTTTCGAATGGAATCAAGCTCCAACGGATCTATAACATACACAAGCTTCAAACCACTATAAATGACTGAAGATTTGAAGCTGAAAATACACAGAACTGAGATACAACAAGCTTACTCGATAATATCAGTCTTGAGTTATTCTTACACATTTGATTGTATCTTTGATACATTGTACTTCAGTGTTTATCAACATCTACTCTTAGAAGAGAGTTCCTTTTCTACAAACCATTCTCTGTAAGAATCTCAAAGTAGTGGGACTTTGAGATTGGGATACTTGATTACAACTTGTAAGGGGGAGTGTGTTCAAGAGTGTGAAACATCCTTCGTTTACAGAGTGTGTAATCATCACAGTGAGATAGTGAAAATCCCAGAGTGACTGGGGACTGGACGTAGGTCAAGAGATTAGACCGAACCAGGATAAATTCCTTGTGTCTTGCTCCTCTTCCCTTCATACTCTCATCAACTCTGTTTCAGCAAACATAAACAGAGAATTTCAAAAAGAATTTTTAAAATCCCCAATTCACCCCCCCTCTTGGTGATTTAGCTCCACTTTTATTTGGTATCAGAGCAAGGTCTTCTCTAAAGAGCTTAACATCTCGAGAAGGATCACTATGGAAGGTATTTTACCCGATGGAGCTTCTATCAACCGTCCACCAAGATTTAATGGTGAACATTATTCTTTTTGGAAGGCCAAATTCAAAGTCTTTGTCCTAGCTACTGAGTATGGACTATGGAGAGTATTCGAAAGAGGAGATTATGTCCCCTCAACCATGGAAGATGGCATGAGAGTTCCAAAGCTTGAAGAAGAATATGATGAGAATGATAGGAGAAACATCACTCTCAATAGCAAAGCTGTTCTTATGCTGCAAAGTGCCTTGAGCCAACAAGAATACTTCCGTGTATGCACTCTAAGTTCAGCTAAAGCTATGTGGGATGCTCTGGAAATAGCTCATGAAGGAACAATTGGAGTCAAGCAGAATAGAGTCAATACTCTCATGATAGAATATGATCTTCTTCGCATGAAACAAGGTGAAACCATTGGTGAGTTTCAGTTGAGATTCACTCATTTAATTAATCAACTTGCTGCCTTGGGTAAAGAATATGAACAACCTGTTCAAGTAAGGAAAATCTTAAATGTCCTCAATAAAGAATGGGAAGCCAAAGTCACTGCCATAGAAGAAGCTCGTGGAGAATCGATGACATCTGTAGCAGCTCTCTTTGGTAGTCTTTCTGAATATGAAGCAAAGCTTAAATTCAAGAAAGGACTTGAAGAAGTTCATGGGAAGAATAAAGGTATTGCTCTTAAAACTATCAAAGAGACAAAGTCAGACGATGAAGAAGATGAAGATGATGATGCAGAGATAAGCTTGATGGTTCGAAAATTCAAGAAATTCTTCAGGAGGGATTAGGCCAACCGAAAGCTTCACAAGAGTAGCTATAGCACATAAACAAAGAAACCCATTACTTGCTACGAATGTGGACAGCCTGGTCACTTCAAGTCTGATTGCCCACAGCTCAAGAACAAAGAAAAGAAACCAAATAGGTTCAAAAGAAGAGCTTATGTTTCAGGTATTTGGGGAGACAGCTCATCCGATAAAGATGAAGCTGAAGAAGAGGAAAGAGCTAACATCTATCTTGTAGTTCAAGAAGAGGAATCTGAAGAGGTAAATGTTTCTAACTCACTTTATGATGAATTATCTTCATAATACAATTCACTCTTCACTGAATTTCGAAAATTGGCTAAAGAACTATTATCTGCTAAGAAGAAAATCAAATTGCTAGAAGAACAAGTTCAAACTACTTCTTCTCCTATTCTAGCTTCTGAAAAATCTGAAAAGATTTCAGAAAAGATTTGTGATAAATGCTGCACCTTAGAGAAAAGAAATCTGTTTCTTACTAAAACTCTTGAAAAGTTCACTAAGGGTAGTGAAATGCTTAATGTTCTCTTAAAACAGCAAAGGTTCACAAATGATAAGTCTGGAATTGGCTATAAACCTGATTTTGATAAACAAAAGGGAAAGAAGAAATCTGGACAAAAATCATATATGAGTTATTTTCGAAAATCAGTTCATTCATCCAATCCTTTTGCTCACTGCAACTATTGCAATCGAAAAGGTCATACTATTTCTTCTTGTTTTCATAGAAAAGAAGGAAAAAGCAAACCTGTAGGTAATTATCAATGGGTGCCAAAAGGATCCTATAAGGTTCCTAAGACACAAACTAACCCAAAAGGACCCAAGAAAAAGTGGGTACCTAAGACTTGATGTCTTATGTTTTGCAGGTCTGTCTTAGAGCATCGAAATCCAATAAATGGTTCATTGATAGTGGATGCTCAAGACACATGACAGGGGATCAATCTAAGTTTGCTACAATCAAACCTAAGAATGGTGGCAAGGTAACATTTGGTGGAAATCAATCAGGCAAGATTGCTGGAATTGGAGACATTGGAAACAACGAAGGACCAAAAATCAAGGATGTCTACCTTTTCAAAGGCTTATGCCATAACCTCCTTAGTGTGAGTCAAAGTACAGATAAAGGTAACTTGGTTATCTTTAATTCAGAAGAATGTTTGATTGTTAGCAAAGATATTCTTCCCTTAGAAAACATTAAGTCTAAAGCATTATTTAGAGCCCCTAGAGAAGGAAATTGTTATACACTTAATCTTTCCAACAATGATACAGTTTTTGAAAAATGCTTTGTAAGTAATTCAGATGAGAGTTGGTTATGGCACAAAAGATTGGCACAAGTTAATATGTCACAACTTGACAAATTGGTTAAGAAAGATTTAGTAATTGGTATTCCTAAACTTGCTTTCAAAAATGACATGATTTGTGATTCTTGTCAAAAAGGGAAACAAACCAAGACTTCTTTTAATGCCAAAAATGAAATTTCAACTCATAGACCTCTTCAATTACTTCACATGGATTTGGTAGGTCCTGCTAGAGTTAGAAGTCTAGGTGGCAATCTGTACACTCTAGTTATTGTTGATGATTACTCCAGATTCACATGGACCATATTTTTATGCTCTAAAGATGAAACATTTGATCAGTTTGTTGCCTTTGCCAAAAAGGTCCAGAACGAGAAAGGGTTCTCTATTTCAGGTATTAGAACTGATCATGGAGGTGAATTTGGTAATCAAGCTTTTGCTAAGTTCTGTGAAAGCATGGGAATTGATCACAATTTTTCAGCTCCAAGAACTCCTCAACAAAATGGAGTAGTTGAAAGAAAGAATAGAGTCCTCACTGAGATGACAAGAGCAATGTTGAATGAAAACAATACATCTCAAGCATTCTGGGCTGATGCAATGAGTACGGCTTGTTACATCTCAAATAGAGCATATGTCCGAAAGAAGTTGAACAAAACTCCCTATGAGCTGTATAAAGGAAGAAAGCCAAACTTGGCTCATCTACATGTATTTGGGTGTAAGTGTTTCATTCACAACAATGGTAAGGACAATTTGGGTAAGTTTGATGCTAAAGCAGATGAAGGTATTTTTCTGGGATATTCTAATAGAAGTAAAGCATACAGAATATTTAACATTCGTACACGTAGTGTAGAAGAATCTGTGCATGTTGTATTTTGTGATTTATCTTCTAACAAGTCTTTAGATGATGAGGATGAAGCAATTTCGAAAAATCAATTTCATTCAAAAACTACTTCTGAAAATCCACTAGATGTTTTTGAAACTGATCCTCAAAACAATTTTGAAAATCCTGAACAATCTCAGCCTAGAGCCTGGAAATACATTAGGAATCATCCTTTAGACCAAGTGATAGGTGATATTAATCAAGGAGTAAGAACCAGAAAAAGCACTTTAAATAAAGTAACATTTTCTGCATTCATATCTCACATTGAACCCTCAAAAATTGAAGAAGCCCTTTCAGACAATGATTGGGTGATAGCAATGCAAGAGGAGTTACATCAATTTGATAGAAATCAAGTTTGGGATTTGGTACCTAGGCCTAAAGACCATCCAGTCATTGGCACTAAATGGGTATTCAAAAACAAACGAGATGAATCTGCAATCGTTGTCCGCAACAAGGCAAGATTGGTTGCTAAAGGCTATAATCAATAAGAAGGAATTGATTATGAAGAAACTTATGCTCCAGTAGCAAGATTGGAAGCCATAAGAGTTCTTCTAGCCTTTGCTTGTGTTAAAGGAATTAAACTTTATCAAATGGATGTAAAAAGTGCATTCTTAAATGGTGTTATACAGGAGGAAGTTTATGTTGAACAACCTCCAGGATTTCAAAATCAACAATATCCAGATCATGTTTATCGTCTCAAGAAAGCATTATATGGTCTTAAGCAAGCTCCTAGAGCTTGGTATGAACGTTTAAGCAAGTTTCTTCTTGATCAGGATTTTGTTAGAGGAAAAGCTGATACAACTCTCTTCATTAAAACTAATAAGCTGAATGAAATTTTAGTTGTTCAGATATATGTGGATGATATCATATTTGGTGCTTCTAATGATGGTTTGTGTGAAGAATTTGCAAAGAAAATGCAGGGAGAATTTGAGATGTCCATGATGGGAGAACTCAATTACTTTCTTGGTCTGCAAATTAAGCAAAAGAGGGATGGAATCTTCATATCTCAAACCAAGTATCTGAATGATCTCTTAAAGAAATTTGGAATGGATCAATGTAATGGTGCTGACACTCCTATGAGTACAACTACTTCATTGGATGCTGATGAAGAGGGCAAGGATTTCAACATTACAAAATATAGAGGAATGATTGGATCATTACTCTGAAAGTGCAGCTAAATCACCAAGAGGGGGGTTGAATTGGGGATTTTAAAATTCTTTTCGAGTATACTCTGTTTTTGTCAAAACTCGATGAAACATAATTGAAAAGAGTATGAAGGGAAGAAGAGCAGGACACAAAGAAATTATCCTGGTTCGGTCCAATCTAATGACCTACATCCAGTCCCCAGTCACTCTGGGATTTTCACTAACTCTCTTGACGATTACAGACTCTGCAAACAAAGGATGTTTCACAACCTTGAACACACTCCCCCTTACAAGTTGTAATCGAATAACCCAATCTCAAAGTCCCACTACTTTGAGATCCTTACAGAAAAATGAATTACAGAAAGAAACTCTCTTCTAAGAGTGAATATTGATGATCACTGAAGTACAATAATTCATTCAAATGTAAAAGAACAGTTCTTTCACTGATATTTTCGAGTAGGATTGTAGAATGTCAGTTCTGTGTTCTTCTAGCTTCAAATCTTCATCTATTTGTAGTGGTTTGAAGCTTGTGAACGTTATAGATCCGTTGGGGCTTTTTCCTTTTCGAAAATATAGTTGTTGTTGGAGTTATATCATGAATTAATCCATTGAGATTACTCCCTGTCTGAAATATAGCCGTTGGTAAGTTATTCTGAAGATTTGCTTGATCCTTGTTTTCTTTTAAGGAATTCGTCCATTGGAGATGTTGTATAACGGCCAAATGATCTTGTATAATGGCTAGATGATTCTGCATAACGTCTCTCCATGATTTCAGCAAGTTTCCTAAAGTGGCTCTTTATTTCAATCAAATTTAAAAAAAAAAATCTGTAATCTTATGAATAAACATGTTAGAATAGTTTAGTTATAATGATAAATGATAGATATAACATTCAGGATCAATAGGTAACTTAAATTTGAAGAAAGAATCAGATTTGGCAAATCTGAGCTCAACTGCGTTTTTCTGATGATAGGACCAAAACTCGAGTTTTTATCATCATAACTCGAGTTATGAACTGTTCATGCTTCACAACTAGCGGTGTTCAAAGTAAAACTGGCAGTTTTGAAAGTTTGAAAACATTAATCCTCTCTGGTTGCCCAAAACTCGAGTTTTGACATTCAAAACTCGAGTTTTGAACTATTCATGGCAAAACATGATTAAGTTCAAAAACATCAAAACTGGAGGTGTTGGTGTGAAAACTGGCAGTGTTCATTATGACAAAACTTCATTGCTCTCGAGTCTGTCAAAACTCGAGTTTTGGATTTCAAAACTTGAGTTTTCATAAATCATGAAAACTTGGAAAACATGTGTACAGACCAAAACTGGCGGTTTTCAACTAAAACTAGTAGTTTTGCATTTTGGAAAACTTTGGTTGCTCTCTGCCTTGACAAAACTCGAGTTTTGGTTCCCAGAACTCGAGTTTTCATGTTTTATGAAAACTTGGAAAATTCACATACAGATGAAAACTGGCGGTGATGGTTTCAAAACCGACGGTGATGAACTGGAGGAAAAACAATTGCTCTCTGTCTCTTCAAAACTCGAGTTTTGGTTCCCAAAACTCGAGTTTTGAACTTTCTTCCAAAATAAGAAAAGTTCAAAACTGGCAGTGATGAATAAAAACCGGAGGTTTTGAGATGTGAAAAACTTAGAAGAATTGCAAACCTCTCTGCCTGGACAAAACTCGAGTTTTGAATCCCAAAACTCAAGTTTTGAACTATTCACAAGTTCAAAACTGGTAGTGAACATTAAAACTGGCGGTGATGCTTTCTGGACTTTTTTTTGATACAGACCAAAACTCGAGTTTTGATTCTCAAAACTCGAGTTTTCCTCTAACAGCTAAGGAAAACTGATTTTTGTCATATAAAACTTATCTTTTTGGTTTTCAAGGCTTTCCAATTGCTCAATCATCATCAAAACACATTGAGAACTAACATACTCTATCTAACAACAAGCCGCCCGGACATCCAATTTAGTGTTGGAATGTGTGCAAGGTTCCAATCTGCCCCAAAGGAGTCACATGCTAAACATGTGAAAAGAATTTTCAGATACCTTGCTGACACAAAGACTCTTGGCTTGTGGTTTCCCAAAGGTCAACCTGAACATTTGGTGGCATATTCAGATTCAGATCATGCTGGATACAAAACAGATAGAAAGAGCACAAGTGGACAATGTGAGTTCTTTGGTGGTTCACTTGTGTCATGGTTCAGCAAGAAACAAACAACTGTAGCTGTATCATCTACTGAAGCTGAATATGTAGCTGTTTCAAGTTGCTGTGCACAAGTTTTGTGGCTCAAACAACAACTTTCAGACTTGGGAGTCAACCTCAAAGAAATTCCAATATTGTGTGACAACACAAGCACAATAAGCTTGGCCAAAAATCCAGTCCAACATACTAGGACCAAGCACATTGATGTGAGGCATCACTTCATAAGAGATCACGTTCAGAAAAAGGATGTCAAGGTTATGTTCATTCCAACTCATCTCCAATTGGCAGACATCTTCACAAAACCACTAGCCAAAGAACAATTTAATTTCATAAGAAGAGAATTAGGAATGGTAAATCCCAATGAGCTGTAAGTATTTCTTACTCAATTCAATGTTAGTTATGGTTTTGATGATTGTAAGTTACTAACTTAAGCATCGGAGTATCTAGTTTTCTCTTTTGCAAGATATTTTAAAAAATCTAAGTTTTACTGTCAAAAGGTGAAAACTCGAGTTTTGGAGGCCAAAACTTGAGTTTTGGTGGTACAATATCGAGGCCAGAGATACCTGCAAAGCTGAAAACTCAAGTTTTTGACAATGAAAACTCCAGTTTTGGAGTTTCAGTATCGGGGTCAGAAAATGAGCAGATGGTTTTCAAACAGATGAAAACTCAAGTTTTAGAGATGAAAACTCGAGTTTTGGACTCGGAATGTCAAAGGTTCACAGTACACCATTGACGTCCAGGTTAGTAACTAAATTTCATCAAAACTCGAGTTTTGATGTTCAAAACTCGAGTTTTGAACTGTCTATATATATATGACTGTCTGTGTTCCTCAAAACCGTTCTCAAAACTGCCGATTCTGCCCTAGACGCTCAGAATTCCTCCTCTCTGTTCTCTCTCTATTCTTCATGAATCAACCCAGAATCCTTCGAAATCACTCAAAAACCTGAAAATGACCTCAAAACCGTCACAACCCACTCAATCCGAGGGAAATCCACAATCAGAAAAGTCTCATTCTCAATCATCTCCTCTCTCACAACCTTCTCAGCGACCACCGAGAACAAAATCTATTCCCAGTAAGGTTCACGATGGAATTGATCGGTCTATCCAAGGGATAAGAGGCGAAATTCCACAATCAGCATCGAAGGCCACTTCAGCTACACCCACTCAGTCCAAAGGGGTTTCCTTTCATGAACCCATTGCCACACCATTGAGAAAAAGAAAGGAACCTGCACCAGAGCCTGTGACAAAACCGAAAAAGAAGGCTAGAACGAAGAAAGCTTCCAATTATCAGCCAGAGACAGAGTCATCTCAAAAGAAGAAAGCAGCCACCTCTGAGTCTGAGACAACTCCAAGAGCAGAGCCATCCTCTACTCAGTCTCCCTCAACTATGGCAAATGCCATAGAAGATATCTATCGTGTAAAATCTTATCCTCAAGATTTTGATGTTGCTACTGTCAATCTGAAAGCCTTAGACAACTCTTTTAAAGAGAAATTTGCCTCTAGAGAATTTTGTGCAGTAGTAGCTATTGATTTTGATCTGCTAGAAAGAGAGAGTAATCTGAATTTGCGTCATTGGCTAAGTTTTTATGAAAACTTTGTTTCTATAGCAGCCCCATATTCCCCAAACCTTGTCCGGTTGTTTTATTTCAATATGGTATACAACAATGTTTTGGGTCCTGAGGGTGAGTTGATTGAAGAGAGGATCTCTACCACAGTTAGGGGAACTAAATTCACTTTATCTACTTCTGTCTTGAATAAAATCCTACAGTTAGACCAGTATCCTATCCATACTTCAGAGTATAGCAATAGGGAGATATGGTCTGTACTTAGACCAAATGAACCATTTCCTGAGGATCAATCTCACACTCTTACTTTCAGACCAAGCTCTATACCTCCTAGGAATAGAGTCCTGTGGTACATCTTTTCCAGAAATCTCATCCAAAAGGGTGGCAACTTCACCCACTTTGCACAGAGAGATTACCACTTGTTCACTTCCATTGTCAAACAAACTCCCTTTAATCTTGGTCATCACTTTCTGAAAGAAATGATCAAATTCAAATTCCCTACCAGAAAGCTATCTCACATGCCATTTCCTTCATTGATATCGGTTATCCTATTTTATTTCAAGATTTGGTATGTTGGATCAGCTGAGACTCTGAAATATCCTCCCTATTTTGGTAAGGGTCAGTTGAATTTGATGAATCTGACATTTGAGGGAGAGGGTTCAGGGCAATCAAGAGCCCCTACTCGGTCAAAAGCTCCAACCAGATCTCATTCTAGAGCTTCTCAAGCTTAGTCTCAGTCTCAGTAACAGGAAGCCCAGTCTGCACCTCCTCCACCTTCCTCGGTACCTTCAGATTTTGATGCTCGGGTGAAGGATATTATTGACTCAACAGTTAGAGATATGTCTATGAGCATTGGTTATGAGATTGGTCAATTGAAAGGACAACTTGTTAAAAATACCAAGCATTTGGTTGATGTTCAGGATGCCATGAAAGAAGATTTGGTTGAGCTCACTGCACAGAATGCCAAACTTACAGACCTGGTTGAGAGTCATGACATTGTACTTACCTCTCTAAGTGTGTCCAACTCCAGCCTACATGACAAGGTAGATCAGTTGTTGAAGTATTTCAACATCGGTCTTCTTCAACTTTTGGAGCCACTTCAGATCCTCAGCCCTCTGGACCTGCTTCTGGGAGTTCACCTCTATACACGACTCCTCCTATGCCTTCAGTCTCCACTCCAGTTGCAGACCCTTTTGATTCCACTCCTAACCCTCTAGCCATTGTACCCTATGTTCCTCCTATCTTTGTCCTTGACCCAGATTTTATTGATGACAAAGGGGGAGAAGATCAGAGCTAGCTAGAGCAGAATTTGAGTCTAATGATTTCTGTTTTAACTATTTTTAAAGTTATGTATTTATCTTGTGGACAATTAGCAATTTCTGTATTGAATGTTTAAATTTTATGAATGAAGTTGCTTAACTTATTTGCTCTGATAATTTATGCTTCCGACTTCTGATAATTGCTTCTGCTATATATCGGTTAGTGTGATCTTCAAATAAGCACAAATGTTTTTCTTTCAGAAGTTAAAACACCTATGATAATCCTCACACTTTATAAATATCAGAACTTTTGAAAGCCAAATGAAATTTCATGTCTTCAAAATCCAAATTCCTCAAATTCTTCAAAGTTTGGTTTACAAGTGTTGTCATCATCAAAAAGGGGGAGAATGTTAGTTCTCAATGTGTTTTGATGATGATTGAACAATTGTAAAGGCTTGAAAATAAAAAAAGATTAGTTTTATGGTGCAAAAATCAGTTTTCCTTGCTGTCAGAGGAAAACTCGAGTTTTGGGGTTCAAAACTCGAGTTTTGATCTGTAGCAAAACTGCACAAAAGTCATCACCGCCAGTTTTAGTGATCACCGCCAGTTTTGAACTTGTGAATAGTTCAAAACTCGAGTTTTGGATCCCAAAACTCGAGTTTTGGCTTGGCAGAGAGGTTTCCAAGTTTTCAAAGTCTTTCAAATACCAAAACCTCCAGTTTTCGTTGAACACCGCCAGTTTTGAACTTCTCATGTTTTTTCAAGAAAGTTCAAAACTCGAGTTTTGGGAACCAAAACTCGAGTTTTGGAGAGACAGAGAGCAACTGAGTTTGCATCAGTTCAACACCGCCAGTTTTCAACTGTTCATGTATTTTGCAAAGTTTTCATATTTTATGAAAACTCGAGTTTTGACAAGGCAGAGAGCTATCAAATTTTTCAAAGTGCAAAACTGCCAGTTTTTGTCTGTTCACATATTTTCCAATTTTTCATGATTTATGAAAACTCGAGTTTTGAAAGGCAAAACTCGAGTTTTGGTAAGGCCAAGAGCACTCAAGTTTTATACAAATGAAAACTGCCAGTTTTACTCCAACACCTCCAGTTTTGATGTTTTGGACTTAAGTTATGTTTTGACATGAATAGTTCAAAATTCGAGTTTTGGGAAGCAAAACTTGAGTTTTGGTCAACCCGAGATCATCAGTATTTCCAAACTCTGAAAACCGCCAGTTTTGATTTGAAAACTACCAGTTATGAAGTCTGCACAGTTCAAAACTCCAGTTTTGATCCTCAAAACTCGAGTTTTGGTGGTTTATCAGAAAAACGTTGTTTTTGCAGAAAATGCTCAAACTGATTGATACTTTGACTTAATGTCTGCGAATTGATCTTATATGTTTAGTATAACATGTGACATTGTAACTGAACTATTTTGATGAGTTTGTTCATTAGATTACAAAAGAATTTGAATTTGTCTGAGAATCAAATGAAGGATCACTTTATGTGCAACTTGCAATATTTTATCTCATCCTTCAAGACAAAAGCAAATGGGAGACAGGAAGCAAGATGGAATCTTATCTCTTAATGCAGACAACTTATCCTCCACTAATTAAAGTTAAATCTGCAAACAAGACAGCATGGGTCACAACATACAAGAGCCAAAGCATCAAATATTCAAATCTGGAAAGTGGCCAAAAACATATTCACCCAACAGCTTCTGACGCAACTTTATACATGGAAGAACACTCACAACAGCTATATTTTCGAATGGAATCAAGCTCCAACGGATCTATAACATACACAAGCTTCAAACCACTATAAATGACTGAAGATTTGAAGCTGAAAATAAACAGAACTGAGATACAACAAGCTTACTCGAAAATATCAGTCTTGAGTTATTCTTACACATTTGATTGTATCTTTGATACATTGTACTTCAGTGTTTATCAACATCTACTCTTAGAAGAGAGTTCCTTTTCTGCAAACCATTCTCTGTAAGAATCTCAAAGTAGTGGGACTTTGAGATTGGGATACTTGATTACAACTTGTAAGGGGGAGTGTGTTCAAGAGTGTGAAACATCCTTCGTTTACAGAGTGTGTAATCATCACAGTGAGATAGTGAAAATCCCAGAGTGACTGGGGACTAGACGTAGGTCAAGAGATTAGACCGAACCAGGATAAATTCCTTGTGTCTTGCTCCTCTTCCCTTCATACTCTCATCAACTCTGTTTCAGCAAACATAAACAGAGAATTTCGAAAAGAATTTTTAAAATCCCCAATTCACCCCCCCCCCTCTTGGTGATTTAGCTCCACTTTCAATTATGTGATGCCTCACACAACTAAATAAGATGCTTTTTAAATCGGGCTCACTATAATTTGATTATGCGGAGCTTTTAGGTATATTCCTATCCTAGACGCAACTTAGATTAAAACCTAACTTCACGTTAACTTTAAACCTAATTCCACATTATTTAATCCCAATGTCAATTTAGAATTCCCTCTTCCAAGTTCAACCCTAAATTCCTGAAGCATGTTCAATGGTGATCAATCAATAAGCAATAGCAATGAACACAGGATTAAATAAAATGAAATAAAATTAAGCAAAACTAACAAGTGAGAATAATCTCTAAAACCCAAACAAGTTTATAGATTCTCTAGGTTGCAAAACCAACTAGCCACACATGGTTTTATTCAAATCCATAAAAAAGATGAAAATTCAGGTTCAAAGAATAAAGAGAGAGAGAGAGAGAGGAAAGAAAGATTCTTCGTCGCCTCCACAGTCCTTCTGTCCTTTCGTGAAGATGATGAAGAGAACTGAAACGCTCAGCCTCTACTCCTCTGCTTCTTCGTTCCTTCTCGTTCTGTGTCTCTCTATGCTTCCTCTTGCGGTCTTGCCTCTTCCTTTCTTCATATATATAACCTAAATATAACTTAGGTTGAAAGTCACTAATTCTCTTTTTTTTTAATTAAAAAGATATCTCATATCTTGTAATTTACTACATCAGATCACACAATTGATTTTGTTTTTATTTTTCTTGCATTGGACCACTGAATTTGACTGATTGCATATCCTCTTAATTGCTTTTTCTACTTCTTCCCAAATCAGCTAATATTTCCTACACAATAAAAATAAGATATGAGTAGTTTTTATGTCGATTTATTCTTTGATCCTAAATTTGATTTAATGATGGAAAAGTCAATAAAAGATAATTAAATAGGTATATAATATCAATAATTGCAATTAATTCTCATAAAATATACACCTATTTAATCATAAAATATATACTCATCATGTTATCATCAAAACTTTGAGAACCAACAGCCACAAGTCTACTTATACATCTTGAATAATGTTGATGAAGTTCAAAACATCATAAATGCACATAAAGAAATTATAAGGAAAGACAATAGTCGAATGAATGAACAAAGGTTAATTAGGGAGCATAACAAAACTTTTGCAAATTGGTTCAAATAAAAGTTGAGGGAAAAGAGTGTGTTTCTGATACAATAAAATAGTTAGCACATTGTCCTAAGATTAATGTCATAAGTTGGAATTCATATGTGATCAATGATTATACCTTTTACATGAAGTCCTTAGATGATAGGAGCACCGTCCAGAACAGTGGTGTTATGTTAGTGGCTGAATCTATGCACTTCTCCAGTTCGAAAGATAAAAAGCCAAAATTGGCAGTCATGCCTTATTATGAGGTTATTAAAGAGATTTGGATGGTGGACTCTGTTAAAAATAAATTTCTCATTTTCAAATACAAGTGGGTTAATGTCAATAATGGTATTCAAATCAATTAGTTAGGATTTACATTAGTAGATATCAATAATAGAAGTTTTGGAGATAAACCTTTTATTATGGTAGACCAGGTGAAACAAGTGTTATGTATCACTGATCAGACAAATAAAATGTGGTATGTAGCTCTCAAAGGAAAAAGAGTCATTGATATTGATGAGGAAAATCATTTAAATTAGGATCTTTCTGAGACTCCTACTTTTTCAAGAGGTCTACTGGAATTGAACGAAGAAGATGAAGCGGACAATGAATATGGCATAAGAAATTATCATCATGAAGGGATATGAGAGGATATCATTTTATAAAAGAGAGAACTCATCAGGTAATAATGCAGAATTATTTGAAAAGTTTAAGGTTTTAACATTATATTCTTCCTCTATTCTTAAACAATGTTGTTAATTATGTTCTTTTATTGCAAAGTCTTGATGGTGATATCATAGATTGTGTTATGTCTCATCAACAACCAGCTTTCAATACAGAAGTAGGTCTTAAAAACAAGCTCCCGATTTATGTTGACGAAGATGATATAATTTTCCTGCTGTTTGATAAATAAGAGCTTACTGATGTAATTACTCTCTTGTTTATAAATTAAGTATCTTCTTATATGAGTACATAACATAAATGTGAAACACTCACATACATATATATTAATTCCTTGACGTCATTATTGTAGGTTCATGTATCGTGAATTGGAACAACAGGGCAGAAGCCAAGATATTGGATTCTTGTGCCCACAGTACATAAGTCATCCACCCATAGCGAAGATACAATCATACATAACATCAAGGTTGTCCACCAATAAGAGAAAGTGGTACTTGGCACCATACTACAATAGGTACATATCATAATTATTTTCTGCAATTCCCTTAATACTGCTACATATTGAAATTGGAACTTGTCTGTTGTGAACTTTCAGTAGCCATTGGCAGTTGGTCCTGATTTGCCCGTATGAGAATAAAGTGGTCTTTTTATGCTCTCTTCACTATAATCCACCGCCTACGTTGCAGCAGATGGTGAACAAGTAAGCATATGTCATCTTGATTGTCTAGTCTGAAATCTCTGCTGTAAATTTTCAGTGACCATTATTGAGTAAATTTGTGATTTTGACAATAGGCCCTTGAAAGCATACCAACAAAAGGTCAAGAAAAGGTTTGGGGCTGAGGTCAAAGAGCCTACATGGATCATATCAAAAGTTAGTACATATTTGGACTGACATACTGGCTTGTAACTTGGTCAGTAGCAATACATGCTCTTATATATTTCTTGTTCGTTTTTAGACTCGTCGGCAATCAAAAGAATCCAACTTATGTGGGCATTACATCTTGACACACATGTATAATTTTAGAACCGGATTAGTTAGTCGTCTGGTCTTAGAAGTTGGAATTTTTTAGACCGGAGCTTCTTTGTCCGGTCTTAAAAATATCGATAGTTTAGACCGGTCCATGATTTCGGTCAGTCTTAAAAGTTGAGTTTTAGGGCCGAACAAAATACATAGCAGGTCTATATAGTACGACTTTTAAGACCTAACTTTTAAAATGTCCGGTCTAAAAAGGTTTCTTTTAGACTGGTTCAAATCTGGTCTTAAAAGTTATGGATTTTTAATACTGGCTGGAACAAGACTGGTGTCGCGTCTGGTCTTACAGTACCTATTTTGTCCAGTCTTAAAAGCCTTTTTTCCACCCGTAGCTGTTGAAAGGGGTGGGGGAAGGTTTTATATTCTCAATTTTTCTGAATGAAGGAAGGTTTAATCTTTTGATAATTGTTAGGATAAAACTATTGTGTACAGTTCTAATCCTGGTAGAGTCTTCATTCAAAGTTTAAATTTTTTTTCTGTTGCATTTTCTCAAACTCGCCTCTTTGCAATTTTTAAACTATATCTTTAATGTCATGCACTTTTTAATTTGTCCTTAGACTAACGCAATAAATCAGCAGAAATAGTGCAAACATCCTTTTTCCCTTCTCATGGCAGCTGCTGTATGTGGGGAAAAAAAAGGAGAGCAGGTCAGACAGAACGTAGGCCTCATTGTAAGATATGGTTCATTACCAAAGGTATGCTTCAGTTTCTGCTTTTCTTTTTTCTTTGCTAAGAAGACATGAACCAAAGACTTTTCATTATCAATTACTAAATTATCTTACTAAGTACTTTTTTCTACTCTCTAAGATCCCATTCTTTTTTTTTGCTCAAATCTAAGATCCCATTCACTATTGAGTTCTTCAACACTCATCTCAGCATTTGGGCCCTTCATTACATTAATAATACATCCATGTTGAAATACAGAAAGCCAGCCCCACATGCATGCATATACTTGAACGATCTTGTTCCCCAACTTTGTGAAAACAGCTGGCTCTTGTCTTGATATAATATCTAGTTTGTAGCATAAATTTCACTACAAACTAAATCTTATATATATATATATATATGTATGTATGTATATAATTCTAGTCACTCAAAGGTATACACACTAGTGCAAAAAAGGCTTTTAAGACCGGACAAAACAAGCTCGTAAGACCGGACGGCCGGTCTTGTTCCAGCCGGTATTAAAAGTCTACATATAAGATCGGACTTTGATCCGGTCTTAAAAGTCTACATATTTTAGACCGGACATTAAAACATTCGGTCTTAAAATTTGTACTAAATGAACATGAAATAGTTTGATTTGGTCGGTCCAAAAACTCAACTTTTAAGACCGGCCTAAAATAGGCCGCTCTTAAAAATATCGGACTTTTAAGACCGAACAAAAATGAATACGGTCTTAAACTTAGCGACTTCTAAGACCGACTAATCATACGGGGTCTTAAAACACTGACTTTTAAGACCGGATGATAATTACGTCCGGTCTTAAAAATCTTCCTTTAAGACCGGACATCTAAATATAACATAACGGTCTTAAAAAGGCCAACTTTTAAGACCGGCTTAATATGACCTTTAAGACCTGTTATATAATTACATCTGGTCTTAAAAGTTAAACGTATAAGACCAGCTTATTTATTTCCAATCTAAATTTTCCCGGATTTTTCCCTGCTGTTGTTCCTGCTACTATATATATATACACAAATCCACTACCCAATCCAGCACATAAAAGTCGATACTTTAAGCTACAAGCTATGAACAATTATTTGAATAAATTGAATTGGAAAAATGATACAAATATTATTCACCATGAGTTATTTGGCCTCTTAATTAATCTACAACACCTAAGTTAATTCATACAATAAGATAACTTACTTACAAATACAATAAGTTACAAATACAACATAGATGCGCCCAAAATAATATTCAACATGCCTTCATCTGATTCCCACCCAACAACGTAACATCCTCTTTCATAACATGATCGGATCCTGCCACAAAAATAAAACAAGGAACAAACTTCATAGTCAAAGACATTTTATGAACATAGAAGGAATAATATATATAGTTAAAGCCTTAAAGTAGTCAAATAAATCTACATATATATGAATATTACCTTATGAATTGACTTTTTTATAAAGTGATATCTTCCCATATCCCTTCTTGATGATCACTTCTTATGCCAGGTTCATTATCCGCTTCATCTTCTTCGTTCATGTCCGGTAGACCCCTTGAAAAATGTGTACTCTCAGGAATACCATAATTTGAATTTTCCTCATCAATATCAATGACCCTCTTTCCTTGGAGATCTACAGACCACATTTTATTTTCTTGATCGGTGATATAGAACACTTGTTGCGTCTGGTCTGCCATAATAAAAGGTTCATCTCCAAAACTTCTACCATTGACATCAACTAATGTAAATCCTAGCCGATCGATCCGAACACCATTATTGACATCAACCCACTTGCATTTGAAAATGGGAAATCTAATTTTCACATAGTCCACCTCCCATATCTCTTCAATAACCCCCATAATATGGCATGACTGCCAATAAAGGGCTCTTGTCTTTCGAACTGGAGAAGTGCATAGATTCAGCCTCTAACATAACACCACTGTTCTGGACTGTGCTCCTATCATCTAGGGACTTCGTGTAAAATGTATAACCATTTGATCACATACGAATTCCAACTTATGACATCAACCTCAGGACCACGTGCTAACCATTTGAGGATATCAGAAACACATTCCTCCCCCTCGACCTTTCGTTTGAACCAGTGTGCAAAAGTTCTGTTATACTCCCTAATCAACATTTGTTCAGTTATTCGAGGATTTTCTTTCCTCACAGCTTCTTTATGTGTACCTATGCTGGCTTGAATTTCATCAACATTATTCAAGATGTATAAGTGGACTTGTGACAATTCATCAGGATCCACAGTCTTTACTGAAGCCCCTCGTCTACCCCCTCCAGCATGATGACGTTTTGGAAGCCCAATATGTCTTACTTTGGCCAAATAATTTTGACAAAATTCCATGGCTTCTTCAGAAACATATTTCTGAACAATCGATGCTTCTGGACGGTATGCATTCTTCACGTACCCTTTAAGGAATTTCATGGATCTTTCAATTGGGTACATCCACCGTAAATGTATAGCGCCGTACAACTTTATCTCCCTCACTAGATGAACAATTAGATGAACCATGATGTCAAAAAATGTAGAAACAAAAAGCTTCTCAAGGTGGCACAAGATAAGATGTCCTTCGTTCTCCAATTCATCCAACTTTTCAATGTCGAAAACTTTAGAACAAACCGCATTGAAGAATACACAAAGTCTAGTCAAAACAACCCGAAGGTCATATTCAGCTATGCCTCGAATAGCTATTGGGAGTAGCTGTTGCATCAAGACATGACAATCATGCGATTTTTGGCCTACTAATTTCAAGTCCTTCATCGATACAAGCCTCTTAAAATTTGAAGAATACCCCGAGGGAACTTTTGTGCCATGTAAACACTCACAAAAACTACGTTTCTCATCCTTAGACAAAGTATGAGAAGCCGGGGGACAATAAGTTCTCGTCCCATACGGCCTTGGATGTAGCTCTTCACATATTCCCATTGCTTGCAAATCCAATCTTGCCTTCACACCATCCTTGGAATTGCCTTGTATGTTGAGAAGCGTGCCAACAATGCTATCACATACGTTTTTCTCCACATGCATGACATCGATACAGTGTCTCACATCAAGATTGCGCCAATAAGGAAGATCGAAGAATACAAATCTCTTTTTCCATATATTTGTATCTTTTCTACTGTTGGCTGTCTTGCCGAAGATGACATTGATATTTTTCACCTTCTCATAAACTTGCTCCACAGTCAATGGCACCGGAGCATCTTCATATTCTTGGCCACCAAAGAAGGCTTTCTTTAATAGACGATATGGGTGGCCCCGTCTAAGAAATCTCCTATGTCCAAGGTAAACCGTCTTTCTTCCATGTTGGAGTTGATGGTAGCATGTGCCTTCTTCACAAACCGGACATGCTTTATGGCCCTTTACACTATACCCTGACAAGTTACCATATGCTGGGAAGTCGTTTATAGTACAAAATATCATGGCTCGCAATTTGAATACCTCCTTCTTGAAAGAGTCAAAAACATCCACACCTTCTTCCCATAACGATCGACGGAAGGCACGAGCATCACGAGTAAGAGCACCCCTACAAGCGGTTATCTTGTATCTAACCATGGTTTGAGCAGTACGTTGGCGCAAAGAGGTATGAGGCGTTTATTAATAAAGGCAGAGCTAGAGGTAGTTTGGAGTTACGAGGTAGTGCGGAGTTAATAAGGAGTGTTAAGGACAGAGAGGTAAAGAGCAGACGAATGGTCTACACTTTACGAGCGAGTTTTATAAATATTATTTATTTTTTAAAATGAATTAATATTAAGACCGACCTTTTATCATTTCTCTAGTCCTAAAAGTATATTATTTATTTTTTTTAAATGGATTCATATTAAGACCGACCTTTTATCATTTCTCCGGTCCTAAAAGTATATTATTTATGTTTTTAAATGAATTAATTTTAAGACCGACCTTTTATCACTTCTCCGGTCCTATAAGTATATTATTTATTTTTTTAGTCAATTAAATTACTTTTAAGATCGATCTTTTATCAGTTTTCCGGTCCTAAAATTCATTTATTCAAGATTTAATTTCCTAAAAAAAGTTCATCGTTTCAAATTCCGATAGCAGAGTCGTATCCTTACACTCTATCAGAGGATCTCTTCAGCTTCCAGATAAACTTCCCAACGTAACTAGGCATCTCCTCGTATTCTGATGAACTATGCGTCTGCTCATTAAAGGTTCCGACGTTTCACTCCAGATGGGTTCTCTATTTAAAGCCGTTGTTACTTTACTTTCTTCACATTCTTCATCATCACTTCTACAATGGCTGCTCACCGCCCCAAGGTCCTCCACCACCACCAGGTCCTCCTTTTCCTCCTCCCGCTGGGTAACAATCCTTACCCTCCTCCTCTGCCTCCGAACCCGACCACCAAACAGCTGCTGCGCCACCTCCAGGCCCGCATCGATCATATAGATCGACGACAGGGCCAGCTTTTTCAGGTCTACCACGCCATCAACAACAAGATCAACGCGATACTCGACCCCACGACGTTGAGTACAATCCTTTCGATGATGACGTCATCGACCCCTCCGACAACGATGGTGAGGAGTAAATATTTTTCTGTTTTTTTTAATCATGTACTCCGCTACCCCCCATGGGGCAGCATTAAAAAATATATAATAAATTTGCTACTTTCCTATTTCGATCGCCTTTATCCTTTTGATCAGTACATTCTTTCTTTTTCCGACAAGGAGGAAAAAAACAAAACATTGTCCTCGTGTGTATGATCAACATTAAAAACTCGCACATTAAAATATCCAACAATATACAGTTAAGATCAGACCAACAAAACAAAAAAAACGTTTACCTTATTCGAATAAAAACAAACAGTGACAATTTTTCTCAAGGTTGGACCGTCATTGTCGTCGGTTTTACCTCGCCTGATTAGAAACAAAGTGTCCATTTCAATATCTCTCATCTTTTTCCGACAAAAAGAAAAGGGGCAAAGAAAAGGTAAACCGATAATCTAAATCTGGAGAGGTAAAAACGACGACAATGAGGGTCCTAGCTTGAGCAAAACGCCAGAACCTCGGTTGCCTTGAATTACCCTAATTAATTTGTCCGAAAAGCGAATCAACTCTATTTAAAGGAAGACTATTAGGAGCGGACAGTAAAAGGAGATACGGTACTAAAAGTCTCGAATACTTTTAGGACCGTCATTTTAAAACATACGGTCCTAAATGTCTCACCAATATTTTGTCAATACTTTTAGGACCAGAAGTATACAACATGCAGTCCTAAAAGTCTCATATTATTTAAACCGAAAACTTTTAGGACCGGAAGTTTACCCATATACGGTCCTAAAGTCGCAAACTCGCTACATCATCCTGAACCTCAAATTTCAAGCGCACTAAATAGCTATATCCACCATCCAATTTCAGATACCCCAAAATGGACACAAGAAAATTGTTCGAAAAATTAAACAAATTAATCTATTGAATTTTACATTGCCTGTGTATTATTTACAAATTGATCGAAAAAATAATCAAATTTTACAGAATATTTACAAACGAATAACATCATTAATTATTGTCCCTGATCACTACTTAAGATCAGGACATACAAATATTGACAAAACAAATCGCGTATGTGCTCGAGTTCAACATCCGAAAAGGGGGCAGGGCATTGAAACATCTGTAACATCAAAGACAGAAACTGAATTAACTTGCGTCCATATTTCAGATGTAACATTAAGCCAGAAACTGAATTAACTTGCGTGCATAATATGTAACATCAAATATTTACCTTTGCATATAATTTAGTATTTCCTTTAGTGACAATATCATACATGTGTTTCATGATGTATTGGCCACATAGGTTGGATGCCTGTGGTTGCCGACGAGCCTAAAAAGAACAAGAAATATATAAGTAATATATATCTTATGACCAAGTTCACAAGGCAGTTGACAAGTTTATCAATATTATATTGTACCAACCTCTGGTCTGAGCCATTTAGGCTCTTTGGCCTTTGAAGGACGCTTTTGGAGTGCATCGATTTGGAAGGTCCTCATGGCACTATCATCAAAAATGCATATTTATCAATTCACTGAAAATTCACAGTAGAGATTTCTGACAAGAGAATCAAAATGACATGCTTACTCGTTGATGGTCTGGACCAACGTGGGCACTGGCTCGCCGTGAGTGGAGCATAAGAAGATAACTTTATTTTCTTCCATGCACATGAGGACCAACTGCCAGTGGCGGCTGAAAATTCACAGCAGTAAAGTATACTCAGTGATATATGTAGGCATGTAGCAGAATTAAGTGACTTGTAGATAAGATTTGTGATATGTACCTGTGGAAGAATGGCAACAAGTACACCTTTCTTCTCACATTACACAACCTCCTTGATATGTACTCTTGTCTTTGCTCCATGGTTGTTTGACTCATATACTGTGGGCACAAGAATCCAAAATCATCGCTCCTGCCCTCATTCTCCAATTCTTGATGCAAGAACCTACAATAATTACATCGATCAGAGAATTAGTATATATATGTATGTGTGTCTAAATGATGCATTTAAATTATGTACTCATAGAAGAACATACTTACTTCATCCAAATTTGAATAATTGCATCAGTAAGCTCCTGTCAAGGAAGCAGCAGGGAGTCAATATCAACGGTATCAACTTGGACTGATAGGGGATTTCCGACGCCTACTACTTCATTGACAGGCCACGATTTATCTTTAAAACCTCCACTTTTCACCATATCGGTTATTTTTTCGCGGCCAGTCAATTTAGCAGTAGGGGATTGAGCCTGAGGAGAAGGGGATTGAGCCTGACGAGGGGATTGAGCCTGAGGAGGGGATGGAACTCGACGAGGGGATGGAACTTGAGGACGAGGGGTTGAAGCTTGGGGAGGAGTACAGACATGTACAAGCTTCACTGGCCAAGAGATGAAGGTTCCCTTGACATCACTCACAATCTTCAGCTCATCATTTGGGAGAGGGAGAGGTGCATCAATGATCACCTTTTCAACTGACACTCTGACTTCATTATCAGACATTTGTTGGTGGTGTACAGTTGATCCCAATAAATTGTGGACAGTCCCTTTTGCAACCAATAGTAGTCTATCATGATGATCAGGATCATCCACATAAAGGTCACAAGGTTGCTCTGACTGTCCAACAATGCAGCTCCCTCGAGTGCTCTGCTGCATAGTTGCAGGTGAGTGTGTGAAGGGAACACTGGTCTCTGGACGTGAGCTCAAAAGCAGCTTCACCTGATTCAGTTCCTCCCTCAACTGGCTAATATCAGATTGATACTTTGCTTCTTTAGCCACTGATTCCTCATTTATTTTGGCCACTGTCTGTTGCATCTCCTCCCGGGTAACCACCTCTTTCCTATGGCGTTTGGCGGATGAACCAAAGAATACCTTCAGGCCTACCCGTCCTCCAACCCCCCTTACACGCCCACCGTGGTCCAGTTTTCCGGTGGCAACAGTGAGAACATCACTCCTACCGGACGACACGAAAGATCCCTCTGCCTCTTTCTTCTTAAGATCTTCCTGTAAGGTACAGATAATGAGAAGCTTAGTAATGAATCATGTTTAGTAACTAAAAAATAACAACAATAACGATACTTACAATTTTTTCAGCAACTACACGAGTTTGTTCACTCATGTAGGAGCCGCTTTGCTTTTGCCGAATGTGCAACCACAAATCCTCACGACATATTGGAGATGGCGGACCATGTACCGCCTCAGGATTGGATTCTGCTTCATCTTCCAATCTCTTCCGCTTGGCTGCCATCAATTCCTTTTCAACCCTTTCATATCCGTCGCGAGAAGCCCAATGCGGGCAATCATTCTTTATCCCTATCTCATGTGCTTTTGCCCTTCTTTGCTGTGAATCAGAATTGAAAACAACTATTAATTATGAATTCCAGCCATCTCACTAACAGAAATTCGAGAACTTCTGCTTGATATGAACCTCAAACACTAGTCAAATTCACTTGATCAAGTTTCAACATTTTATTATTTAAGGAAGATGTAGATAGGTTAAGAAACAAAAGAGAATTATGCTTTAGAAAGAGCTATGTTTTGTACTGCTAGGTAGATAGAACAAGAAACAAAAGAGGATTATGCTTACAGAATAATACAAACTTGATCCTTTTTAAGGCATCCAGTGGGATCATCAGTACTTCCACATTAGATAGCAACAATTGGGTATATAAAGTTTCCCCCTTTTAAGATTATTCATTTCCTCCTTTGCAAGACAAACCATTACACAATTACCTCCTTAGTATTTTACCTTTTCAGGGTTTACATATCAGACTTGCATAGACAAAGGCAGGAAATGTATACTTCTATTCACACACCAAACAATATAATTTAACTAACAGGATTAGATGAACAAATATAAGCTCACAGGTTACATAAGCAAACAAAACTAAATATAGACTCACCAGAGCTTCAGGAGTGGTCCGCAGCAGAACAAATTGTTGCCAAATTCGTTCATCAATAAATGTGTATTGTTCCCAAGGCTGTTTGGCAGGCGCAACCTTGTAAAAAATATACGTGTTAGCGAGAGAGGTCTTAAACTTCCTCCACCGATCAGCACAATAAGACAATGTCTTGACTTTCAACTCCTCAGAGTCAGGGACAGTGTATGTAAGCCGGATAGTATCCCAAATAGGTTGCTTTACTTTATCAAAGTCAACACTTTTCCACTCATCTTCCAAGATGCTAACCTTGCTGCGTGCAAGATACCCGACAAAACTATTATTTTGTTTTTATTAGGACCGAAAAGCCGCAACATTTCATCGAACTGAATCTCGAGCCTTGACCCAGAAGTCCGACTTAGAGATACATCCATCATTCGTGTGCCTCTTCTACCACGGCGTGCAGGGCGGTTAGGAGGCACATTGTCAGTGGAGGAGGGTTCGTTCTGACCCACACCATTAACTGGCGATCCCGGAATACGAATAGTATCGTCTTCACCGTTCATTTTTTAGACAATAAGAGAGGAATGCCTGAGCAACTGAGAGAGTAAGAGAGGCTACTGGTACGTGGGCGAGGAAGAGTGGTAATGCAACAAGAAGAGTAGCTTCACAACAACAAGAGGGGTTTCAGAGTTCAGAGGTACAACGTAAGTCTTAAGGTAACGTTTCGCGTGAAGATATATTTGGCGGTTTATTTTTAAGACCGGATGAACAACAATGACGGTCTTAAAGGTTAAGTTTTAAGACCGTCCTTTTTTTAAACTCCGGTCTTAAAAGTATTGCAATTTATGTTCGGCTTAAAAGTATAATCTTTAAGACCTCCTGTTATATATATCCGGTCTTAAAAGTTTTATTTAATTTTTTCCTTATTATTTTGGATCATAAAAAAAATAAGTCGGCCTGTTCGAGATTTCTCTATAAAGAATTTTTATATTTCAATTTTTTTAATAACATTTTTAATACTGGTCGTTTTTCTAAGCAGTCTGAATAATATATTTAAGACCCATTGGTAAACGAATCGGTCCAAGAAGTTCTTTATATTTACAAAACTACCACCGGTCATACCTTTAAAGTTCTTTATATTTACAAAACTGCCACCGGTCATACCTTTAAGACCGGGCCGTCGATAGTCCGCTCTAAATGAGGCGGTCTTAAAAGCATTTTTTGCACTAGTGACAATATTTTAAATGAATAGTAGTAATATTTTAAAGGGAAAATGACCCAAAAAAAACTGTTAAAATATGTAAAAGATAAATAAGAGTGGTGAAATTCAATAATTATAAATTGATTTATTTAAATTTTTGAAATGTTGACTAATGTATGAAATTACATAAGGACCCTTACTTTTTATTTTGTTTAAAAAATCCCTAAAACCCTTGCCCAACACTAGAGCTCCGGTGTCTTTGCTTGTGACTTGCCACCGGAGCTCTGAGGTCTAATATATATATTTTTTAAATTTCTCATGCAAAAATTCTCAATATGGATACTTGAATTTTTAATGGCGATATTAAAGTTGTAAGCTTGAGAAGCGCACTTGTTGAGAGATGTGACAATCTTTTGCCCTCTAAGCCTCGAAGGAGAAAACCTAATCTCATTAAAAAAAAAAATGGATTCCAAATACACTATAAAGTTAAAGCAGCAACGTGAAACTTTACGTGAAGTTAATTGGATTTCAGACTGGGATGGTTTGCTATAAATTTTCCTAAGATAATTCTGATTTTAGAAAGTGACCAAGGTTTGCTTATGGTCTTTTATTAGCAGCGTATTGACAATTAAAATATGTTGCAAAATGAGACCATAATGCAACAGAAACGAGCATGCCAAGGTGGAGCGCAGTTTTATGGGAAAATCCACATAGAGACCCTTTTAACTAAAATAAACCCAAAAAGGGTTCTATGAATTTGAAATTTCCAAAACAGGCCCTAGAGCCCTGATTGGGATTGAATTGTAAAACAAAATGACTAAAAAACCCCTGAATTAAAAAGGAAAAAACTAGACTTTGGATGAAAACGTAAAGTCAGGAGGTGTCTGTACCTCTCCTCAAAATCCATGGCTTCCTCTTCAACCTTCTCTCTTTACCAAACCCTCATGGTTCGATCCATATCTCCCCAATCCGCTAATTCATCCACCGATCGAGTTTCCTTGTCCAACTTCTCTTCTCTCATATCAATTTCTTCTCTTTCTTCTTCGTTTCACCCAACCAGCTACGTAGCCTGCTTGCCTCGACGTGTTGGTTCTTCCGTTCGGGCTTCCGCTGTTGAGACCATCGATAAGACCATTGAGAGCTCTTTGGTCGAGAAATCAATCAACACGATTCAGTTTTTGTCCATCGATGCGGTTGAGAAAGTGAATTCGGGTCATCCTAGCCTTCCCATGGGTTGTGCTCCGTTGGGGCATATACTCTACGACGAGATCATGAGATACAACCCCAAGAACCCCGCATGGTTCAACCGTGACCACTTCCACTACAAGAAAAAGGGTAAATACCGACTGACTATTGGAGGCGGTTTTAAGTAAACCGCCTCTAAAATACATTTAAAGGCGGTTTTGTTGGCGTAAATACTAACCGCCTCAATATTATAAAAAAACAGAGGCGGTTATGTTAATCCGCCTCCAAATGAAACATATAGAGGCGGTTACTAAGGCGTTTTTCGCCCAAAATCAAACTAATTCCGAGGCTGTTATTATAAACCGCCTCTAATGTACATTTAGAGGAGGTTGTGGAGGTGGTTATTATAAACCGCCTCTATATATATTTATTAAAATTTATATATAGCCTTCAGTTAAAAAAAAAAAATCTTCCCGCTCAAACGACATCGTTGAGATATATATCCACACCTTCTACTTCTATCCTAACCCTAAAAATTTCAGATTTCCCATTTATTCGGCCTCCTGCTCTCCCCGACCCTGACATTTCAAATCTCCTTTTCCTTTTCCCCCATTTCGAAAACCCTAACCCAGTCGCTAGTCTCCGTCTCCGGCTTCGTCTCTGTCTCCGAGTCCGAGATTCAATCGGCGGTACCAGCTCCATCGGCGCCAAGATCTTCGATGCTCATGTCTCCACTCTCAAGCCCGACCGTCTCTGTTTCCAGACTCAGCGACTCTCTCCTCTCGTCTCCAGCTCTCGAGTCTTTGCTACTCTCTCGTCTGTCTCATCTCTAGCCCTCAGCCACTCTCATCTCCGGCTTTCAGGTTTCTTCTTCTTCTTCTCCCTTATGCCTATTTGTTTGCTGCTATGCTGATTCTTCCACTATCTGGTAAAAGTCTTGCATTATCTGTTGCTATACTGTTTAGGCGTTTACTATCTATTTTTGTTTATCACTATAGCTGACTTTCTTGTGTTTTTTTAATTAGTTTTCTTGGGGAAAGAATTTGTGTCAATAATTATTAGCCTTCCTTTGTTGTTCTGTTCTTGGCTTATATAATTAGTACAGTGGCTTTCTTAATGTTTGTTGAAATGATGAAGTTTTTTTTTTTTAATGAGATATAATTATTTTGGAACATGAACTTACTGAAGACGCTGAAGTTTCAGAATTAGCTAAGCTTTGTTTCTTACTATAATTACTTTAATTACCTTGTTTTTATATTACTTTAATTACCTTGTTTTTATATAAATATGCTATTTCAGAATTACATTTGGTAATAGCATCAAAATCTGATTTTACTTATTTGGCTAATGGATTAAATTACATTTCTGTCAATCTGTTTGGCTGAGAGATCATACTTATTCCAGTCCTACAATTTGAGTTCTGTTGGCTGATTGGTTATACTTATTTCAGTTCTGCAATTTGAATTCTGTTGGCTGATTGGTTAGACTTATTTCAGTTCTGCAATTTGAATTCTGTTTCGCTGATGGGTCAGACTTATTTCAGTTCGGTTGCATTTGAATTCTTGACCCCCTTTCCATAATATTGGGATTCCCAATTATATGAGGGTGCTCAAGATTCCCAATTATATGAGGGTGCTCAAGAATTCTATTGGAAGTTATTCAAGTGCTTTACACTGAGTCATTTCCTCACTTAAATTCATATAAGGGTGCTCAAGAATTCTATTGAAAGTTATTCAAGTGCTTTACACTGAGTCATTTCCTCACTTAAATTCATATAAGGGTGCTCAAGAATTCTATTGAAAGTTATTCAAGTGCTTTACACTGATTCATTTTGCTTTATTGTTTCACTGAACTTGTTCTATCACTTTTCACTAAACCGATATGCTTGTTACTTTTCATTTATTTTGTTTGAAATGCAAAGTGATTTTTCTTTCTTTCTGAATATGAAGAACCAAACTTTTCATTTAGTTTGTTTGAAATGCAAAGTGATTTTTCTTTTTTTTCTTTTTTTTTCTGAATATAAAGAACTAAATGAGCAATTTTTCCATGTGTTGCAGGTATATTCTGAAATTGAAATGGATGAGCAAGATTCTTTGTCAGCAAGGTGAGCCCCCTTCTTCAAACTTCATTTTGTTGATTAACATGTTTGGTAATGAAATGCGTTTATTGACTTATTGATTTATGGGTTCGTATACTCTTGCAATTCGCACCAATTTGGCTCTATTATGTTATTTGCAGATATGAAATTGATGTTGAAGACCAGAGTGTAAGGCTTCTAAGGTGTTCCTTAAATATTCTTCCATCTAGAACTAATCCTTGATCGATGCAATTCGCTTCTATTATTGTGATGTTTCCAATTGAATTGTAAACTGTAGAAAATTGCCTAGAGCATCAAGAACTTGGTTCGTTGTTGCTCTAATTTTCTATTTGGAGTTTGAAATCTTTGCTGGATATCAACTTTTGCTACAATTGCTAGCTTGTATGATAGATTGGTGCCTTTCTTCCTGTAGGAAGGTGCATAACATCCTTGTGTTGGCGTCCTGATGGTAAAGCAATAGCTGTTGGACTTGAAAATGGAATAGTGTCACTGCATGATGTTGAAGTGGGTAGCAGTTTTGTTGTTCAGATTTTTTTCCCTTACTCATTTGTTCCTCATTAGTTTACTTATGCAGCTAAGGCTGTTTAATGAAGCTTTTATCTCATAATGTTGTTTAATATAGCATTTGATGTTTGTTTTCAATTTTGTTTCAATGCATCAAGATGCAAATTTGGGGTCTCCAGGGCTCAGAAGATCTTTTCATGCTAGTCATGACCCGCATTGTGACGGATCGGATTCATCACCTCATATTCCATCTCCATCACCACAACCACAACCTTGAATATTTTATTTAGATATATTGATTTTGGATAGTATTGTTGTCATTATCCAATGTTTAGCAGTTGAGACTTTGTTTATGGTTGTTAAACATATTTTGTTCTATGATTTTGAATAATGTATGCAAACATACACTTTAATCTTGGGGTGAATTTATATATCTTATGCTTTTAATTAAGGGCTTTTAACATTATATGGATATCTATTTGATACATCAAATGCAACAAATTATTTCATTATTAGAAAAAACTTATTATATTGAAACTGTAAAAAATAACCTATTAATTACCTTTCGTTATTAAAATCAAAAAATATAAAAAAGTAAGCAAAATTATTTTTATAACCTCATAATGACATTTTGAGGCATTTTATATATCCCTTTCAACCGCCTCAGAATAATATTTTGAGGCACTTTCAGAACCGCCTCGAAATAATCTTTCAAGGCGTACACAAAAACCGCCTCCAAATGCCAATTTGAGGCGGTTAATACCAACCGTCTCTATATCACATTCAGAGGCGGTTAATACTAACCGCCTCTATATTACATTCAAAGGCGGTTAATTCTAACCGCCTCCAAAATAACATTCAGAGGCGGTTTAGGAAACCGCCTTTATTCTAAAAAGAGGCGGTTTGAACCGCCTCTAAATGTCAATATAACCGCCTCTATTTACCCTTTTCTTGTAGTGTTCATGTTGTCCGTCGGCCATGGGTGTATGCTTCAGTACTCTCTGCTTCACTTAGTTGCGTATGATAGCGATCGGGTGAGTATGATTCACCGTTTGATTTCAGTAGGATTGATTTGCCTCTGTTTCTGTAGTTAAAAATCCATCTGGCTTTGGGCCCACCTTATGAGAAAAATTCTTTACCGTGATCAAATGGTTGATTTGTCGTGATTATGGATAGTGAACATGCAATTTCTACAGGCTAATGGTTCTGATATACTCTTTTGATACTTGAATGAATAGTTTGACTTTTTCTTCTGCTTAGATCAAGAGAGTTTAATAACGTACCTGTTTGTTTGCTAGCTCAGTTTCTTTATGAATTTATTTACTCGGAATGTTGGAACTACTGTACGGCATTTTTGCAGTTCTGAACCTGATTGTAGCCCGTTTTTGGTTGGATGATATAAAGTTAATATGACTTTCAGTGTAATATCTTGCACAAGAATATTCATTTGCCGGAATTTATTATTTATGCATTAAACAACAGGAAGGAGATTTAAAGGAGTTCCGCCAATGGGAAAGCCAAACTCCAGGACACCTTCAGTTTTTGCCTTTTTAATCCAATGGTTTTTTAGTCATTTTGTTTTACAATTCAATCCCAATTAGAGTCCTAGGACCTGTTTTGAGAATTTTAGAATTCAATCCCAATTAGAGTCCTAGGACCTGTTTTGAGAATTTTAGATTCATAGGGTCCTTTTTGGGTTTATTTTGGTTAAAATGGCCTCTATGTGGATTTTCCCCAGTTTTATTGATGAGGGCAAATCACTTGACAATAGAGCTGGGAATTAGGGCCGGCCCGGCCCTACAGGGCCTGGGATAAGGAAAACATCTGTTTTTCAAAGCCCGGCCCGATAGTTCCAGGGCCTGTAAATTACTATTCTAAATTTTAATTATTTTTCTTCCGATTTTTTCCAAAGAAATATAATTAATAAATTGCAACCATCAAAATTCTAATCTATCAAATAAATATTATCAACATTAATATCT
The DNA here is from genome assembly GCA_034222035.1 of Acacia crassicarpa. Taxonomy (NCBI): domain Eukaryota; kingdom Viridiplantae; phylum Streptophyta; class Magnoliopsida; order Fabales; family Fabaceae; genus Acacia; species Acacia crassicarpa. The sequence continues at coordinate 56,782,331 of JAWXYG010000003.1, forward strand.
AAACAATACAAATCATCCAACGAATAAACATATTCATTAATTCGTAACAAAAAACAAACCATTGTACACAGCTGAAGTAGAGATTTGCAAATTAATCTTTGTGAATTTTTACTTTCCCTATAGCTTTTATTAATAAATTAATTATGGAATCCAAGTATTTATTATCATGTCATTCCAAGTCATATTGTTTAGTTTAAGTACAACATGTGTGCTTTATGTAGTTTCTAATAAATATCTTCCAAGTTCTGTTTGACTGTTCATACATAGATAAAGGCCAAGTAAAAAAAAAATGCTACCGTGAAACGGGCCTAACGGGCCGGCCCTGCAGGGCCTGAGGCCGTGCAGGGCCAAATTCAAAATTTTAGCTTATTTTTTAAGCCCGAGCCCTACAAGGCCAGGGCTTAAATGGGCCGGCCCGATTTCCCGACTCTACTTAACGAGGTAGCAAGACTCTGGGTAGCAACAGAGCTGGATTGCTTGAGTGTCGTGGCGGCGATACTGGAGAATAGAAACAAGGTGGGGGAGTTGAGTTGGCAGCCACGGTTGCAATTTTCTTATTGGATTATTAATTGATTATTTAAAATAAATAAATAAATAATACACATTTTTAGGCTATTTTGCCTTTGAAAAAAAAATCAAAAATTTATTTTTTGTCCATAAGATATCAAAATGTCATTCATTTTATATAAAATCTAATGATCAGGAAAAACAAAAAAAAAAAAAAACAACAACAACAACAACAACCAGAACAAGATATTTGGAAAGTTGCTATTAGAGAAAGCATATTAGACCGGTACATAATTTGGCTTTGATTTCCTTCTAATTTTCCAACCAAATAACTTTTCGAACAAAGCCTCATAATTTCTCAATTTTTAATGTGAACCCGTGAGCTTTGATTCTTTTCATCCCAATTCTTTATTTTAGGGCTTCTAAGCGTCATTTTTCCATTTCATAAAGCAAATTACGAGATTTCTTTTTATTCTCGGGTCTTAAAGTGAAATCCATTTCCATTTTTCCTTCTGAGTCCATTTTCTTCCCGTTCACATTCATTTTTTCATAGAAAAGCCACCTCCATCTGTTGTGAATTCTTTTTCTTCCTTCATCTCTCAATTTCCTCCAACCTCTCTTCCTCCTTTCACATGCACTCCTTTTACCGATTTTTATCTGTTCTCATCAATAACAAACCATCAATTATCAACTTTTTAGTGGTTGCTTGCCACTTCTCTTCATCCACCTTTTTTTTTTTTAGGAACTAGCTATTTGAACAATAAAAATGAATTTTGGTTATTTGTTAAACTGGCATTTATATAATAATGTAGATATATTAAATCAGATTCATATATTTTTTTTAAAGAAAAAAATCAAAATTTATGATTTAATATTCAATATGCTGCTCATATATTTAAAATTAAATACATAATGCACAAGTACGATAGGGAGAATGTGAGAAAGCCAGCCCCAAATGCATGCATCTACATAAATCATATTGTTCCCCAATTCTTTGTGGAAAAAAATGATGCCTCTCATAATTAATATAACATATGGTATAAAGGACCAGAGGTAGTATTGGGTTTTTTTAAAAAAAATAATAATAATAATAATTTTATATTCACTCAAAGGTATACAATATTCCAAAATAAAACCTTACTAAAGTTAAATTACTAAATGTGTACCCTTGGCCAGTAGTAAAATAAAGCAAAGATGAAGGAAATTAAAGGTTAGTGCTAATAAAAGGGAAAACCCACCAAAAGTTCATTCCCGCATGTTGTGTGGGAGAAAGATTCTTTACCAGAAATCAAAATTTATTGATCAGTTGACACAATCAAATAAAGGCCTACGTAAAGCAAGTCAGTCTCCAATTTATTAATCACTTGTCGTAGTTGCTGTCTGTATCTACTGCTCTCCAAATATGCCTCTGAGACTCAAGAAGTACAAACTTAAGGGAGAGTGTTAGTAGTATAAAGTTGTATAAGCAAGTTGGACTTGGACATGATTAACATCCATGATCCAACTTGAGGGGGAGTATGAGAATATTATGCATTTATTATGATTATTATCTTATTATTATAACTAGATATAGGTATATTTCTATCTTAGAATATTTCCTATTATATCTCAATTAGTTTGATTTACTTTGATTTGATTTGATTTTATGAGATTCTAGGTTTAACTCTAGATTTGCCTATATAGAGGCTTATATGTACTCTTTCAGATTAAGAGATTAAAGAAGAATTATATTTTTTTCTATCAAAGTTTACATCAAATACAATTCTCCAATTTTTCCTAGATAAGGCTTCTTGATTAGCAATGACTTCTCGCCAAAGTTGAAAAAATGAGCATTTTCTTCAGCGAAAAGAATTAAGTATTAAGTAGAAGTATCTTGATGTGTATATGAGGGGGGAAAAAAATGAATGGGTTCTGGTGGACAAAAAAAGGCATAGTGTTCAAAAGGATATTTTACATTTAGGGCAGAGAGGAGCACATTTAAAAAGTTGGAAAGATGAAAAAGATGAGCATTAATTAAGGATATAATTAAAAAAATGTAATCAATTTTAGGAAGACAAATAATTAAATACACACACAGCTTGATTATTTTTGTGACTCTGATTTGGTTGTGTTATTGTGATGATCGGCAGCTGCAACGCATTGAGAAATACTGATTTTGCATCCCAATGCCCTGATTCAGGTGAACCAGCACTGTTTGTTATTTGCCCAGCAAGAAATTGAAAGATTAATTACAAACTGAGAAATACTGTTGTTTCAATTTTTTTTTTTTTTTTTGGGAAACAAACTTCAACAAGTACTGTTGATTTTGCTTATTATTTTCGAATAGTAATAGGGGTTCACCTTACATTTTTTGAAAAAAGTGAAACCCATAGCCATATACAGAGTTGTATGCATTTTCCTTCTCACGGTAGTATTCATATTTTGAAATGAACATTAGTTCCTTTTGTTTATTGGTAAATTTTCCAAATATAAAAGTGGTATTATTTCTGTGCATTCACTCATCATATATTCTGAATATAAAGAATTTTTTATTTATTCAAGATATTATTCATAACTTCCCATTTTTAGTGTATTTGAGGTATATTTTGATACATTTAAGAATCATCCATACTAAATTAAAGGGGTTTATTTGATATTTTGGTAAAATATCAATTTGACATATTATTTAGGGGATTTTATTGCAAATGTCTCAATTTTAATTAAATAGAAATATTTAGGTTTATATATAAGAATAAATAAATTATAATGATATAAGGTAAGAAAAAAGAAAAAGAAAAAGGTTTAGGTTTTAATTATTATTATTATTATTATATAATTTCCCTTTGCTTTTTCACAATCAGAATAAGGAGCAGAAAGCGCCGCTTGGGGATGAATCAATTGAAGACCAAAAGGAGGCTACGGTAAAAAGAGGGCAGAGGTGGCATTTTGGAGGAGTCACTTTTCGCTGGGCAGTGAACGACCGAACAGAGCAGCAGCGAGAAGCGCCGCAGGTCCACACCTTCATCCTTCTTCTTCCTCTCTCGCCGGCAGCGTTATTCACCACCATAGGCCGCCGGTGAGCTCATCCACAGCCAGCGCCACGGACTGAACGAGAAGACAGAGACGGAAGGAGCAGAGGCGATATCACTGAGATACTTGGACAGCAGCGCTGCACTGGAAACGGATTTTGCGGACAAATGGAGAAAAGGAAAAGAGAGGCGCAATGCTGGGAACGTTGAGACAGAGAAAAGCTGAGGAACTCCGATTATCCTTCGTTTTGCTGCTCTTTTTATATTCCTTGTCTCCTTTCATTTTTTCTTATGGATTTGAACTCTGAATTTATTGTTGCTGTGATGGATTTCGTTAAAGCTATGTTGCCAGATTTTCTTTGCAACCTATGAATTAATTTATAAGTGGACTTAGTTTCCATTGTTTATTTATATTTGATATTAATATGGGTTATTTAATCTTATTTAGCTTCATCTATTGAGTGACTGATCTAAGTATGAATTTGAGTATTATGATTTATTTTGATAAAGAGAATTTTAATTAGGTTATGATATTAAGTAATATAAGATTAAATTATGATTTAATTTGCGATTAGGATATACATATAATGCCGAATGACTCCACATAATTGTTGAAAAGTGTCCCAGTTTTATTGTCTCTTAAATAATTATGTTAGATATAACAATTTATATTTAAGAGTAGGTTGTAAGTAAACCAACAAGTACTTGTAGCTATTTATACTTGAGATTAACAAAATTGATATTAAAGCTAATTAAATTAGTGAAATCAAAGTTTATAAAGTTAATAAATGATTAATGACTATGAATTGCTCATTTTATTCTTGTGGTAGCTTGTTTATTTTTATTTTTATTTTATTTTTTTTTAATTAAATTCAATTTAGTTTTCTTAATTTAAACAAAAGTGTAAAATTAATACTTAATTAAAGTTTGGATATAAAATCCTTATGAGAACCATACTTTAATCACTTTTTATTATTTCTATATACTTGCAAAGTTACTCCATATTTTGCCCCTATCAATTATTAGCAAAGAATGGCTATTCAACGCCGGCCCACAAGGAGAAATTATAAGCCTCGACCCAGCAAACTGTGGCCATAATAAGATCCTAATTGTACTATAAACTTTTGAAAAACGAAGAAAAAAAGACATCGCCGTTAATCATTGTTATGTTGACAGTTAGAGTGAGATCTGTTGAATCACTCATGCATAAAATAATGCCACTAGATATGTGTGTGTAACGATAACGCAAAGCGGAAGGAACAATAGCAGAAGGTGGAAATTTTATATATTGATATATATCTCTGAGAACTCCTTTGCATAACCATAATATGGCTGTGATTGTTCTTAGCGTTGACCCTCAAATGCCAACATAAGAGCTCTTCGAATATCAAGGTTGTCGTCACTGATTTAGCCTCTAATATGGAGCTGGTTTGGTCTGGCTCAAAGAAAAGGTAAGCCGATGATCTCAAGCAGCCTCCATAGTCTCCTCCACTGCCTCAATTTGCAGTTCCTCCTCCTCTTCTACAACTTCCACGGTCTTTTCCACTAATGTCTGATTCTATTGGTCTTCCTTTTCCTCCTCCTCCTCCTCTACAACCTCAATAGCCTCCTCCACTGCCTCCACAGGCATCAGACAAGTAGATGCTTGAGCATCTACTTGCCAGGGTCGATCACATAGACCGACGCTTGGACAAATTGGTTGGGCTTCTACATATTGTCCACTACAAGCTCAACCGTGTATTTCTCGCCAATGACATCGACTACAAGTCTTCTGAAGAGGACCCCTCTAGTGACCCCCCCTCCGGCAATGATATGGAGGGTTGAGGGTTTCTTTAATCTACGTACTTACAAAAAATATTATGAATAATATTAAATAATTTTGTTCCATCTTCATTTTTCAAGTGGTCCATACATAGTAATAAGAAAACATACTCGTAATCACGAACAAACAAGACAATGTCCTCATGTTTTAATTTGTATGTTTGAACAAACATACAAAAAATTAGCATCATTTATAAAAATTGATTCTATTATTTTTTGGGTCAAAAGTAAGGGAGAAATAAAGTCTTCGAAGTCAAGGAATTTAGTTTAGTGACAGAATCTACTTGTTCAAGAAGAGGGAGTTAGTAGAGGGATAAAAAAAAACGTAAATACTTAATCAAGGATAGTTTTCTCTAACAGCAAGCATTGTAAATATATAGACGACTGTTTATAAATTATTGCCTCTTAACCCACATTAAGTAATATGGAATTGGGGATGACTAATTAGTTTTATGTTGTATTGGTGTTGGTTATTTTAGCATCTTTGCTTTGTGATGAAGCTTAATGTAAGTACATTGGAGGAGAAATTATGGCATTTGCAAATGTATTTTATGTTGCAAAAGTGTAATTTGTAATTACAAACCTATGACTTGTGCTTCATAGTTTATATGAAAAAATTGCATTTAATACACGACTGTTTTATTAAAAAGGAAAAAAAAAAGTTGTTAAACACGACGAGAGAGGTTCGAAGGAGGATAACAAAAGGTCAAATTCGTAAATAATATATACCACGATGGCTTTATATATATAACGGTCATGGGAGAATTATAGAGAGTATGAATATTCTACTAGATATTCATGCGTTGAGAAGTGTTCGATATATGGTGTTGGTGGGCTAGAATATTCATGCTTATTATATATAACGACCGTTTGGTTCAAAAAGATAAATTTATACCGATCGTTTTAATTAACTCAGACATTTAACATGAAACGGTGGCACTCAAATAAATGGGTTGTAATGCTCATCATATAAATCCCCTTTGACTGTTTAAAATTGAACAATAGACAACTGTTTAAACAGAGATACATCTGTGGGTTTCGAAATTGTATCTCCACTGTCGAATGTGGCGTCATGTCTTCATACTCTGTGTTCAATATTTTCAGAGTCTCTTCCGCTTTCAAGTAAACTTCCCAACTATACGTCTCCTTAAATTCTGAGGCCACTTCAATAAATACAAACTTAATGATTCAAGTGAATATATTTTATCTTGATCATTAGGGTTACGCTTCGGTTTTGATGTATGAATTTTGAGGATACTTCAATAACTCTACTTATAACATTTAGGGTTAAGAATTCAAGGAGACACAGTTGTGAAGTTCACTTAGAAGTGGAAGAGACTTTGAACAGTCAACAAAGAATAAAGACACACGCGACAACGGGATCTAGAAAATGCTAGATCATACCAATGACAAGTTCATTAAAAAAAGTCATTTAAAATCGTTAACTCAAGTTAAATTTATTAAAGAGGCCTCAAAATTCATACATCAAAACCAATGAAGATTAATTAATTACATTTATTGAAGTGGCCTTAGAATTCGAGAAGATGCATAGTTGGAAATGTGAATAGAGTAACTATACATCGACTGTTTTATATCCAACCGTCGGTTAAAATAATCACTCGAGTTAAATTAATTAATTAATATTCATTGTTTAATACTTTACTACGATTGTTGGATTTAAAACGCAATCTCTTAATAAAATCAATCGTTGAAAATAAAAAATTAATCTTTCATTTGTAACGCAATCTTTAAGTATTTGCACCCAAGGAATATTAGTTATCTTGTTTTGAGTTGGTACTTTGTAGTATGAAATTGTGGCCATTTTATTATCAATGAAGGTTATTTTATTTAGATATTTTTTTATTCAATTGCATGAGTGCGTTTTCAAGTCAGGCTAGCTATACTAAATGACATTGCATTGACTTAGCATTGACTTATTAGTGACTACACTATAGTCATGTTCGAAATTTTGGGTCGCGAGAGAAATTGAGAGGCCATCAATAAGTGCATGGAAATCATACAGAGAAATCTAGCTGTTATATGTTAGATCATAATAAGAGGTCACAGTAACACATGTGACTTGGAGTAAAGCCTAAGAAATATCTCAAGAGTGTAATTAAGTAAATTAACAATTACATGTACGAATATTCTAGAAACTAGGAGGTTTTGCAGCATACCTTTGGGAGATCCAGATTCTTCTCCCACACCAATCTTCAAACTCTAAATCATTCAGCGGGAGAGGGTTTACCCCAGGCATCATTGTTTTGATCTACTCGGTTCTGAATCTGCATTATTCAATCAATGGACTGTTATTACGTTGACAGAGTGGTAAAAAAATATGAATTGAAATACAATATTGAGCCTAGAAATCAATATGAAGACTTGTGACACGATCATTATAAATTTTGTAGGATTCGTGTGATGAAAACAGGGGAGTAATCGAATGATGCATTTGGAAGGCACGGGAAGCCTTCATCAAATCAGTTTGGAGTCTAGCACAAGCGATCAAATGAGGAAAGCCAACTACACAAGATGACTCCTCCACAATGGCAACACTAAAGGTAGATTTTATTATTTTCTTCTCCAACCGGACAACCGTACAAATATAATGCCTATCACCCTCACATTTGCCTGCAATTTACGGACTCCTGCAATCCAATTGTGTGTTTTCACAAGCGTAGAAGCAAGTCCTACCTCCTCACGCAGTGGTGGATCCAGAAATCTTTGGAAGAAATCTTTGGGGGATGCGGGGGTTCGGGGGCAGCGTCCTTGAATTTTTTTTTTTTTGTAACAAAGCTTTTAAATGCATTAAATTAAAAAATAATATCTCCAAAAAGGAGAGAGACGCAAGCACAAGCCACCGGGTTCTCAATTGAATGTTTTTCTCTTAAGCACTTGTTTCTCCTCATACTTTACAAATGAGGGTACTTTTTATTTATTTATATTAAATTATATATTACATTCTGAGATATTTTTTAATCTAATATCTTAAATTAATTAATTTAAGATAATGTATGAAAAAATAATTTATCTTGTAATATATAATTTAATCTAAATAAATAAAATATCTGAAAAATAAAAAATGCTCACACCCAAGGTATGAGGAGGAACAAGCACTGAAAAGGAAATATGGCCGCACCCCCAAATCAAGGTAATGAACACATAACAAACATCTTAAATTTTTTTTCCCCAAGAAAAAAAAGGCATGAAATGAGAATCAACACACCCAATTAAAATACTATATTAGAAGCCGAACCGCAACTGATGAGGGCCTTTTTGTTTTTAGCCTTGGGGTCCACAATCAAAAATTACCAAGGATTGCGTATAGGCAAACTTAGGATCGTTCTCTCTCTCGAGGAGCCTTTTATTGAGTCCTAAGTAATCTAAATGACATGCAAATGCAATCAAAACAAGGAGGAAATTGGTTTTGGATTTTTTGAATTAATAAAATAAGAGAAATGCAATTTAATTAAATGCTAAACTATTGTTTTTGGTATTTTTTAATAAAATGGAATGGAGTATGAAAATGTAAAATGAATGAATGCTCTTGGAAATGAAACAGCGACTATCATAGTTCACTAAATATAGGAGTAAATTTTCACTAAGTCTAGATGAAAAACCCCAAGATACCACTTGAGTTTAATATTCCCAATTAATAGTAGCTCCTACTACCGTAGCTAACTACTATTTCTTGAGATATTGTTTAAAACCACTTAGTGTGTGATTAGGATTAAATTGATGCAACTTGCTTCCTCTTAAAATGAATGCGATACCACGCCACTCAATTAATCCAATTCAATCATACAATCTAACAATACCACGTAGAAAGCACAATTTCACTGAATTAATAAGGAAATACATATATAAAAATCCAACAAACTATAAAATTAAATCCAATCACAAATGTTCAATCCACAAAGTTTTCCAAACGGACAAACTAAGTCTCAACAATACAAATTAATATTCCTAAAACTAGGAAATTAAAATGTAATTAGAGAAAATAAATTGAACAAAATAAACTCCCCTAGTTACTTTGGAACTCAAGCCTCTAAATCCATCTTCAAGATGCAAAAAGTCTCAGCCACGCATTGAACCTAGTACTGGCACCAACAAGCCTGAAATCACAACACCCATGGAAAGGAATTAAAGGGGAAAAAAAACGAAGGAATTGTGGTGGAAAGTTTGGTGACTTATGAAGAATGAAGAAAGAAGATTCAGTGAGAATGGAGAATGAAAAGAGGTGACTAGACGGTTGAAGACGATGAGAGACGGTGGTGAAGCTGGTGAAAGTGACGATGATGGAGGTTTAGGGTGAAGGGAGATCGATGCTCTCTGGTCTGAGCCACGGTGAAGGCAGTCGGCGGTGGTTCTGGAAGGGTGTTGGTGAGGGGCGTTGAAGATGATTCAGCTGGAGGTCGCTGGTTTCTGTTCCTCTGGTTAATGAAGACGATGAAGATGGTGGTTGAGGGAGAAGAAGGTATGCCGCCGGCGACAATGGTGGAAGAGATGGAGTCGCCGGCGACGGAGGTGTGAAGTGAAGAAGAAGACGATGGTTGAGGTTCGTGAATGCATTCTGAAGATGATTCCTCCCCCTCCAGCAACTCGTGGCACTGTGAATCAATTCATTAGGTCTTTCCTCTCAGCTGTCTCGGGTCAACATTTCAGGTCCAGCAAGAAGAGGGTCAAAGGTCTCCTCAAGCCCATAGTCAAAACGCAGAGTTTTCGTGTTGGTCCTTCTCTGCCATGAATTTCATTTTAGGTCCTTCTCTGATATGAATTCTGGTCCCTCTCTGATATGCTTTCAGTTTTAGGTCCTTCTCTGACAGTAATTGAGGTCCTTCTCTGACATTATTTCTGGTCCTTTCAAAATTCCTAGAATGCAAAATTAAGCACAAGGTAGCATCAAAAGTACTATGAATCATTTGCATGGATAGTTAATAAATTATGACCTTTTTACCCCTAATTTTACTTAATTCAATGCAAATGTCCATAACTCAAATTAGTGCTTAATCATACAATAACGTCCCCGAAAATACATTAAGAATCTCAATTTAATCATGAAAAATCATATAAAAATATGGTTTGATCAGCAACGCACAGACGGGATCAACTAGGAAAATAGAAAAAGAAGGAGCAAAGGCGCAAGTGGCACGACTGGGAAAAATAGAGAGGACCCAAAACCAAAACAACCCCCCCCCCCCCAAGTTGAAGCTTAAGGGTGGGCACGTGTTCCCCTATTAAATATGTAGATCCGCCTCTATCCTCACCTACAAACACAACCAAGCCACCACTGACTTCACTATTACCACTCTGATCCTATTTATAAGTCCTTTTTGATCAAATCACATATACCAAGGAGAGGTAGGTAGCTTTATAATTATGAGGTAAATTTTCAATTTTACCCTTATTTATGAATGAGTGTCTTTCAACTCTTTATTCTCCTTCTATTTTCATTAGTACAATGATATGAGTAAAATTGTCACAATCTTATTTATTTAGTTAAAAAAGACTTATAAATAAGACCAAATTTTCTAGTCAACAAGATTTATAAATAGAATTAGCTTTATCTTTTTCTGAAACTGATTTTACTTTATTGGTTAAAGACAAAGCCAATGTGTATTTCCATTTCCTTGCACTTGTACCATGGACTACCTGTACGGGCTACGGCTCTACCTCTATCATAGTCACAATAATATTTAGTTTTATTCTCTTTTGCCATATATCTTCTCAATATAATATATGCCTACGTTTGTACTTTTGTACAGTCGACCCATTAACACGCCTGTGTCTTTTCATTTACGGATCTTCGAAAAGTTGCTGCAAAAACCAAATATTATCATCGCTCCACAATGTCTCAGCCCACTCCCCGCTATCCCCGCCCGAGTCACTATTTCCCTGTTCCGATACAGCCGGCGGGCAGATTCCCAACCCGCGTTGGGAACCGTCCGAAACATGATGAGCCTGCCAATGAGAAGACGGGGCTTGGTGGAACTGGATATTGCGAGGCGTGACAGAGGAGTGATTCGGGTCGGCGGGGATGGGTTGCCTGTTCGGGTTGTATTCAGATTCGGAGGCCCGCATCCGCTCCAGCAAGCAGGGCATCAACACGTAACGCATGGTGTCTCTGAACTGCTCGCTGTTCACATCGCACTTGAGCTGCTTCGCCTGCTTCGTCACCCGCGTCCTCCAATAATTCTTAATCTCATTGTCCGTTCTCCCTGGCAAGTGCTGCGCTATTTTAGACCACCTGCACCATGCAAGCATCGGTATGTGCCAAATAAATCATCATTCCATCTCCATTGTTTGACTTCCTATTTAAAAACAAGACCTCCCATACTATATTCGTTCATTAACATGCCTGTTTCCCCATCGAGAGTGTAGATCAAGAATTACTATCTGTTCCTGCAGCGTGATATTTCCACGCCTAACATCCGGACGCAAGTAGTTTAGCCACCTTAACCTGCAACTCCTGCCCGTTCTCTTCAAACCTGCAAATTCCACAAACTTACATTCAATCCAAAATCACTCCTATTTATTATGTATGAAACTGTGGGCTAACAACTTTGAAGGCGCAATCATGCAGAGAGAAGGAACAGAGTACGTGCCGGCACTGCGGGCGACGGAATTCCAGCGACCTTCGCCGTGGATGGTGATGTAATTGACCAGAATGGCGTCTTCTTCCACAGTCCAGGGACCCTTCCTTATGCCCATCTCATCTTCACTCTGATTTGTCTTCCTCCTACTCTCTCCTTCCACCTTCATTTCTGTTCCTCTGTTTTATCAAAATTAGCACTTCCTGCCTGTGACACTGTAAGAGTACGTGTGTGCGTGTTTTAATAGAGAGAAAGAAGAGTGAGAATATTGTAGGAAGCGGTGTGAAGGGGAAGAAGAAACCACATGTGGGATTTGGGCTTGGTTCATTTAAGTTGCTGGGGCATGTGGAACTATATATAGGATGAGAAAAGAATAATCTCGCTTGGGATTCTAATTCTAAATATGATAAATGATAGTGGTGAAGTGACTCCCATTGAAAAGGAAAGCACACCAGACTCGTTTTTGTTAAATTATATACAGTTACCATAATTAATAACAGCAACTGATTCAGTTAATCGAGTAGCGTTTGCAGTATTATTAAGAAAGAAGCTCGCTTTGTATGGTTTGACCCGTGGACTTTTCCTTATCCCGCCGAGACACGAGCTAAAACAGAAAGGAAAGATTAATTCAACTTCAAGGGGTAGTACCTCGAGAACGATTAAACAATCTTCTTGGGTTTGGTTTATTCGGTTCATTTATAATGTTAAACCAGAGCGGTTTAACTGTTGGAACGCTGTGCAATGCTTGTAAACAGAGTTTTAACTGTCGGCCAAGAAACAGAAAAGGAAAAAACCAGAGGCGGGTCCCCGCTTTTTCCCACTAAGGAAGAAGGGGAGTGACCGTGTGGACTGAAGGGCAAAATTAATAATTATAAAAAAACACTGATCTGAACATAAATAGAAAACACTCTTGATTCTGGATTCATCGTCTATTAGGTCAGTGATACGTAAGAGGGCCGAGATCCGAGAATTTTTGTTCACAGAATAACGAGTCAAAAGGAAAAGGCGACGAATTGGACTTGGTTTGATTAAATTCCAACCCAGTGATCGACGCAATACAAGAAGGGAGAAAAAAATCTCACAACACGGTTTAATTGCTTTGACCACGAGGTTAAGTTCCGAGACTGAATTGGAGTTGTAATCAATTAGTGACAGGAACAGTGGTTGTAAAGAATCAAACAGTGAAAATGAATGGAGGGAAAGATCGATCAGCCCAAGCGCCCATTTTACTCTACCCTGCAAATTACTCCCTCTGTCGTGGTTGGATTGTTGGGAACGGGAATGGACCCCACTTGGACATTATCGTTCCTTTCCCTTTGAATTATTTTTTAAAAACAAGACAAATTCCCTTGTTTATAAAATTACTCCTTGTGGGGAGTGAGCAGGGTGGAGGTAATTACAGGAAAATTTAAAGGATTAGGTGATGACACCAGTTTTGTGGCCCTAAATGGAATTTTAATTTGGAGAACTGGGTATCCACAAAATAAACACGGGACAACCAACCCAATTCAACCCTCCGTCATCATATGATATTTTGATCTCACTCCCACTACACACATAACTCCATTTGTATTTTTCTTTTCAGTTTCAAAGAATACAATAGTTACAATTTGATCATTTATCTGAGAATGAGTGCTACTATCACGCACTCATCAATAGAAGATCGGGTGTTGAAAATGTAAAACACAGAGTTTTCTGAGATTAACCCTTATGCTCCTTCATTGCTTAATTAAGGAGGTTGAGGCTTTTTGCTGAATTAAGTTGAAGCGTGTGCTGTACCCAAGAATTACAACTATCATATATTAATTGTACAACCCTACGCTAAATATATATTCTGATTTCAAAGATAGATTTCTATATGATTCTAAAGATATGCAGGCTTGGAAATTAATTATATTTGTATGAAATACTATATCCAATCATCATGAAAATCGGTTTAGTTTTTCAATTTTATCTAAAAAGTGAATTCTGAAAAATGTTTAAGAAGAGACTTGCACACATTTAAATGAGTAAACTATTTTGTACAATACCCTGTAAAACAAAATTAGGTTGCTTAAATTTGGGCCACCATACGTTGAAGGATAACTTTCTTACAGTTACAGGGCTGAAGCAGTTCTTTAATGTCACGTACTCTAGGAATATCTTATCATTGAAGCTTCAAACAGTTAGGCATGGTCATTAAATAAACATTGCAGTGATTACGTGGGAAACCATACTATAGTGACGTTGCAGTTGAAAACGAAGATAGCTTTAATTTGATGCGAGAGTGTGTACACTAGTCAAAAAGTCGAGAGTAAATATAAAACATTAGATAATGGCATGTCTTTCATTCTTGGCCATCTAATTAATTTATATGTTTTGACCAAAAAAAAAATTAATTTATATGTGAAACGGTGAATGGACATGAAACTGAAGTTATTCTAGAATCACGACGACCCAGACTCTACCTCCGATGAAATTGCCATCTTTTTGTTGGTCAACGCCAATAAAATTGCCATCTGGATATGTCTGGATGATAACCTTAATATTCCAATGTGGTCAAAGGTATACACACCTTTTTGTAGCTCTCTATCTTTAATTTCTTTTCTTTCTTTTTTTTTTTTTTGAAAAAGTTTAGGTGGGGTAGACACCGGTATCCCACCAGGGTCAGGGCATGCCTCCAGGCTCAAAGAACGCTTACATTATAGAGGTACTTATAGATCGTCCACTAACGAAGCTCTCACAGCGACCGGTAGGTATTAAACCTCCTCCCTTTCGAAATGAAGGTCGACGCCTTAGCCAACTATGTCAATTTTGATTAGTGGCACAAAATTAAGCCCAATAGCTAGCCAGTCTTTGATGCACAACCATTCTTATCACCATTACACGCACACACATAAAGAAAAGGCTACTCGCACTGGTTCAACAAAATGGATATGCCGCTGGTACATGTCTTTGTTTTATACAGGCAGAAACGTGCATAGCTTGTGTGCCTCATTGAGACCGTCCTGATCATATTAGACGGCTTGGATCTTATAATTTTATTAATATCTTTATGTTAAATGATGCCAAATAAGAAATAGGAGTATTATCCATTCCATATAAAGGATTTTAATACGACAAGTGTGAATTAAAAATAAGATGCTAAATTTGGGCCTTCCAAATTTAATTTGAAGTTTATTATTTTGACCATGCACAAGATGTACACTAAAATCCGGGAAAAGTAGTCAAAATGATCAAATGACTCGAATATCTGTGGATAAGGATTCAATTCAAAGTACGAGTATTCAATTTTTCTTTCACGATTCACAACTTTTCTTCTATATTCTGCAAGTCATGCCTTTCTTCCCCAAATATTCGAGTCATTTGGTTCTTGCGACCCAGTTTTTCTTAAATTCAGTGAATGGAGGAGAACATATCGCTTGAACTTAATAGCAAACACGAAGTCACGAGCTGTGTTTCTCAGTGAACAGACACAGAACATAAGTCAAACTTCTTTTTTATTTAGTTCAAGAGTTGAGTCGAGACTGTGAAAGCCCCCATGTATCCCTCCGTTGGTTAAGAATATATGCGAGGCTCCTTTTGTTTGGTTTTAGAATTCAACGCAGGGAACAAAAAAATATATATTTCGAATTCAAAGGTTTGGCGGATCTACATTTATCAGCCGATCAATGTTCCTACATCCCACGCACTAATGCCTCTTGTGCCCAATTGCATAATACCTCTATGGGGCCCCCAAGAATGGTTCCGATGAGAGTAGAGAAACAACCTAAATCAAGTATAAATTATTCTAGTAATATAACTCATTTGGGGCATAATGAGAATGAGGATCATTGTTGCAAAATTAGGAACAGAGAAAAGATGCAACTGTGACATTCCGAAGCATTACATCGTCATTTAATATACCATAAGGATTGTAATACTGCAATGTGCCTACTTGTGTGTCTATTGTCTTAAGCCAATTGCTTATAAATTATAATGCTTATTTATTTAGAATAGTGATCGAAGGCCTCGAAAAGTAAACTTCAAAGTCAAGAGACTACATCAAAACAATGATGCCTAGGGTAAACCCTCTCCCGCTGAATGATTTAGAGTTTGAAGATTGATGTGGGAGAAGAACCTGGATCTCCCAAAGATATGCTGCAAAACCTCCTAGTTTCAAGTATATTCGTGTATGTAATTGTTAGTTTACTTAATTACACTCTTGGGATATTTCTTAGGCTTTACTCCAAGTCACATGTGTTACTGTAACCTCTTATTATGATCTAACATGTAACAGCTAGATTTCTCTGTATGATTTCCATGCACTTATTGATGGCCTCTCAATTTCTCTCGCGACCCAAAATTTCGGACATGACTAGTGTAGTCACTAAGTCAATGCAATGTCATTTAGTATATCTAGCCTGACTTGAAAATTATTTTCTTGTTTTATTAGGGGTTCAGCTTATATTTTTCGAAAAAAGTGAAACCCATGCCATATACAAAGTTGTATGCATTTTCCTTACCAGGCTAGTATTCATATTTTGAAATGAACTTTAGTTCCTTTTGTTTTGTGGTAAATTTTCCAAACGTAAAAGTGGCATTATTTCTGTACATTCACTCATCATATATTCTGAATGTAAATAAATTTTTATTTATTCAAGATATTACTCCCTCCGGTCCTAATTATAGGACAACATTTAGGAGTCAGTTTTGGTCCTAATTATAGGACAAAATTTTAATTTTTGTCAATTTCTTCCTAAAATATCCCTATTTTATTCTCTCAAGTGTGTTTGTTTTTTTATGAGTATATGTATATAGGTGCGTAGATTCTTCTAATTAGTGAAACTTTTATATTGTTGGATTTTAATTTATTCATCAGTTAACTGACGTTAATTTGTTACACACACACAGATATATATGTGTGTTGTGTGTGATATATGTGTTTGTGTATATATGTATGTATGTGTGTGTGTGTATACACACACAGATTTATATGTGTGTTGTGTGTGTCTATATAGATGCGTTTGTGTATATATGTATGTGTGTGTGTGTACATAGATGTATATGTGTATATCTGTATGTAGATATACAAAAACATACACATACACATACATATATGTGTGTGTACTATATAAACACAATATATATCCATACACACACAAAAATATATATATCTGTGTGTGTATGCATATATATGTGTGTAGATATATGTTTATACACACACATGTATATATATCTATACACTACTACAAAAATGGAGTACTACTACCCAAAAAGGCGTTCTGATTTTTTAAAAGGGCGCCAAAAGTGAAAGCAGTGGCATTCTGGTAATTAAATTGTGGAATTCTTTGTATTTGTCGCCCTAAACTATAAATTAGAGCGCCTAAATTTTATTAAGGCGTCCTATAATAATTTCAGGGCACCTAAAATGCATTGCTTAGCGCCAAGATTTAATTGTTTGGCGCCATATGGTGCCATTTGGGGTTTTTTTTTTTTTGCGCCAGCTCAATTTTGGGCATCCTGATTATGTACCAGGACGTTTTAATTTATTTTTTGGCGCCCTAAGACGAGTACATGACGTCTTATTTAATTTTTTGGCACCCTAATTATGTATCAAGACATTTTAACTAACCTTTAAGCGCCCTGATTTAATGTACAGGACGTTTTAAATTACTTTTAGGCGCCCTGATTCATTATATAGGTCACCTAAGTAAAATTTTAGGCGCCCTTAGGCAATATTCAGGTCGCCTAAAAATATCATTAAATTGATCTGATTACTCATCTCCTCGATAGGCTCTCACAAACTCACTTATCAGGTTATTCATCCTCTCCTCGCACACTCTCAATCGCCTCCCCCCGACTCTCTCATTTGTGGTGAAGAAAACCCTAGCCAAATCCCCAATCGACCGCGCGCTCACCTCACTCTTCCCCTGCTTCCATTTTGCCCTCACATTGTGCGCATACGACAGCTCCGTCTCCTCCATCTTCCATCCTCGCGGTGTCCGTCAGCTTGCAATCTTTGTTTCCGGCGCCTCCTCCTTCTCCTTTCTCTGACGAGCCTGTTCTTTGTGCCCTGACTTCAGTGTTCATCACTTCAGGTATTGTTTTTAATGCTATAAAAATATATATTTTCTGCTAGTTATGGGTTCGTGTCGTCAATCAGTTTCCTTTTCATTTGCTACCTTGTTAACAATCCTGTGCAGAAATTCTGAATTCATCTGTTGACCTATTTTGCTGTGTGAAAGCCACTTCTTTTTATTTTCTTTCCAGAATCTTGCTATTTCATTTTCTGTGATGTTTAATTTCCTGTTGAAGAATTTCAGTAAATGTTTATACTTGCTAGCTTGGGTAGTATTTATGACTAAAATTTGATCTATAAATGCCCTGAGAGAAAGTGTTAGTGTAATATATTCAAGTCACTTATTTTCTTAAGTCATGGATAGTGGCCCTAAATTTTAGGGAATCATTGTTATCTTTTTTTATCTATAAATATTGAGTCTCCATATATCTGGAATGTATGAAAATGATAAGAGAATTATATGGGAGATTCTCCCTTGGCTTTCTTAGTCAATGAGTTTAAGATTTTCTATCAAAGATTTACCTATTCATTATTTCATTATGAAAAGTTCATTTTGAAAATTGGCAAAGGTTTTTGGCACAGGATTTCAGAACGTGTCTAACTGATTCCTACTTTGGAATCGAGAAAAGTTCATATAGGTGCTAAGTTCAAGTCATTTGAAGGTAATCTCTACTGGACTCTGCTAAAGCACTTGATTCCTACTTTGTTATGAGACTTTGGCCTGTGAAGGACTTACTGTTCTGTTTTATATATTTTCTCGTTCATTGTACAAGATATAGAGATGCACCTTTTATGCTAGTAATCTCTACTGGACTCTGCTAAAGCACCTGATTATTTAGGGTTAGCGGTGTTGCTTAGTGAGGCTTGCTATATTACTTGGTGTACAAGTAACAGAAGCATAGGTGTACAATATTGGTTCTAAGTTTTTAGGTGGTGCTAGTTCAATAGGCTTAGAAGCTAGAAAGAATGTTGTAAATTCTCGGATGGAATTTGAAGAATTTTCAATAAAGTTATTGTCTATTTTATTTAGAAAACAATATAGTTAACTCGTGAGTGACATAACTATCAAATATTTGACCAAAAAAAGATAACTAACTTGTGGCATTGACATTATTTTTTGATTGCTAATCATAAGTATATATTTTTCTATTTGTTAGTTTTTTTTAGACACGTGTTAGACTCGATAATGTCTTGCAGATTTGAAGTTAATGCACAAAAGTTGGTGTGTTTATCTTGCTCATTCTTTTCCTTTTATTTTTGGTCTAGAGATCCTATTCTATGCATTCAAAAATCTCAGAAATGTGATGTTAACATTGATTGGCTTGATTCACTTTTATGTTCATATCGCATACTTTCTTTACGCTTCTTGCCTTAAAAGTTTGTGCTTACAAAAACGATCAAGTTTCATATATCTGAAATTTTAGTATTGCTTTTTGAGCCAATGCATTAGTTAGTTATCTCAATCCATTTTCATCGAAATCTTCAAAATGTTCAAATTTCATAATGGCATCTTTGTGACTTGCATTATTCATACCATGACGTCTTGAAGTGATAGTGTTTCTTATTTTTCTTAACACTTGTATTAGTCTTGATATTATAGTGTTTGACTCTTGTTTTGAATTTTAAGAAAAATACTTGTCACTAGCTTTTGCCTCAATAATGTTGTGTAGAGATTTTTTTTTAGGAGTTTTTTTTTTTGTAAATTCCCACTTAAAAATGTTGTACAGTGATTATTAGATTCTTAATCACATGTTCAAGGACATTTGCCTTGTAATTGTAGTTTGCACCCTTTCAATGGTATACTTGGTGCATTTCTTTAGGAGATACAACAATCAATTTATCATTTCACTTATTTTATTAAATCTAAGCATTGAAAGTACATTTGATCAATTGTAATTATCTAGAAATATGTAGTTTTAAGTTCTCAGTGTTTACTTCTTTTTTTGACTTCAGGAAGCTAATAATCTTTTTGAGTAATGTGACTTGGTCACAACAACAACCCACAAGAGCTTGGTAGGTATTTGTAATCATGTTCCTTTTGTCATACAATTATTCCCTCTCCCATATGTTAGTTTGAATAATTCTAATGTTCTCTTTATTGTTGTTGTCTTTAGGTTGACTAGAGCAAAAAAATTTCAAGCATCAGAATTTAAAGTTGAGGTAAGTAAAGTTAATTATTGTTGTTTTTTTGTTGATGTGCATTGAACTAGGTCAACTTTGATCATGACAAGTAGCAGATAATGTCTAATTCAGCTAGGGTTTGCAAATGTAAATGCAATAAGTTGAATAGTAATTCTATAGCTTTATTATTATTTTTTCTTTTGGGTAGTCAATTTTTCGAAAATAATAGAGTACTTAGTGAACTATAGGATAATTCTCTTTTTGGAATCAAGATCAGTTATTGGGATGTGAAAACAAAAATTAGGATCTGCAAATGACGTGTGTGTGAACAAGTCTACATTGAGATAAATGTTTCTTTACTCTCTTTTTGGGGAAAAAGCTTATGAGCCCATTTAGTTCAACTGCATTGTATGTTTGCAATGATAATCATGATTTCATTACTAAAATTAGAGTTTTTAGTTATTCTTTAACATGGTAATAGGTTTTACTATAGCAATAATGATTACTAAAAAATTGATAATCCTCATTCATACCTCTCTCCTATGAATACTCATTATCACCCAATTATATAGCTGAAAAAGTTTAATTTATCCTTTAGTTTCATTTGTCTTTGTTTCACTTGTCTCATTTCATCTGTCACACCACGTCACGACCGCTGCCGCCACTATCTCCTCCTCCTCCACCGCTGTCATCGCCACCCCCTACTATTATATTGCCACCTCCACCTCCACCTCCATTATTGCATCCGCCATCACCACCACCTCCTCCATCCGCCGCCACTACCTCCTTCTTTTTCGTCATCACCTCCTCCATTGCCGTCATCGCCACTACCTCCTCCTCCTCCACTATCATTGCCACCACCCTCGCTGCCGCAACCACCATCTCCCTTATTGCCTCTGCCATCACCACTACCTCCTTCACCGTCGTCACCTCCACCATTGTGACCATCGCCACCACTACCTCCTCATCCAACACCGCCACCATTGTCGCAACCGCTGCTATCTCCTCCTCCTCCACTATTGTAGCTGTCACTACCTGTCATCAACACCACCACATCAATGTTATTATCGACTCCACCACCACAACCATTGACATCAAATGATCCTCGACGAGATAACGTGACGGTTATTTCAACACAATGGCTCTTAACTTTTTTTCCCTACAAAGATTATATTAAGGGTAAAACAAACTTTGTGTG
The DNA here is from genome assembly GCA_034222035.1 of Acacia crassicarpa. NCBI lineage: Eukaryota > Viridiplantae > Streptophyta > Magnoliopsida > Fabales > Fabaceae > Acacia > Acacia crassicarpa. Next base: position 56,803,619 of record JAWXYG010000003.1, read on the forward strand.
ATGTATTAATTTTAAATAATTATTAAAAATAATTCATTGCACCGGTTTAAAAATCAAATCGAACACTAGTTCTATAATTAATATTGAATTGCATTACCATTTGATCGCATTGGACTGTATTGCATAATGTAATGAGATTAAACCAAACAAGCCCTATACTAGTTTCATTTTTACCTGTTTCTCCCATTTCCTGAATAAACGTCTTCTTTTGCGTTCAGTCTTTCTTTTATATATATATATATATATATATATATATATATATATATATATATATATATATATATATAACTTTGTTTAGAATCTTTAAAAGCTTAAAAGTTCTAGTTGTCTAAATACAGTTAACATATTTTGTGATAAATAGTAAATCACACGCGCGCACAACGTAATTTATTTTGCGAAGAGAATGTGCATGAATGGTAACCTTCAAGTTCCATTTTTTCATTTAATCTCCTTTTCTAGCTAAAATAAACCATTTAATTGTTGTTCTATTCATTCATATTCTCTCCGTTGTATTTTAGCTTGTTTGAATCTCGTTCGTCGATTCTCTAAGTGTTAGTTTGCTTATAGAAAACAATAATAAACCTCTGTATATATGAATGTTATCACAACTGGGCTGGATCAGCTGATTCGGCCTAAAAATCGGTTAACTTGTTGGTAAATCGGTCCAGGCATTAACTTAGTTTAGTTTTTTTTAATCAATTTTTTTTATTTATAATTTCACTAACAACCCTACAATCTTCACTTTTTCACCGATTTTACCCCGTGTTAGCTTTGGTTTGACTCCAGTCTGACCTATAGACGTTTGACCCCCGACTGATTCAGTAAGTGGTCTAAGTATATATTTTAAATTCCATTGGATTGCAAAATTTAAAGGTATCAATTATTTTATCTTAATAAGTATATATTTTATGATTAAATAGGTATAAACTTTGATATGTATTTGATTAAATTTATGAATATTTTATACCTATTTAATTATCTGTTATATATTTTTCTTCTCTTTAATTAATTATATGATAAGGAGGGATTTTGATATACCATATCTTATTTTATTTTGTAGGAGATATCACTTGATGTAATAAAGAAAATAAAGAAAAAGCATGAAGCAAATCATGGGTCCAAAGAATAATATATACACACATATATAAGGATAAAGGGAGAGAATCTAGGGAGAGAGAAAAAATCATATTTGGATACAATAACTCAAGCTCATGCACCCAGCCCAATCAATATATATTCCATATGATCCTTAATATAAATCGCTTTTTAAAAAATGATTTGATTTACGATATAAGTCACTTGGAGAGTAATTAATATTTTTTTTTTTGCTTAATTTTGCCGCTATAATTAATATTAAAACATAGCTGATTGTATTTCTCTCTCACATTTAAAACCTTATTTAATATGAGTAAAGTTTCCCATTTACAAAATTAATAAGTTAATTACCATTTGTTGGATATACTGAATTGGTTAAAGTGATTAATACTAGATGATAGAGTATTTATTATGAGAGGATAGCAGCGGGAGAGATCCGACCAGCAGACGAACGAACAGAGGGGAGAAGGAATATGATTTATTATTGTCAGCTTCTTCTTAGTCACGCCTTCTTCCTCTTCATGGTTGATGACCTATGCTTCAAACTTCCAAAGAAAAGAAACAATAACTAATGTCTCGTTTGATAAGCACTCATATGGATCTACACGTTTTGTCAGTTGTTACTCAATTTCTGTCTCCTTCAACTGAAAACCAGAGATTAAATTCAGTTACATCAATTGCATTTGAATGCTTGCTGCTACTGATACATTTAGAGCAATTTCAGGTTTTGGTTGTAGACAAAGAAAGACTCCAATGAGCTTACCAGTCCTGATCTGAGACAGAATGCTACATCCTACACTCCTTAGCCATATTCCTGAATACAATCTATCTCAATCACCAGAGCCCAATGACATAGAGCTGTTAGGGAATTGTAAATTGTAAACGAATAGTCTTTGTATTATTCTTGATAAGTGTATGGGTATATATAAGAGGAAGGAGCGTTATACATAATGGCTCATAACAATAATTATAAATGTAATCCCTAATTATATGGGATCTGATTACAATCCCATTATTTCATATATATATATATATATATATATATATATATATATATATATATATATATATATATATATATATATATATTAATTTTCTAACACTCTTTCTCAAGATTGAACATATATATTTAGCATACCTAACTTGTTACAAATTCGTATGTCTTTTAAGGCTTTTGTTAAAAGGTTTGTCAACTAATCATTTGCTTCGTGTGCCTTATAAATATGACATTCTCTTTAATCAAGCAAGGTATTGCACGACCTGAGAAAGTCTAATTTAAAGAAAAGGAATTGTTTTAAAAGGTTTTATGTATATCCAAAATAAATCATTCTTTTATACCAAAAATAAATGAATCATTCTTTTAATATTAACACCCATCCACTTCCAAAAGAAAGGATGAAATCATCTAAATTAGAAAAATGATCCAAATTCCAGAAGTGCAAATGAAAGAGAAAGGGAAATCGTAATTGTGTTTTTTTTTTTTTGTTAAATATTTATTGCTTGTATTCGGCGCGAGGGTATAACCAAATTGAAACGGATCGGAAATACCCATCGGGTTTAAGCAATGATCAAAACAGCACACGCGGTAACGACCGCCATAATGGAAATGGCAGTACTGACATTGACTAGCTTCGCTCCTTAGATCTCATGAGCACACATTGGAAAGATTAATTACAAACAGAGAAATATGTTGTTTCTTTTTTTCTTTTTTTTTTTTAAACAAACTTCAACAAGTTGTAATGGGTTTTTTTTTTTTTACATCACAACTGGCATATGAAACAGAGAGCACAGAAAACAATGAGACTCCAAAAAGATGTACTGCCTTTAAGAACAATACATACGACACCTATACCAAAGCATAAATAACTTTCTAGAGATAATACAAAATTAGAAAGGATATTTTTAAATGAATTTTGCATTTCACATTGTTACAGTGACTTGTCGATATACTTTGTTGAACTTCTCAGTCAAGACATCTGCCCTCTGTTTTTTGCCGATCACATGATGTTGATATTCTTAGTTTTATCAATATATTCTTGTCCTCGTCATTGTTTGGTTGAAGATAGACTAATTAACATCATGGAGAGATATATCTAAAATAAAAATAAAAAAAAGGATGGGCACGCAGGCCGGTAAAAAAACACAAGAAAAAGAAGAAAACCTTCACGGTAAAATATCATTTGTATGTGTATATATATCACGATTAAAAAAACACTTGTCCAATACAAAAATTAGAAAAGAGAGGACTCCCATATAATTACGTTATAACCCTAACGAGAAATTCTATGTATTAATACTCATTCACACAATAAAAAGGCCTACAAAAGAGAGAAGTCCCCCTTTCAAACCAACAACACTGAAAGCAAAATATCAAAGAAATATCACATCCTGCAAATCGCAAATAAACTCTTGAAACTTGTACTATATAAGTAAGCATTAGAGTTTAGACACTTCACTTATAGCTGTAAGCCAGCCAAGATCAGCATACACCTTCCACTATTTTTCCTTTCCTTCTTTCTGTATTATCTGATATGGTTTAGTTGTTGTAGGTCGTACAATATTGCTGCTTTGGCAAATTATAATCCATAACTTTTGGCTCAAACAATTATGATGAGGGATCAAGAACAAGAAGCATCATCTTCCTTAAACTCTTCTCACTCCGAGTCAATTCTACCTTCTAAAGAGCACATGAACCATCTCGTATTTTTCCAAATGCAAAATAGCTCACTTGAGCGCTTTTTTTAATGATAAGCATTCTCTCATAGCATGATGATGAAGCTAAATTTTTCTTATGACTAATTTCTCGTATCTTCTATTTGACCAGATTATAGTGAACCTTCAAAGTCTGTAGTTTTTAAACTGGAGCCCTTCCATTTAAATTCCATACTCCAAATTCCTTTGGACTGCAAAATTTTAAAGTATTAATTATTTTATTTTGATAAGTATATATTTTATGATTAAATAGGTATAAATTTTAATATATATTTGATTAAATTAATGGATATTTTATTCCTATTTAATTATTTGTTATATATATATTTTTAGTTAATTATACGATAAAGAGGGATTTTGATATACCATATCTTATTTTATTTTGTAGGAGATATCACTTGATATAATAAAGAAAATAATACAAAATAAAGGAAAAGCATGAAGCAAATCATTGGGCTAAAGAATAATATATACACACACATGTATATAAGGATAAAGGGAGAGAATGTAGGAAAAAACAAATCTGATTTGGATAGAGTTGCAAGCTCACGCACACAGCCCAATAAATATATAATTTATCCAATAAAAAAATGATTTGGTTCACGTTATAAGTCACTACGAGAGTTTTTTTTTTTTTTTTTTTGTTAATTTTGCTTCTGTAATTAATATTTAAATATGACTAATTGTATTTTTCTCTCTCTCATTTAAAACCTTATTTAATATGAGTAAAGTTCCAAATTTTCTTCAATTTAGGACAAAATTAATGAGTTAATACTGGATGGAGTATTTATTATGAGAGGATAGCAGCGAGAGAGATCCAAACAGCAGACGACAGAACAGAGGGGAGAAGGGATATGATTTATTATTGTCAGCTTCTTCTTAGTCACGCCTTCTTCCTCTTCATGGTTGAGAAAATTATTAAGGCAATCCTCTTTTTCTCTTATTGTTTGATGACCTGTGCTTCAAACTTCCAATGAAAAGAAACAATAAATAATGTCTCGTTTAATTTGATAAGAACTCATATGGATCTTCACGTTTTGTCAGTTGTTACTCAATTGCTGTCTACTTCAACTGAAAACCAGAGATTAAATTCAGTTACATCAATTGCATTTGAATGCTTGCTGCTACTGAAGCATTTAGAGCAATTTCAGATTTTGGTTTTAGACAGAGAAAGACTCCAATGAGCTTACCAGTCCTGATCTGAGACAAATGCTACATCCTACACTCCTTAGCCATATTCCTCAATACAATCTATTTCAATCACCAGAGCGGTAGAGCCCAATGACATATAGCTGTTAGGGAATTGTAAACTGTAAACGAATAGTCTGAATGTTCTATTATTCATGATAAATGTATGGGTATATACAAGAGGGAGGAGCCTTATACATAATGGCTCATAACGATAATTATATGTGTAATCGTAATTAATACTAATATGTTTATTATACCTAACTTATCATAAAGATATTCAACTCGTGTGTCATTTAAGGTTTTTGTTAAAAGGTTTGTCAGCTAGTCATTTGATCACACACGTGCCTTGGAGATACAACATTCTCTTTGATCCTCCAAGGCACGGCAGCACTCGAGAAATTCTAGTTTAAAGAAAAGGAATTATTTTAAAAGGTTTTATGTATATCCAAAATAAATCATTCTTTTATTAAAAAAAAATCATTATTTTAATATTATCACCCATCCACTTCCAGAAGAAAGGATGAAATCATCTAAATTAGAAGAATGGCACAATAGGTTAGATTTGTTAAATATTTATTGCTTGTATTCGGCGCGAGGATATAACTAAATTGAAACGGATCGGAAATACCCATCGGGTCATCGGCATGATGCCCATCGGGTTTAAGCAATGATCAAAACAGCGCACGCGGTAACGACCACCATAATGGAAATGGCAGTACTGACATTGACTAGCTTCGCTCCTTAGACTCATGAGCAGACCTTCTTCGCCTCCATCGACACAGCAGAGTCTGCGCATTTGCATTTGCATTTGCAAACCCTAGCTAAATTGCACATTCTCTGCTTCTCATGATCAGGTACCTCCAATCCTTTGGTCCGACTCTCTGTCCCAGTGATGCTACCAAATGCGGTATTTTGATTGGTGATCACTTTTTGCTGCTCTGTTTTCAGGTTGTAGATTGGATTTCCAAGGTAGTTGAAAATGCAGCAAGTTAGAATGACAGTTGATGAACAGTTGATTCAGAAAGCCATTAGAGAAGAATGTCCCTGGGAGAGTCTCCCAAAGCGACTTCAGGCAATTCATTCTACTAAAGAAGAATGGCACAATAGGTTAGATTAGCTTTTCTAGGTTGAGCATGAGAATTGTTTCTACACCCTCTGGTTTGGGGGGAAAGCTTTATACTTCTTAATTCAGAATCTTGAATCAACAGTAATTCACACACTCAAAGTGTGATTTATCATGCCATGAGAACGCGCATGAACGTTCAGGTTCCGTTTTTTTAAAAAAAAAAATCTAATCTCCTTTTCTGGTTAAAATAAACCATTTAATTGTCATTCCGTTCATTATCATATTCTCTCTATTGTACAATTTATTTTAGCTTGTTTGAGATCAATTTTCAACTGTCAGTTTCGCTTATAGGAAAAACTAATAGGCCTCTGTATCTATCTTCTTATGGCTTCTTTACTTCGCTTTGTCAAGAATGATATATTTTGGGTCTCTATAGAAGTAAATTAATCGCAAAAGAATGAGACTCCAAAAAGATGTACTGCATTCAACATCAATCTTGATATCTATACCAAAGCATCAATGACTTTTGTGACATAAAGCAAAACTTCAGTTCTCACGCCTCTCCTCCGTTTTTTTGGGCTGTGGAATTATTACGCAGGATTGTTGATTACTGTATAAAGAAGAGGCTCCAATGGAATAGTTGTTTTGCTCGCAAAGTTTGTTATGAAAGTGAATATTATGAAGAAATGCTGCGTTACTTGCAAAAGAATCTGGCAGTATGTTCTTAACTGAAATTCCAATTGAGCCATCCTATTGAAGTCATATATTTATATATATCAAATGAACTTTGCATTGTTACATTGCCTTCTCTATATGCTTTATTGGGCTTGTTTTAGTAGAGACATCTAGCCTCTATTTTTTCTGATCATGATGCTGATATTCCTAGTTTTATGTATTATTAATTAGAAGTAGTAATATTGTATTTCACAGTAGGGCTTAGTTTTATTTTAACTTTTATCATCAGTTTTGTTTATTTAGTTCAATCTTATTACCCTTCATTTGTATAAAAAATTAAATATATTTCAATGCCTTTTGAAATTAACCCACGCATATAGTGCAGCATTTCCTGGCCCCTTCATCTTCTCTTTCTCTTGTTGTTGGACATCTGCATTTAATATGTTTTATTTTCCCTTGCAGATGTTTCCTTATCATTTGGCAGAGTATGTCTGTCGTGTAATGAGGGTATCACCTTTCCAATACTATTGTGATATGATTTTTGAAGTAATGAGAAATGGTAACTTGTTCCTTGATTGTGAAAATTCTCAAATGGTTTAATCTGCTTTAAGATTCTACTTAAATTTTGCTTTCTGTAACTCAAAATTGAGGCTTTCTCCATGTTATAAATTTGGTATCTTTTTACTCGTTAGTTTCTTATTGTTCTTGACAGTTTCTGGATTATCCAGGGAATGGTGTTTGTGTCAAATATCTCAACTAGATGTGCATCTGTTGTGTAAACTGTTTGTGAATCTCCATTTGGAAATTTCTATGCTGTTAATACCTTATCAAATATTGATGGTTAGTTTGCATGTAAGCTGGACACTATAACTATCATTCATGTTTCTATTATTTGCAGAAAAACCATATGACAGCATCCCGAATTTTAGTGCCGCAGATGCCTTAAGACTTACAGGAATTGGGAGGAATGAATTTATGGACATAATGAACAAGTGTCGATCTAAGGTACTGCATATGTTTTTTTCTATATGTATAGTATTCACAAATATGGCATTGATACTAATAGTTGGTTTGTATCTTTGCTTGCATTTGCATGTCAGTGTGTGTCTAACTATCTGTAACAATCATTGCATGTATGCTTGGTTTGCATGTCAGTGTGTGTCTAACTGTCTCTAACAATCATTGCATGCATTCTTCGGTCTGTATGTCAGTTTCTGTCTAAATAATTGTAACAATCATCCTGCTGATATTACTTTCTGAAATTCATTAGTAGAACACACAATTCATATAAGTCTATGCCTAACTAAAGGTTTTTAATGTCTTATCTTCTTCTTTGGACACTTACCTGCATTATGTGCTGTAGAAAAGGGGTATTAGGTGTCATTCTTATGCAGTATGTACAAATTCCTGCATTATCAAAGCTCTATGACATTATAACTAAAACAATATGTCAAAAAACAGCATTGAAAGAGAAGGTGTTCTTTTCATCTCTCCAACTGTATGATTTGCTCTTTTTTGCTTTTGTGCCATCAAAGAAAAAATAGTTAGTTTATATGTTTTGATTTGATCTTGCATATTAACTTTAATGGGTTATGGTAATTCCATTATGTTCAAACTTTGTTAATTAGATATGAGCTTTTTTTAACTGCGAAATTTATTATCATGGTTTTTCACTCAACATGTTCTCTTTTGGAATATTCAGAAAATCATGTGGAAACTGAACAAGTCAATTGCAAGAGATTCCTTACCTCTAGAACCTGTAGACTTTGCAATTGAACCATGGTGGGGAATTTGTGTTGTGAACTTGACCTTGGAAGAATATAAGGTGAGTTCTGCCTTTAATCCTCATGAAAAGGGGCATTCATTCCAATAAAATTTTGTCATGTTAATTTGGCAATAAGAAATTGTTTGTGTTCACTCATCAGGTATACTTTTTCCCTTACATATTCTGCTTTTTGTAGAAACTCTCAAAAGAGGAAATGGCCATTATAGACAAAGTGAGTAAGGAGGAAGGAAATTCATATGTCCAGTTTGATCCTGACATAGTAAAAGCTCTTTATAGACGGGGATTGGTCTACTTTGATGTTTCTATAAGTCCTGATGACCGGTTTAAAGGTAAGTCCTCAGTGTTTATGTTTTGGTGCTTTGTTAATTTGTTTTCTTCAGGTAAAATTTCTATAAGCTTATGTTTTAGGATTCTTATTTAAAAATAATACGTTTGACACATGCAACGAAAAGATTCCTGATGTCTTATAATTTGAATTGACCAACCAAAATGATCATACCAGGTCCTATAAAATTGCTACTGGTTGTTTTTGTCTGTGGTGGCGCAATGCAATGAAAAAAAACCAACTATAGGTCAATATAATTATCACATCTTCATGATTGCAAAACATATTTTTGTATAATCATCATTTTCATGTGCAAAAGAAATCCAAGGAACGCATCATATCTGCCTAACTGTAACAAACATAGTAACCTTTGCAACTAGCAACCCATCAAAATCCTCTACTGCAGCAGAATTAGAAAGTCTCGTTGTACAAATATCTCGACTTAGCTTCAACACTCAGCCATGAGATACAGTGACAAAGATCTAAATCAAATCCCAACAAGCTCTGAAATCTGGCAGTGCTTACTCTAACATCAACTGTATCCAACCTACAAAGAAAATCAAAGATTCATAGACAAAGAAGAGACTGAGTTGTCCAGATTAAATGGATGTTTCAAGGAGTAAGAAAGCATTGATGCATAAGAGAGTGAGGGAAAGAGAGACTAAAAGGGGAGAGGGCTACAGGAAGAGAAAGTGAGAGACTGAAATTTGAGGGTTCAGTTTTGAGTAAAATTTCTTTATGGAGTTTTGATAATGATTGCTTTAGCATCATCTTGTTGCTTATTGTTATGGACATGACTTGGGAGTTCTTAGTGCTAAATAAAACAAATGCAAGATATTATTTTCTTTCAATTTGTTTTACAGTTAAAAGCTCGCATATTTCCTAAATATGTTAAGGAATTAAAATATGATTTAGTATGCATGGTTTTATGGCCAATTTGCTCTGAAGTATGAAAGTGTATATAAAACATAGAAGGATAAAAAACAGTAAAATAATCAAACATATGATATGTGCAACATGGTTTTTTGATGATGCTGTCTATTCATTTTGGGCTGCCTGGGGTTGGGAAGAGACATCTTAACATTTATATTTATGGCAATTCAGTTTCCAGGCTTGAAGGTTTTGTTTCCAACCGAGAGCAGTCTTATGAAGATCCTATTGAAGAGTAATGCAGCAGTTTGAGTTTTTATTTGCATCCTTTTTGTTCAAATGCTTCTTAAAGAGTAACTTTAACGTGAGTTATTTGTTTTATAGGTTACTGTATGCAGTTTTTGTTGTTTCAAGCGAAAATGTAACTGTTGCTGAATTGGCAACAACACTACAGGCTGACTTGTTGCAACTTCAGGCCGCTGAATCTTTTGTATGTCGATTAGGCTGGGCAACCAAAGTATTTGATCCAGCATCTATTCTTCAAGACATAAGTATAACTGGTTCTCTTAGAAGTCCCGTTGGTGATGCAGATGCTCCTCGTGTTAGTTCGATTTATGAGAGTATTCTAATTGGCAATGGTTCCAATCAACAAGAGGATTCTTCTTGGACAGGGAACTATGGTCACTGTTCTTCCTTTACTCGTGTTGCTCTAATAGTTGATGCTAATATAACATCCTATCTTATGATGGGTTCTGTTTCACCAGGTTTTGGCCATGCACCTTTTTCTCTCCTTGTTTCATTTTGTTAATCAACCAATTCTGTTGGACCCTAAAAACTTGGTGGAAAATAGTTGCGCCATAATTACATTTATCCATTTCTAGATTCCTTTGTTAAAATTTCCCTAATATTAGATATTTACTGCTTTTGAGGCAAAACTTGATCTCTTGTGTTCTACTCTGGTTTTTACATTCCATTATCATGCAAATAATTGAGCTAGTTGTCCATTATTCTTTGCTCCTTCACTCAATATCTCTTAACGCTCTGCGAAATTGGAGAATATCAAGCCATAAAAAGACTTCCAGGTTCATGGGCAATACATATGCTTTTGATTATTCTGGTAAATTCATGAGTATTCTGCTCATTAAACCAAGGCAGTATTAGCTTTCTTTATGGTTTTCAAAGGCTCATACCAGTTATTCTTTGGTCTTTTCATGTATGGGAATTCATTGCACGTCTATTTCTGGTGGATTTTGTTAGGTTTGAAATCCCATGCTGTTACACTCTATGAAGCGGGGAAATTGGGTCATGCCAGCATTTCTGATCTTTGCAAGGATCTTAGTACCTTGGAGGGTGCAAAATTTGAGGGAGTACTACAAGAATTTGCAAATCATGCATTCAGCCTGCGCTGCGTATTAGAATGCCTGCTATCAAGTGGAATTGCCAGTGCTACTAATGCTAAAGTGGAGGATGGTTTTTGTAAGATGGGTATGATTACATCAAGAAATGATGATCCAAGTCATCAGAGAGCTGAAATCCCTTTGGCTGGCACAGTGAATGACTCTGGCACTTCAGAAGGTGGGAAGAATAATTATAATTTATTAAATTTAGATTCAGAAAAGTATGAGGAGGCTTCTGTTACCTCAGATCCTGTTCCAAGTTACATGGGTGATGTATCTCGTCCTATTATTTTGCAAGGTGACTGTGATCAGACACCAGAATCCAGTAAGTCAGAGACATATCTCCTGAATGATAAGAAATTGATAGCAGTTGAAGGTTCGGATGTTGAATCAGAAATGTTAAAAAATAAAAAGAAATATCACGTCGATATTCTTCGCTCTGAAAGCTTGGCTTCTCTCCCACCAGCAGCTCTAGATCATTTGTTTCTTTGTGACTATGATTTGGTTGTGTCCATAGTGCCTCTTCCTCAATCATCGGTTCTCCCTGGACCTTCAGCTCCATCTCATTTTGGTCCTCCCTCATATTGTTCGGTGACTCCTTGGATGAAACTTATTCTATATTCGACTGTGGCTACTGGGCCTCTATCAGTTGTTTTGATGAAAGGCCAGTGCCTGCGTTTACTTCCTGCTCCATTGGCTGGTTGTGAGAAAGCCCTGATATGGTCTTGGGATGGTTCCACTGTTGGAGGGTTGGGAGGGAAGCTAGAAGGAAATCTTGTTAAAGGAAATACACTCTTGCATTGTCTAAATTCACTTCTAAAACATTCAGCTGTTCTGGTGCAGCCTCTCAGTAGGAATGATCTTGGCAAATCTGGAAAAGTGATTACTGTAGACATTCCTTTGCCCCTAAAGAACTCTGATGGTTCAATTGCCCCTGTAGGAAAAGAGTTAGGACTGTGCGAAGGGGAAACATTGAAGTTGAATTCTCTCTTGACTGACTTGGCAAACAAAATGGAACTATGGACGGTTGGTTTTATTCGCCTGATAAAATTATTTAAAGGAAGAGAATCAGACCAGTGTTCATGCGAAGAAGATAAATTTGAATGGGTTCCTTTGAGTGTAGAATTTGGGGTGCCACTTTTTAATCCGAAGCTTTGCAGTACTATATGTAAAAGGGTGGTTTCATCAGGTTTGCTTCAAACTGGCTCATTTGGAGAACACCGTGATTCAATGCAAAGCCTAAGGAAAAGGCTGCATGACATCTGTGCTGAGTACCATCCAACAGGACCTGCGGCAAATCTTCTTTACCAGAAAAGGCAAGCTGGGGATGATCCTCCACGGCTTATGAACTATGCTAGTGGTAGATCTGTAGACCCTTCTCCTATTTCAGGGGCATTGAGTGATCACCAGAGATTAAAGCTTGTTGATCGACAACGCTGCCTAACTGAAGTATTAAGCTTTGATGGCCGCATTCTAAGGTTGGTCAGAACTTCTATTGACTCATTGCTAGAACTTGGATGGATGAATTTTCAATTTTCTCATCAGATAAATGAATGATTTCAATCAGTGTCATCTTGGCTAACATAAAATCAATTACTTTCACCAAGATAATCAACTGGATTCTTCTGTAATATAAATATTGGTTAAACATTTTGGTAACTGGCGCTACGAATAGCCACATTTTGGTTAAACATTCTCTTGTTGACCTCTGTTGAAACAATTTGTTCCTTCAAGCCAGGTGAGCATTTGCTAAATGTGTCGGAACTGGTGATTAAAGTATTATGGTTTAGTGCTCTTTATTAGTAGCTTTTATCTGCTAATCATCTCAAATGTCAAACTGTTTGCTATTGAATGTTTCATGCAGATCATACGCCTTTACTCCTGTTTATGAAGCTGCAACAAGACCTGTGGAAGAAATTCCTCAAGCTGATACGTTAGAAACTGAACCAGAACCAGATGAAAATGACAGTAAAGAAGTGCTCCTTCCTGGTGTTAATCTTATATTCTACGGTTCCGAGTTGCACCCACTTGATATAGGTTCTTGCCTCCAGGCTCGCCAACCAATTTCATTAATAGCAGAGGCAGCTGCCACCTATGCATGAATGGCTGTGGCCAAAAAGATTTGCTGCTGATATAGATTAATCCACCCAGATACTCATAAATGGCAACTTGGGCAAGATTATTCGACTATGCTATTGCTATCAAGTGATTTGTGTCTTTGAAGCTTTGAAGTTTAGCCAATGCCCCATGTGGTATAGGAGCAGGAAGCTCCTCTATAAGTAGGAACGCAAGTTCAATCCCACTATTTATCTCAAGCTATTAGCTTGCTTTGTAATTTTAAAAAATATATATGAATCTTTGAAGTTTGTCATTGTGCTCCAACTGCCCTTAGGTTGCAGGTGGGGTTCAGTCTTACAATTGCTGTATGTTTAACTACTCCCTCTATCCCCTAATATGGAACATATTTTGGGAGTTGATGTTGGTTCTAAATATAAAATATAGTTTTTATATTTGTGAATATTTTTCTAATTTACCCCTATTGAAGCTTTCTCAATAATAATCAAAAAGAAGAGAGATTAAGGAAATTGATTAAAATAATTAAGGTATTTTAGAAAATATATATCATATTGACTAACTATACTAACATTTTTAATCTCATTAAATTAGATGAATATAGTTTATAATAAGGACGGGAAGGAGAATTTTTTACCCAGTCAGTCACATTGTCCCCTTGTTTGTCTGCCAATAAGGGTGATTTTCCGTGTTCAACAGCAAGTTATTTTTATGCATTACTGAAAACATTCAAGTTTACAAAAGAAACAAAAAGGGAGTTGACAAAATGCCGAGTTTTAGCTGCAGCATTAGGAATGAAATGAAAAATAAAAATGGCCTCTCGCTTTGTAAATTATTTTCTTTTTTTATTAATTCATGCCTGTCATCTTACTTCTTTCACTCAAATCAAATCCACTCTCTGCATTGATATATTTTCAGAGGTGTAGGCGGTTGTTTTAAAACAAGCGGAGCTTTTTGAACATGAGATGTCGTGGCTTGTGGGGACTTGCTCTAAGGACACGTGTGACAGCTCCGTACGTACGTACGTATATATATATATATATAAACGTTGGTCATGGCGGTGCATTTGAAAAGAATGAAAGAGTTTTCTGGGCATCAACAAAATCTGGGGCCATGGAAAGCGATTCCGATGCCGTTAACCGTGCGTCTCTGATAATATCCTTCTGCCATTTGACTTCAGCTTCCCATGACGAAGCCCTTTTCTTCTTGGAGAGCCACAACTTCGACTTAGACGCCGCTCTTTCCTCCTTCTTCAACAACAGCACCTCGCCGTCTCCGGCAATGGCTCACCATGTGGATCCTAAGAATCCTTCTGGATCAGTTACCGGTGGAACTAGCACGCTTTCTGATCTGAATCAGCCGCCTACCGATACTACTTATGATTCTGGCCAAGTTACTAAAAAGAACCAAATGAGCAACTAATTTGCCAACAAGGAATAACATTCTGGATAAAGGTTCCAGTGAGATGTTCAGTTATTGTTCATCACCTGATGATATCCAAATATTATTTGTTGGCCTTTGATTTTTTTAGCAAATTTGTTTCTCATTTGGTCCTTTGTTGCAATTTCTTTTTGTGGTTGTTAAATAAGCATTTTGTAACCTATCCTGTGTGTACTTGTAAGAATCTAATGCAAGTCGTAATGTTACCGACGTGAGCCACTTTTTATTAGAGTAACTTGGTTCAAGTACTCATATATTTTAGCTGTTTTTTTTTTAGGCTCAAGGTATCACTATCGGTAGTAGTGATTAATTCACTACTCGGTTCACTTTCAATGAGGTTTTAGCACTGGCCATGAGACCCTCTTTATATATAACATCAAGAACCAAACCCTTAATAACATACAAGTTTAAAGAACTTAGTTAAGTGTTAACTGTGCTTAAAAAACCTAGCTAAGTGCCAACTGGCTGCAAATAGGGGTGGAACCAAGAGGCTACGGATGGCCCGTCCCCCTAAAATTACAAAATAGAACCCAGATGGTTTAGGAAATTATATTTTGGCCTCATAAAAATTTCAACATTGTCAACTTAGTTCCCACTAAAGGTTTCATGGAGGGACTAAAATGAAAAGATTGAAATATTATGGGGCAGAAATACAATTGCATAAACATCTGGGTTTTCTATAATTTTCACCCTCTAATTGCAATGTCTGACTCCACCTCTAGCTGCAAAGGATACTTTCAACAAGAGGCAATATGTTAAATGAGAACGCATAAATTGGTTGCCTTATGAGGATTGTTTAACCTTTATTAGAGGGAATGATATGAGTAAAATAATATGATTGTGTTATATTCCGTTTCTAAATAGCTGGGGTCTGATTGTTTTGTGTGTGTGTGAAGTCCATTGAAAGATAACTTGAAGGAACGATGAAATGATGCTTACATTTGTTTAGAATAATGATTGGAGCCTATAAAAACAGTTTTTTAATTGTGATTTACGATATATAAAATAAGTGTGTGATGAGAGTTTTATCTCAATTTATGTAAATAAGTATTTTTTAGGATCCTAAATGTAATCTCAAACAAACACGAGTTGATAGCATTATGAAACGTAATTAAGTGAAACTGTCTTCAGACTTTAAAAACAATCCTAACGAAATCAGGTGCTTTTTTTTCACTTACCAATATTTTACTGTATGTTTCTATTTTACATCTGACGAGGAAAAATATTTATTTATTTATAAAGCATTAAATTAAGAAAATAATTTTAGTAATTATGTGGACCAAATTATAAAAAGAAATAAATGTTTTGTTGCTACCCACGCCTAGCTCATATGATAAGAATGAGAAGGTATTTGGGTAAGGACTAAGGAGTCCAAAATTCGAACCAACATCATATTTTTTAGTTATATTTTTAAAAAAAAAACATCATATTTTTGAGAAAAATAATAATATAAATATGACATGTTGTATTGATAGTTGAAGCAATCGGGAGAAACAGCAAAGAAGCTTTATTTAAGATGCTGTTGTGGTTAACGGAAGAGGTCAAAAAAAAAAATAAGATGGTGTTCTAGTAATTGGTCGTTAACTTTAACTTATGCAGTGTTTAACTTTGAATCTATATATGTGCAAATTTAATAATATTCAGCCACAGGATTTTATACTCTTCGTATATGAAATATAATATACTAATAATCAAGAGAAGATAAAGTATAGAATTCGTATATAATTAATTATTCTCTTATATCACTCTCTCATCATTAATAAACACATTAATTATTCGCAGCTGCATGATCTATATGCTAGTAGCTACTTCATCTTGTGTACAAACATATATAATTACACTTTTTTATATTGTTGTCACACTCACTGACTCCTGAATTTACAGTTTTTACGTTCTTAATTTATAAAACCTTGCTGAATTACTCTTTAAGCAAACTTTCAAAATATTATCACATTCGGTGGCTTTATATATCAATTTTATAGAAATTTCTTTGTTAAGTATGATAAATTATGAGTGTTGATGAATTTAATTTCAATTATTTAGATTTAAAATATATTTAAATCAAATTGTTGTCATTTCTTTATACTTTAATTATTTAATTATACATTATTATACCTAATTATTGATAAAAGTAAGCCCTTATCAATCTAAGATTAGAGTTTGCAATATGAGTTTACATCGTTGTCATGAGTTTGCTTAATCTTTTTGCAGAATCTTAAGCAGATTTAGGGATTTTCTATTCATAAAAATTAGCTTATGCTAATAAGAAAATATAACCATGTACTGTACTGATCTAAACATTAACGGGTTATCTTATGCTTTCAAGATAGATAATTATGGAGAACATTTCTAGATTATAGTTTAATTAAAAATAAAAAATAAAACTTGTTCGAGAATGATGCTTATAAAAAAATATCTCATTCCCTCTTCACTTATAAGTTAAGTTGACTTGATATTGGCCGGGTTTTTGAAATCCGGACCAAAAACTAATCTGAGTCGGATATCAACCCGGTTTGTTATTTTTTTAAAAAAAAATTGATTTTTTTAATAAAAAATTTCTTTAGAATTTTATAATAATTAATAATCATGAAATCTTCAATTACTCACTAATTTAGTCTTATGTTATCTTCAGTTTAATTTCGATCTGACCCATTGACCTTTAATCCAATACTCAGCTGGTTTAATGGCAGGTTTAAGAACTTTGGATATTTGGACTTGGCTAGCATTCGCTGCCCTCCTATACTTAAAATTGCGCTATTTTGGTGCAGTTTTAAGTGAACCTTTGTTTTTAAAAAAAAAAAATTCAGGCTACTCACAGGTACTAAAAAAAATACTTTAAGCTACTTACCGGTACTGAAAAATTACTTTATGATCTTGAAAAATTATTTTAGGATATTGAAAAAATATTTCAGGTACTGATTGATACTAAAAATATACTTCAGGATACTAACTGATACTGAAAAAATACTTCACGATCTTAAAAAAATTTTCTGACTGGTACTAAAAATATACTTTAGAATACTGACTGGCACTAAAAAATATTTTATGATCTTGAAAAGTTATTTTAGGATCTTGAAAAAATATTTCAGGATACTGGCTGATACTAAAATATACTTTATGATATTTTTTTAAGATCCTAAAATAATTTTTCAAAATTATAAAGTACTTTTTCAGTACCGATCAATAGCCTGAAGTATCTTTTTAGTACCCATCATTATCCTAATTTTTTTTTAAGCAAAGGTTCACTTTTTTTTATAAGATAAAGTTTAGGTGAGGGTAGATACTGGTACCCTACCAGGGCCAGGACATGCCCCTAGGCTCAAAAAACACTTACAGAGATACTTAGAAATCGTCTACCAACAAAACCCTCACATCGACCAACAGATATCAAACCTCTTCTAGAGTGAAGGTCAACACCTTAACTCCTTAACTAAGTATGTCAATCCTCACACCAAAAGTTCACTTAAAACTGCACCGTTTATACAGGACGATAGCGGACACTGACCAAGTCCTGGACATTTGCGTGACTAAGCCCAACCCTTATGTCCTAACCGAACGAAGTGATTGTCTGATCTAGTAAACGTGGACTAATGAATCTTCAATTAACATCAAACAATCATGTGCGAGTTGGATCGACGGTGGAACTCTCGCCATCATTCTTTATTTAGAACTAAGCAATCTTTCATTTTCGTTGATAAAATAGATTCCTTTCTGGGTGATATTATTCTATATTAAACATCAATTATGATGAATATGACATTCCTAACAGTGCTTCACACTTCACAGTCAAAACAAAAATATCAGTGGGACCTTCATTCTCTAATCTATACACATCTAAACGATCATCTGCAAAAAGGGTGCGTTTTTTTCACCAACTTGACACGACGACGACTTAGCCGCGCCTGCCTTGTTCTTCTTCAACGCCAAACTTTGTGACCTTTCTGCTTGAGCCTCTAAACTTCATGTAAGCATTTGTGGGCAAGAGCGAGAGAGATCTGAAAGATGGGGTGTGGGAATATGTTCTTTGCGATTCTAATTAGCTTCAATCACTTACAATATTCTCATATCGGCCAATGCCTCTCTCAAACAAGAATTCCCTGGTCCTTCACGGTCTTCGCTTTCTGTGGATCCTATAATTAAGATGCCACTTGATAGATCAAGAGGCAATGCCAAATCTAAGAGACTCTTTGTAACATTGTCAAATGGAATGGGCTCAGAACCAATTGCAAATGAAGGCCCAAATGTTGGCATTAGGGTAAGGAAGAGTGAGAGGATTGAGCGAAGGCCCTGGAAGCTGCGTGAGCTGAAGGAAGGTGAATAGCATAAAAGGACAAAAGCAGTTGGGAGGAAGGGGTGAAAAGATTTGTGATGATTCTATCCTCTCTGTGGTGGTTACGACCATTTCCCTTTCTTACTTTCTATTTCCTTTTCAGTCTATAGTTCTCGTCTTCTTTTCCTTCTTCGGTGTATTTCAATTCCCTGTAATCTGTGACATTCGACTGTGAAGTTTTTGGGGATATTTTATCGATTATACAGAGGAATATTCCATATATATATTGCCTTTGGTTCCGTTCATTTCATCGTTACACTCTTCCACACAGCGGTCACGGCCTCCGATTCGGCGTACAATGCTTGGCAGTGTAGAATCATGTATTACTGGTTCAAGAAGTTCCGGGATCAATCTAATTCGGAGATGGGTGGATTCACAAGGGTTCTTCACTCTGGGAAGCCAGAAGTTTCAAAAACTCTTGAATCTAGAGTTAACACCGTTACAGTGAATAACCGTAAATCTGAGAGTAAACAAATATTTTACGGTTTTTCTTAAGAACCGTGAAGTATTTCTTTATGTTACCTCTGTCTCTTTATATTTCATGATATCTGCTTTGACCGTTAAATATTGAGTGTTAAATATTTTTGAATTTTTAGTCGTGTAAATTAGCAAGGGTTAACATTATCTTTAGTGTTTGTAGTTTATAATTATTTTAGTTTTAGCCCTTAAAGTTTTAAATAAATAATTTTGGTTCCTCAAATTTACTCTATTTCAAACCATCAAATAAATAAAGTTTTAGTCTCTGAAGTTTTAAAAACTCTTGAATTTAAAGTTAACACCATTAATTAAGTTTATGTGGCACTAACACAATTAAATATATTTATGTGGATGTTGAATGGGAAAGCTGAATTAGAAAAATAAATTCTAAGCTTATATTTTTAATAAATTTTATATAATTAAAAAACATAAGCCTATCATCAATCCATCGCCATGGGCCGCTGCTTGATTGGGCCTGTTTGGTTGAAGGGCAATGGAAAAGGAAGGAAAATACCCTATTCCTTTATTTGGTTTGAAATTTTGGAGGGGAGGTGACCAAAAATCTGCTTCTCTCCCCCTTTACCTCCTTTTATTTTGGTTCTCTCTAAATTGGGACCCAGCTTTCCTCCAATTCTCTTATCATCCCCTGCGCTCTTTTATTGTGTTGGGTGCTCCTGAACTAATAGTTCATTGATAAAATAACTCCTTAACCCTTACTAAAACAATCCCCATCTTCTTAGTCCGCTTCTTCTTAATCACGCCTTAACCATGTTTTTGAACACAATCTATTTATTGAAATTTGAAGGGCTATAGATAAAAGAAAGTATAAATTGGCCTCCTTGATAGTTATAACATAATTATAATATGATCAATAATTAAATAATCCATAATAATTAACAATGATTAGAATCGTCGCCACTCATTTATCATGCTCTTCCCTATAAAAGAAGGAAATTTGAATGTTTTTGCTTCTTAAATCAGGGGTATTTTAGTCTTTTGTTTTATTAATTTACTCCCATTTAGGGCCCTAGGGCCTGATCTGGGAAAATCAGATTCTTGGGGCCCTTTTTGGGTATACTTTCCCTAAATGGGCCCTTACAGTGATTTTCCCCCTATCCAGCACTCCCACTCACCTAGACATTCTTTCGACTTTCAATCTCCTGAAAGCTCACGTGAACCAGAGTGTCGGAGCGAGCGAGCAACGAGGAACGCCGAACGCGCTTAACGGCTCAAGAAATTTTTTTGATAAAACATTTGTGATTTTTTTTACTCTTGTTCACAGCTAGCTGATTTTATAGGTAAATTCTCTCATCTTATGTCTTTCTTCAGATTTAACTCCATATTTTTTGTCTAGTCTTAATTATTTTACAATATAAATAATTTCCTAATTCCCGATAAATCTTATTAGAAACTGCATACTTTAAATTCAAGAATCCATGGTTTTTTTCCTATATTTATATTTAGTATGATAATAGTCAATTATATTGTTTTTGTTTAAATTGTTTATATGTTATTTGGAAAGTGATAAAATCTAAGAATAGCTCAATGATGAAGAATAAAACAATTGATTCATTTTTTAAGAGAAAAGCTAATGATCACATAGAAGAAGATAACATAGATTTTCTCATCTTATTTCTTTGTTTAGATTCAACTTCATAT
Source organism: Acacia crassicarpa (assembly GCA_034222035.1). NCBI lineage: Eukaryota > Viridiplantae > Streptophyta > Magnoliopsida > Fabales > Fabaceae > Acacia > Acacia crassicarpa. Next base: position 56,824,715 of record JAWXYG010000003.1, read on the forward strand.
TTTTTGTCTCATCTTGATTCTTTTCCAATATAAGAAATTTCCTGATGGCCCGGTAAATCTTGTTGAATGATAAATTATTTTTTTTTATTTCTTTCTTTATTTCCTTATTTCTTTTACATTAAATTTGATGCCTTTAGATATTCCAGCAATTATTTTTGACCATTTTTTGGATGCTAGCCTTAGTGCTGGCCTTCTCTTCAGGGCTTTGATCCCTACCGGGGCCATTAAGTCCCAACAAAAAAAAAAAAAGCTATAGTACTTTTTGGCCCCCCGATATATGGACCAAGTTACGCCACTGTTTGAAGCATCTTTCCATATGTATATAATATTTCAAAATATTTTGTGATTCATTACAGGGAAAAATATTTCTCCAGTTACTGGAGATAAGATAAAGTTATCTTCAGTGACCCCAAAATTACGTTGTTTTAGATTAACGAAGGGTGTATTTATAATTTTAGATAAATTAATGAAGGATATTTCGATAAAATTCATATGATAAAAAAATAAACAAAATTACGGAAACACTTCTTATTAATCCAAAACGACGTAGTTTTGAGCTCATTGGAAATAACTTTATCTCCAGTGATTGAAGAAATCTTTTACCCTTCATTAAATACCTTAAAATATTTTCACTAAATGTGTCTAGTGTCCTAAATATTTTGTGGTTCAGTTTTTTTTTTCCCCTAGATTAATGAAATTTTAAAATTTTAATGGTAAAGTTGAAATTACTACTGGAACAAAATATTTTAAGGTTCAACTGCACCGCAAAGTGGTGGGGGTACCGTTTGGATTCACACACATTCCGTGACCATCAAAAAGATGAATATGTAATTTTAGAATAGGGACCATTTTTTTTTAATGTATTTTTATTTATTAAGATTGAATTGTATATTACACACAATATATCAAATTAATTAATTTATAGTTTTATATTCAGAAATATTTTTCTGTAACACCAGTATGTCAAAATATTTTTTAGTAACAGCTAATATCTGAACTATTTTTTAAACACCTAATATCTTTAATTAATTAATTTTTAATATATAGACTATTTTGAAGAAACACAAACCTCCTTTTATTTATTCAGAGATGAGCATTTAGATAAATATGAAATGTGAATTCCTTTCCTATGGGGGCGTGAGGGGTGGAGAATACCCCCCTCACAAGTCAAAAAGATGGCAAAGCCAAAGGGTAAAAGTGAAAAAATGCACATGTGCTTTACCCTCAGTAACGCTTAACATCATGTGTTTTTTTTAGTGCAAAAGTAACTATGTGGTTATAAAATAGGTGCAAAAGTCACACTTCCTGTTAACTCCTTGTTAAATGTAAGACGTGCCCGTTAGAAACCTTTGATTCAGGATAGTGTATTCAGATCATTTGTTTCACTTGCTAGCTCGTTTACATTGCAATGCATTGGTCTTTCAATTTTTTTTTCCTTCTTTTGTAAAGTTGAACACTTTCTTCTTGCCTCTCTTCAAGCGGTGAATTTCTCTCATGTCGTATGTCTCTAAAATTATATGTGATTTTCGGTTCTATTGTTCCTGCACTACAATGTAAATGAGCTAACAAGTGAAACAGAGGATCTGAATAACTATCCTGAATCAAAGGTTTTTAACGGTCCCGTCTTACATTTAACAAGGAGTTAACAGGAAGTGTGACTTTTGCACCTATTTTATAACCACATAGTTACTTTTACACCTAAAAAAAATACATGGTGTTGGGCGCTCTTGAGGGTAAAGCACATGTACATTTTTACATCTTTACCCAATATCTAAATGGTGAATGGTGGCAGCTTGTCTGTCAATTAAAAAATGTATTTTAATATATATAAAAAAAAAAAAAGTTTGGCCGTTTGTTTTAAGGGTGTTACATCATCGTTTTTTTTTTTTTTTTTTGGTGTGGATGCATTGTAATGTCCCTTTAATTCCATATTAAAGAATTAAATTTGTTACAAAATTAAAGTGATTATTTTTGGCTAATATTACTATGCGTTTTTTTATCACTTTTAACTTTTAAGCCAAGTGAGGACATGAGAAAATTAAATATAATGGAGTGTTAATAGATCCAGGTGTCCATAATTAGATTCAACAATGTTTAAAAACGTTTGAATACCATAGGATTGGATATCAGAAGATAACTATCTTTTTTTAAAAAAAAGAATCAAATCTTTTTTATATAGGAGTGATTAAAAAATTATATGTTACATTTTCTTTAATAAAAATACAAATTATATAAAATTGTAATTATAAAGATATAGTAAAAATTACTAAATAAGTATAGTTTTAATAACCATATGAACAATGGATGTGAACTTTCCAGCGATCTCTCAGAAAAAATCAACTTATGATATTTTTTGTAAAATGATCAATTATATAAAATAAATAAAAGCATACAACCAACAGCGGTACAAAAGGGTTTAATAAAAGGAAATTCATATGGGGCCCTTTTAACCAAAAAAACTTAAAAAAAGCTCAAAGATTCTGTGAATCCCAGAAAAAGCCCCAGGGCCCTTTTTAACTTCTAAATGTTAAATAAAATGACAAAAATGACATCAGTTTTAGTATCACTTTCCTCTTTCCTCTCCTTTGTGTCAATATTCTCTCTCTTCTCTTGCTCGTTTTTCCGACAATGGAGGAGGAATCTGTTTTCCGGCGAAGGAGGAAGAAGTAGAAGATTGAAAGGAAGAAATATATCTGTTTATTCTTCCATCCAACATCCAAGGGGCTGTTTCATTTTTAATCACCATGCTACTTCGTTTTTAATCACTGTAGGATTGGGTTAGTAAAATCTTGCTCTATTTTTGGGAATGGAAACAAAGGGAAAGGTCTGTATTTGAGTGGGAATGGTTGAAAGTGATCAAGGAATGAAGGCTGAAAAAACGCTGAAATTTGATAGTTGTTAATACCTACAGTTTTAGTTGTTAATACCTTCAATTTTAGTTGTTAATATGGCTGTTTAACTTGTTAATATGAGATGAAAGTGAAAAGTTTTAGTTGTTAATACATATAGTTTTAGTTGTTAATATAGTTGTTTAACTTGTTAATACGAGATGAAAGTGAAAAGTTTTAGTTGTTAATACCTACAACTTTAGTTGTTAATATCTTCAGTTTTAGTTATTGATATGGTTGTTTAACTTGTTAATACGAGATGAAAGTAAAAAGTACTATTTTTTAAGACTGTTTTTTCAAGAATAGTCTTTAAAAGTTCTATTTTTTATGACTGTTTTTTCAAAAACAGTCGTTAAAAGAACTTTTTAAGACTATTTTTTCAAGAACAGTTGTTAAAAGTGCTAATTTTTTTCTGGCTGTTTTCTTTTATTTTTAAAAGTACTTTTAACGATTGTTCTTGAAAAAACAGTTATAAAAAAGAACTTTTAAAGACTATTCTTGAAAAAAGAGTCATAAAAAATAATGACTGTTATTGAAAAAACAGTCATAAAAAAGCACTTTTAATGATTGTTCTTGAAAAAATAGTATTAAAAAGGCACTTTTAACAACTGTTCTTGAAAAAACAGTCATAAAAAATATCACTTTTAATGACTGTTCTTGAAAAAATAGTACTTTTCACTTTCATCTCGTATTAACAAGTTAAACAGCCATATTAACAACTAAAACTGAAGGTATTAATAAATAAAATTGTAGATATTAACAACTAAAACTTTTCACTTTCATATCGTATTAACAAGTTAAACAACCATATTAACAACTAAAACTGAAGGTATTAACAACTAAAACTGTATATATTAACAACTAAAACTTTTTACTTTCATCTCATATTAACAAGTTAAACAGCCATATTAACAACTAAAATGGAATGGTAATGAGAACTCCAACGAGTAGCTCCAGCTCGATGCAAAGTACCAATCTGATTAAGACCAACTCCTGATTCGAGTTCATCAATAGCAATCATTCTTGCAATTTCATTTGTTTGGGCAACTCTTAACTCATCATTACGCTTGCAAGAAGAAGTAACAATATTAATTATGAAGTTCAATTTTTCAAAAAACTGATGAACATGTTTTACCTCATGAGATGCAGCAACCAAGGCAAGTTGAAGGCGATGAGCAAAGCAATGAACATAATAAGCGTATGGGCACTCAGCGCAAATTAAAGCCTGCAATCTATTCCATTCACCTTGCATATTGCTAGCTCCATCATAGCCTTGTCCTCGAATATTTTGAACGTCAAGATTATGGTGACAAAGAGTATTGACTATTCCTTGTTTTAAAGTCTTAGCATTTGTACCTTCCACATGTATAAGACCGAAAAACCTTTCCTGTATAAAACCATCTTTATCGATGTATCTCAAAACAATAGCCATATGCTCTTTTTTAGATACATCACTAGCTTCATCAACAAGAAGACAAAACTTGGCATTGGAAATTTCTTCCCGTATTGTGTTCTTTACCTTTTGAGAGAAAACATGAAGAATTTCCTTTTGAATTCGAGGGGAACTATATAATGCATTTTGAGGAGCGTTTTCTAAAACAACTGCTGCAACTTCTTGATTATAAGAAGCTAAAAACTTTATCATCTCAAGAAAATTACCTCGATTAAGTGAATCTAAGTTTTCATCATGACCTCTAAAAGCACATCCTTGAAGAGCAAGCCATCTTGTCACGTCCACAGAAACTTGTAGTCTCAAACGATTAGCTGCAATCTCCTGAGAAGAAACTTTTTCAACCAATGTCTCAATATGTTGAGATTGGTTCATAAGATCACTACATGAACTCACAGCATTTTTATGCGTTGAGCTAACATTTTTCCCAACATGGTGTAGAAAAGCACAATTTTCTCCATCATTAACCTTTTTCCAATTTTTAAATCCATCAACAACAAATGTATTAAGTCCAAAACGACCACTGCTTGGTTTACTAAATAAATAACAAGGCAAACAAAATATAGCATCTTTACTTGGAGAATATTTTAACCAAGATGGAAACAAATCAAACCAAGAAGAGCAAAAATGACGTTGATTCTTCTCTGGCCCATAAAAAGGATAATTTTGAAGCTTGCACTGAAATGGACCAAATTTAAGATAAGCACGACGAATTTCATCTTGTTGATTTAAAGGATATTTCCATATTGGACGGCGCAATGCAGGATTTCTTTCCAATGAAGCAAGATCAACTTCTTTAACTACCTCTTTATTTTCAATTCTAGAAGACTTTGAAGAAGGAGTCTCAGCATTTGACAATTCAATATTAGGAGTAGATGAGGGTAAAGACTCACTATTCTTTCTCTTAAAATAAGTATCAATGGTAGCACTTTTCCCCATAATAATTACCTACAAAGAACATGAATTATTTTATGACCAATATGATTTTAAAAATATTATTAATAATAAAAGTAAATCGATTAAAATCAACTATTAGTCATCATCTATATTCTCATAACCATCTTTTAACAAAACTCAAAACTTACCCAAAATCTTAACCCTAAAATATTCTCTAATCAGTATAAGAGTAGTATCATTAGAAAGATAAAATTATATATAATAAATTTCATGAAATAAATTTAATGAAAATAAGTGATTTTGAATACCTTATTGATTCTCAAAATTTTTCGTAAGCTGATGAAGAGAATCGGACCAGCGGCACTGCGGCAGTGAGAAGAAGAAGAAGAGACGTTTCCAAAAAAGAGCAAAACAAGGGTTCTGAACATATGATGCTTTATCCGACCCAAAAAAAATATATGATGGTTGTGGGCCCCATCTATTCATCATTATAGTTTTTAATATTATATATATATAAGGAAATTAAAGGAGAGATATGCGCTGGTGGTTATATCAGATTCTCCATTAATGGGTATTTCATACATATATACCAGCGCATATCTCTCCATTAAATACGAATGGTTGGACGCTCACGTTGGATTGATTCTTATATTCTTATATTTTTTATTTTAATTTTAGGGGGGCGGGGCCACCCCTCGCCCCCCTGTGTCTGCCTTTGTGTGTAAGGAGAGTAATAGAGAACAAACTCAACTCTAGAAAGAAGAAAGACGTTACCAGGACATGCATGGAAAACAATAACTAAGAACCATTCATATGTTTGAACCAAAAACGTCCATCAAGAAAGGCAAAAGAACTCAATCTCTAACTACACAGTCCACACATCACAACAGCAACTAGGTAGACAAAGAAATCAGATTTGGGAAAATCAAATTATATTCTTCAAGTTTCTATGAGGAGACAATCAAGAAAAAATAAATGGCTATAAAAATACCTCTGTAGAAGCTCTGTTCCCTCTTTATCATTCAGCAAACAAATACCCAAAATAAAGACAAAATACAGAGAAGGCGACAGTGTTGGTGTTGGTCGATTCTAGCATCGGAAAATCGAAGGGAAGGAAGATGGCAACCGTGAAGGTGGTTCTGACGACAATCAAATTAGAGTTGAAGAACGATGGAGGTGGCGATCTGTTATGAGAAGGGAAAAGAGCAGAGCAAAGGCAGTGTGGTGGTATTCGTGGTGCCAGAAATCACAACTCCAATGAACAAAAATTTCAGCGAAAGGAGAAGTAAAGGATAGGGATAAATGGAATTAGGGCTCAAAACTAATGAGATGCGGAAGATACCTGACAGTGGTGGCGAGCGCGGGGTACACGGCAACAGTAGCGACGAAGTGTCGGATGTGTATGCCATTAGTGAGAATGAATAGAGGGCAGTATGGTCTTTTCCCATGAAATTGCATAACCCTGAAAAGTCCTTATCGCCTCTGAGTCTTTTTACAAATTCGGAGGACTTCTGAGGGTTTTACAAATTCACTTGGTATTTAAATGGAATTTTCCCATATATTTTTAGTAGGAAAAAATGTGGTTGTACAAGTCAGGGGGAAGTAGCATGGAAAGAAAGAATGTGGCCCTTTCTTTTACAATTCCTTTCCTTTTATTATTCTTTTATTGCAGAAGAAGAGAAGAATGTAAACCCGTTCTTTTACGATTCCTTTCCTTTCATTATTCTTTTATTGCAGAAGAAGAGAAGAATGTGGACCCTTTTTTTACGATTTCATTGTTCTTTTATTGCAGAATGATAAGTATATATTTTATGATTAAATAGGTGTATATTTTATGAGAATTAGTTGGATTTATTGATATTATATACCTATTTAATTATCTTTTATATACTTTACTATCATTATAGGATAAACAGATATTTTGATATAAAATCTACTTATTTCCTATTATATCTTGCAGAGAATATTAGCTGATTTGGAAAGAAGTAGAAAAAGCAATTAAGAGGATATGCAATCAGTCAAACTCAGTGGTCTCACGCAAGAAAAATAGAAACAAAATCAATTGCATGATCTGGTGGAGTAAATTACAAGATATAAGATTTTTTTTTAATAAGAAAAGGAAAAGCAGTGACTTGTGGCCTAAGTTATATTTAGGTTATATATATAAACAAAGGAAGAAGCAAGAAGAAGAGATCAGGGAGACGCAGAACAAGAAGGAATAAAGAAGTAGAGGAGTAGAGGCTGAGCGTTTTGGTACTCTTCATCATCTCCACGGAAGGACGGAAGGACTGTGGAGGCGACGGAGAAATTTTCTTTCCTCTCTCTCCTTCTTCTTTTAACTTGAATTCTTATCTTTTTGTTATGAATTTTATTAGAGCCATGTGTGGCTAGTTGGTTTTGCAACCTAGAGGACCTATGAACTTGTGAGTGAATTGAATTTTGTTTTCATTATTTAGTTAAATTTAATATTAATTTTGGTTACTTAATCTTGGTTAGTTTTATCTGTTTAGTGATTGGCCATCATTGAATATGATTTTGAGCATTAGGATTTACCTTGACGAAGGGGATTTTAATTAGGCTCTGGGATTAAGTAATATGGGATTAGATTACGATTTAATTTGCGGTTATGATAGACATATACTTAATGGCCCCATATAATTGTTGAAGAGTGTGTTTGAGTTTTGTTGCCTCTTGAGTAACTATGTTAGACATAATAAGTTATACTCAAGATAGGGTTGTAAGTGGACCGACAGGCATTTATAGCTATTTATACTCGAGATTAACAAAATTGATATTAAAGCTAATTAAATTAGTGAAAACAAGGTTTATGAAGCTAATAAGGGATCAGTGATTGCTCATTTAATTATTGTGGTAGTTTTCTTATTTTTATTTTAGTTTTGATTTTCTTTTCCTTTTTCTTAATAAAATTCAATTGTTTTGTTCAACTTAAGCGAAATTGTGAAATTAATGCTTAACTAAAATTGTGATACTAATTTCTCGTGGGAACAATACTTTTCTTATCACTTTATTACTTGATACGGCCCGTACACTTGCAGAGTTTATAGGCTATAAAGTTTTGTCGCACCATAGAAAAGAGAAGAATATGGATCCTTTCTTTTACGACTCGTTTCCTTTCATTGTTCTTTTATTGCAGAAAATAAAAGAATGTGGACCCTTTCTTTTTTTAATTCTTTTCCTTTCATTATTCTTTTATTCCAGAAAGAGAGAGAGGAAAAGAGAAAGAAAACACGAAGATATAAAAGAAAAAGAAAAAAAAATGTGCGAAACTTGCAAGAAAAATCTATATAAATAACTTCTAAAAGAATTATGTGATCTACAATATAAGTCAGTTAGAGAGTAATTAATAATTTTTTATTGCTGTTAATTTTGTATCTTTAATTAATATTTTAATATGACTTATTTTTCTCTCTCACATTTAAAACCTCGTTTAATATGAGTAAAGTTTTAAATTTTCTTTATTTCAGAATGAATTTAATGTGTTAACAATCATTACTTAGTTATAGTGAATTAGTTAAAATGATTTATGTTACCGAATAAAATATTTATTATGAGAGCATGGCAGCGGGAGAGATCCGAACAGCAGACGGACGAACTTAGGGGAGAAGGAATATGATCTGTTAATTGTCAGCTTCTTCTTAGTCACGCCTTCTTCCTCTTCATGGTTGGGAAAATTATTATGACCATCCCCGTTTTCTCTTGTTGTTTGATGAGCTCTGCTTCAAACTTCCAAAGAAAAGAAACAATAACTGCTTTATCTGGTTTTAATTATAGGATAACATTTAAAAATTGATTTTAATCCTAATTATAGGAGAAAATTCTAATTTTTATCAATTTCTTCCAAAAATACCTTGATACGTTCTCAATAATAATGTAATAATGCACCTATATATTCTATAAAGTGGATAATGCTTGCAATTCATTAATGCCATATACATCTCAATTCTATTGTTTTTTTAATAAAATAATTTTAAGCAATTTTTGTCATTTTTAATGATGACATCACTTTTAAATTATACTTTTAACCTCCAAAAGTAGATCATAAGTTGTTGAGGAAGATTGATGACGTCAGACTGTGTAAGAGTTCGGAGCCCCAAGTAAAAGTGAGAAATTCTTGTGTGAATTTGGTTTGTCATGTCATTTATAGACTAATAAGTTAAAATATAACAATTCAACTAATCTTAATCCTAATTGGTTGCTTATGTATTTCATATTTTTATTTTCCTTAAAGAAACAAGTTTCGTAGATTATAAATTAAGATACAAGTTTTAGTGGTTACCTGCCACTTCTCTTCAGATTAAACTGGCGTTTATATAATAATGTAGATAAACTGGCGTTTATATAATAATGTAGATATATAAAATCAGATTCATATAATTTTTTTTTAAAAAAATCAAGATTTATGATTTAATATTCAATATGCTACTCATATATTTAAAATTAAAAACATAACGCACTAGTACTATAGGGAGAATGTGAGATAGCTAGCCCCACATGCATGCATATTCTTGAATCATATTGTTCCCCAATTCTATGTGAAAAAAAATGTTGCATCTCATCTTTAATATAAGATCCAGTATAATGGACCAGAGATAGTATTGGTTTTTGTTGTTGGTTTTTTTTTTTAACAATTTTCTATTGACTCAAAGATATACGATATTTTAAATGAATAGTAATAATATTTTAAACGATATTTATATAAGTATTAATAATAATTGATGTCACGATTAAAAAACACGGATCAAATACCAAAATTAGAAAAGAAAAGTTTTCAATACAATTACGTTATAATCCAACGCTATTCTCTATTTTGTTAATTAGGTTTTGGCACAAAGTTAAGTTAAAAATTTACAGAGACTGTATTAAAGTAAAAGTAAACATTTAATCATCTAACTTTATATCAAGTTTCTGCTTTGTCATTTAACTTTAAAAGGTATGCATATTTTCCGTCCTTTAACTATAACATCGTGAATCTCAGAAGATGAAATTTATTTTTAGTGATCATTGATATTTTGAAAATTAAAATTAATATGTTAATATTTGAAAATGTTTTTTTTCAAAAATCTAAAATACCAATATTAGCACTTTTTGTTAAAAACATTTGGACTTAACAACCTCTTATAAAGTTAAGGAACTAAAATAAAACTTTACATGAAGTTAAATGATTAAAGTTTTTTCAACATTTAAAACAACAATATCAGCATTTTTTTTTTGTTAACAACGTTATAGTTAAAAGATTCAAACGATACTTTATAAAATTAAGGCATAAAAATAAAGCCTTACTAAAGTTAAATCACTAAATGTGTACCCTTGGCCAGTGGTAAAATAAATAAAAGATTAAGGAATTAAAGGTTAGTGCTAATAAAAAGAAAAGCCACCGAAAGTTGGTTCCTGCATGTTGTGTCGAGGAAAAATTCTTTATGAGAAATTAAATATATTTAATCAGCTGACACAATAAAAAAAGGCCTACGTAAAGCAAGTCAGCCTCTCTCTATATATATTTTTTAATACATATAATACATCCAGATCATTACAACTGTTCACCCAGACTAAAGACCTAAACAAAATAAAAATAATTACTTTAAGCCAATATTACATTGTATTCCAAAAAATAAGTTGGGGTGGTGGAGGGAAGGTACTTGGAAAGAAGAATAAGGACCTATTCCAAACAACACACCTTATTAGGATTATGGCCGTTTGAGAATTACTTTTGAAAAATGATTTTTATTATTTACGAGGTAAAACTTAAATTTTGGAGAATAGTTTTTGGAGAATGATTTTGAAAAAAAAAATAGTGTTTGGATGTTTTTATCAGAATAGCTTTTAGAAATTAAATTTACCAAAAAAGACATTAACTTTTTATGTAATTGCATTTACAGGATGAAGTGATATTTTAAATATTATAAACATTATATTTATTAATAAATATAAAAAAATTACATAAAATTGTTAGAAAAATAAATTTCTACCATTAGTAAATTATGTAACATAATAAAAATTAGATCAAACATATATATATATTAATAAATTGTGTTCTATTCTGAGAACAAGATTGATTGGACTTGACTAGGTGTCAAGCCTTGAGCCTACGTACCCTTTGAAGGGATCAAAGTCCACATAGTTTCAAAGTAAACTTAGAGACGTGAGGCCAGGGGGTGGTGTGTGTGCTCTGTGTGACAGAATGTAAAGTAAGCAAAAGTTAGAACGTGTGCACCTGGTTGGTCGACCTCAATATTTATGGAGGTGTCTGAGGCGGATATCCCGGTCTAGCGAGATACCCGGAGTGAACAATATCCAGGGCCGAGATATTCGGGGTGAATATCTCGAGATGCCGATTTGGATAGATCCTGTCTTGTTAAGATATCGGATCTATCCTCCTGACATGTCAATTATGCTTCCTGGTTCAGTTGGACCGTAACATGGATTTGAGCTTTTGGGTCGGTCCATAACAAATTGTATAGAAAAAAATATTTGTAACATAAAAATATTTTGGTATAGTTGAATATAAAGGGTAAGGTTGTATTTTAATATTGGTATGTTTTAAAAAATAGTTATTTGATCTCATTAATCTAAGCAAATTCAGAATTTATGGATTATATTGAAAATATTGTCTCCGCTTCTTGTATGTGTATCATTAGATTGGTTGTAAGTTGTGTTTCTAGTAATGAAATTTCATTAGAAGTGTTCCCAAAAAAAAAAACAAAGAAGGATTTCTGAGCCAAAAAAAACAAATAAGGATCTCTAGGTCAAAAAGAAAAGAAAAGAAAAACAAAGAAGGATATGGAGATATGGAGCACAAATGTGTAGGGGAGAAGAAGTATAATAGAGGATATTTTGATATAGTTCAATTATGATGGGCCCACAATTTTACAAAATGAGTTTTAAAAAGTAAAAATTGAAAAAAAGTTGAATTTGACAAATCGTAGGTTTTGAACCCAAAATCTAAATTTTAGATAAAAAATAATTTTAGAAAAAATTTAGAATGTTTGGCAAAACTTTAATAAAACTTAAATTTTATCCCTAAAACCTAGATTTTGACGATTGTGTTAAAAAGTGAATTCCATTTCCATTGTGACTTGTGAGCCCTTTTCTTCCTACCAGGGCTCCCGTACTTTCACACGTTCATTTTTTTCAAATGACAGCCGTCACTTTTGTTACAGTTATATGGAAAGAAGTCATGTGCTAGCTTGAGCCTTATTATTTATAAGACCTAATTAATATTTTTTAGAAGGAGTAAAGAAATTAAAGAAATTATTTAATTATTTTATATATTGTGTTTTTTTATATTATATATTATTTTATTAGTCAAACTATTTAATTTGAAGAAAAAAATAAAAATATTCTAAGTTAATTAAATTAACTTTCTTATTTTCTCTAAAAAAGTCAATTAGATCTTATAATTAGGATTGAAGGGAGTATTTGACAATGCAATAAAATTAATTAGTACTCCCTCTTGTTCTTATTTTAAGACATCAACTAACAATTCTTATAAACTAAGAAAAACAGTTAAAGTCAATAAAGTTGCTCTACAATTTAAGTAAATTTCAATGTTACCTCTACTAATTGCATTAAACTGTAATATTATAGTATTAATTACCACTCTCACCCATTACCCTTATTAATTGTGGGTATATATGGAAAAAGACAATCAATGCTCCTTGTAAATAAGCAAATGTCTTATAAAAAAGATCAAATATACTTGTTAGTCGGTATATTATAATAAGGACCAATAGGACTAGTATACGAGTTTTTTAGTTTTTTCCTGCTTTTATTGATCACACGCGTTTTTGTTTGACAAAACACTCATTAATTTCATAAGCACTCATTATTTAAATAAAACCAACCAAATTAAAGTTTTAGTGGTTGTCGCAATAATGGAGTGGTTGGTTCCACTTTGATAGAGCTGATCTACTTTGTTGCAATAAATTACCTGTATATCAAAACTTTTTATTTTTTATTTTTACATCAGATATTACTTACTACCTCTAGTCCTAATTATAAGATATAGTTGACTTTCTTTATAGATATTAAGAAAGCTGATTAAGTTACTTAGTCATTTTATATGTTGTGTATCTTTAGATTATATATTAGTTTATTAGTTAAACTAATTAGTTTGAAGAAAAAAAATAAAGATAAAAATAATCTAAAGTAATTTAATTAACTTCTTTAATTTCTCTAAAAAAGTCAACTATATCTTATAATTAAGACAGGAGGGAATATATAAAACCACGCTCTAGACAAGACAGACAGACAGACAGTGAAGACACATAAGACCAGTCTCTTACCTACTTCCTGTCCGACGTAACCTCCGATTCCCATTTCCCAATTTCTTGAGACCTTGACCAGGTACAGCGTAAGGCAGTCACCCTCCGGTTCCTCCCCGACTCTGCCTCTCGGACTCGGTTTCCGGTTCTTGTCTCGCCGGAGTCCCGGTGTTGCTCGGACGCTGGCTAGTGGCCACTCTCGGCCTGTAGCCCTCAACCTCGCCACGAGCCCACGCCCTCTCGTCACCCAAAGCTCATCTCGATCTCGACATTTCTCCGTCTCTTGTCTCTCTCGATCTCGGCCAGTCGTGCTTTCGTTTAGCCCTCAACATCGTCGGAGTCGCTGCGACCTCTCCCTCTCCCTCTCGCCCTCCACCTCTCCCTCCCGGCCTCAGCTTAATTTCAACTGAAACAGCTCAGTTTCTGGCGGCAAAGGTACACATCGACGACTGAATCAAGAGGTACATGGTTATTTTTTTTTTTTAGGGATTATCATTTCTGCTTGGCAGATAATTTACTCTACGTTAAATTAAAACGATGCAGTTTGATAACGTACACATTATTTCAACCTAGATCCTGCGCCTCATTGTTATAAAACATACACATTATAAATTAGTTTTAATCGTCTCACACAAGTAGTCCCGACCGCGCGGGGCAGTGGAAACCTAGAATCTAGCATATCAATCAGTTAAAGTAATATAGGTATTTTTGATTCTAATGTATCAATCTAAAGATTAAGCATTCTGCTTCCGTGAGAAACCGTAAACCTCTTCGTCAAAGAAACCATGTTTCCAGTAATGTTTATGCGTAAGCCAGATAAGACTGCATCGCTGAAGGAAGTACTTCTACATATCCACTCAGAGGGAAGGTCTTTTCGTAATGGATGACCCTTGAAACCATAATCAGTTGATATACGGCGTAGATCCAGAGAAACGTGTGGTTTCTGAACCCATTGAGATGACCAAGAATTTCATCGCTGAAGGAAATGGAATCTCACGTCGCCATGTTTGGTGCTTGAATCGTTGTAATCTGAGTCGCTATGTTATCAAACGACGTCGTTTTAATTTAATGCAGAGTAAATTATCTGCCTTAAAAATAAAAATGATAATCCTTTTTTTTTTGGGGGAAAAAATGAAATAAAATAAAACGAGTTACCTGGACTAGTTTTACCCGTACTCACTTTATGCGGGTTAATGGGGTTCTTTGGACTCGTTTTACCCCGTACCCAATTTTATACGGGTTAAACGGGTTCATCGGAATATAAACGGGTGGGTCACGGGTTAACCATGGCCCCCCCGGGTGCTCACCTCTACTCCCCCGTCACTTGACCGTCACATATTTAATTTATTTTCCTTAGCCAATGTTATGGTTTTGTTATTGTAGGTCATCATATACTATTAGTGGTTCTTCAAATTATACTCCAGAAGTAATTGGCTCAAATTTCATGGCAAGTGACCAAGACGCATTTTTCTCAAATGCTTCCAACTTCAATTCAACCCTAAGAACCTACAAGTATGATATTTTCTTGAGTTTTAGAGGTGAAGACACTCGTAAAGGCTTCACAGATCACTTGTATCACGCATTAAGAAAGAGTGGATTCAGCGTTTTTAGAGATGATGAAGAGCTTGAGAGAGGAGAAGTCATTTCAAAAGAACTACTACAAGCAATTGAGAATTCTCGTTTTGCAATCGTTGTTCTCTCTAAAAATTATGCCTCTTCTTCATGGTGTTTAAAAGAGTTGCAACATATTCTTTACTCAAGAGATAATTTGTGTCAACAGGTTTTTCCCATATTTTATGATGTAGATCCATCAGATGTACGACATCAAAGAGGTAGTTTTGATGAAGCTTTTAATCGGCATGGAGAGCTTGGAAGGGACACTAAGGTTATGGAAAACTGGAGAAATTCTCTCAAGAAAGTCGCTAACCTGTCTGGTTGGGATTGCAAGGATCAGTAAGTTAATTTCTTATTGGGTAAAGCTATGGGACACATATTTTTTGCTTATAATCATTTCATTGAACATAAATCTAGATGCAGTCAAGCTATTTTTTTGGCATGTATGTGTTCTTATTTTAAAGATAAAAAATTAACGATTGAAATTAAAATTTTTGTTGTCACAGGGAATTATACTTCATATTACAAGTGTCATGAATCTTTTTATTGTTTATTGAGTTGTTCTTTCCATTTCTCTTTGCAAATATTTAATAAATGAGTTTTCACTGATAAGCTTTATCAAAAAATTAGAGAATTGTAAGAAAATTTAAATACAACCATTTGACGTTGATATATATACTATTAGTTATATTCGAGTAGTGGGTATTTTTTTAGTTGTGATATTATTTATTATAATAAATTTTGAAATCAATTTTTGTTTTTGAAATAAAAATTTTAAAATTTGCATTTTTATTTTTACTTTTTTTATATTCAAAACTATTCATCATCAAACTAAAAGCTTTAACTTCATAATTACATTAAAGCACCCACTTAAAATAAAAAATGCAATAACAACTGCAAGGCTTATGTGCTGCCCATATTAAATTTGTTTTAATGAGTTTATGATCCTAAAGAAAAATAATATTAACAATTGCAGACATTGAAATAAAAAAATGTTATAATTACAGAATCAATTAAAAGTTATATATATTACTGAGGCTCGTGCATATGTTGTTTTAACTTGTAGGCATGAAGCAAAACTTATTGAGACGGTGGTTAAGGAGCTGTGGGCCAAATTACACCCTACACTGCCACATTACTTTAAAGACTTAATTGGAATTGAAGATAAAATAGAACAACTGGAGGCACTGTTGGAGATAGGCTTGAATGATGTTCGGTTTGTAGGAATAACGGGCTTACCGGGTGTGGGTAAGACAACAATTGCTAGGGCTATTTTTGACAAATATCGTAGCCAATTTGAAATCAATTGCTTTCTTCACAATGTTAAGGCAACTCCAGAAAGAGATGAGGTTCACTTACAAAGTAAACTTCTTTCACATCTCAAAATTACAAACATGGAGATTGAAAACACGTTTGAAGGGAGGACAATAATCCAAAACCGTTTTAGCAACACAAAAGTTTTACTTATCCTTGATGATGTTGGCCATACACGCCATTTAGAAAATTTGGCTAATAGCCCTGATTGGTTTGGTGCTGGGAGTAGAGTGATCATAACAACGAGAGATTTAAGGTTGTTGCGTAGAGTGCATGAAGTACATGCCCATGAGGTTGAAATTATGAACCCACATGAATCCTTTCAACTCTTTTGTTCGAAAGCATTTAAAAACGGCGAACCTTCGGAGGATCTTTTGCATGTGTCTAAAGCTGTTTGTGAGTATGCGAAAGGCCTTCCTTTAGCTCTCTCTGTTTTGGGTTCTTTTATGCGTGGAAGAAGTAGTGTGCTAGAATGGGAAGATGCTTTGGATAAGTTGAAGAAGCATCAGCCTGACGAGATTCTTGGGGTACTTCAACTAAGTTTTGATGCGTTAGATGAACCAGAGAAAGCAATATTTTTAGATATTGCTTGCTTCTTCAATGGGTGGAGCACAAAGGTCATCACACATATATTGGAAAGTTGTGGATTCAATGCGAAAATTGGAATAGCAATTCTTCAGGAAAAGTCTATGCTAAAGGATTATGGTTGTTTAGTGATGCATGATTTGCTTGAACAAATGGGTAGGAGAATTGTTGTAGATCATTCCGCTAGAGATGTTGGAAAACGTAGTAGATTATGGTCTAAGGAAGATATTGATGAAGTTATGAAAAACAAGCGGGTGAGTGTTGATCTTAACTCTTATATTGGTTTTAATACATTTTATATCTTATTAGTTTCTTGTCAACTACTTTTGATATCATTTTCTTGGTGACTATTGTTGCTAATTAGGGCACAAAAAAAATACAAGGTATGGTTTCATCCACATCTTGTGAGGCATCTTGGGATTCTAATGCCTTTTCAAAACTCTACAACCTTAGATTACTCATCGTAACAAGTGATTTCAACCTTCCTGATGGCCTCCAATGTCTTTCTCATACTTTGAAAGTACTTCACTGGACAAAATATCCCTTAGACACTCTTCCTCTTGAAACAAGATTGGATGAACTTGTTGATCTTAAAATGCATCATAGCAAATTAAAGAAACTTTGGAATAAAAGCCTGGTAAGATATCTTATCCTGATGATTTGATGTTATAGATATATAGTGTAATTTATTATGCTAGTTAGCATAATGTCTTGTTTTCAGTGATTCTAATATATTTGTTTGACCAGTGTTCTAGGAATTTGAAGTTTTTGGACTTGAGTTATTCCCAAAACTTGATTGAAACTCCTGATTTCTATGAACTTCCAAATATGGAAAGATTAGAACTTGAAGGTTGTGAAGCTCTTGTTGATCTTCATGCTTCAATTGGACAACACAAAAAGGTTCAAGTGTTGAATTTGAAAGGTTGCAAAAATCTACGAGCCCGTTCTCCAAAAAAATTCGAAATGATTGCCTTGAAAGAATTTGTTCTTTGTGGGTGCATTCAAGTTAAATATCTCCCAGAGTTTGGGGAAAGCATGAAAAATCTAGAAATGCTTGATGCAGAGGAGACAAATTTAGTGAAGCTTCCAGAGTCATTTGGATTATTGAGTGGTCTTAAGACATTGAGGTTAAGGGGCTGCAAAAATCTCGTTTGCCTTCCCCAAAGCATTCACAAGTTAAAGCGTCTTGTATTTGTTGATATTGCTGGTTGCTCAAAATTTGCTAGATTGCCAGAAAAGTTGAATGAAATGGAAGCTTTGGAGGAGATTGACGCAAGTGAGACTAATATAACTGAAGTACCTTGTTCCATCGGTGATTTAAAAAGGGTCAAGAGACTTTCATTTCGGGGGTGCAAAACGTCAACGTCGAACTCTTGGAGCTTGGTTCTTCTATTGAAGCACACATTATTTTGGGGGCATTCAATTCATAAGGGCTTAACATTTCCTGCTTCAATATGGAGTATGGAATCACTGATTGAATTAGATTTAAGCTACTGCAATATTGATGATGGATCCATTCCATTTGACTTGGGTGGCTTATCATCATTGGAGAGATTAAATCTAAGTGGAAACTTGTTTAAGAATCTGCCTGTAGGCTGTATATCTAATCTTCGGAAACTGGCATATCTTTATTTGAATTCTTGTTCAGAACTTCGGTCATTGCCGCAGTCAGGACCACGTTTACGTATAGTGGATACAGGAGAATGTGGTTTAATGGAAACAGTGGTAGACGAACAACTATTTCATTTCTTTGCTTCCATTGACCAGGTACATATATATACATAGATTATATAACTAACTATATTATGTTGTTAATTATACTATATAATATGATGTGATTCTTTGTGGGTTTAGGTGCACTGGGCGAGGGCAGGTGAAGATTTGTGGATGTCAATTCCAGGGTGTGCAATACCATCATGGTTTGAGAATCAAATTGATCTGTGTCTGAATGACAACGGTTTTGGTTCAGTGATGATAGACATGCCTCCTTGTGGGGAAGAAATGTTAGGATTTGGGTTATGCGTTCTGCTGGATAATGATAAGTTTTATTGCACTGGACCCAACGAAACACCTTTGGCTTCGCCTGGTTGGTGGTTTAATTTTATGCAAATCCCTATTATAAAGATGGAGAATTTAATTTATAAAGAAATAAAGTCAAGCCACCTTTGGATAGTGTTATGGAAACAAAGGGAGGAACTCCGTCGTCTCCGACAATTAAGCAAGCACAGTCCAATTTCCTTGACACTTGAGGTCTCTGGTGAGAAAGTTGATGCAATAAAGTGTGGGTGGCGTGTCATACGCAAATCGGATTTCGGAAACTGCACCAGCTCAATGAATCAACAACACAAGGACCATCCACAATGAGTCAACAACACAAGGGCCAAGTATGTCATTTTACTGTACTTGTCTTCTATTCATTTTTATTTCAAATTGCTCCTTCAATCTCTAATTGCGAGACAAAATCTCGGACACACCTAATTTTTTTTTTTTAATTACAAAATGATATTAATAAAGTAGAAACATTACCAATTATAACAAGACAAAAAGAAAAATTAACTACACTCAGAACAGAGGGAGGGACTGTGAAAAAAGAGACTTGTGAGTAAGCCTTAAGAAGGGAACTATTTGTCCAATTGTCCTTCCAAACTGCATCCTTGGTAGTTCTAGGGAGGTTAATTCCTCTTTTGTTCATGCGAAAAAATTTCCAATGAGTCGTTCCCAGAAATTAGTAGTTCCTTTCTAATGAGCCGCTAATAATTAAGAGTTGCCAGAAAGCATAGAAGAACAAATAGGTTTCAGCTCCGAGTGAGTTTGATCCAGCAAAAATACCTAAACGAAATATTTTTGTGACTAAAGATGGCTCGATTTCAATGAAACTTGTGCAAAGCCATTGATCATCATCCCTACTTGGAGATGTGAAACCCACGTGATACATACCCCTTTCACCCCTAAGCATAATACTTTTATAATTAAGATATTAAAATTAAGAAAATTAGTTATTTGTAACTAATGTACTATCAACAATTATTCCTAAATAAGGCTTCTTGATTAGCAATGACTTTTCACCAAAGTGGGGGAAAAAAATGGAGCATTTTCATTAGCGAAAGGAATTAAGTATTAACTAGGAGTATCTTGATGTATACACGAGAGAAAAATGAATGGATCCTGTTGGACCAAAAAAAGGCAAAGTGTTCAAAAGGATATTTTACATTTAGGGTAGAGAGGAGCACATTAAATAAGCAACCTTTTATAATTAAAAAGTTGGAAAGATGAGCATTAATTAAGGATATAATAAAAAAAATGTAATCAATTTTGGTATATTAAGTAATATGTAGGTTAGGTAATTTTCTTTTTATGGATAGTAGCTATAGAAGGTAGTATATGCAAATAAAAATTTTCTGTCTACTTTTTCCCAGTCTTTATTGAAATTTTAGGACTCCTTTCCAATTAACTCACCGAGATGAAGACACATAATTAATACTGATTTCGGACCCCCCAATGCCCCGATTCAGATGAACCAGCACTGTGTGTTATCTGCCCAGCAAGAAATTGGAAGATTAATTACAAACAGAGTAATATTGTTGTTTCATTATTATTATTTTTTTGAAACAAATGAAACTTCTACAAGTATTGTTGGTTTTGCTTATTATTTTCGGATTAATAATAGGGGTTCAGCTCACATTTTTTGAAAAAAGTGAAGCCCATGCCATATACAAAGTTGTATGCATTTTCCTTATCACTGTAATATTCATATTTTGAAATGAACATTAGTTCCTTTTGTTTTGTGGTAAATTTTCTAAATATAAAAGTGGTATTATTTCTGCGCATTCACTCATAATATATTCTGAATATAAATAAATTTTTATTTATTCAAGATATTATTGATGAATGATGACTTCCCATTTTTATTAGATTTTTTTAAAGATATACTTTAATATATTTTAGAAGTTATCAATGCTAAATTAAAGGGGTTTATTAGAGATTTTGATATCAATTTGAGTTTGACACATTATTTTGGAGATTTTATTGTAAATATCATAAGTTTAATTAAATAGAAATATTTAAGTTCATATATAAGAATAAATAAATTATAATGACACAAGGTTAAGAAAAAAGAAAAATAAAAAAGTTTAGGTATTATTATTAGGGATATGATATTGTTAATTACTAATTTTATGTCACTACTATTTTTTCAATGGTGAAAAAATGATAGTAACTTTGTAGTGACTTAAAATTGATAGTTCACGGTATCTTATTTATTATTATTATTATTATATAATTTTCCTTTGCTTTTTCACAATCAGAATATGGAGCAGAAAGCCACACCGTTTGGGGCTGAATCAATTACAGACCTAAGGGAGGCTACAGTAAAAAGAGACCAGAGGCGGCAATTGGAGGAGAGTCATTTTTCGCTGGGCAGTGAACGACAGAACAGAGCAGCAGCGAGAAGCGCCGCAGGTCCAGACCTTTATCCTTCTTCTTCCTCTCTCGACGGCGGCGTTATTCACCACCACGGGCCAACGGCGAGCATCATCCACTGCCAGCTCCACGGACTGAACGAGAAGACAAAGACGGATGGAGCAGAGGCGATTTCACCGATAGTCTTGGACACAAGCGCTGCGCTGGAAACGGATTTTGCGGACGAATGGAGAACAAGAAAACAGAGGCGCAACGCTGGGAACGTTGAGTCAGAGAAAAGTTGAGGAACTCCGATTATCCTTTGTTTTGCTGCTCTGTTTATATTCCTTGTCTCCTTTCTTTCTTATGGATTTGAACTCTGAATTTATTGTAGCCGTGATGGATTTTGATAAAGCTATGCTAGATTTTCTTTGTACCTTGGAGAGGAGCTATGAATGAATTTATAAGTAGTAGGAGAAATGTTTTCTCATGTTACACACACATAAAATGGTGGAACCCACACATATATATATATAATGAGCATTATATATATACGTGGGTCCCACCATTTTATGTGTGTGTATGAATCTTTTTTTCCTCATGCAACTTGAGAAAATCAAACCCCTTGTTCATTTATAGTTATACTAAATTTGGTTATTTTATCTTGTTTAATTTTATTTATTTAGTGACTGAACAATATGAATTTAAGGATTAAGATTTATTTTGACGAAGGGAATTTTAATTAAACTATGAGAATAAGTAATATGGGGTTAAATTATGATTTAATTTGTACTTAGGATAAATATATACCTAATGGCCCCTTATAATTGTTGAAGAGTATATCCTAGTTTCATTGCCTCTTGAGTAATATATTAGACATAACAATTTATATTTAAGAGAAGGTTATGAGTTGGTAAACTCGTGATTATTGTAAACTCAATTAAACTCACCAGTTTATATACCATTTACTGTTTTTACGTTTTCATCTTACAAAATATGTGTTTAATCATTTTTAAACTCTTGTTGATTTCTTCAATTTGATTATACTTAGCAGATTTAAATGTAAATTTTATAGAAACTTCTTTATTAAATATAATAAATTATGAAGGCTGATGAATTTAATTTCAATTATTTAAATTTGAATACTAGATTATGTATATCAAAACTGTACCATACTACCATGTACTATAGAGTGAGGCAACATAACCAAGTGAAATCTTACATACAAAACAGTGTCTTGATAACAAAAATATATTGACAGCAAGTAGATTTCTCCTAGATACTACATGCTGAAAAGAGTGTTATCATTACTCCTAAGTATACCTATTACAGAGAACCTGTCTAATTTGTACCAAAGGCCAAAAAACAAAAAATCAACAATAGTTACACACATGTCCCTTGTCAATTAAAAAGGTTGTTGAAATGCATATAGAACTCAGTTTCAGCAAGATCAAAACTCACCTTGTCAAGAACGAATGAGAAAAAATTAAAACACCCTTCATGTTTTGTATGGAGCAAAACTTCTGTAAAAGTAGAGATGAGTGCTACATGCATCATTATCCCTAGATCCACAAAATTGGTTGCATCATGTAGTCTGACTAACTAACTAAGAAAGCTTTTCATACTTTAAGATGAAAAGATTTAAATCACCTATATCCTATAGTACTGTAGAATTAGTAATATTCTTTTTCCATGCAAATATAGTATGCAAGGCATATGCTTTTCTTTAGGATTCAAAATGGGCATGTAATGAGTGCATTGAAGAATATGAGCCCAACTTTTTTCTATCTACAGAATATTGAAATGAGCACTAGTAATAATTTATCAGCAGAGTATTGAAATGAGCACTAGAAATGAGCCCAGCTTGACTAATACCAACTTCAATATTATGAAACCTTAGCTTGACAAATACCAAATGCTTTATTGAACTCAATGCATTCCAACAGAACAAATTTGTGTCCTCTTCCAAGATTTTATTGGACATGTTTTCATACACTTTCAATCATACTTAAACCATGGTGCATGATTCATATTAAAAAAAATTGTTGAAGATGTTTGAATAGTATCGGGCAAGCCTTCTGACAGTACTTTTGTGAAAAATTATTGCTTGAGGATGCTATGACGCTAGCAAAATTTGATTCATAATATAAATTTTTGCTCCTCCTTGTAATACCATTTTTGACAGCCTTATGAACCTCATAATGTGTTCTAAAACCTGTACATCACGTATTAAATGAAATAATCTGAAACATTTATGAACTGACGTAATTAAAAAATATGTACAACAAATAATCACGCCACTCAAAAAAATTATTACGCTAAATTTTTTTTAAAAAAAAATCAATGGCAATAGTCATATTAGCAATGGTTCATGGGCCATACATATGTTTTTGATTATTCTGGTAAATTCATGAGTATTCTGCTCATTAAACCAAGGCAGTATTAGCTTTCTTTATGGTTTTCAAAGGCTCCTACCTGTTATTCTTTGGTCTTTTCATGTATGGGAATTCATTGCACGTCTATTTCTGGTGGATTTTGTTAGGTTTGAAATCCCATGCTGTTACGCTCTATGAAGCGGGGAAATTGGGTCATGCCAGCATTTCTGATCTTTGCAAGGATCTTAGTACCTTGGAGGGTGCAAAATTTGAGGGAGTACTACAGGAATTTGCAAATCATGCATTCAGCCTGCGCTGTGTATTAGAATGCCTGCTATCAAGTGGAATTGCCAGTGCTACTAATGCTAAAGTGGAGGATGGTTTTTGTAAGATGGGTATGATTACATCAAGAAATGATGATCCAAGTCATCAGAGAGCTGAAATCCCTTTGGCTGGTACAGTGGATGACTCTGGCACTTCAGAAGGTGGGAAGAATCATTATAATTTATTAAATTTAGATTCAGAAAAGTATGAGGAGGCTTCTGTTACCTCAGATCCTGTTCCAAGTTACATGGGTGATGTATCTCGTCCTATTATTTTGCAAGGTGACTGTGATCAGACACCTGAATCCAGTAAGTCAGAGACATATCTCCTGAATGATAAGAAATTGATAGCAGTTGAAGGTTCGGATGTTGAATCAGAAATGTTAAAAAATAAAAAGAAATATCATGTCGATATTCTTCGCTCTGAAAGCTTGGCTTCTCTCCCACCAGCAGCTCTAGATCATTTGTTTCTTCGTGACTATGATTTGGTTGTGTCCATAGTGCCTCTTCCTCAATCATTGGTTCTCCCTGGACCTTCAGCTCCAGCTCATTTTGGTCCTCCCTCGTATTGTTCGATGACTCCTTGGATGAAACTTATTCTATATTAGACGGTGGCTGCTGGGCCTCTATCGGTTCTTTTGATGAAAGGCCAGTGCCTGCGTTTACTTCCTGCTCCATTGGCTGGTTGTGAGAAAGCCCTGATATGGTCTTGGGATGGTTCCACTGTGGGAGGGTTGGGAAGGAAGCTAGAAGGAAATCTTGTTAAAGGAAATACACTCTTGCATTGTCTGAATTCACTTCTAAAACATTCAGCTGTTCTGGTGCAGCCTCTCAGTAGGTATGATCTTGGTAAATCTGGAAAAGTGATTACTGTAGACATTCCTTTGCCCCTAAAGAACTCTGATGGTTCAATTGTCCCTGTAGGAAAAGAGTTAGGACTGTGCGAAGGGGGAACATTGAAGTTGAATTCTCTCTTGACTGATTTGGCAAACAAAGTGGAACTATGGACAGTTGGTTTTATTCGCCTGATAAAATTATTTAAAGGAAGAGAATCAGACCAGTGTTCATGCGAAGAAGATAAATTTGAATGGGTTCCTTTGAGTGTAGAATTTGGGGTGCCACTTTTTAATCCGAAGCTTTGCAGTACTATATGTAAAAGGGTGGTTTCATCAGGTTTGCTTCAAACTGGCTCATTTGGAGAACACCGTGATTCAATGTAAAGCCTAAGGAAAAGGCTGCATGACATCTGTGCTGAGTACCATCCAACAGGACCCGCTGCAAATCTTCTTTACCAGAGAAGGCAAGCTGGGGATGATCCTCCACGGCTTATGAACTTGCTAGTGGTAGATCTGTAGACCCTTCTCCAATTTCAGGGGCATTGAGTGATCACCAGAGATTAAAGCTTGCCGATCGACAACGCTGCCTAACTGAATTGTTAAGCTTTGATGGCCGCATTCTAAGGTTGGTCAGAACTTCTGTTGACTCATTGCTAGAACATGGATGGATGAATTTTCAATTTTCTCATCAGATAAATGAATGATTTCAATCAGTGTCATCTTGGCAAACATAAAATCAATTACTTTCACCAAGATAATCAACTGGATTCTTCTGTAATATAAATCTTGGTTAAACATTTTGGTAACTGGCGCTACGAATGGCCACATTTTGGTTAAACATTCTCTTGTAGACCTCTGTTGAAACAATTTGTTCGTTCAAGCCAGGTGAGCATTTGCGAAATGTGTCGGAACTGGTGATTAAAGAATTATGGTTTAGTACTCTTTATTAGTAGCTTTTATCTGCTAATCATCTCAGGTGTCAAACTGTTTGCTATTGAATGTTTCATGCAGATCATACGCCTTTACTCCTGTTTATGAAGCTGCAACAAGACCTGTGGAAGAAATTCCTCAAGCTGATACGTTAGAAACTGAACCAGAACCAGATGAAAATGACAGTAAAGAAGTGCTCCTTCCTGGTGTTAATCTTATATTCTACGGTTCCGAGTTGCACCCACTTGATATAGGTTCTTGCCTCCAGGCTCGCCAACCAATTTCATTAATAGCAGAGGCAGCAGCCACCTATGCATGAATGGCTGCGGCCAAAAAGATTTGCTCCTGATGTAGATTAGTCCACCCAGATACTCATAAATGGCAACTTGGGCAAGATTATTCGACTATGCTATTGCTATCAAGTGATTTGTGTCTTTGAAGCTTTGAAGTTTAGCCAATGCCCCATGTGGTATAGTAGCAGGAAGCTCCTCTATAAGTAGGAACGCAAGTTCAATCCCCACTATTTATCTCAAGCTATTAGCTTGCTTTGTAATCTTAAACAATATATATGAATCTCTGAAGTTTGTCATTGTGCTCCAACTGCCCTTAGGTTGCAAGTTGGGTTCAGTCTTACAATTGCTGTATATTTAACTACTCCCTCTAGCCCCCTAATATAAAATATATTTGGGGAGTTGATGTTGATTCTAAATATAAAATACAGTTTTCATTGTCAATATTTTTCTAATTTACCCCTATTGAAGCTTTCTCAATAATAATCAAGGAGAAGAGAGATTGAGAGAATTGTTGAAGATGATAAAGGTACGTATTTTAGAAAATATATGTCATATTGATTAACTAAACTAATATTTTTAATCTAATTAAATTAGATAAATATATTTTATAATAAATACGGATAGGAGAATTTTTTACCCAGTCAGTCACATTGTCTCCTTGTTTGTCTGCCAATAAGGGTGATTTTCCGTGTTCAACAGCAAGTTATTTTTATGCATTACTGAAAACATTCAAGTTTACAAAAGAAACAAAAAGGGAGGAGGACAAAATGCCGAGTTTTAGCTGCAGCATTAGGAATGAAATGAAAAATAAAAATGGCCTCTCGCTTTGTAAATTATTTTCTTTTTTTATTAATTCATGCTTGTCATCTTACTTCTTTCACTCAAATCAAATCCACTCTCTGCATTGATATATTTTCAGAGGTGTAGGCGGTTGTTTTAAAACAAGCGGAGCTTTTTGAACATGAGATGTCGTGGCTTGTGGGGACTTGCTCTAAGGACACGTGTGACAGCTCCGTACGTACGTACGAATATATATATATATATATATATATATATATATATATATATATATAAACGTTGGTCATGGCGGTGCATTTGAAAAGAATGAAAGAGTTTTCTGGGCATCAACAAAATCTGGGGCCATGGAAAGCGATTCCGATGCCGTTAACCGTGCGTCTCTGATAATATCCTTCTGCCATTTGACTTCAGCTTCCCATGACGAAGCCCTTTTCTTCTTGGAGAGCCACAACTTCGACTTAGACGCCGC
This sequence comes from Acacia crassicarpa, assembly GCA_034222035.1. NCBI lineage: Eukaryota > Viridiplantae > Streptophyta > Magnoliopsida > Fabales > Fabaceae > Acacia > Acacia crassicarpa. The sequence continues at coordinate 56,852,167 of JAWXYG010000003.1, forward strand.
TCTTTCCTCCTTCTTCAACAACAGCACCTCGCCGTCTCCGGCAATGGCTCACCATGTGGATCCTAAGAATCCTTCTGGATCAGTTACCGGTGGAACTAGCACGCTTTCTGATCTGAATCAGCCGCCTACCGATACTACTTATGATTCTGGCCAAGTTACTAAAAAGAACCAAATGAGCAACTAATTTGCTAACAAGGAATAACATTCTGGATAAAGGTTCCAGTGAGATGTTCAGTTATTGTTCATCACCTGATGATATCCAAATATTATTTGTTGGCCTTTGATTTTTTTAGCAAATTTGTTTCTCATTTGGTCCTTTGTTGCAATTTCTTTTTGTGGTTGTTAAATAAGCATTTTGTAACCTATCCTGTGTGTACTTGTAAGAATCTAATGCAAGTCGTAATGTTACCGACGTGAGCCACTTTTTATTAGAGTAACTTGGTTCAAGTACTCATATTTATTTTAGCTGTTTTTTTTTTAGGCTCAAGGTATCACTATCGGAAGTAGTGATTAATTCACTACTCGGTTCACTTTCAATGAGGTTTTAGCACTGGCCATGAGACCCTCTTTATATATAACATCAGGAACCAAACCCTTAATAACATACAAGCTTAAAGAACTTAGTTAAGTGTTAACTGTGCTTAAAAAACCTAGCTAAGTGCTAACTGGCTGCAAATAGGGGTGGAACCAAGAGGCTACGGATGGCCCGTCCCCCTAAAATTACAAAATAGAACCCAGATGGTTTAGGAAATTATATTTTGGCCTCATAAAAATTTCAACATTGTCAATTTAGTTCCCACTAAAGGTTTCATGGAGGGACTAAAATGAAAAGATTGAAATATTATGAGGCAGAAATACAATTGCATAAACATCTGGGTTTTCTATAATTTTCACCCTCTAATTGCAATGCCTGACTCCACCTCTAGCTGCAAAGGATACTTTCAACAAGAGGCAATATGTTAAATGAGAACGCATAAATTGGTTGCCTTATGAGGATTGTTTAACCTTTAGTAGAGGGAATGATATGAGTAAAATAATATGATTGTGTTATATTCCGTTTCTAAATAGCTGGGGTCTGATTGTTTTGTGTGTGTGTGAAGTCCATTGAAAGATAACTTGAAGGAACGATGAAATGATGCTTACATTTGTTTAGAATAACGATTGGAGCCTATAAAAACAGTTTTTAAATTGTGATTTACGATATATAAAATAAGTATGTGATGAGAGCTTTATCTCAATTTATGTAAATAAGTATTTTTTGGGATCCTAAATGTAATCCCAGACAAACACGAGTTGATAGCATTATGAAACGTAATTAAGTGAAACTGTCTTCAGACTTTAAAAGTAATCCTAACGAAATCAAGTGCTTTTTTTTCACTTACCAATATTTTACTGTATGTTTCTATTTTACATCTGACGAATCAAATTAAGGAAAAATATTTATTTATTTATAAAGCATTAAATTAAGAAAATAATTTTAGTAATTATGTGGATCAAATTATAAAAAGAAATAAATGTTTTGTTGCTACCCACGCCTAGCTCATATAATAAGAATGAGAAGGTATTTGGGTAAGGACTAAGGAGTCCAAAATTCAAACCAACATCATATTTTTGAGTTATTAAAAAAAAAACCATCATTTTTTTAGAAAAATAATAATATAAATATGACATGTTGTATTGGTAGTTGAAGCAATCGGGAGAAACAGCAAAGAAGCTTTATTTAAGATGCTGTTGTGGTTAACGGAAGAGGTCCAAAAAAAAAAAAAAGATGGTGTTCTAGTCAGTGACGCCAGGAATTTATATTTGTGGGTGCACAATTTTTAAGGGAATTTGGGGGCTGCCCCCGAAATTTTTTTAAAAAGAAAGTTTTAAATGCATTAAAAATCAAATAAATATAGATAAAAAAAGAAAAGAAAATTTCTTTCAATGGGTTCTAAGCAAATCAAATGTGCATAAAATAGGATTAGCATCTACCATCAAATCAACAATAAATTATGAATTTTCTAAATCCTAACACGTTTCATCCGATGTCAAGAGGCACAAACTATCGATCACATTTTTGTAAGATAAAAATTGGAGAATTTTACATAAAACCAAAGTTTCAATCACCAAACTCATTATAATTTTAAATAAAGCTAATCAATGAAATTGGACTACTTAATGATTTTTGAATTAAAGAAACTATCCTTGCCAGTTTAACCAAATCACAAAAATCTTTCTGTTGTTTATAGTGACTGGTTATAAAAAAATATATCTTCCTACTATTTTGAAATCACAGATAAAACTACTGCTACATGTGTTTTTCATAAGGAGTAAAAACTTGAGAAAATAATAAGAAATGAAAAGGGATTTTTTTTTTTTTTGGTTTAGAGACAAGGGAGTATAAATACCATCGCCCCAAGAATCAATCAATGAAGAATGACCCACAAGGCTTTTAAGGACAAAAGGTAAAAGGGAGAGTGGTAGAAAAGAATAAGAACTAAAAGGACCCTATTGCTGTTCGAACCAATGACCTTGTGGCCAATATAAAAATGCCCTACCACCAAGTTATATGTTCAATTATAATATATGTTACCGCTATATAATATATATATTTAAAACTTTTGTGGGTGCACTTGCACCCATAAAGACAAGTGTAGCTCCGCCCCTAGTTCTAGTAATTGGTCGTTAACTTTAATTTATGCAGTGTTTAACTTTGAATCTATATATGTGCAAATTTAATAATATTCAGCCGCAGGATTTTATACCCTTCGTATATGAAATATAATATAATTATACATGGGCAGATAAAAAATACTAATAATCAAGAGAAGATAAAGTATAGAATTCGTATATAATTAATTATTCTCTTGTATAACTCTCTCATCATTAATAAACACATTAATTATTTGCAGCTGCATGATCTATATGCTAGCAGCTACTTCATATTGTGTACAAACATATATAATTACACTTTTTATATATTGTTGTCATACTTATGAATTAACTCCTGAATTTACTGTTTTTACATTCTTAATTTATAAAACATTGTTGAGTTAAGCAAATTCTTACAATATTATCATATTCGGTAGCTTTATATATCAATTTTATAGAAATTTCTTTATTAAGTATGATAAATTATGAATGTTGATAAATTTGATTTCAATTATTTAGATTTAAAATATATTTAAATCAAATAGGTGTCATTTCTTTATTTTTTTAATTATTTAATTATACACTATTATACCTAATTATTGATAAAAGTAAACCCTTATCAGTCTAGGATTAGAGTTTGGAATATGAGTTTAATCGCTGTTATGAGTTTGCTTAACCTTTTTGCAAAAGCTTAAGCAGATTTGGGGATTTTCTTTTCATAATAATTAGCTTATACTAATAAGAAAATATAACCATGCACTGTACTGGTCTAAACATTAACTGGTTATCTTGTGCTTTCAAGATAGATAATTATGGAGAATATTTCTAGATTATAGTTAAATCAAAAATAAAAAATAAAACTTGTTCGAGAATGATGCTTATAACAAAATATCTCATTTCCTTATCACTTACAAGTTAAGTTGACTTGATATTGGTCGGGTTTTTGAAACCCAGACCGGAAACTGATCTATTCAGACATCAACCTAGTTTGTTATTTTTTTAAAAAAATGATTTTTTAATAAAAAATTTCTTTAGAATTTTATAATAACAATCATGAAATCTTCAATTTCTTACTAATTTGGTCTCGTGTTAGTTTTAATTTAATTTCAGTTTAACCCACTGACCTTTAATCTAATGCTCAACTGGTTTAATGGCAAGTTTAAGAACCTTGGATATTGTGACTTGGCTAGCATCCACGGCCCTCCTATGCTTAGGCACAGTTTTAAGTGAACCTCTGTTTTAAAAAAAAAAAAAAAAATTTTAGGGTACTGACCGGTACTAAAAGAATACTTCAGGCTACTGATCAACACTAAAAAATTACTTCATAATCTTGAAAAATGATTTTAGGATTTTGAAAAAATATTTCAGGATATTAACTGGCATTAAAAATATACTTCAGGCTATCGACTAGTATTGAAAAATATTTCATGATCTTGAAAATTATTTCTGACTGGTATTAAAAATATACTTCAGAATACTGATTGACACTAAAAAAAATATTTCAGGATCTTGAAAAAAAATTTTAGGATACTAACTGGTACTAACTAGTACTAAAATAGACGTCAAGATATTTTTTTAAGATTTTAAAATGATTTTTCGAAATCATAAAATACTTTTTCAGTACGATCAGTAGTCTGAAATATATTTTTTTAGTCTATAAGTATCCTGATTTTTTTTTTAAAGCAAAGGTGCGCTTAAAACTGTGTCGTTTGTTTATAGGACGGGCCAAGTCCGGGATATTGGGGTAACTAAGCCCAACTCTTATGTCCTAACCGAACGAAGTGATTGTCTGATCTAGTAAACGTGGACTAATGAATCTTCAATTAACATCAAACAATCATGTTCGAGTTGGATCAGGGAAACAATCCCAGATCGACGGTGGAACTCTCGCCATCATTCTTTATTTAGGACTCAGCAATCTTTCATTTTCGAAAATAGATTCCTTTCTGAGTGATATTATTCTATATTAAACATCAATTATGATGATTATGACATATTCCTAACAGTGCTTCAGAGTCAAAACAAAAATATCAGTGGGACCTTCATCCTATAATCTATACACATCTAGATTATCTGCAAAAAGGGTGCGTTTTTTTCACCAACTTGACACGACGACGACTTAGCCGTGCCTGCCTTGTTCTTCTTCAACGCCAAACTTTGTGACTTTTCTGCTTGAGCCTCTAAACTTCATGTAAGCATTTGTGGGCAAGAGCGAGAGAGATCTGAAAGATGGGGTGTGGGAATATGTTCTTTGCGATTCTAATTAGCTTCTCAGTAGCTCTAATCACTTACAATATTCTCATATCGGCCAATGCCTCTCTCAAACAAGAATTCCCTGGTCCTTCACGGTCTTCGCTTTCTGTGGATCCTATAATTAAGATGCCACTTGATAGATCAAGAGGCAATGCCAAATCTAAGAGGCTCTTCCACACAGCGGTCACGGCCTCCGATTCGGCGTACAATGCTTGGCAGTGTAGAGTCATGTATTACTGGTTCAAGAAGTTCCGGGATCAACCTAATTCGGAGATGGGTGGATTCACAAGGGTTCTTCACTCTGGGAAGCCTGACAATCTCATGGATGAGATCCCCACCTTTGTTGCCCAACCTTTGCCTGCTGGAATGGATCAGGTATTATTCTTCATGTTTCCTCCTTTTCGCCCCTTTTATGTGGATTGTGCTTTTGGGTCTTCTTTTGAAGTTTTAATTGTAGCAAGAGGACATTGGCCAAGCATCCATAAGCTTTCTGTGTCACTCTCAACTGTTATTGTGATGTTGTATGGATGGATGGTAGTTACAATAGTTTATCATCATTTTTCTTGAAAGTAGTTTATGATTTTTCTGTAGATTGGGAACTTGGGATTAGGAATTATGATTTAGTGTTAATTAATGCTGTCGTTCAACTCCGTTTGCTTATTGCTCAGTTCTTCTGGTCATTACTTTCCTTCTTAGGCTGTTGAAGGTAGAAGATAACAATATCAAGGCACAATTGGACTCTCTCTGTCCTTTTCTACTACATATATTAGATGGTATTCTCTGCCATGATTTTGATGCTATATGGAACGAAGATAGTTGTGTTGATAATAATAGTTTTTGATGTCCACCTAAGTTGGAGTTTAGAGTTTAGGATTTGTAAGTGGGGATTTGAGAGTTCAACTTTGGAAGTTATGGAAACTAAGAAATAGAAAAGAACAGAAGACAAAAAGAATAGAGATGGAAGAAGAGAAGGAAGTTCAAGTTATTTCACAAGTCTCATCATAAACTCAAGGATACCAACTAAACTCAAGCTGGCAAATCTGTCTAACTAACTAGTATGCTTCTATTAAGCAGGAGACAGAAATTCACTTGCTAACACATCTAGTGCATACCAGCAAGACTGCAAAGACGGAATCTGTGCTGTGATTGTGAAGCAGTATGGGATGAAGATAATAAGGCTAATTATTCTAGTTTTATGATATCTATGTAAATTAAGAATTGGAGCTAGCAATGGAGAATTCAGGATTAGGAATTGTATTATGGCTTGTGTTTATCAGTGTTTTGGTTCTACATCAAATCAGATCATGAATTGTTAAGTTCTTGTAATCATTACTTACCCTTTCTGGATATCTAAACTAAAAGATTTTCAAACTTGGGATGCTTGATCATGAGCACCAAAGAATCTTATTTAAAGAATTACTACTTTCATAGTAAATATGATTGGGAGTCAGTACTCAGTAGAACCCTGCAAAAAGGAAGGAAGAATTCACAGGATTATGATTTGAGTCTTACCCTTCTTTTGTGTGGAATAACAAATAAGATTCTCCATAACTTACCTTCACGAACCTTCTTTGTTATCTATTATTATCGGCTGAATGAAAATGAACCTTGTGGCGCTCACTTTATCTATACAGGGTTATATAGTCCTCAACAGACCTTGGGCCTTTGTACAATGGCTAAAAGAAGCAGATATTAAAGAAGAGTATGGGACTTTTACTACAATTTTTTATGTACAACTTATCGATCATTCTATTTGTTTTATATTTTATTGATGCCATGTACATCACGCATCAGCTACATATTGATGGCTGAGCCAGATCATATCATTGTCAAGCCTATACCCAACTTATCCAGAGACGGTCTTGGAGCAGCATTTCCTTTCTTCTACATTGAACCCAAAAAGTATGAGAAAGTATTGAGGAAGTATTTACCTGAGGAAAGTGGGCCAATAACCAACATTGACCCTATAGGAAACTCACCAGTTATTGTCGGGAAGGTATATATCAATTTCTTGGTGTTAATTATGTATAATTTTCAAAATTTCGGGATTGATTGATTTTGTTTGAATAAATGTCAGGAATCCCTAAAGAAGATTGCTCCCACATGGATGAATGTTTCCCTTGCAATGAAGAAGGATCCTGAAACAGATAAAGCATTTGGTTGGGTGCTTGAAATGTAATTTTGTCTAATCCTTTTTCCTTTCATAGACTAAGTTACTACAACTTAATTCTTACATTTGTATGACTAATATGATAGGTATGCTTATGCTGTTTCATCTGCTCTTCATGGTGTTGGTAACATATTATACAAGGAATTCATGATTCAGGTTCTCTTTTCTTTTGCTATCTAGGACTTTTAAGGCCCTCATTTTGTATATATAGATATTGAGCAGAAAATTCCATGTTTTGCTCGTTAATGCTTGTATAGTTGGCTGTCTTTGATTGCTGAGGACCTCTATTTCCATTGCACCAAACATGCTCTTCATCTATTATATCACTGGGTAACAAATAATTTATCTGTTACAGGATAGATTTAAGCATTCTATACTCTCCCCTTAAATGAAATAGAATGCAGTATGTGGAAGATTTTTGCATTGTTCAATGCATCATTCTTAGCCATATGAAACCGATGACATGCATTACATAATTTTTCGTAGTGGGGACTGTTTTCCTGTTGTTATACTTTGATTCTCTAGAGGCGTTTGGCCTCTGTTTCTTTTCTTTTCATTTGTCAGAATTAGTCAAAAATACTAACTTATAGAGGTTTATCTGTACTCGTCATATGGACATCTTCTACATCCAAATTTATAACGATTTGTCTTTTTGATAATTGTGACAGCCTCCATGGGACAAAGAAATTGGGAAGACATATATAATTCATTACACCTATGGATGTGACTACACCATGAAGGTACTGTATTTAGATTTATCTCCTGGACATTTTCACTTTAATACCCATTGGAGAATGGAATGGGAAAAAGAAAACAAGGGACACTGATTTCCATTTCGACAAATCAAAGGAATGGAAATCTGCTTGCCTTTTATATTCAGCATCTTGCATTTGTTTCTTATTGTGTAACGTTATCATATTCAGGGTGAGCTTACCTATGGAAAGATTGGAGAATGGCGGTTTGACAAAAGATCGTATGTCCGCGTTGCTCCACCAAAAAATCTTCCATTGCCTCCAGCTGGTGTTCCAGAAAGTGTGGTATGTTACATCACCCTTGGTATTCTACTATTGACGATATATGCGATGATTATTCTGTCCTTGGTTTTACCTATTTTCCTCAATGTGGTGTTCTTTGGGGTGGGTGGGGCAAGGATCTGAAAACGTCTGGAACTTGTCTTAATTTGGTTGATTTATTTGAATCTTCACAAAAACTTTCACCAGATCATTGAAAATTGGGTTTTCCCCTGCACAAATTCAATATTAGAGGAACTCTGTTTTTGTTCTGGATAGATAACTGCACTTTAAATTCAGTCCTTCAAATACTTTTCCTTTTAATTCTTTATTCATTAAAATATTTTCAATACTACCCTTTAATCCCATCTCCATTCATAAATGAGCATAGAACCTAACACTATGTTAACTATCTGGCTAAGTCACTCCTTGCACACATTCAATCTCCATAAAATAAGAAGTCACTGATTAGAAATCCTAATTCCAGTAAATCCGAAGCTCAATGCCACTGAGATTCACTAAATCCGCAATCTGCTAGCTTCTATGTGTATTGTGAGTGGAAAAATGATCAAAGAGAAAATTCTGAAGCCATTTTAAAGAATAAAGGATGAAACTAAAGGGACATGAAAATGTTGTGGATGAAATTAAGGATTCCCTCAAGAAATTATCTTGAGATTGAGAAAAGGGGATGATGTGGGGAAGCTTTATAGCTCTGCAATTTCTTTCTGCAGGTGACTTTGGTAAAAATGGTAAATGAAGCAACAGCAAATATTCCTAATTGGCCATGAGTATACCTGCAAGTGCCCTAGTTGATGCTATGCGTTCAACGGGCAAATAGCATTCACCCCATACAAGTGACTCTGCAATGGATTGCCACAATGCTCTATGCTGTGTTTTCTGTATTGTATTGTGTAATCCTCCAGATATTGCTGTGGCGTAAGTTGCCCATGATGCAAATCTCAATCCCCACTGATACATGTCACTAGTATTTGAAAGAATGTATAATGTTGTTCAACTATGTTGCTGCTCAATTCTTTTGACTTCTTCAATAATATTTGCTTCGCCTTACTTGTATCTGAATTAGGGATTTCATTGTGGAAGTATGAAGAACTACAATTACAATTCATTGTGTAACTAAATCTCAAACCTAATCCCTAGCACAGGGCTGGAGGCTGAAGGCCATACTATTGACAACTATGCTAACAGAATGGGTCAATAGTTTTCAATTGGAATATTCATATATTAAAAATAAATAGAATAAGATGTTCATTGGAAAATGAACTTTCACCCTTGACCATTAAAATTAAAACTCCTCTTATCCGTAATATAAAATCTATTCAACTACTTTAATTAAATGAAGGTTAGTTAACAAGAAATGTTTTCTTAAAAACACCTTACATCATCTTTCTTAATTTTTTTTCCTTCCATTCTTACTTGATTATTGTTGAGGAAGTATCAATAAGAGTAATTTGAGAAAATTGATAAATTTGGAAAAATGATCTTACATGTATGACTAATATAAATTCCCCGATTAAGTCCTCCATTAAGGGTCATAGGAGTAATTTATAATCTTATAAACATGGAAGTAACAGATTGGAGATGGGACATAAATTGAAACTTGGTTGCCTCATCAAATCAAATCCATAAAGATAAACTTTTCTCTCAACATACTGCACATTTTTGTAAATTCATGATAAATGGTATAATAATATTGTCTACAAAATACAAACCAACAAATAATTGAAGTGCAAAGAAAAAGTTAGCCCCTGATGGCAATGAGGGTTTTCCTAGGGTGCCCAAGAAAAACAAAGACAATGATAATCAAACCAACCGAATCAACAAATCAAGTACTCAACACTCCTTCATAATAATGCTGAAAAGTGAGCAGCCAAGAATGAGAGGGAAGTTCAAGCTCTTCTGGCTCATGAGCATGAAGTGCCACTCTTTTAGAGTTCATATCTCTGGATTCAATGGTATGAATGACTTATTTGATTGTATCTCCAGTCTCCATTCACGTTTGTTTACCTGGCACCAGAAACTTTGCTAACAGATCTGGACCTATCAAGCTCATCAGAAGGATCCCAATCAAGTGTAGATGATTGAATCTTAGACAGAGTCATGAGCACCTCCGAAATGACTGGTCTTGTATTCATGTCTCTTTCAACGCAGCGTTTAGCAACTTGTGCCATAGAGTATACCAAATCCAAAGGATATTCATCCCCAAAACTTGGATCCACAAATCCTCTAAGCTTCTCCCTCACATTGTCTCCTTCAAGCACCTCCTTCACACACGATGACAGAAGCTTGTCCTCCCCAACAATGGCTTCCTTCCCTGATATCAACTCCAGAATCACAACCCCAAGTGCAAAAACATCCATTTTTGGAGTTATCATTCCGTTCTCAATGTACTCTGGTGCCATATACCCTTGTGTACCTATCACATGCCTCGTCACTTGAAACCCACCTTCTTCTTCATCATCCTCCAATACTCTTGCTAATGCAAAGTTCGAAACCTTGGCCCTGAAATTCCCATCCAAAAGCACATTCCCACTCTGGAGATTCTTGTGGATATAAGGAGGGTTGGTGTAATTGTGAAGGTAATTTAATGTATCAGCGATGTCGTGAGCAATCTGAACCCTCTGTCTCCAATTCAGAATCGTCGAAGATGAATCCTGAAAATTGTTTTTGATTTTGTCTTTCGGATGAAGCCAATCGTCGAGTGAGCCGTTATCAGCGAACTCATAAACGAGATAGGTGTCTCCTTTGTGGACACAGAAACCAGAGAGCCTCGTGATGTTGGTGTGGTTGAGTCGCTTAAGAATGCCGATCTCTTTCGAGACGTCGCCTTTGTAGATTTTAACGGCGGCATCGTCTCCTTTAAACGTTGCTCTGTATACGGATCCTTTGATCTTGTTAGCTTCGCTGAAGAAACTCGTCGCCTTCTGCAAATCCTCGAATCTGTAAACCGTCAACGAATCAATGGCGTAGCGAATCCCCTCCGATGAAATAGACCATGACTGGGTCGTACCACCGGAGTCCACGGTCTTCTTGTTGGTCTCGATAGATTTCGGAGCCGAAGAAGGCAGCTGAGATTTCCTGTGGCGGCGGCGGCGGGACCAGAAGAGAAATCCCGACAAGCCAATAAGAAGAATAAGAACAGCTCCGACCGTAACTCCGATGATGACCCCTTTCTTGGAAGAGCTAGAGTCGGTAGAGCTCGCAGCTGGCGGCGGCGGAGAAGGAGGAGGAGGAGGAGGGGAGGCGACTTTAATCGGGTTGGGCTCTTTTCTCAGAGGAACCAAAATTGGAGTGAAATAGAAAATAAAGGCATTTGCAGAAAGCTCGTTGGCATCGGAAACACTCTGTCCATCAACCCCAAATTGAGCACCAATAGTATCAACGGATTCTCCTTGAGCAACTAAATAGGTTAGCAAATACTTAAACCCAGAATCTTCCTGCTTCTTCGTGGGACAAGCACACCGAAGAGGCACATTCAATTTCATCCCAGCACTAAGATTCCGCTTATCATAAACATTCTGATTTTCAATAGCTTGACAAGTAGTAAGAGCCTGATAGGTATTATTAGCAACACTGAAATAAGTTTCTCCTTGTTGCTTCAAGACGTATGAGGCGTTGTACTGGTAGTACTTGCCGGAGCAGGAGCAGTTAACGGGGACGATGACGATGGTGTTGTCGGCGATGGGCGCAACGTCGGAGATGTTGTTGGCTTTGGCTATGGCAGAGGGGTCGGAGTTTAAGAGAAAGGCTATGGAGGAAGGAGTGTTATAGAGAGGAGCGATTGATCGGAAAGTGAGGTAAGAATTGCAGGAATGAGAGACGCTATTGCAGAGATTGCCGAAGGTGGCATTGTAGATGATGCCGCTGTCGCAGTCTAGTTGCTTGTTGTTGACGTACTCTTGTTGAGCTTGTGAAGAAGGAAGCTGAGAATTCAAGAACATGAACAGAATCAGAGAAACCCAGAGAGATTTAGCCATTGGTGTGGCTAATCGATTTTGCTCTTTCTGAGATGAACTCATGAAAGGACTCTGTTTCTGTATATTATGGTGGAAGGGAACAACGCGTCTTCGTTTTTGTCTTGGTTTGACTTTTCTTTTCTTTCTTCCCTATGGATATTGACGTCATGCAGTATTTTTGGGAGAAAATGACAAGACTCAAAATTTATAAAACTTTGTCTTAAAAAAATTAAAACTATTGTTTAATATAATAGTTGACCCAAAAAAATATAATAATTAAATCAGATCGTTAGGAATAAAAAAGTGTTACGGGTAGGGAAAAAATTACAAAATGTGTAATATGATGTGGTTGGTTTGAGGGGAGGGAAGTATTGATAAATTCTCTTTTATAAGAAGAATATTTCTTTTTATTGACAATATTATTTTATAATATGAAAAAAATTTCATAGACAATTAGGTTAAAAATATTATTTAATAGAATAATTAAATCAGGACGTTAAATATAAAAAAGTTCTATTGGTAGGGAAAGAATTATAAAATGTGTCAAGAGTCTGGGAGATAAAAGGTGGCGGCTGCGAGGGTGGGTATGGCTAATTTATTATTCATGGGGTTTTTTTATTTATCTCATTTTTAAAAACTTCATCTATTATTGATTACATTTTTTGAGGATTCAAATTTTTATCATGATAAGTTACTACTCCCTCCGATCCTAATTATAAGAGCTAGTTGACTTTTTTGGAGAAGTTAAGGAAGCTAATTAAATTACTTTAGAGTATTTTTATTTTTATTTCTTTCTTCAAACTAATTAGTTTAATTAATAAAGTAATATATAATCTAAAAATATATAACATATGAAATAATTAAGTAACTTATTTAGTTTCCTTAATCTCTTCAAAGAAAGTCAACTAGCTCTTATAATTAGGACCGGAGGTAGTAGCTTATAAGTTTCAAGGAGACAGGAGACTTTTAAGTCCCAACTAAAAGAAATAATATCATAAAAGTCTTCAATAACAAGTTAACAGGGAGATTAACAAGTAAATTAGTTACATTAACAACCTAGGGACTTGTCATTGTATTATTTCTTTTAGTTAAAACTTATATGTCATTCTCCCAAAATTGTGAGAATGACTTTTAGGTCTCAACTAAAGCCCCGTTTGGATCACTGAAAGTCAAGCGATGAAAAAGGAAAATATAGATTTTCAATTGGTGGTGACCGTTGTAACACCCCAACTTTTCTAAAGCATTTTCGAAATTATTTGATCAGAGTTCAAAATAATTTAACCAGAGTTGAGCAACGAAATGATTTTAAATACAAAGTAACTGATATTCAACCACTGTAGTGTACTGGTTTGTTGATACAAAGAGTTCGAAAGACTATACATATCTACAGGACTTTCTCCAGCTAGTCCTTCTGCCTGCTGCTTACCCTTGTTTCTGTTTCTGTTCACTCCGAAAATCCTGAAGCTACAGTAAGAGCTGAGGTTCAATACCCATTGAACCTCAGGTAACGGTTAACCTCATGCTTATGTATCAAATATGTATGACAGATATCCATGGTAAAACAGCATTTATTCACATACAATATTCATATATTCACATAATAACATTACACGGCCACTGCAACATGTATGTTATTACAATCTGCACTATCTTCCAGTGCCACGGTGTACATCCGTGTCCTCAGCGCTAGGAAAACATAACGGCATTATCACGACTATAACCCGTATTAAGATGTATGTGTATGATCAATTTTCAAATATTGAATTATTCAAAAATGCACTATGCAGTATGCAGCCTCCCTTATATCACCACCTCCCTTATACCGCTGACTGGAACCATAGGCTAACATATAGTCCAATAGAAACTCATTCATTTGACTGGATGGTTTCAAGCTCACCAAAACTTAAGATACACCCGGCCAAAGGTATAGAGCTTAAATCTGGACTATGGCTCCCCTCCTTTAAAATAACAACTATGGAGGTGTCACATGTCCCACAACTCCAATGAAATCCCGGCCAGAGGAAAACATGGAAGATGGGGCCCTGAAACAAGTACCATCCACTGTGCACCGAGTGGTGGCATAAATCATTCTTATCATTTAAATCCCTCCTTACTCCACCCATCATAATACAACCGCCATGATGAATATGTTCACTCAAAATAATGCATTATTATACCATAAAGTTTTATACATCAATATGCGTATTTATGAATAGTAAATACTATGCGTATCTGTGAATAGTAAAATACTATGTGTATATGTGAATAGTAAAACACGGTATATATACATGAATAGTAAAAATGAAGAGTAAATACGGTATACGTGAATAGTAAAATAAATAGTAAATACGGTATATGTGAATAGTAACGTACATATAAATAGTACCTCTGTATGATCAATTTTCAAAACAATATCTTAGACTATCTATCACATATAAGCATACCATAAGCATCAGAGTTAGTGTTACAATACGCGTCCGTACCTTCCTTCCACGTGAATAGTAAATTACTATTCATGTATACGGCACTATTCATGTATACGGCACTATTCACGTATCCCCAAACTTCCTTTGAATCTGACTCCGGAATCCTCGGATATCCTATAATATCATTTTTATCAGTGACCATTAATTTTCAGCATTTGCGGAAACTATGTTGGATATTCACTATTCATGTGAATAGTACCAGTAAAAATATTTTTACCGTGCCGGTAAATATTTTTTACTGTGCCAGTAAATAATATTTACTGTCCAAGGATAATTCTTTTCTGATGTGACAGATCAGACTAAGCTGCAGCCACAGAGCATACTCAGAAAAACTCTATCTGGCATTTCTACTATAATTACCAAAAGAAACTACCAAATATTAAGACTAGAGACCAAAGAACTTACCCTTGAAGTTCCTGCTCATTCTCTCCAGCTTCAAGAACTTTACTCTAAACTCTCTCTCTAACTCTAAGAATTCTCACTCTTCTCTTAAACTCAACTGTTGTTCTCTGAGTTTGGTGTGAAGAAAATGAAGAAATGAAGCCTCTATTTATAGTGAAAAAGCATGACACTATTCATACTTTATCAGGTCAGATTTTGGCTGTTGGATCTTGACTTTAAACATGGCTTCATCTCAACCGTCCAATCCATTTGCTTACGTCATCGATGACGTCATCAAGATGCTTACGTCATCGATGACGTCATCATGACGATGACACTTTCTTACTCTTTTGCATTTATCCTATAAAGATTCCCTGATCAGTGTTCTAATCGCGTTATATTAGAAATTCTCAAGAATCCGGAAGCACAGCCTTGAAGTTCTATTTTTCCTCTTCAGAAATATCTGGGTCAACTAAATTTTTGATCCTATTTAGGGTATTCCGTAACCTGCCGAAGATTTTAAGTCGGACACTGACAGTTACAGAAATTACTTCGGGTGACACCATCTTCTAGACAAAAATTCACTGATTCATAATATGTCCAGTTGTTTACTACTTAATTCAAGGAGTTTGAGTTATGATTTATTTCCTACAGATTCCACTATCTGTCCTGCTTTAAAATATCGGTTTCAACCTATCTCAATAATCATTCCGCCGATTACGGAAATGACTTTGGAGATAACCCACTCGAGATAGAAATTCACTTGTTTATAATATACCCTTACCTTAAAAACCTAATTCACGGTTTATTGGAAATAATTTTATTTCTATTTTTTTCCAAAGTATAAGATATTATATTATAATAATATTATTATTGAGTGGGTCCCGCGCGCAAAATTTTTCAAACTTCACGAGCTTCTGTCGGCAGGGGAGAAATAATTTGACGTGGGTCCCGCATGAATAGTAAATACGTATTTTCAAATAGTAAATACGTATTTAGGAATAGTGAATACCGTATTTTTGAATAGTGAATACGTATTTGTAAATAGTAAATACTTTTCATATTTCTCAAAATATCGATTAAATACTGTATTTATAAAAAGTGAATACGTATTTGTGAATAGTGAATACTATTCATGTACGTATTTGTGAATAGTAAACACTATTCATGTCCAATAAAATACTGATTCTAAATTCATTTTCAAAAATAGGGTCTAATAGTCCTCCAAAAATAGGCTAATTTTCTAGTCTTTAGGTCCAAAATTCAGGATGTTACAATTCTCCCCCCGTTCAATAAATTTCGTCCTCGAAATTTGACAATATAAAATCAAAAGGTTATCTAGACCTCTAGTCTATTCCTTCCTTATGCAAACTTAAATAGCACGCATCCTACTATTCAATGTCTCAATCTTATACCCAGGTATAGTACTAAATTACAGGACTTGCTGATCTATTCTCACAGTACTCGGTTACACAGGCCTCACTGCCTGATTTATTTAGCCTTTTGGCTTAACACATATTGGCCTTCCGTATCTGCTCATCAATTTCATCTGAGTCTTTCCCATTCAAGTTCTCGAATTACTTTCACTTACTCAACACTATAGCTGACAGCTATTAATTGACTTAACTAGTTTAGTATTCCAGACCTTTCTAATAGTTGCTGTTCCTGTACCATAATTCCCAATTACACTGCTTTTCTTTTCAACACGATAGCGTCGACAATCATGTCATTGCTACCCAAAATTATTTTCTTGTCTCATTTTCAAATTTTCAAACATGAAAAATTTTCCGTGGTTTCAGTACATTTCACAATCTGCACTATACCACAAAGTAATAGTGCTATAACATTTTTAAACTTAATCGCTGCCATCACAAATTCGTGAGAACATTTTTCACTGCCGGATCATTTTCAAAAACTTTTATTACCGGCACATATCTTTGAGGGAGCTAATTTATTTCACAAAATTTTACAATTGAAAGTACACACCATCATTTTAACCATTTGGTACAGTGAGCGCCTTACCCCAATCCTCAAATCCAGTCTCAACAGTACTATCAACCATGTGGAAGAACCTCCGCCCCTCTCTCAGGAGACCCAGTGTTCACACTGGCACATAAAGTAGCAACCCTATCTAGCGGAACTCAGTCCAGTCATAGACAGTCAGGTTTTACTAATCAAAACATACGCCCTAGGCGAAATGTTATGGATTGGGTGCGTTCACTGCTGGTG
This sequence comes from Acacia crassicarpa, assembly GCA_034222035.1. Taxonomy (NCBI): domain Eukaryota; kingdom Viridiplantae; phylum Streptophyta; class Magnoliopsida; order Fabales; family Fabaceae; genus Acacia; species Acacia crassicarpa. The sequence goes on from JAWXYG010000003.1 coordinate 56,869,304, forward strand.
CGATTTCCATTTTCTCAAACCAAAATCCCTCCAAAACTTTTTGTTCAAAAAAGAACATTTATCAAAGGCTAGCGATTTCAAACATTTTAAAACATCTAGCAAGACCCAGCAAACTGTGTACATCTACAACAGCTTCTGTCCTTCCAGTTTTGTACTGACTTTTCCACAACATAGTTAAAAACTCAATTTCAAACTTTGGGTTCTAACAAAAACCCCTTTATATAAGACAACATCTGTTCAAAATAACCATCACTGTGGTCTCAAATTCTGTTGAAAACATTTCATTTGAAAACTCAGCTTCAAAAAAAAATCCACATGTTTGAACAAATAAATTTCAAAATTTCTAATACAGCAGGTGTATTGGCAAGTTCAAAAATTCAATTTAAAAACCTTACTTAGGAATCAGACAACTAACATTAGAAGGTCATCACTAATTACACGCATTGGAACCTCTGTCCTTGGCTACTCAAACTATCCATAAAATACTTAGTTTGTTCTACTTTAATCTTCCAGCTATTTCAAACATCGTTCGCTATCCTCGGATCTCACAAAATTTTCTGGACACTTCTCATATTCGTTGTCTGACAACTATGGGCTTCTGCTAGCCTATAAACACAATATATGCTGTATAGCACTGGAGCAAACCATGACGATATACTAAGTTACAACAGTCTTTTCTCTAGGGAACCTATTCAATGTGAGATTCATTATAATGTACTTACCTTGAGAACCGATGCACTGGTAACTCTACTTTATGGTTCGTTGTCATGGCAGCTCCACTCTACGGTTCGTCGTCACGGTGGCTCTGCTCTACGGCACATTACTCGGCGCTTCACTTAGTCTTCTCAGACCAGTCAGCTTTTCCGGTTAGCATCCTCTGTAGGTAAACCTCCTTGATCAGAACTCCCCGTAGGTATCCTTCTCCGACAAACTTTCCATAAGTAGCGCCAGTGATCGTCTTTGAATCATTATAATGAGAACTCAAATCTTAACAGGTTCCTATCCTTTAGTAGTTTCATAAACCGTTGTTTCTATGTCTGCCATCTTATCTAGGGTCATTCTATTTGTAAATTTTCACTTTCTGTTTAGCTCCAGGCATTATCCTTAACTCAACTTTCCCTATTGGGTAATCACCTACTTCTTGGGAAATCTATTAGCCACTAATATCTCTATGATTCTTGGTCCCACCTTGAGACCATAACCTGGTGGCTACTGAAGTTTCCAGCTTTCGTATGGTTCTGTTAAGGAACTATATCTTAGGTATTTGGAACCTAGGCAAAACTCACTCATATTTTCTCAGGGTTCCTACTCTCACAGGGGTCATAATTCTGAGATTTCTCTCGCCTAAGCAATATTAACTTCATAATGTCTATTGATTCTTGGTACTGGTATACTTACTACTGGGTACCTACAACTCTCATAGGTACTAGTATGACATAACTGTCTCTTCCTTCTTCTGTCAATTGATCACCACCGTCAAGGACTTAATCAAAAGATCTTCGTCCCCGGAGCCACGCCCCTTTGCACGCATGGTGTCTGGCCTCTACAAGGTAGGGATTTTCTTCTCAGGGTACCTTAACAAGTTATTATTTTGACAAGGACATTAAATCGATAGGTTACTATCCAAGGGAAACCTAAACAGTAGGTTACTGTCTACCGGAAAACTTAAGTCGTACCGACTTCTCTGTACCACTTCCCTTGAAACTCTGAGCGGGGATTTAACTTAGATTCTGATTCCCATATCAAAAGTCTTAAAGTTCAACAACAGAAACCATATTCTATGCCATCTACTCTATATCAAGGCCTCCCGAGCCTAACCCTTTTCCTTAGGATTTACGTCCTTTTTGTATCACAACACCAGTATTGTATCAGTACTTGTACTTGTTTTTTTCGAAACACTTTTAAAACCATGGCTTAGAGCCTAACTTAGTTAGTCAAACCGATTGGCCAGGTAGGCGTCTATCATGGGAGCCTCACCGTGCTAGGGTGACTGATTGGCTGATTCACATAGACTCGGCCTACCTTCGGCACCAATGGTTTACTGTAACTGAGTCGGGTTCATACCAGATAAAACACTTTTGAAAGCTTAGAACCTAACTCCGCTACTCAGACAATCCGACTAGGCAGGTGTTTTTGTGGAAGGCTCGACGAATTCAAGGAAACTGATTGCCAACCACAAAACCCCTTTCTAGATATCGGACTGTTTGGAGTAACTTAGTTAACTCCGTGCCAGGATGTCTGCTCTGATACCAAAATGTAACACCCCAACTTTTCTAAAGCATTTTCGAAATTATTTGATCAGAGTTCAAAATAATTTAACCAGAGTTGAGCAACGAAATGATTTTAAATACAAAGTAACTGATATTCAACCACTGTAGTGTACTGGTTTGTTGATACAAAGAGTTCGAAAGACTATACATATCTACAGGACTTTCTCCAGCTAGTCCTTCTGCCTGCTGCTTACCCTTGTTTCTGTTTCTGTTCACTCCGAAAATCCTGAAGCTACAGTAAGAGCTGAGGTTCAATACCCATTGAACCTCAGGTAACGGTTAACCTCATGCTTATGTATCAAATATGTATGACAGATATCCATGGTAAAACAGCATTTATTCACATACAATATTCATATATTCACATAATAACATTACACGGCCACTGCAACATGTATGTTATTACAATCTGCACTATCTTCCAGTGCCACGGTGTACATCCGTGTCCTCAGCGCTAGGAAAACATAACGGCATTATCACGACTATAACCCGTATTAAGATGTATGTGTATGATCAATTTTCAAATATTGAATTATTCAAAAATGCACTATGCAGTATGCAGCCTCCCTTATATCACCACCTCCCTTATACCGCTGACTGGAACCATAGGCTAACATATAGTCCAATAGAAACTCATTCATTTGACTGGATGGTTTCAAGCTCACCAAAACTTAAGATACACCCAGCCAAAGGTATAGAGCTTAAATCTGGACTATGGCTCCCCTCCTTTAAAATAACAACTATGGAGGTGTCACATGTCCCACAACTCCAATGAAATCCCGGCCAGAGGAAAACATGGAAGATGGGGCCCTGAAACAAGTACCATCCACTGTGCACCGAGTGGTGGCATAAATCATTCTTATCATTTAAATCCCTCCTTACTCCACCCATCATAATACAACCGCCATGATGAATATGTTCACTCAAAATAATGCATTATTATACCATAAAGTTTTATACATCAATATGCGTATTTATGAATAGTAAATACTATGCGTATCTGTGAATAGTAAAATACTATGTGTATATGTGAATAGTAAAACACGGTATATATACATGAATAGTAAAAATGAAGAGTAAATACGGTATACGTGAATAGTAAAATAAATAGTAAATACGGTATATGTGAATAGTAACGTACATATAAATAGTACCTCTGTATGATCAATTTTCAAAACAATATCTTAGACTATCTATCACATATAAGCATACCATAAGCATCAGAGTTAGTGTTACAATACGCGTCCGTACCTTCCTTCCACGTGAATAGTAAATTACTATTCATGTATACGGCACTATTCATGTATACGGCACTATTCACGTATCCCCAAACTTCCTTTGAATCTGACTCCGGAATCCTCGGATATCCTATAATATCATTTTTATCAGTGACCATTAATTTTCAGCATTTGCGGAAACTATGTTGGATATTCACTATTCATGTGAATAGTACCAGTAAAAATATTTTTACCGTGCCGGTAAATATTTTTTACTGTGCCAGTAAATAATATTTACTGTCCAAGGATAATTCTTTTCTGATGTGACAGATCAGACTAAGCTGCAGCCACAGAGCATACTCAGAAAAACTCTATCTGGCATTTCTACTATAATTACCAAAAGAAACTACCAAATATTAAGACTAGAGACCAAAGAACTTACCCTTGAAGTTCCTGCTCATTCTCTCCAGCTTCAAGAACTTTACTCTAAACTCTCTCTCTAACTCTAAGAATTCTCACTCTTCTCTTAAACTCAACTGTTGTTCTCTGAGTTTGGTGTGAAGAAAATGAAGAAATGAAGCCTCTATTTATAGTGAAAAAGCATGACACTATTCATACTTTATCAGGTCAGATTTTGGCTGTTGGATCTTGACTTTAAACATGGCTTCATCTCAACCGTCCAATCCATTTGCTTACGTCATCGATGACGTCATCAAGATGCTTACGTCATCGATGACGTCATCATGACGATGACACTTTCTTACTCTTTTGCATTTATCCTATAAAGATTCCCTGATCAGTGTTCTAATCGCGTTATATTAGAAATTCTCAAGAATCCGGAAGCACAGCCTTGAAGTTCTATTTTTCCTCTTCAGAAATATCTGGGTCAACTAAATTTTTGATCCTATTTAGGGTATTCCGTAACCTGCCGAAGATTTTAAGTCGGACACTGACAGTTACAGAAATTACTTCGGGTGACACCATCTTCTAGACAAAAATTCACTGATTCATAATATGTCCAGTTGTTTACTACTTAATTCAAGGAGTTTGAGTTATGATTTATTTCCTACAGATTCCACTATCTGTCCTGCTTTAAAATATCGGTTTCAACCTATCTCAATAATCATTCCGCCGATTACGGAAATGACTTTGGAGATAACCCACTCGAGATAGAAATTCACTTGTTTATAATATACCCTTACCTTAAAAACCTAATTCACGGTTTATTGGAAATAATTTTATTTCTATTTTTTTCCAAAGTATAAGATATTATATTATAATAATATTATTATTGAGTGGGTCCCGCGCGCAAAATTTTTCAAACTTCACGAGCTTCTGTCGGCAGGGGAGAAATAATTTGACGTGGGTCCCGCATGAATAGTAAATACGTATTTTCAAATAGTAAATACGTATTTAGGAATAGTGAATACCGTATTTTTGAATAGTGAATACGTATTTGTAAATAGTAAATACTTTTCATATTTCTCAAAATATCGATTAAATACTGTATTTATAAAAAGTAAATACGTATTTGTGAATAGTGAATACTATTCATGTACGTATTTGTGAATAGTAAACACTATTCATGTCCAATAAAATACTGATTCTAAATTCATTTTCAAAAATAGGGTCTAATAGTCCTCCAAAAATAGGCTAATTTTCTAGTCTTTAGGTCCAAAATTCAGGATGTTACAACCGTTTGGTTCGAATTTTCCAAATGAAAATATTTTCCCACGTGCGTCCATTCTCCCATGTTTAAATGAGAATGGGTTCCCACCAAAATGGTGGGAACCCATTTTCCGGTGCTTATGAAAATGGTAGAAGTCAACTTTGCCTTCCCTCGCACCATGGCCCTTCCAGACGATGTTCCCTGATTTGCATCATTCTCTCTCCTCTTTGTCTCTTTTTATTTCCTTTGACTTCGCTGTCTCCTCCACCGATTTCGGAGTCTCAGACAATATCCTCGACGTAGTTTTCTCTCATTGTTCCTAGCTTCATGCTCTGAGATTTATGCCTGACCCTATTTCCTTGTCCTCTCGGGATTCTCTCTCCACCGAGTGTACTCAATTGACTTCTCTATGTATTGATCTTCCCAGACCTATCTCTCTCAGGTGGGTTTTGTCTTTTCCATCCCTAAGAGAACTCGCGATTACCTGGTCCTCCAGTGGACAAGAAATTGATCCCAACAATCAATTGGAGGTTTGGGAGAGCAATGAAACCAATGCAAATTTGGGGTTGTAGAGTCTGTGTTTGGTAGGTGAACTTAGAACTTGTAGAAGCGTGATTGATGGGGTCCTCTCTCATCTAGCAGAAAATTGGTGAGGCATTCTCCACCAATTCTTGAGAATTGGTAGGCATTCTCGAGTGTGTACTGTGCACTGCATGGTTGGTTTTGTGTGTTACAAAAAAATATTTTATTTGTAAAGGTAAAATGGTATTTGTTCTCATTTTCCTACTTTATTTTCTTCCAACCAAACAAAATTTTTCTTATCAACTCATTTTCTTTTCCAGTGCCAACCAAAAGCATCGAGGCAAAATATTTTCCATTCCATTCATTTCCTTTCCATTCCCACTTTTTCTTTAATCCAAACAGGGCTTAAAAATAATAATATTAGAAAAGTCTTCATTAACTAGTTAATAGGGAGATTAACAAGAAATCAGTTACAATTAACAACTTACAGAACTTGTTAATGTATTATTTCTCTTGGTTAGGACTTATATGCCATTCTCTTAAAATTAGGAAAATGACTTTTAGGTCCTAACTAAAAGAAATAATATTAGAAAAATCCTCATTAAAAAATTTTATATACTTTGCAAAACTTTGTATATATTTGACTTAGAATAAGAATATCTTAGTATTATAAAAAATAAAATAATAATTTTTGAGAGGTCAAGTTATCATTTTAAGAAATTTTAACAGTCGTATGGTAATTAGAAATATTTCAATTTTAAGATTTAGTTATGAATATATGTAAATTTGAAAAATCAATTTTTATATTGATATTTATAGGCCACACTCAAGATTTACGTTAGATGACCATTGACTCTGGTGTACGCGAAATAAATTTCTTGTTTTTTTCATTTTTGTTACAAAAATTTCGTTGGAATGGGTTGGGAAGGCCGTCAAACACGTCACTTGCATGAAAATCATTGTGCTATTGGAACGACTCGGGGCAAATTGGTCCATGCCTATTCAAAATTTCCAGCTCATTCGGGCGTCTTAATTTTTCATTAGTTGCCGTGGTTGACGCGCCCAACGGCAATTTATTAATATGGCAATTATTTTTTACAAGAAAAAGACAGAAAAATAATTTTAAATTTACAAAATTTTAAATTACGTATTTCTTAAAAAATAAGTTATTAGTATTTATCAAATTTCGTCATTTCTTATTAAATATCGATAACAAATCTCACTTGGGATTTTATAACTTTTAAAAAAAAATCTGTCTTTTTCACTATTTTTTATTTTGATAAACACAATAATTTTATATTCATTTGACATCAAATGGAACAGGGTAAATAAATTTTTTTATTAAGATAATAATATTTTTCCACGGGTTAGAACTTAGAAGCAAAGGTCGGATATGTCATACGTACAAAGGTTAAGGCCTTAAAGGTTAACACTTAGGAGTATTTTTTTTTTTTTTTTTGCCAAATAAATGACATTATTTATAAATTGTAAACCGCAAAACTCTATATAAATTTTAAGGGTTAATCCAACTCTCGATCATTGTAGTTTCACTTAATTTTAGTTTTAGTTCCTTAAATTTGAAACAAAAGGTTTTTGTCCTTTTAATTTACTTTATGTATAACAGTTGGTGCTTGAAGTTTGGCAAAGACTTAGAGTCACAATTAAGGGTGTTAATTTTGCCTACACAGCAATAACTTCATTAAGTTGGTTGAAAATACTTAATATACATGTTTGGCATAGTTTTTAGGAGGGATAATTGGACTTATTTACTATTTCAATTGGATTTATAGTTTTTTAAAAAAAAAAATTCGTTTGGATGAAAAAAAATTTGAGATGGGTTTATGAGGTAAAAGAAGCTTATTTGAAAAGCCAGCTTTCCTGATTTATGAAGTAGAAGTTACTTATGCAACCACCAATTCAAATATAAATCATATTTCACCATATTTCTTTTACCTTTGCTCGTTTTGATGTAGTTTTTGGAGAATAATCTTTACAATTTACGAGGTAAAAATGATTTTTAGAGAACAGTTTTTTAGATTTACGAGATGAAAATCATTTTTGTAAGATAATTTTTAGAAAAGAGTTTTTGAATAAAAATGATAGTGTTTGGATACTTTAGAACCTAAGTTTTGACAAAAATTTATTAAACATCCTAAAATTATTTAGAAATTATTCTTTTTCAGAACCTAGATTTTCACCAAATTTGTTTGACAAACTTATGATTTTGTTTCCAAAATTTGGAACCCCAGGCAAGTCATTGTTCCACCGGTCCCAACAAGCGCCTCTGGATTTCGCGTTGGAGTCTCTCTCACTTTGATTGCTCGACAGAATGGAAGGGATGAAACAAACGTGGAAGAAGATGCGAAGCAAGGTGGTGGCTTGGCCGATCTCTTTTTTGAAAACGGATTTGAGGTGGTTAGTGACAATGGATTCGATGGAGGAGCAGCTTGATTTGTCGGGAGAATTCAAAAAAGAAAAGAGGAAAGGATTAGGTCAAAGATGACCTACACCTACCAGTGAAGTCTGACCTAGCCGCCGCCGTCACTTGTCGACTTTTAGCGGCCATTAGCCTTCATTAACGACTTTGTGGTGTATTTTGATGTTTCTGTTTATAGTTCATCGGACTTTTCTTTCTATGCGGTGTGCGTTCTTGATGCCCTGTTTTATCATTGAACTCCGGCAAAGAAAATGGAGAAGCTGGAAATGAAGAGGCTAATGCCCATTCGCTGGAGGTGAGTGAAACCTCGTCTGTTGCCGGTTAGTTCAGAGGCTAAGGGGATGATGAGTCGGTCGTAGATGGATAACCAGAAGAGGACACTGAAAGTGTCAAAGATGGAGAGAGCCGTCGAAAGGATTTCAAGGAGTGGTTGAAGTGGCGATGAGAGCCCCAATATTAATGGAGAAATAGAACCAGTTGAAGAAGGAGCCCTTCTTCAACTGTTAATAATGCTAACGGTGTTTATGTCATGTCGTTAATTTTAATATCGTCAATGTTCTTTTCAAACTATCGGACTAATGGTTTGAAACTATATACACCTGTTTAAAATTTCAAGAACCAAAGCCAAAGTCGGGTGAACTCTGAGATCAAATAAGATATTAACCTAAATTTAGATTTAACATGGATATGGATTTAGATTTTGGACAAGGCATAATTAAAATTAGCCACTAGCCCACTACCACCGGAACCAGTTTCAGAGCTCGTCCTACGGACGAGCTCTCCCTGCTCGTCCGTACGGACGAGCTCTGAACCGTCTAGATTTGATCTGGACGGTCTAGATCTGATTTTTTTTACTTTTATATTTTTTATCCAAAATAATTTTAATGGGTAGAGGATCTAAAATAAAGATAATCTCTCAACTAACATCTTTTTAAAAAATAATTTTTTCATATAAAAAAAATAAAAAACGAAAAAAAAAAACAGATCTTAGCCGTCTAGATCCTGCTTTGGACGGCTGGATCTGGACGAGCTCTCCCTGCTCGTCCTCTGGACGAGCTCTCCCTGCTCGTCCTCTGGACGAGCAGGGAAGCTGAGTCCACTACCACCACCCATGTCCAAAAAAATCAAAATAGCCCCAATCTCTTTGGAGTACTCTTCTTAGGAAAAGGACAAGTTTGCCCCATCTCTATTTTCATTTTCCTCTTAAAAATAATATACCACACATGTATATAATCAAACCACCAGCAATTTGTATAATAAATAGTAACGAATACATGTGGGAAGGACAATGCCGCAAAATCAATCACCAATGGTGAATGAGGGGAAAAAAATATTTTATAACTTTAAAAAAAAAAGTTAAAATTGGCTTGTGGAACATCAATATTATATCACTATTTACCATATTTATTGACTTAAAAGGAAGCAACCATAAGAGAAGCAGACTCAGACTCAGGAACCAGCAAGTTCTGGTTCTGTAACTCCAATAACTTCGCAAAAACTGCAACCAAAGGAGCAGTGTTATATGTGCAGGCCTCAGTCTGCATGTAATTATTCCTCCGATCCTCAAACTTATCTTCAAAATCAGGACCTCCAACCAGAGCCCCAACAACAACATTCGGGTTAGGTCCTTCATTACTGTACCAATTGTCATACCCTTGTGTGCATCCTATAAATCCTTTATTCTCTCTGTAGGACACCATTGATGCCCCTCTGTGATGAACTCTTTTGGGGTAGTTAGTCCCATAACCCACCAAGTAGCTCATGTTCATGGGGTTAGAGCCCAGAATGTAATCAATCTGTGACTTGGCAAAACCCAGAATTTCTTCAGGGCTTATGGTTACTCCATTGTTGCAGGTGAGTTTCTGCTTTGTGTTGTTAAGGAAGTCAGAGTATATAGTGAGAAGAAATGTTGCTGTTGAGACGTATTGCATGTTGTTCCATTGACGAACGTAGAGTAATCCTGCAGGGGTTAGGCCCACGTTGTTGTTGCTGCCATTGTTCTTGTTCAGACATGAACACATGAAGAACTCTGCTTTTGATCTGTATTGTTGAAGCGTGTCCGCATGCACCTTGTGTTTTTCTTCAACCAGAAACTGCAAAATGATTAATAAATGAAGCAATGTCATAAATGAATACTCATAATCTTTTATATAGAGAGCATATAGCTCTTTTTCATGTCTTCTCTTTCAACTGGTCCATTTTGTCGTCTCCTTGTCTTTGACTGCTAGCTACCATGAATTTTTTAATACTTGGGTGGTTTTAATGATTCAAGTATATATTCAAAAAATTACTCATAATATGAAGTACTTGTTTTCTAATATATATCTCACTCAATGGTTGACATATGAATCATAATGTTAGGGGGGAAAGGCATGAGGTCTAACATTATTGAACTCCCTGCTTTATGTCTCTCTAATCTAATGTGGTAGCTATCAATGTTCAAGTGTTATATTGGTGAAGACTGAAAATCCCTACTACATGTCATGTGTTTAAACCTAACATACCTTACCAATAATATGGTAGATCATAATGACTCGTGTTATTAAGAAAAAGAGTAGAGCCGAATTCAGACTTCAAATGTCTTTTCAAGCCCAACTGTCACAAAGAAAGGGTCCAACCCAATTAAAAAGAAGACCAAGACTTTTAGCAATTATTATGGACCATATGGGCTTTCTCAAAATTATGGACTGGATTAGCCATCCACAGATACTTCAAAAGAATCTTAATTAACCTCACATTTAGTTGTTAGAAAGTTAGGTGTCAGGACCAAGGCATGTGAGGGCCATGTGTATCAATCTTCTGAACTCTTATGAGCATCATTTTGCACTACCACTAAAGATCATCTTTGACATGGGAAGGTGATCCTCTGAAGTTAAAGATCCCCTGCCTAAAGTTCACATGTCTACTTTAAAAAAGATGGAAGAAAGACAATGCAAATTCACCAACCTCACCAAATTCAAACTTCAGGATCCTCATCATGTTAAGCCGAAATTAGATTGTTAACTATGCACACCCCAACTAATTGGACAGGAGTTATATCTTCACATGAGTTTAGAATCAAGAGATACAAAATGCAGGTGAGTAAAAATAGATTCTATCACTCTCTATTGTTTTAATTTCAATTAAGACAAAAATAAAAAATAAAAACAAAGTAGCTTGCTATGCCCCAGCAGGAGACAGAGTTATCTGTTGAGGTGGGGCACGCAATTTCAATCTCCCTGCCTCATGATACGGGGGTCAAGATATATATGCCCATCAGATAAGCAATTAGTGGACTCAATTATTACCATTTTGACATTTTCACATCATCGTATATTGATACATATCTACCTATATTCATTAAAATATAATCAACTTTTAATGTACTTTCGTAATAAATATAATAAATGATACATAGATGTTCAAGGACTAGTGTGAGTTGGGATGAAAATATTAATCACATTCTCTTGCAACTAACTTTAACTAAAATTTAATATAATAGTTTTTGAGTTCATATTAATTAACCAGATATAATATGATTTTATTAAAAAAACAGAAAGGTATAAATTGAACCGACTAAACTTCTCTCACAAATAAGTAAAGGCTGAGAAAATAAATAGCTAAATAACTTTAACATGGTAGAAAACCTGAATCATGTGTAAGAAATATTAATTGGTAACTTTACCTTGAAAAGTACAAAAAAATATTAATAAATGGTTCGTTCCCACTATTGATAATTGGACTTTTGGCTCAGCCATGAGCCTGACCACTTTAATTGTACTGTCATGCGAAGAATCAGCGGCACATGGCTATGAGCTTGATTACACTTTTTTTTTAGTTTTAACCTCCGCAGATAAATATATGCCTTAATTTGTGCACACTCCATGTATGACCTTTACAAACCAAGTGTGAAGATGACAAGATTTAAAGATTTAGTCCATCATCAATGTTTGAATTCGTGAGAGAAATGAGGCACTTACGGGTTAAAAGACAAAAACCAGTTTGGAAAATCAAATTAAAGCAGAGGACATTGTGGACCATTATGTTTTGACCCCTTTTAAGGCATTTAGACGGAGACAGTTATTGGACAACAGAGAGTGATTCAAGGCAACTTTACCCTCAATTTTTTTTTCTAAGATTCAAATTTGAAAAGAGACTGATACAGAGAGAAACAGAGTTCAAATTTTTTTTTCCCATACCTTTGATGCTAAGACTTGAAGGCCAGCATATTTCACGTCCCAGCTGAATTCAGTGATGGCCCAACCAATGCCACCGAAGCTATGAGCATTAGAAATGACGTACTCAAGATACTGCTTGTTGTCGGTGGCTTTGTAAAGCCACATGGCTGCCCACAAAAGCTCGTCCATGTATCCACTCACCGACGCATAGTAGCTCTTCACTACTCCAACACTAACATCATACTTTCCCCTATATTTGTCCCCAAACTCAAACAACTATACACACACAAAAAAAAGGCATATTACGCTTCAAGAATTGAGATCCCATAACGTTCTCTGTATAATTTATGGAGAAAAATACAACGAGTTTGAGCCTCTAATGGAGCTCGTTAACCAGAATAGTGGGTCTCAAATTTGTCTTTGTTTCACTAAAATTTAAACTAGAGAACTTTGGATTTTCCCGATTCAAATGTTATATTCATAAAAGTGGCAGTCCAGGTTCGGCAGAAGCACATTTCTGTATACAGAACAAATCAAGATTCAAGAACTTGAGCCTAATTTACCTCTTGGGCATGGTGCAAAAGTAGGTGAGAGTAATGTGGGTTTGTTTCTCTGAACACTATTGAGGCGGCAGCCATGGCTGCTGCTGTTTCTCCGGCCAGATCTGAACCTGGATTTTGTTCATCCACCTTGTAAGCTTGCCGTGATGTTGTCATGTCCTCTGGGCGTTGCCAGCAATAGTGATCAGTGTCTCCATCACCCACCTGACACACAGCCATTATCATGTGAGACTCTGAAATATCTCTGATAATCAATTTCTAGTTGAACACCAATTAGTTATGAAATTGCGTGAGGAAGAATTCAAAATTCTAAAAATGTGTACGTATGAATTCATCTACCTCTGCCCATAACACATTCGGGTTAGTGTGAGCCTTGATGAAGTAATCAGTTCCCCATTTGATTGCCTCCATTGTGTGTTCCAATTCACCGGCTTCTGCAATCTGTTCTCTATACTCTCTAGCACCCCATGAGAGCATAGTGACGGTGAACGCCATTGGAAGCCCAAATTTGACATGATCACCAGCGTCATAATACCCACCCACCAAATCCACCTGCACAAAAACGAACCATCTTCAATTTCTGAAAACATTTGCCATACGAAAAAAGCTAAACCACAGAATTCGACGAAATTTAGGGAAATGGGCGTCAGAAATTTTAACTAACCCCTTGTTCAAGACCGTCGGTGAGGCCAGAATGGTCCCGCCAAGAAACCCGCTGGTTGTACGGTAGCCTCCCGGAACGCTGTGCTTCGAAGTAGAGAAGGCTTTTGGACAGAGCATCGGCATAATCAAAACCTTGAACAGTATAGCTAATAGTGTAGACAATGAGGAAGAGGAAGCAAAACCAGCAATGCTGAAAAAATGCAAGCTGATTTTTCTCCTCCATTGATTGATGTCCCTTCTCTCCTAAACAGATAACTTTATTTCTTGTTTTAGGAGCGAAGGGAAAATTGGCAAAAACTGAGGCCCCTTCGCTCAGCTCACGAAGTGGTTTGAAATAGCCTTGAAAAGCTTTGAGTTGCGTCAATGGCTATAGGTTCCACTTTTGTGTAAGAGCCTCACATGAATGTGAAACTCTTTCCCTAGCTAGCCATATTTCTTTTGCACAGAAGCGTGATTTGTGCGAAGCTTTGATGTCTCTCTCACTAGCACAATTCTCTCTCTCTCTCTCTCTCTTCTGTGCCTAATGAGGAAAACCGCCTCTAATGTGGGAAGTCTGCTCACTGCAATTTCAAAGTGCCTTTTCCCTCTATTTATGGCCAAAATTTTGCATGTTTAAACTTTGCAAGACGGAAATTAGTTCCTAGTGTATATTTTTTTTAAAATTATTATTAACAATATAACTTATAAAGTATGGATCACAATTTAGTTAACATTAATAGTCTTGTTTATTTATTTAATTTAGAGGGTACAATATGCATACAAAACTAAAAAAGATATCTAGTTTCCCACTTTAAAGAAGAGACAAAATTTGTTTATTTGCTTAAATTATACAGAATTTTTCTTTAATTATATATTATTTTCATTGAATTTCGAGTGTGTGCAATATTTACTTATACCTCAAATTTCATTTATTCTACGCAATTTGATCTTTGAATTTTGGGTTAAGTTTATTATGAAGTACTCCCTCCGGTCTTAATTATAAGAGTTAGTTGACTTTTTTGGAGAGATTAAGGAAACTAATTAAATTACTTTAGAATATTTTTATTTTTATTTTTTTTTCAAAATAGAGTAATTAATTTGACTAATAAACGAATATATACTATAAGAATACACAACAAATGAAATGATTAAGTAACTTATTTAACTTCCTTAATCTCTCCAAAGAAAGTCAACTTGCTCTTATAAGTAAGACCAGAGATAATATTATTGAATTAGATTGATATGGAAAAATCTGTCTTTAAAATAATTCATTTGAAAAAAAATAAAATAGTTTAGACAGATATACCAAAAAAATAGTTTTTAGACAAAAGTTTGGATCCCTTGAGGAATCTTCATTTCATTCATTTATCAAATTTAAAGAAGTTAGTTAATATGATATGTACTCCATTCGGTCCTAATTATAGGACATACTTAACCGATTTTTGAAAATTAAGGAGATGAGTTGAATTAGTTAATTTTACTCATTTTTCTAAGATACCCTTATATAAATTTAAAGTGATATAAATAAAAGTGAATTATTAGCCCCTGCCACATACCTCTCCAACTTCAAATTTTCATTTCCACATGCTTTCTTATTAAAATAATGGTTTTACTATATATACTTATATGTGTGTATATATACATATACATAATACAAATATCTAAACACACACACGTATTTACACACATATATATTGGCAGACACCCACACAAACATATACCCACACAAATATACATATATGTATGCACACACATATACATACATATTTGTGTATATGTCTATATATATTTGTGTGTAGACACACACATATATACATACATATATACACAGACACACACACACATATAGAGACACACACACACAATATATATATATATATATATATATATATATATATATATATATTGGCAAATTAATGTCAGCTGATTAATAAATAAATTAAAATCTAACAATTTAAAAAAATCACTAACTGGACATATATATACTCACCAAACACACGTGAAAGAATAAAATAGGGGTATTTTAAGAAGAAATTAACAATAGTTAAAATTTTGTCTTATAATTAGGATCGAATGGAGTATTTTATAAAACACCATAATCATCTTTCTTAATTCCCTTATTACTTCTCCTTTTTTATTATTATTAACGAAACATCAATAGAGGTAACTTAAAAAAAGATTGACAAATATAAACATTTTATCTTATATTTATAATCAAGATCAACTTACTAAATATGCTTTGTATTAGAGACTTGAGGAAGTATTATATTTTTGTAAGTATTTTTTAGCCATGAGGCTTTTTTTTTTTTTTTAAATCATGGTGGTTCTCAAAGCTCAATCTATCTAAATTTTCTTATATATAAAAAGAAAGCAATACTTCCCCAATATCCTTAATATAGGATCTTAATAACCAATTAAAAAAAATAGTTGATTTAATTATTTGTACAAAAAATATGTATAAGTTTTCTTAAATACTCTCTTTTATCAGAACTACACTTTAATGAGAATCGTCTTAATATGTACACAATCAATAGGAAGGGTTTGAAAAAAAAATACTTATATATGTAGGAGATAAAGTGGTTTGAAGTGTTCCATATTTAGAACAATTTAAAATAAACAATAGAGTATATAACTGGTTCTTATATTTAAGTCTCTGAAAACAATAATAAATGAATACGAAGATGGAGTGGCTGAATGTGCAATGTCTTGTTATTAAAAAAGAAAAACGGCTGAAGGAAGATGACGAGAAAGAATGAGGAAGATATAAAATAAAGAAAACGGAAGAATGAGCAAGTATGATATAGAAAAGGGAATGAATTAAAAGTGAAGAGGTTCGTGAGCCAACATATGTCTTGGAGGGAGGGTTTTGCTAAGTTGGTTTCATAAATGCTTTGACACAATGAGGTTGCTTTGTCACATTTGTGTGTTATTTGTGGAGATACAAAATTACGTCTTTTTGTGGCTAAAGTTGTTCACTCTTTTGGATCAAAAGCAAAGTCCCTTCCTCCTCCTTTTATTGTGTTTCACACGCATTCATTTTAACATCATCCCTTCTTCTTTCTTTTTTTCATACGCATCCGATATCTTAGCCTATCTCTTTTTAACTCGGAAAATTTATCGGAGTCGGACTAATCCAAATTCGTTCTGGGTCAGTTTCTCTAATGAGAAGGAAGAACTACCAATGCCACATGTTCCAAACATTATTGAACTCAAAAGGGTAATAGTCCTTGTGCAACTACTTGTTAGGAGTGACAAGTGAAGGATTATTCATAAATTCAAGGGGTTCTGTTTTATTATAACAGAATCAAACCACCATCAAGAGTCACAACTCACAAGACTAGTGTCCCTCATAGGCACTTATGGTTTCAAATTAACATGCCCTTTTTTCAATTAAGTCGCATTTGGATGATGGGGTTCACAATCTTGAAAACAATAAGTTGTATGTATCTAACGAGTCTATGTACAACACCAACTTGTGTAAATTCAAACATGCCCTTTTTATGTTAACATCATTGGTAAATAAATGACCTTGTTGGTAGTTTATAAATATTGAGCTTGGTACAAATTATTAGTATTGGACATTTTTTATGCTTATAACTTATGGATAGTGATCTGACTTTTATATGTTTTTATATCATATATATGGTGATGATTACATGTTCATTTACAGCTTTAAAAACTGAGTTCAAAGATGACATAGTTTAGTATGACACTATAAATTCATTTTTCTTTTTCTTTTTTTTTATACATCATGGTAGGGGAGGAGGTAGGGTTCGAACCCTGGACATTGGGGAGGGAGGCTGGTTAATACTGGCTCCCATGCCACTACGCTACTAAGGCACTGGCTAAATTCATTAATATTAAAAAAAGAGTAAAACTAAACTTCTAAACATGTTCACATTTATTGGATCTATCCATAATGAACAAGAAAATTATATACCTAATAATTTTTTTTTTTAAAAAAAACCCTACTTAGCACTTGGATCAACTGGTAGGAGTAGTTGTTCCATTTTAGTTAGAGGTCTCAAGTTCAAGGCAGAGCTTTCCATCCTTATGGTTTTACCCGACTCGATCTGGATTAATTTGAACCTCAATAAATCCTCTAAATTAAAAAGAGTTAGGTCCAGATATCAAATGTTCATTGAAAAGGGGGGGGGAAAAATAGCAGTGTGTGCCTACATTACACATGGTTCATAGCTCATACTACCCTACCACATGCAATTTCTTCACTATTTCTTCACCTGTCCCTTTTTCTTGCTTTGTCTCTTACACTTGAGAGTTTTTTTTTTTTTTTGGGGCCCGAAAATAACCAGCAATTTCTCCACAATAATTTGATGATAATAACATCCTTTTTTTCCCCTTATTTTACTTGCATTAATTTAATATTATATTTATAAAGGCTAAAGAGCATTTTTACTCTTAAACTATTCTCTCATACGTAAATTTGGTATCCTAAATTATCAAGTACTAAAAATCGTCCCTAAAATATTAAAAAAAAGGTGTAATATTATTCACATTTTGCATATATAACCTATTCTCTTTTTTATTTTTTGATAATAAAATTTTAAGAGAGGGGTTGAGTTCACCACAGTTCAAAGGCAGAGAGGGCATTTGGAGCGCACTCCGTAAGGAATTCAGGACTAAAAGCACACATGCCTCCACTTTAGCTTATGTTACTATTGCTTCATAAACCCCTAGGATGCATCTTTCAGCACCTTAACCAACTCTAAGATCGAATCCTCTCTTTTTAGTAAAAGTGTCCAACCTCACCAGTTGAACTAAGGACCAGCGTTCATATATAACCTATTCTTGACTTGATGCATTATTGTTGTTTGTCTGAGTAAAAGACTAAAGAGAGTGACAAAATCTGAAAAAGACAAAAGCATCGTTGATAATTATTGGATTCTTTAAAACTCTTTATTTCCCTATCTTTTCCGGGTAGGAAATATTGAACCAAAAGTTTTTATTTTTATACGTCACCAAAATGTCCTTCTTGTGCCTCTTCAATTAGGCTAGATATTGCGTAATTAATATTTCAATTAATGTTACTGTAGAAGATTTTGAATATATTCCCGTTTAATCATAATTCTGACTTCTAATTAAGAAAAAAAAAGGGCTTAATATTTCTGCAGTTGTGGCAGAAAAAGGAATCTGCAGCAAAATAAAACGGCTTCGTTTCTTCTACTTTTGTATAAAACCTAAGACATTAAAAAACTCTCCGCCTTCGGTGAAGAATAGAGAAGAAACACAGAGAGCAAGGGAGAGAGGATCTAAGCGGGATGACGTGGGGGAAGCAGTAGATCAAGGCACAGAGAAGAAGCACTGAGAAGAATCAGAAACCGAAGGGGTCGCAGCTTGAGGCCTGAGCGGTAGGGCTAAAAGTCATCTATCCCATCTGCAAGGTCCAACTTGCGAATCAAAACCAAGTTGTGGATGATTATGGATCCAAACATCTGAAGGAAAAACCTCCTTCATTGTCCAGCTGAATTACTATATAGTCTTCGGAGCATATCCTACTATAAGTGCTTTGCTAGGTGTGCTTCCCATGCTCATGTATCAGTCTGTGTATATTGAATCAGTTGAACCAGATTACACGACGTCGTTTTGACTTTGTTGCAGAAAAATTTTTCTACAGTAAATGCAGAAATGATTTTCCCAAAAAAAAATTAAAGCATCGATATATTATTGAAAAATTTCCGACAAAGTTTGTCTCTTTTTTCTTTTCATGATCGACATATCTGATACTCTTTTCGGTCCAAAATATAAGATATAGTTGACTTTTTTAAAAATTAAAGAAACTAATTAAATTACTTTAAAGTATATAAATTTATCATTTTTCTGCTAAATTATTTCGCCTAATTCATAAACTAACATATAGTTTAAGGATATACAACATATAATATGACTAAGTAACTTATCTTGCTTCCTTAGTCTCTCCAAAAATATCAATTATGTCTCATATTTAAGACTGAAGGGAGTATGAGATATCACTAACAAATCCAAATTCGACCATGATATGGCTATTTAACCTGGTGGTGGATTTGACCATGATCAAGCCTAATTGGAGCAGCTGATCTCCAACATATATAAACTTAAGAGTAAAGCTCGCAACATTGATGTAAGCTCGTATCGTGAACTCCAATTATAAATTCGTAAGAATTCTTTTATCATTAAATAGGTATTTAAATGCATATATATACTTAAATAATTAAAATATAAAAAATGGAAATAATTTAATTTAAATATATTTTAAATCTAAATAATTAAAATTAAATACATCAACATTTATAATGTACCATACTTAGCAAATAAATTTATATAAAATTTATGAATAAAGCTATTGAGTATAATGAAATTAAAAAGGTTAATATCTTGTTAATTCAGAAGAGTTTATCGAAAAATATATAAATGATAAATTCAGAAAGTCAACTCGTAAATTTAGCAATAATGCTAAGAGTTTATCAACACCCCTTACCATTGTTGTCAAACTCGCGAACTGACTCTCCGAGTTTACCATTTTTACGCTTCTAGCTTACAAAAATAAGTCGAGTCAGTGGTAAACTCGTGCTAGTTGTAAACTCGGTTAAATTCACGAGTTTATGTACTGAATTTACCGTTTTTACGTTTCTAGCCTACAAAACCGTGTTAATTTACTCTTAAATTTGTATTAACTTTTTTTATTTGATCATAATCAGCGGTTTTATATAGAAATTTTATAGAAATTTCTTTATTAAATATGATAAATGATGAATATTGATGAATTTAATTTCAATTATTTGGATTTAAAATATATTTAAATCAATGGTTGTCATTTTTATATTTTAATTATTTAATTATACACTAGTAATATCTATTTAATAATAAAAGTAAACTCTTACGAGTATACGATACGAGTTTACGTTACTGTCACGAGTTTACTTAAACTCGTAAGTTTGACAACCTTGCCCCTTACACCACAATTAACATTTGCTCGTAATTATCTTGTTAATTCAACCAAGGTACGATGTACGAATAACGAAAAAATCTTCTTAATAGTAAATTATTAGTATTTATAGTTCAAATGATGGCCGTTTGGCTTTTGTTATCGTTAAGCTCGGTTACGGAGAAAAATATTGTTAAGGGGGTTTTATTCTTTTACATACACTCACATAATTCGATCAACTTGATTCAAATTAGTAGATGAAATCTAGTGCAAAGTTCAAAAACCAATTAACATATAAAATTATAAATAACATTCTGCCAAATTGACATCCTATATCTATTATTGTTAATTAGGTAATAATATACATATATAAATTATTAATGTCGAATTCCTAATGAAATAATTGATTAATCAATGATGAAGAGTCACATACTCACATGTGCACATATTTAAAATTGCACGTTTCAATTTGTTACAAAAAATTTAGGGAGAATTATAATAAAGGACTTAAGAAAAATAATATTTATTAAGAAAGACCATAAAAAATGGTAATTATTTTGAAGGACCAAAAATTAAAATATTAATATAAAGAGACTAAATTGCCCTTGGTTCTACAAATTTTTACATAAAGATGAGAAATGAAAAAAATGTTTCGGAACAATAATATATGGCATCCTTTTTTTTGGAATGAAATATCTAATTAATAATTTAAAAAAAACTACAGGTCAATGTTTGCGAACCTTTTTTATTTTTGGAACAATAATATATGACAACCTTCCATTCCATATAAAGACCCTAATTTGCATATTCTAGATTCTGATTTAATCTCTATTTATCATTTTCAATCAATCACCTCAGATTCTGATTTAATTAGAGATAATACAGGAAATTTGACCAAGGGCAATTTAGTCTCTTTATATTAATGTTTTAATTTTTGGTCCTTCAAAATAATTATTATTTTTATGGTCCTTCTTAATAAATATTATTTTTCTTAGGTCCTTTATTATAATTCTCCCTAAAATTTAAATTTGTTAAAATAAGAAAAATAATGTGCCAAAAAGGGAGAAAGACAACAAATTAAACGTTCAATGTTATTTATTACAGAATGTTAAATAAATTTCAAACTATTCTTAATATAGAAAAATTTAATTGCATTCATATATGAATTTGTTCAAATTAAAATAATTACATACAATACCCCTGTCTCTTTCCATAGCATTCAATTAATTTAGATGGAACTCTACAACCGACACTTTGATATTATTCTTGGACTTGAATTTCAAATTTCAAATTTCTTGGACTTTACATTAATTTTCTTCCCGTACGTGCATGAAATTTTAGATCCTTCAATTTTGACATGTGCAACTTAAAAGTTTTAAAAATAAAATGTTAATTTTAGATGAAAAAGAGGTACGTTAGTGATATAAGTACTCCATAATTTATCATATATATTTTTTCATTACATTTATTTAAGACTTATTTTTTATACATTTTATCCTTATAATTTTAGACTGTAATGACCTGCTTTCTATGAAATATTCATAGCCAAATTATTAAAAAAATTATGATAAATTTTGTGAGATCAAGATTTTTTTTTTTTTTTACGAACATGATATTTTTAACATATATACACGCACACACATATAAAATAAAATCACATAGACAGCCATCACTGTCAAAATCGTTTGAATATGACCAATATAGGATCTTCATCCTGCAATGTGCACCATCGAAAGATGTCAATTTATTTTGGAACGTAACATGTGACATCTTAAAATAATATCTAAACTAATGATTCATATTAAATATTAATTATCCTCAAATAATTTAGTATTTAACATTTTTTTTTAAGAGAGTAAAGTTATTGCTTCTGCTTTTCAAAAAATATAAGTAGCTTGGAAAGTAACAAACTTAAAGCATCCTTAAAAACAGTAAGTTATGTCTTTGCAAAACATTATCAAGAACTAGTGGTAATTTCAATCACTTAAATAAAATTAAAGTTCATGCTTAGATCTTCTTTTTTTTTAAAGAAAATTTTACTAGTAATTATTTGAATTTGAGAAGAGATATGATAGGGCAAAATTTAAAGCCTAAAAAACTCCGCAAGTGCACGGGTCGTATCAAGTAATAAAGTGATAAGAAAAGTATCGTTCCCACGAGGACTTGGTATCACAAACTTCAGTTAAGCATTGATTTCACAATTTCATTTAAGTTGAGAAGACCAAATTGAATTTAATTAAGAAAAAGAAATTAAAACTAAAATAAAAATAAGAAAAGTACCACAATAATCAAATGAGCAACCTAGAGTCACTAATCCCTTATTTGTTTCCTAGATTTTATTCCCACTAAATTAACTTTGACTAAATTTAATCAGCTAATCTAGAGTATTAATGTTTATAAATGTCTGTCAGTCCACTTATACACCTACCTTAAATAATTATGCAATGTCTCACACAATTAATTAAGATGCAATTCAAATCGGGCTCACTCTAATTTGACTATGCGGAGCTTCTAGGTATATGTCTATCCTAGACGCAAATTAGATTAAAACCTAATTTCTTTATTAGATTTAAACCTAATTCCACATTATTTAATCCCAAGGTCAATTTAGGATTCCCTCTTTCAAGTCCAACCCTAAATCCCCAAAACATGTTCAATGGTGATCAGTCAATAAGCAATAACAATGAACACAGGATTAAATAAACTGAAATAAAATTAAGCAAAACTAACAAGTGGGAATAATCTCTAAAACCCAAACAAGTTCATAGATTCTCTAGGTTGCAAAACAAACTAGCCACACATGGCTTTATTCAAATCCATAAAAAAAGATGAAAATTCAGGTTCAAAGAAGAAGAAGAAGAGAGAGGAAAGAAAATTTCTTCGTCGCCTCCACAGTCCTTCCGTCCTTCCGTGGAAATGATGAAGAGAACCGAAACGCTCAGCCTCTACTTCTCTGCTTCTTTGTCCTTTCCTTTTCGTTCTGCGTCTCCCGATCTTTCTGCTCCGTCTTCCTTTTGCTTGTCTCTACTTCCTTATTTATAATAATTTAGATCTTGGGTCATTGATTCTCTTTCACTTATTACAAAGATATCTCATATCTTGTAATTTACTCCATCAGATCACACAATTGATTTTGTTTCTATTTTTCTTGCATGAGACCACTGAATTTGACTGATTGCATATCCTCTTATTGCCTTTTCTACTTCATTCCAAATCAGCTAATATTTCCTGCACAATAAAAATAGGATATGAGTAGATTTTATGTCGATTTATTCTTTGATCCCAAGTTTCACTCAATTATGGAAACGTTCATAAAAGATAATTAAATAGGTATATAATATCAATAATTACAATCAAATCTCATAAAATATACACCTATTTAATCATAAAATATATACTCATCAAGATGAAATGGAATATCAAAGGCAGAGAGGTTTCAAGGAAACATAGAATAAGGTCTCATGATGGGTCTTGATTACACCAATCAACTCAAGGTTGGTAGCTTGCACTATCATTAGCATCATAATCATAGTACAAATAAATTAATTAATCATTTTAATAATAAATTAATTGGGGAACATAATTATTATGGCTGACTAGCCATGATATAGCAGTGACTAATAAACATGCTCCAAGAGTTTAATTCCCCATGCATATTGTAGCATAAAGTGAAAAGGCCTTTCTTTTACGTACAAATATATTATATTACTACATTTTTTAAATACTATTCCATTGATAATTTCAAAAATATGTTTTTTTTCATATCTTCTTTTTGACTTCTCACCATATCAAGGAGTGCATGCATTATTCAATCATTAATTATTTCCTCTCTTTTTGCCTTGTGATCTTTGATGTTGTATAGAGCTTGAAAAATAAATCACAACTTTTAAAACTTATATATGCATATAGTATATATTGCAAATATATATATACACACACGCACACATGAAACTATGAATAGTATAAACGTGTGGATATTCTCTTCTCTCCCTTGGTGAATCTGCTGTATAAACGTTTGGATATTCAGCAAGTCAATGAATTTCAGATACAGCTGAATTCCTTCATATACTAGAGTGTGTGTGGACACAAATTAAATTATATAGTTCGGGAGGTTGAAAAGCTTGATAATTGCTGCTTTTTATTTCGCCAATGAGATTTTGAAACATCAGAAAATAAAGGACATCATATATAGTTTGTTAGGTTTTAGGGAAAATCCTTTTCAAGGCCCATATTAACAAAAAAATATTCCAGAAAAGGCCCCAAAATTCTTGATTGTAATTTTTAGAATCTTTAGGCATTTTCTAGAATTTTCAGATTTTTGAGGCTTTTTCTAGAATTTTTTTAATAAAAAGAGCCCTGACAATGATTTTCCCTAGGTTTTATGGCAGAAATTTGAAAACTACAACTAGCTAGTACTACATATGGTCCTAAGATAACACTCGTGTGACTTTTTTTTAAGAGATTAAGAAAGTTAAATAAGTTATTTAATCAAATTATATATTGTGTATGATTAAATTGTATATCAGTTTATAAGTTAGACAAATCAGTTTGAAGGAAAATAAATTTAATTATTAGTTTCTTTAATCTCCTCAAAAAAAATCATCTAGGTTTTATATTAAACACTGGAGATTGCATTGTGTGTGTTGATCATAGATAATCATATATGTGAGAAGGGAATTAAATTTGAAAGAGGGGAAAAAAAGATTGCATAATAACACGGAAAACATGTAATTTGTTATAAGCACAATCGAAAGTTTTGAATTTGTTGGAATACAATATTAAAGATAACTCTTGTAAGTTGTAACTGAGGGCTTTGTACGTAGATTAGTGGTGGGAAAGCTACTCCATAAGTGAGATCGAGGGCACAGATTCGATGTTATTAGTCTTGCCTTTTTTAAAAATAAAAATAAAAAATAATAATGACTCCTATAGATGATTTAATTGTTAATGATAAATCTAAATAAAATGAACATGCTTTTTTTTTTTCCTTCATGGGCTGTCAGCACAGATCTAAAGAATAACTAGTGGGGATATTTCATTAATGAGTGATATCTCAGAATATATGATGAACGTGGGAGTCAAATCCAAGATGATCAAGTGCAAAATACGTTTCAGAATAGATAGATATATAGAATCCGCTTAATTATTGAAGCAGATGAGAAACGAGTGGTGCACTGCAGTGTTAGTTTAATAATTAAATAAAGAGTTTAATGTTTCTATTTTTACATATAAATATTTTTTTTATCATATTCATATAAAAGTGAGTGAGTCTCATTTTAAAGAAAAGAGAGAGACAATATTAGTGGGACCTATTCACTTTTATGAGAGTGTAACGGAAAATATTATCCTGCAGAAAAAATAGAAACATTAAACTCTTAACTAAATAAGAAACGTGAGTATTATCCTTTCATTACCTCTGATTTTAAATATAAGATAAAGTTAATTTTTTGGAGAAATTAATGAAGCTAATTAAATTATTTTGGCATATTTTTATTTTCTTCTCTAAACTAATTAGTTTGACTAATAAATTAATATTTAATCTAAAGATACATAATATATGTCATAATTAAGTAACATGTTTAGTTTCCTTAATATTTTTTTAAAAGAATCAATTCTGTGGACAAAAGAAAATATTAAAAAAGTTGAAAAGTGAAGAGTTGGGATGTAGGGGATTCCGAAATAGTGGTGTGTGTCGGTGTGAGACAGTGAGAGAGTGTGGATGGAATTTGGTGATTTTCTTTGCGAATTTCTAGAGGTCCTCTATTTGCGTTCTGTGGATTTGTGGCCACCCATCTGATCTGATCCCCCATTTTTGTGGGCTGCTCTTCTGGAACGTGGACCCTTCTTCTTCTTCTTTTTTATTAATCCACAGATATTATGTGTTATTGACAAACCCCTCGTCCTTAGGTTTAACTGACGTGGGAATCGTTCTTCCTCACTTTAAGAGAGGGGGTTTGATCCCTACATCGGTTAAGGTGCTGGAGGAGGCATCCTAAGGGTTTAGGAAACAGTGATAATGCTGGTAGAGGTGGAGGCATGTATATTCTCTGACCAGTATCCCATATGAACTGGGCTCCAAGTGCTCTGCTCTTGGACTGTGGGTGAGCCCAACTCATTTCCTAAAATTCTTATATGAAAAAAAAAACAAAAACAAAAATGTGTTACTGACAACCGACTAATTCAATCAGTGATAATGTAGGCTCACAATGGGAGAAGCTCGCTATCTCTAACTAATTATCGTGACTGCATGCAAGAACGAACACTCAGTTTTATTTTTAAAAAAAAGTTTCGGCAATATTATTAATGTGTTAGTCCATAGTCCTTACATTTTCACTGAATTTTGAATCATGTTCCTATAGTTTTTCCCTTTTTATTATGTCCTTATTGTCTTCTAAATTTTAGTAGGAGTTCTTCCTTTTATTTTTTATTTTTGATACAACGGATTAAAAAAATGCATACAAAAACTAAGCCTAAGGAACAATTATATAATTAAGAAGCTCTGATGGAGCCTCTGGACTTAAAATGTTCAGGCTTACAGTTTTATTAAGAGCTCTTTTTGCAAGAAAATCTACAACATATATAGTTAAGGTGTCTATTCAGAACTTGAAATTCAACTTGCCAGCTTCTTCCCAAAGAGTTCTTCAATTATTGACATTGTTTGTTTAGGATAACATGGGCTGAGTTGGCGCACATCTTCATTATTAATTAGTTCTTGGGGGTTTTGATTTCTAATGTGAACGACCGTAGTGGTTGCTTTGAAACCGTACTTGTTGGTCTTGGAACTTGGAAGAGTTTCTCATGGTGACGAAGGTAGCAAAGAGAGGATGGAAGAATGGGAGCCAGTAGTAAGAGGAGAGTTGGGAGGTGTGATTGGAAAAGTCTGGCAATCAAGTCGGTGGAACCACTTTTCCTACCTATCCCAAGATAGGTAGAGAGAGCTCCTCTTATCTGAACCGTTCAGATAGAATCTGAACGGTCCAAATTTATTTATTTTTTTACTTTTGATTTTTTAAAAATAATTATTTTAATGGGTAAAAAATCTAAAATAAAGATAATTTTTCAACTAACATATTTTCAAAAAAATAATTTTTTCATTTAAAATTGACAGTTAAAAATAAATAAATTAGGACCATCCAGATCAAATCTGGACGATCCAGATCTGGAGGAGCTCTCCCTACCTATCTCAAGATAGGTGGGGAAAGTGATTCCATTTGAAGAGGAAGGTACAGTTGTAGCTGAAACGTAAGAAAAGAGAGAGAGAGAGAGTGAAGAGTTTGAGATATGTGTTTGAATTAGTTTTTGAAAAATAACTTTTAATATTTATAAAAGAAGTATGTAAAATAAGTTTTGTCTCAACTTGAGTTTTTGAAACTAACGTTTGAATGGTATCTAAACATTCAAACAAACAATGTCAATAACAGAGAGCCTCCTAGTAAAACTGAGTAAACAATAAGTATTTAATTGGATGAAACGGTAAGGATCAACAGATTAATTTTTTCAAAAATTTATTAGGGAGACTCACGCGCTCAACCAACACATACTCACTTTTGGGCTCACTCTCACAACCTCCCATTTTAGGGAGTGTACAGTGATGAGTAGTTGTCCCTCGTGGGCTTTTAGCTCATATGTTACATTCTCAATGTCAAATTATGAGTGTATAGCCAATATGAGTTGGCATAGATGGTAAGAGATTCAGGATTAGGCCCTTGGGTCATGGGTTCGATCCCCTCTGCCGTCGCTGGGACTCCTTTAGTAAGTGATCTCGTAAGTCCCCAGTAAGTGCTCATAGAGCCCGGGGCCGTGCCCTGGCCTTGGTAGGGGGACTGATACCGAACCCTCCAAAACTTTTTCTTAACCAAAAAAAAAAAATTATGGGTGTATACTAAATAAGTGACCTGCTCTTTTGGTCCTATTTATGAGATGAAGAGAGGGAATGAATTTTTAGTCATATTTATAAGGCATGTCATTAAATTTTGAACAAAAAATAATTTTAAAAGTGTAAAATCCTAAATCAGATATTTCTCATAAAATGAGTTGTAAATTACTTATCAAGTCTCGTCCTTACCTTATCAATTTTTGATAACAAACTTAATTTGGGAGTTTGCAATTTCAAAGTTCTTTTTCTGTCATTTTCCCTTAAATATTTTGTACAAATATACAATTTTATCATTCATTTATTATGGTGTAGACTTTGTCTTCATAGCAATTGATCTATATTAAATAGGGATAAAATAGAAAAGCTATTCAATTTTAAAGCAGGGTTAATGACATTTAAGGTTTTTTGAATCTACTTGAAATATGTTAGAAATGCTTTAAAATAGGAGTTGATAAATATTTATTATCTTAGGGTATTAGTGACTACTGGTATTACTGAATAAGTTAAATACAATTCTTACACAGTTACATGATTGTCCATAGAATTCCAAGAAGAAAGTTGTAAGTTGGATTTCACTTATATTCTTAGGCCTATTAGTCACTGTTTCCACTAAAAAAACTGCGGCAGAAGACATTTTTGACAAAATTACGAACGGAATTCTATCGGTAATTTTCAACAGAATTATTTACGTCGGTAATCCTATCCTTGATCTGAAGTTTTTTTTTTTGGTAGTATTTTATATTAAAAAAAAACATGTCACATTAGCTTAGTTAACTTCTATAATCTTATCAAATTAAGAATGAGGAAAAGGTATAATCACTATCGAGCAGTTGAAAATCATCTGTTCTCTTTGCTCTCTTTAACTTGATTCAGAATCACGTACCATCCTCTTTAAATTATGGCTTCCTTGAGAACAAGAGTCTTTCTGCTTCTGCTGCAAGTTAGAGGGAATTTTGGAGAAGACCAAGAATGTGCAGAGGATTAATTAGATTTTATCATATGAAAGATCTTGAAGCAGATGATCAGTATCTTCATGTCCATACATAAAGGTGAGATACGACCTGGTTATTGCTAGCAACTTAATTCTGAATTCTGAAACAAGAGATCGGATCGGTCACTGTTTGCAGCTTCAAAAGCGAAGCCGCCGTTAACCGTGATCGACGTGGCTGGCTCCCACTATTCAGCAGCCGTCGGCCCAGGTACCGACGATCCTCACTATATCTCCAAATTCGAAGCTTCTTGCCTTTTCTATCAGTAAAACCAAACCATGTTGCGTCAATTCACGGCTTTAATTGTAAGCTCAAAGTTTCAGCGGCGAAGAAGCTTCCGGAGTCACAGGCTGGCCGGTAGCCAAGGTCCAACACTGTTTGTCACTGCTCAAACAATAATTTGTCGGAATATTTACTCTTTGAGTTTGAGTTATGAATGCTTCAGATGAAGGAAAACTCTAAACTCAGTAAACGGGTGATGAAAAATCTGATTTGAGAAGGTTACCTATGCTTTTCCTCACGTTCTGATTGCTTCAATGGCGAATTTCGCATTTGGATATCATATTGGCTCAGTTTTTTTCCTCCTTCATTTATAGTCTCTCTTATTAAGTTTTAAAAATGAAATATTAATTTTAGGTGAAAAAAAAAAAGTTACGTTAGGTAGGAACTGGATTCCCTACCTATATAGATAGGGAGAGCTTGTCTCCCTGGACCATCCAGATCTAATCTGGACGGTTCAGATCTTATTTTTTTTTTACTTTCTATTTTTTTGAAAAAAATTATTTTAATGGGTACAGAATCTAAAATAAAGATAATTTCTCAACTAACATTTTTTCAAAAAATGATTTTTTGGTTCAAAAAGTAACAGTTTAAAAAAATAAAATCTGGACCGTCTAGATTACATCTGGATGGCCCAAATGGGCCAAGCTTTTGGTACCTATCCAAAGGATATGCACCAAAACTGGTTCTAGTGATATACGTACTCCATAATTTGTCGTATATAATTCATCTCGGGGCAGCATTAATAAAATTTCATTCTTTTTTTTTACAATTTTGTTGTTGCGTAGTATGGAAAAAAATTTTAAAAAAACATAAGTACACACATATATATAAAAGTTATTTTTTTATACATTTTATCCATATAATTTTATACTATAATAACTTGTTTGCTGTGAAATATTCATATTCAAATTATTAAAACCTTATAATACATTTTGTAAGATCAAGATTTTATTTTTTTGTGAAAAAAAATTTTAAAATAGTATTAGTAATAACTTGAATTTGAGAAGAAGTGAAATGAGAAATAAAAGGTACAGAGGTTTCAAGGCAACATAGAAGAAGGTCTCATGATGGGTCTTGATTACACCAATCAACTCAAAGTTGGTAGCGTGCATCACTATCATCAGCATCATAATTATAGTAAAAAGAAATTGATTAATCATTTTAATAGTAAATTAAATAGGGAACATAATTATTATGGCTGACTAGCTATGCTATAGCAGTGACTACATAAACATGCTCCAAGACTTTAATTCCCCATGCATATTATATTGTAGCCTAAAGTGAAAAGCATTTCTTGAGCAAAAAATAAAGTGAAAAGCATTTTGGAGTATTTTACTAATTTTTTAAATACTATTCCATTAATAATCGAAAACTATATATATATATATATATATATATATTTGCATATATTCTTTTTTGACTTATCACCATCATCGAGGAGTACATGCATTATTCAATCATTAATAAAATAACCAAGCAAGCATGCACCTTTTTTTTTTTTTTTTGTTCATTGGTTGTGAGCTCAGATCTAAAGAATAAATAGTGGGGAGTTCATTAATGAGTGATATCCCAGAATGATGATGAACGTGGGAATCAAATCCAAGATGATCAAGTGCGAAATACGTTTCTGAACAGATAAAATTCGCTTAATTATTGAAGCAGATAATGAACGAATGGTACACTCCAGTTAAATACTGTGTTTAGTTCTCCCAGCTCAATAAATCTATAAACTGTTCAGCTCTAATTTAGGATGGTTCAGATGATGATCTTTTAAATAAAAAATCATTTTTTTGAAAAATAATAATTAAAATTTTATTTTTTTTTTGTTTTCATTCAATATCCATTAAATTGTTTTTTTTTTTTAAAATATAGACTCTTAAAAATAAATCAAAATTAATGGTCCATATCTGATGGGCACGAGAGAATTCCGAAATAATGGGGAGAGGTGTCGGTGAGAGAGAGAGAGAGCGGATGGAATTTGGTGATATCCTTTGGGAACCCTTTAGAGGCCCTCTATTTGCGCCCTGTGGATTTGTTCCCAACCCATATGGTAACCCCATTTTTTAGGGCTGCTCTTCTGGAACGTGGACCCTTCTTGTGATATCTTGTATTCTCATTTTTGGGAAAATCCACCTTAGAGCCCATATTAGCAGAAAAATGTCGAAAAAAGGTCTAAAAAATGTCATATGTCAAAAAAAGCCCCAGGACATTTTCTGATATTATTTCATAAAACGCTAACAACTAAATCAGTCTCATTAATAACTAAATTAATACCCGTCAACAACTAAATCGTAGCATTAACAGCAATATCCTAACAACAAAATCAGTACCTGCTAACAACTATATCAGTAGCCGTTAACAACTAACATTTTATGAAATAATATTAGAAAATGCCTTGGAGCCTTTTTTCCCATGTAACTTTTTCTTTGGCTTTTTTTGACATTTTATTGCTAATATAGACTCTGAGATAGATTTTCCCCTCTTTTTTTCTTAGAAATGTTTAGAGCCGGCAAAACGGGTCAAGCCTATCGGACCGGCCCGTTAAGCCCTAGCCCTTTAAGGGTCAGACTTGGAAATTGGAGGAGTGAGGTGATGTTTGGCCCTAGAGGGCTAAGGGCTTACACGGGCCGGCCCTAGAGGGCTACGGGCCGGCCCATCGGGTCCTTCAATTTTTTTTTATTCTTTATTTTTAAAAATTGAACACTTGTCGAAGTTGGATCCTTCAATAATTTATATGTATTTTTTATTTGTTATAGAGTTACTTATCCATTTAAGTACAAATACATAATAACTATACTCTAATTTTATGATTTGATTTATTATTTGTTGTAGATATAAAGATTATATGTGTTCATGAAGCCAGAAAAGAAATTCTTGATATTCTTACTCATGAATCAGAGCTTACTACTCAAAGTGAATAACAATTAAATGTCGTTGAAATTGATGATAGTGGCGAAGATGACGACAATAATAGTCATTGTACTAATATCGCTTAGTAGTTAATAGTATGCTTCTTATGTTTTATATGAGTTATTTTTTAATATAATTTGCTTTTGAATATAAATTAGTGACTTTGTTTATTTGTTAGATGATTTATATTGTAATTTATTAATTATATTTCTTTGGAAAAAAAACGGAGGAAAAATAATTAAAATTTGGAATAGTAATTTTCGGGCTCTAGTGCTCTCAAGCCGGGCTTTAAAAAACAGGTGTTTTTCTTACTCTGGGTCTTGGAGGGCCAGCCCTATTAGGCCCTGACCCTTCACGAGCCGGCCCTGATTGACAGCTATAGAAATGTTTCAGTGAAATTAATATGTCAGTCCTCACAGTTTCATTCAATTTTAAATAATGCTTCTATAATTTTTTACCTTTTTATTACGTCCTTATTATCTTGTGAATTTTAGTAGGAGTTCTTCCTTTATTGACATTATATTGTTAGTTTAGGCTGACGTGGGCTGAGTTGGCATACATATTCATTATTACTTCTTGTTCTTGGGGTTTTGATTTCTAAGGTCAACAATGATAGTGTTTGCCTTGAAACCATGCATACTTGATCTTGGAAGAGTTTTCATCGTGATGAAGGTAGCAAAGAGAATGGAATGGGAGCGAGTAAGAGGAAAGTGGGCCGTATGGGTTCGAAAAATTTGGCACTCAAGTGCATTTAAAGGGGAAGGTACCCTAACTACGAAATGCAAGAAGAGAGAGATAAAGCCGAAGGTATTTTTGAGTTAGCGTGTAAAAACATCGTACAAGTCAAAACAAAAGTTCTCACATACTTATTTTATGTACACTAGATTATAGTAAAAAAATAGTTTCTACCGCTAACAAGTACAAAAATATGCACCAACCATCATCTCTTAACATTTTTTTTATTTAAAAATTATTTTAAATAACCATGATTGCAAAACTATTTTTAAAGGAACCAATCATTATTTTAAACAACCACATAGTTTTTCAAATTCATCTCTCTTAATGTTTTTTGAATTGAAATGACTTCTTATCCTAAAATTAAGACCCCGGTCATTCAATAAATTAGACTCACATAATAATAAAAGTTTGGGGGGCATTTTTTATATTTTTAAAACAAATAAATATTTTTTTTTTGGGAATCAAAGGTGAAATGAATAAAATCTTTATTCACTAGATAAAGCGTGTGATTACATCAAAGAAAGTTATTCCCTCCTCCAGTCCTAATTATAAGAGTTAGTTATTTTTTTTGGAGAAGTTAAAAAAGATAATTAAATTATTTTAGAGTATTTTTATTTTATTCTTCAAACTAATTACTTTAACTAATAAACTAATATATAATATAAAAATATACAAAATATGAAATGATTAAGTAACTTATTTAACTTCTTTAATCTCTTAAAAAAATCAATTAGCTCTACCCGAAGGTAGTACTTGTTACCAGGGGTCGCTTACGCACTTGCTGTTACGGAGGAGCGCGCGAAAAAACGTCGACTTCCGATTTCTGTTTCTTGGCCAAAGACCTTTGCTTATATTATTAATTAATTATCCATTTCCGAACACGAAGTCGCCGTTAACTGTGATCGATGTGGCTAGTTCCCGCTATTCAGCAGCCATCAGCCCGGGTACCGACGATCCGCACTGTATCTCCAAATTCGAAGCTTCTTGCTTTTTCTATCAGTAAAACCAAACCATGTGTCGTCAATTTTCGCTCTCGGCTTCGTGAGCTCAAAGTTTCAGCGGCGAAGAAGCAGCTTCCGGAGTTACAGAGTGGTTGCCAAGGTTCTACACTGCTTATCACTGCTCAAACAGTAATTTGTTGGAATATTTACTCACTGAGTTTGAGTTATGAATGTTGAATGTTTCAGATAAAGGAAAACTGTCAACTCAGGGAGCGGGTGATGAAAAATCTGATTTGGGATGGTTACCTGCTTTTCCTCATGTCCTGGTTGCTTCAATGGCGAATTTCGCATTTGGATATCATATTGGGTCAGTTTTTTTCCTCTATTCATAGTTTCTCTTGCTAAGTTGTGGTGGAAGGAAATATTTCTAATTTTATACAGAGGTGTATTTAAATGAGATCTCAATGACGCCATATTCCATATTCAATTGAAGGACTGAGATGAAGTAGAAATTGAAAAACAGTATATTTTTTTAAATAGTGGTTGCTGGTTTTTTGATTGACTTCCATAGATGTACCATAACTGCATCATGGGGCTATGATTTAGTAGTTAAGTGAGTACTTATGAATTATTTTATCATAATATTGAGCATGCCCAATTCACAAGGAAATCCCTTTGGTTTTGAAGTGTTAGCGGACTATAGTGCGTGATGAAACTTATAACCTTGAATGTTGAATCATGGGAATATTAATTCATGCTAGACTTTTAGTTTAGTGACAGTGCTTTAATTCGGTTAAGATTTTTAGTTTTAATGTGAAACAGGGGACTCTTAGTTCATGCTAAACTTGAAGTGTTACCTCTTACCATTTAACGTGAATAAAGGAATTTGAGTATTTTTGTCACTATTTTCCTTCCCATTCTGCATAATCATTGCCTTCATTTTGAAAACTTAAGACCTAGAGTTATGATATGTTGCTTTAAGCAACTTTATGTGATTACTTGATTAATATTCACTGGCAAAAGCAAAACAAATTGAATCTACGTTCTATCATGTTGAACATAGATGCACAACTTCATTAGTTACAGAAAAATGGGTGGTAAAACGTTTTTTTTTAAAAAAAATTATTTTCTAGCCTCCTCAAGTTATTTGTAATTGGAATAATGGAATGCAAACCTTACAGAGTCATGAATGGCCCTATTGTTTCTATTGCACGGGAACTTGGTTTTGGGGGAAATTCATTCCTCGAGGGACTTGTGGTCAGCATATTTATTGCTGGTGCTTTTATTGGGAGCATTAGCACTGGTTCTCTGGTAGATAAACTTGGTTGTCGGCGCACATTTCAGATTGATTCAATACCCTTAGTTCTTGGTGCATTATTAAGGTAATATGCTTCATTTCTGGAATTTATGTTAGAAACGTACTTTTATCATTGAAATTGTTAAAGTCAAAGTGACACTGTACTCTTCCCATTGTCAGTGTTGCTAATCTACTTATTTTGTGCTTGCCTGAGGGGTGGCGGAATATTTGGGCAAAAATATATCTTGTAATTTCTATTTGCGATATGCAAACTCTAGGTGCCCGAAATGTTAAATGATATAGAACCATTCTGTCTTTCCCTCTATGTTGATTTTCTGATTTTATATGTTTTCCTTGAATAGTCAAACCTATATTGCCTTCAGAGTACAAGCACTTCCTTGGAAGGATATCTATGACCTTACCTCTTCTAATTAATTTGTGACAGCGCTAATGCACATTCCCTGGATGAGATACTGTGGGGAAGATTTCTTGTTGGTCTGGGCATAGGTGTCAACACAGTTCTTGTTCCATTATATATATCTGAGGTACCTGTTGATCTCAATTTTAGTTTTATGCGTCTTCTATTTCAAATTTCCTGGCATTAATGTATGTGTATTTTGCTGCCTTACATAGAGTTTATTATATGTGTATTTTGCTGCCTTACATAGAGTTTATGTTATTATTATTATTTTTAAGTCTGTAATGCTTATTAACTTGAATGGCTATTTTCATCTCGAAATTGTTAATATCATGCTATCATATTTCAAAGCAAATAGAATAAAAAAAGGAAAGTGGAATTATACTGTCATACTTCCAACAGAATTAGTGTGAACATAATACAATTACTTGATTTTTTCTATGTTCTTCTCAGTTCTCAGTTCTCACTTGTTTATATTATTATTACTATTTTTTTATTTTGATATGCGTTGTAGGTTGCTCCAACTAATTATCGAGGTGCATTAGGGTCCTTATGTCAAATTGGAACGTGTCTTGGCATTATCACTTCACTATCTCTAGGAATCCCTTCTGAAACTGATCCACACTGGTGAGACTCCTTTTGTTCTGTTTCTTGTTGGTTCATTGATTGAAAGGGTTTTATTGGAGAGCCAAAACTTTTGGAATTAAAAAATAAAAATGAATAAATACCAAACAAGGGGCTCCCCTCCATTAAATACCAATCAAACAAGGGGAGGGAAGCAAACACTATTCAGGTGGAGGACTAACAGAAACTAACAAACTGCATTGTTCAGGTGGAGGACTATTCTCTATATTGCAAGCATCCCTGGTGTTTTTGTTGCACTTGCTATGCAGTTTGCTGTGGATAGTCCACGCTGGCTATGCAAGGTAAGACTCTATTATTCCCTTGCCCAGTAGTCTGTAAACTTGTCTACCCTTTAATTGTCTCTTTATTTCTGTTCAGGCTGGGAGGTTAGATGATGCTAAAACTGTTGTGCGTGAACTTTGGGGAGCATCCGAAGTGGAGAAAGCAATTGAAGATTTTCAGTCAGTTAGCAAGAGCGATGGCAGTGACCTGGACAGCAGCTGGTCAGAGATCCTAGAGGAGCCACATTCTAGAGGTCGTGTCAAGGTGGTTTTGGCTGTTACTTTAAGATAGAATTTTATGCATGGCAAACTGGAAAAATCTAATCATATTGAAATAGTACTTCATCTTTTATCAAGCTCTTGGAATTCCCTTGTTTACATAAAATAGCCCTGTGTTTTGTAAAATAAGCATATATTTTTAAGCAATATTTATTGCGGACATGCCAGATGAAGCCTACTTGTCTTTTGTGGAATTGCAGTTTCATTCATCGGAGGTGCCCTTTTTGTACTTCAGCAGTTTTCTGGCATAAATGGGGTTCTCTATTTTTCATCATTGACCTTTCAAGATGTTGGAGTTAGTAGCAGTGCTTTGGCAAGCTTGTTTGTTGGACTCACCAACTTT
Organism: Acacia crassicarpa; assembly: GCA_034222035.1. NCBI lineage: Eukaryota > Viridiplantae > Streptophyta > Magnoliopsida > Fabales > Fabaceae > Acacia > Acacia crassicarpa. Next base: position 56,906,678 of record JAWXYG010000003.1, read on the forward strand.
GCAGGTTTGCAGTCTGGACAGCATTTTTAAGTCCATCTCAAAATATATTCTTGGAATCATATTTCAGTTTCTGGGAACGTTTTGTTTTTGTTTACTTTCAGGTGCACTTTGTTCTTCATACTTAATTGATAGACAAGGGAGACTGAAACTTCTAATTGGAAGTTACTTAGGAATGGTGAGTATTTATAAAATGGTCTATGAAATCTCATGTGAACTAATATGTGCACCCACACAACACTCATGGAATTCAAGGGAAAGGATTGACGCTATATCTTTGTAAAGTTTTTTCTCTGCCCTACTTTCTCCCCTTTCATGATGTTTGAAACATCTTGACACTGGCTGCAGTTTCATGAAGATACAAGACTTTTTTATTTTGACTGATTTATGTCTATTACTTACCAAACTAGTGAAGATTTCTTTTTCCTGCAGGCAATTTCAATGTTTCTTGTGGTCTATGCCGTTGGCTTTCCGTTAGATGAACAACTCAGCAAAAACTTACCTATACTAGGAACTGTCATGTAAGCAATTACTTGCTGCTAATAAAATTTCGGGTGAAAAATTATTTATAATGAACGATGTAGTTTTCTCTTCCCTAGTAGTAATACTTAGGTGACTGTAGTCCATAAATTGCTGTGCCTTTTCCCTCAAGGGATTTCTTCATTGTGGACTGGCCACTGGGTATTGATCCATCCTTATATCACTTGGAAGTGAATAACTTGTTTGTCATGGTTCGTAATATTGACAAGCTAGTAATTTGTCAGAATAATGATTTTTCAGCTGTAAGCGTTGTGCTTGTTGTAGTGAAATAATAGAGAGAAAGATAGAGAAAATATACTCTCAAATGAATGCATATTTATATACTCAATAGGGTATTTATACATAAGAAAGAAAACAAGAGAGTAATGACTCATTATGATGATGGATTCCCTAATCACTCATAATTTCTATAATCCCTAATTATATGTGATATTAATTAATTATAATATATTGAAATTGATTTATTTCCTAACACTCCCCCTCAAGTTGGAGCATAGATGTTAATCATGCTCAACTTGTTACAGAGATAGTCAACTCAAATTAAAAAACTTTAGGTAACAAATCACAAAATTCTCACACCACTCCCCCTCAAGGGACTAGTAATACTCCAAACATCTCATGAGAGACCAAACAAAAATCTTCCAGATGTCTCACCGGAGACAAAGCAACGAACGGGTCACACAAGGACCATCAAACTGTCTCACCTGAGACAAACACCTCACCATAGGTGAAGCAAAATACAACAAATGCCAATGAAATTACCCAACCACAAGTACAACATTCAAGACAAAAAAATACTTCACGAACGTGCTGGAAAACAAACAAACGAAGAACCCAGCCATTAGAGACAAGTAAACATGCACGAAATGAAATGCCGACTGTGCTGAAATAGTAGAAACCTAGTCTCACAATGCAACCTTCAAAGCAAAGGTCCGGCCTATACATACCGGAATGAAGGCTCGACGTTGGAGAATGAAGCACGACCAGAAAATGGTCATAACAACCAAATGACAATCATACAATGAGGTACACACTTTCTCTCTCCCCCTGTGAATAGTGACGACATGGTTCACTGTTCATGAAACAATAAATGGAATAGTACCAAAAAGACAGCAAATCAACACAAACAGAAAAGAAGGAAACAAGGTAGTGTATGGAGTGGCACCATTGAGGACACGAGGGGACATACGATTAATGAGAAAGCATGCAGTAGACACGGCGTCAGCCCAAAAAGGTTTAGGAACATTCATTTGAAACATAAGAGCCTGGGCGACTTCTAATAAGTGTCGGTTCTTACGTTCTGCAACGCCATTCTGAGCTGGTGTATCTGGACAAAGGGACTGATGAAGCATGCCATGCTGGAGCATATAGGTTTGAAATGGGGCAGAAAAGTATTCTTTAGCATTGTCACTTCGTAAGATTTTGACAGACACACCAAACTGAGTTTTGATTTCAGCACAGAAATTGCAAAAGTGAGAAAACAACTCAGAATGAGTTTTCATTAAATAAAGCCAGGTGGTACGAGAGAAATCATCAACAAAAGTAACAAAGTACCTAAAACCAGGTTTAGACTCGACAGGACATGGACCCCAAACGTCAGAATGGACTAAATCAAAGGGAGATGCAACTCGTTTATGAACTCGAGGTGCCAAGTGAACACGATGATGTTTAGCAAACTGACATGACTCACATTCTAAAGAAGACAAATCAGAAGATATGCTAGGATCCCTATAAATCAAGGATTAGGAATTATTCCCCATTAATAGTTATTAAGAGTCATTAAGGCTAGGTCTCTCTCCAATTGTATAAATACACCTCTCTTGTACATGAATATACAACTTTTCAGATACATTATATTACACATTTCATGCTTGAGAGTTGTGTGGTTTTTGACCTTGTGATGATTTGAGCAAGCATGGTGAGATTAGCACAAAACAACTTGCGTCAGGACGAGGACAGCAAGTCGATCCCAGAGAAGCAAACGACAAACACTCGCCGGAAAATGCAAACGGTCACCGGAAGCTTGCCGGAAAATTCAAACCATCACCGGAAGATGCAAACAATCACGGATCAGGCTGGACGTGAGACGAGGAGGCCGAAAAAGGAGATCGCCGGCGAAATGGGGATGTCACGAGCCGTCACAGTGCGGTTGGCTGCAGAGAGCGTGGACTCCACGCGCCGCCTTAGAGATGTCCGACAGGCACCAAATTTCAAGCGAACGCCGATCGGAGGGTGGGTATTTCGGCGGACAGGCGCGTGTTCCAAGAAAGTGACTGGGTTGAAATTCGAATTCTCACTTCTCTCTCTCACTGTTTCTGTTTCTGTTTCAGACGGTGCAACCAGAAAAAAATGGAACCTAGACGCGAACCAGGACAGAAAACCCTCGCTCTGATACCATGTAGTGAAATAATAGAGAGAAAGATAGAGAAAATATACTCTCAAATGAATGCATTTATTCATATACTCAATATGGTATTTATACATAAGAAAGAAAATAAGAGAGTAATGACTGATTATGATGATGGATTCCCTAATCACTCATAATTTCTATAATCCCTAATTATATGCGATATTAATTAATTATAATATATTGAAATTGATTTATTTCCTAACACTTGTATCCATAGAGGATGGTATACAAATATTCTGGGAAGAATAAACTTCCCTATGCACGCCCGCACAAAGATGATCTAGGATCTTGTCTTTGATTTCTTCTGGAATGTTGGCACATGGATGATACTTTTTTTTTTATGGACAATTATAGGTACATTTTCTCCTTTGCAATTGGAGCTGGACCAGTAACTGGTATCATTATCCCAGAGCTTAGCAGCGCCAGGACACGTGGAAAGATCATGGGGTTCAGTTTTTCAACCCATTGGGTGGGTGTTAGAACGCTTTTTATCTCACGAATTTGGATCTCTCAATTGAAGGATCTTGTAAATTTCACAACTGGGCAATCATATCTGAATATGTCTCAGATAGTTCAACTGAGCAACTTACAAGATCTCTATATTGAGGATCCAGGTACAGTGAATTTAAACTCACTAATAAATACCTCCAGGTTTGCAATTTCGTGGTGGGACTATTCTTTCTTGAGTTGGTGGAGAAATTTGGAGTTGCCCCAGTATATGCAGGCTTTGGAGCAGTTTCCCTGTTAGCTGCAGCATTTGCGAGTTACTTCGTGGTTGAAACTAGAGGGCGTTCTCTGGAAGAAATTGAAAGGTCCCTTAACCCAAAAGCTTGAACCAAGTCATGTTACATTCATTTGGTAATCAAGTATAGAAGAAAGGCCTTGGTTCACCTCTGTAACCTTTAGCAGGTTCTATCCCAAGTCTCTGTATATTCCCAATCTCCTGCAATTCCCCTGTTGTATGAACATTTGCCCTTATAGTAGGAATCATGTTCCTTGAACGTGCGTCTATTATATGTGGTGAAAAAAATGGAAGAAAGAGCTTGTTTCTATCATAGAGCATTGTGATCGTTGCTTCTCTGATATGTTTCCTTTTCTATCTCAAAACTGTTGAAATATATCAGAACCCCCAAAATATGCCAGGACAGAGAAGCAGATATGGTGCACATACTAATTGAGGTCTGAGGATCTAGTATAGAGAAGCATATCGAATTACAGAGACATTATGAGGCTGCCGACAAGTAACTAGAAAATGGATGATGCGAAAAGGGATATGGCTGACGTCAATCAATTCTGCATTTATATCTGAAGGTCAAGGTAAAAACTACATTTCAAACTTTGGTCTTTTGGCAGGAAGGGGGTTGTTGATGCCATATTTTTAGATTCTTGCTAAAACAGATAGTACCTGGCTACTACCACATACCTGATACTGGTTACGAAACTTCCCAAAATGCAACATGGCTTCTCAATTTGTGCCACAGATGATGAGAGTAATGAAACTGGTTTTCAAAGTTCGCCACATGGCTAGTTGAGTTGTTCGATTCCTACCGACACAGAAGCCGACTTGGATCTGGGTTTTAATTTACGAGACCCTCACGCAGCAGAAGAAGAAATTATCAGTTAATTCCTCAACATTATCAAACTGTCGTAGTCTTATTTAAGGAAAGATTACTGAGTGATAACAAGTTCATATTTTGTTACTATTTACGCGCCAAACTCGTGGAGCTGAGAAATCTCTGCAGACGATAAAATAAATGGGAAAAATTAATTGTTTAGTTCTTAAAATTTTGACTGAAATGAAAGTCATTTAGTTTCTATATTTTGACTTGATCCAACTCAGTCCTTATAATTATAACTTGTAAACACACACCTTTCACCAACAGACACACATACCAAGCTTCATTCACCTTCTTCTTCACATCGTCCCTTTTAACTGTCTCTCCATGCATCTCATTTTTCTTGCATTTTACATATTAACTTACATGCTCAATAAGAGGCTGATCAAGAGAAAGATTCCAGCATTGCACTTTATTGCAATTCTTAATATAAAAATTTACATTTGACCCAAGGCGCAAAAACAGTCAAAATATAAAATTATCAAATACTCCTTTGATTTAAAACACATTTTTGGAGTTGTTATTACTTATTAGTTCTAAATACAAAATTTTTATATTTGATCAGTCTTTTCCTAATTTATCCTAATAATCAAGGAGAAGAGAGAATAAAAGAATTAAGGAAGATGATTAGGGTGTTTCAGAAAATATATATTATAATAACTAACTTAACTAATTTTATTAACTGAATTAAATTAGATAAATATGTCTTATATTAAGGATAAGAGGGAGTCCTTCCTCAAGATTCAAGAATATTCGGAAAGATAGGCAAAAACACTGTCCTATACAGTTTGGCCATGGATTTCAAAACCCAAAGGGAATGGATTGGTGCTCATAGCCATCATCTTCTGAAAGTAGGCAATCTATATCTCAGTTGTGGAGATTTTTTTTTTTTAATTAAGAAAAAATTGGAGAAGTAGAAAGGGAGTCTATTATGAACCCCCCCCCCCCCCCCCAAAAAAAAAAAAAAAAGACTCTAAAAAAAGAGTAGCTTTTTCTTGTGAAAAAAATAGCTTTCATAAAAGGAGACAAAGAAAACTAGAGAAAAGAAAGGTCTTATGTTTATGTAAAGGCCATATATTATACAGGATCAACTAGAAGTTACTTGTGTTCTTTTCTTTTGCGTTTTTTGTGATTGTCTAGCTTCTACTTTATTTTCTCAGTTCTTTTCACCTAGTCCAATTATGTATTTTTTTTTAAATATGAGTTGACTTTATTTAAAAAATGTTTTCCACACTATTAAAAAAAAATACTGACTAATTCTGGTTTTTATAAAATCAATTTAGTATTTTTCTCAAATATCTGAAAAATTATTTAAATAAATATTTTTAAATAATTAATAAGAAGAAAAACAGAAAATTGGGACAATATATAATAACTAAGAAAGAGAGTAATAATGATTAGCAATAATTTCTCACTTAAAATTGATCCTAAATATAAGATATGTTTTTTATAATTGTCAATTTTTTATTAGTTTAACTCTATTGATCTTCTTCAATAATAATTAAAAATGTCAAGGATTGTAAGAATTAAGAAAGATGAAGTATTATAAAATACACGTTATATTAACTAATTTAGTTAAATCAAATTATAAAAATATGTCTTACTTCTTCTGATCCTAAATATAAGACAGAATTGACTTATTTAGAAGAGATTAAGGAAGCTAAATAAGTTATTTAATCATATGTCATATGTTGTATATCATTCCTTATATTATATATTAGTTTATCAGTGAGGTAGAATAGTTTGAAAAAAATATGACAAATATAAATATTTTAAAATAATTTAATTAATTTCTTAATATCTCAAAAAAAATTAATTTTGTTTTATATTCAGGATCAAATAGAGTATATTAAAGGCAAGAAGGAGTGTTTTTTTTTAAAAAAAAAAAGAAGTAAAATGCATAAAATTTTGGTTTGTAGTGGTAATTTTCAAAAAAAAGGACCCACTGTCTGTGTTGAAAAAGTCTGGCGGCAAGTTTGTTCGTCCCTCCCTACCAGCAAACGCTGGCCCAGTAGTGGTCTTTTACCTTGTCGTTGGCAGGAGTCGTCTTTTACATTATCGTTGTCGTTAGAATTTCTGTATCGAGACTGTGAAGAGGGAGGAAGGTACTCTGAATGTCCAAACAGACATGGCATCTGCCGAGTCCAACCATGTAGATCACGTTGTAGAACTCATGGAACGCGATCTATCACCATCGTCAAGCGATGCTGAAGCGGTTTCGGAACAGACAACCCCTCTTCTTATTCAGGCCGAAGCACCCAAGATCAACATATTCACCGCTTCTTATCCCAGAAGAAAGCCCAGAGTAATTTTTTTCTGTATAACTGAAATGAAGTTTTCGTTAGAAGCATGTTTCGTGCATTTCTCATTGTCTATAACTGTTTTGAAGTCTTTCGTCATCGTCATTTTACTAAAAAAGCTGAATGAACTCATTTGTTTTTTTTATACTTGCTAGTGACTCGTGCTTTATAGGATGATTTGTTAAAGCTCAATCGCTTAATAAGGGTGGGAAAGCTGTGCTTTTAGAATGTGGATCGCTTATATCCAGATTCTAAAAGAACTGCCGTGAATATGCTACTTTGCTTCCAATTTAACAGATGTAGGATCGTTAAGTGATTAATTGACATTTGACTGTTATCAATTGGAATCCAAAAATGTTTTCTGCATATGTGGAGAATGGTGCTCGGAAAGGACAATGCTCAAATTTAGTATATCTTTTTTATGAAACCAATTGAACACGATAAAAATGGCATTGATTATATATTATTTTTTAAGACCTTAAAGAAAATTTCGATTTTTTTTTTTCTTTTGCTCCACATTTTGCTTATACTGATGTCTTGGGTGATAATCTGGCAGAACGATTGTAAGAAAAGATTTTCCATCTTTTTCAAAAAAATGAGATTGTAGAGCGGAATCTATAGGTTAATAATCAGTCTAAAGACTTGGTTTTCGATAGACAATGGCGTCATGTGATCCATGTAGCCGACATTACCTAGTGAGATAAGGCTTTATTATTGTTGTTGTTCAATTTTTTTTTTCCTCAAGATAGAAATTTGACTGATTGTAAAATGATGCTTTAGATGTAATCTCTTCAACATATATGTGGGTTTTGGTTGCAGGACGAAGTAACAAGGTCACTTGAGTCAGAGACATCATCTATAACTCAATTTATATTGTGGGTATGGTGTGGGTCTAGATACTCTGGATTACTTTGTATGACCCTTTCATCTACCATATACTTTCTGATGGAAGTTCTTTCCAGTAATTTTTCTGGTATGTTCAATACTGGTCTGTGCTTTTCTTTGCGTGATGCGTTCAGCACTTGCATAACGATTGAAATCACTGGAAGGAAACGTTCTAGAATTTGGTTGCAAATAGCAAGAGGTTTTGATTGCAATGGAAGTTTATGGTTACTATGTTGGTTTGACTTTTATCAATACGGTTTTAGAGTAAAAAAGGAATGAACTCAGACTTATTGGGAAAAGCACCAAAATAATGCTTTTTTTTCAAAAAAAAAAAAAAAAACCAAAATAAAGCACTTCCAAAAGTTTTTACCGGAGTAATACTCACACCACCAGTGGCGTGAGAGAGGTTCACGCCACGCAATGGCGTGAACCTTAGACCCACAATTGTGGGTTTGATCCCATATAAAAAAAAAAAAAAAATTTAAATGCCAGTGGCGTGAACAAGACTTCTATGTCAGAAAGTATCAGTGGCGTGAACCTCTCTCACGCCACTAGTGGCGTGATCTGTCATTGCGCCACCAACTGTATTACTTTGGTAAAATGTTTCCAATCTGCTTTAATCTGGTAATTTTTTTTTTCTTATTTTGGTCAAAAAGCCCAGACTTATTTCTTTATTCTTTCCTCGTTGAGTCTTTGTTCACCTATGGAAGGAATCAATCAGTCTCATTCTTATAGATGTGCCCAATATTTGAAGCCAACTTTATTTTGAGCCACGCTTTTCTATCTGACATTAGTTTTCAAACACAGGGCCATTCATTTAGAGTCTTTCTATGAACAGAGCTTTCAATTTGTTTGTACCCCTCCCTCTTTAACAAGTATAATAACTAATAAGCACTTGAGTCAATCCTTTCCAGAATGTTTATACTTCCCCTTCTTTAACAAGTATTCTTATATTTATTTTTTGAGATGGTGAGAGAAATAATAAGCACTCTTTTGTCATTCTTAAACATAGTTCTTGATCGTTTTCATTTTTGTTATCTGCTCCTCTTCTTAATTGTTGCAATAATGATTTTGATTTGGCAGTTCAGGCTATACCTTTGTTTGAGACTGCTTTTACAAGATGTACAATTATCTTGATACTTTCATATTTGTGGTTGAGGAGGAGTGAACAGCCACTTTTTGGAACATCCCAAGTTAGAATCATTTTGTTTTCCAGGGCCCTAATTGGTTATATGTCTTTGTCAAGTTTTGTATATTGGTAAGTTTTATATGACTCTTTCAACTATATGTACTCATTTCAGAATTTCGTTTGTTGCCATGAATGCTCATCACACAAGTTTTCTTTTTTCTTTTTCTTTTTTTTTTTGTTTCATCAATGTCATAATTATTTAGGCAGATCTTGTTAGTTGCATCTGGATCAAACTATTATGGCAGTAGTTTCCCGTACAATATCCGATAAAGTTTCTAAAGAGGGATTTGTAATGTGTCAGCATGTGATCAATATGTAACACAAAGCAGTTTTTTAACCAATTCATTCACACCCAGACGTGTATATGTTGTCCCCTATTTATATTAGAGATCTAGATCAAATATGCTTTCTGTTTGTTATCCTACAATTGCCCCTGACACTTTCCCAGATGACAATTTGTTCTCGTAATTTGATATAAACAATAGTCTCCTCCTCAAGGGATGGGTTTAAGATTGATTCTCTTTATCACTTTCTAAACCTTTTGCCTTGGCATATTTGAGTGTCTGCTAGGCTGAGCTTGGAAAATTTTGTTACTAATTACTACTTGGGGGCTTTTGCTCCCTGAAAACTGCATTTGGTGTAACCTATTGTAATTGTAATAACAAGAATATGTGTTATTTTTCAGCATTCAAAGTTTGCCTTTCTCTCAGGCTATTGTATTAAATTTAACAACTCCAGTTTTGGCTTCAATAATGTCAAGGATCTTTTGGCATGAGAAGCTTAAAATTGCTGAAATTGCGGGTAAGGTTTCATTTTTCTGTTCTTACTTTACTTGCCATTGTATATCCCTGTTGAAAGGTGCGGATTTCCTGTGGGAAATCAACCTTTCATTTGTTAATGGAAGTCTGTCTAGATATTAAAATTGATTATATCATTTTTTTAGTCACTTTAGGTGGATGTAAAACTATTATGTAGAATAGACATCTTCTTTCTTTCGTTGTCATTTGATGAGGGTTTGTCTTGCTTCTGTACATGTTTTTGCCCCCTCATTGTTTTTGACTAATGGTAATCATAATCTTCAAACTTCTTATATGTTTTTTTTTCTTTTTTGGGAATTTTAGGTTTCTCATCTATATTGTAAAACTTAAACTTTGAGGGTTTTCACTTCCTCTCTTAAAGTTGGTGTCTTTTGTTTGATCCATACTTTGAGGGTTTTCACTTCCTCTCTTAAAGTTGGTGTCTTTTGTTTGATCCATCTATGTTCATGTAACATTCTCATGCTTGTTTTGCTTCACATTTCTGTTATGTGAGTGAGGTTATCAACCCCCCCCCCCCCCCCCAAAAAAAAAGAAAAAGAAAAAAAGAAACAAATTCGCCTACATTTAAGACTTTAATTTGATGTTTTCCCGTTTAAATAATTCAGACAATTTTGTTTGACTGTTGATGCAGAACAGGAAGGGGGAAACACTGTAAAACTGAAAACACAAACATTATTGAACATTTCACTGACAAAACAGACATACTTACGGCCTCTACTGCTCTCTTTTGGGATTTTTTTTTTTTTTTTTTGGGGGGGGGGGGGGGTTGGGTGATGAAGAAAAAGGGAAAAGAGTTCAACTTTGACCAGAAACCCAAACTGGGGACATGTTAACCTAACCCAAGTCAGAGTTGGAAGTTGTTCCAATCTCTAACAAGCAGTGTAATCTTTAGAGATACAATCATGAAACCCTGAAGCCTTCAATCTCAGTAATTAAGCCTTTGTGTTCAAATTAAAAAAGCTTGAATCCAAGTTATAAAATAATTGATAGAACAATTATGAACGTTCATCTCCACATTCACCACCATAAATAATAATGTTGATAATGCAATGAAATCGATATTACATTGCAGGTCTTGCTTGCAGTTTCTTTGGTGTGCTCTTCGCTTTTCAAGAAATGCTTGCATTACAAGGTAGAGTAGTTTCCATTGCAACATTTCTTTTTGCAGCAATTTATTCATAAATTTGTGTACACCTTTGTTATCTACAGCGCTGGAGTAACTGACCTACTGAAGCTGTAAGTTATACAAAGTTCACATGGTTTAGAATTAAGAATTCATCTGAGCCAGTTTGACTTTATTGATTGGTTCACTAAAGAAACTCACTGGATTTATTGATTGTGATCTCTTTCAAATGCCTTGTTTCTTCATATTACCAACCTTCTTTTTGTGAAAATGAGGCATGGTCCTGAAAAAGGAATCAGCATTTTATAGACTTGTGGAATACATTATCCTCTAATTTTGTGTTGTTCTCCTCACGACCCATAAAAAATGTTCTCCTTCAACTATGGGTAACGTACTATCCCCTCCCTTGAGAGACAATTTAGTTACATGACTCTTTCTTCTATTATGAAAATTACCCCACCATATCCTAAAACGAACAAATCCTATAACTGGATCGATTTTGACCAAAATACCTTCGTGGATACTATTAAGCATCAGAAGTTGTTTTCTTTTATTTGATAGTTTTTCTTTAAAAAAAGCATATTTTTAATACATTTTTTTATTTTAAATAATTTTTTCTTAAAAGAAAAAGACCGAAAATTTTGCTAAATCTAAAAAACAATTATGTAGTTTGTCTCTTTTGAGTTCAGAGGACCTCGATCTAGATCCTTATAATGGCAAGAAGAGCTATGTAGTTTACTATCTTTCAAGGGAGGGAAAGTAACATGCCCCTATAATTTTGTTTCTTGTTGATAAATTTGAGCTTTATGGCCTAGCCTACATCTCATAGTTTCAGCTAGAATGGTAAAAATCCTGAAACTATATCTAATTTTTGTATTTGGAATTTCCAGGGCATTTAGCTAAAGCTGAAGAAGGAAGCAATGCAAATTCTAATGGATTTAGTCATATATTTGCCATCTTACTTGGTCTCTTTTCAGCAATAACTGGTGGAATGACCTACTGCCTTATAAGGGCCGGAGCAAAAGCATCCAATGAACCTCTGTAAGTTTCTAGAGTTGTTTCCTGATAAGTTGGGCTTGCTTTAAAGATTAAACTTATAAATATTAAGTTATGCTTCATTATTCATGCTAGTTTTTATGCTTCTGGTTATTGAAACTAGATAAACTCTATTCTAAAACTTTAAAAATTCTCCCCTCATTTATAATGTTTTTAACTGATATGCCTGCCTATATAAGTGCTACTAGCTGTAAAGCAGTTGCTTAGTATATCTACTCCAGAGTCCAGTGACCCTAATGTTCTGTCAATTTAGGAGAGCTAGGCTAAATAATCAGCATGTGTTTCTGGTGCAGTGTATTTCAGAGAGTTTTTGTATCTCTACTCTAACATGTGTTCTATCTGCTTTATCACAGGATAACTATCTTTTCATTTGGCTTGTTGGCTAGCCCTGTGACAGGGATATGTACATTTATTTTTGAGGTAAATTAAATATTCTCTTAATTCTTGAGGCATACATTCATCAAGAAAATTAGCAATATGATTATTTTCACTATATAAGTTTTCTGGGTAACTACTGAGTGTAAAATATACAAGAGGAAAGTGGAAGAGTATCAAAATTTTATTTATCTGATTCCAGTGAAATCGTGAGATTGCCTGTTTTCCAGCAACCGAAATCAATTTTCCTGCTAAGATAGCTACCTTATCTTCGCTTTGGCACTTCTACATTTCTTCATCATTTCCCCCCTATTCCAAATATGAGATATCAAATGTTTTTGGCCAACGTCTATGATAAGAAGACCAACGATCCTATGTTTGAAACTGAAGGGGCATACCACATCATACACCTTCATTCTTGCTTGTCTTTCTCAATCTTGACACCCTATTTGCCGTACTCTTTTCTTCCCCTGAGAGTCCTTAATTGCAAAGTTCATGTACTGCCATTTCCACGCTTCCATTGGCATTAATATGGATCCTATCAATCCTTGGCCAAAAAATTTTGGATAATTATTGAAGGTCATGGAAATTCATCACATTTTTGTTATTATTTTTCCCTCATTGGCAAAGATAAATAGAAGATACTATCTCCTAGAACATAAAAGGACAATGATTAGCTTGCGTTTTTCGCTAAAATCTTACCTGTTTCCCCATTTTATGCACCTTTGTTGCTCATAAGACCATGATTCATGAGATCCTTGTGTTGCATTTGCAAATTCTAGAATCTGTTATCTTTACTAGTTACAACTTACAATTAATGGCCACTTTCTCATAGCAAGAACATTGTGGGACTTCATCTTCCAAGTTTAAGTGAGGAATAAAAGGCAGTTCCTTTGTAACAAGCTTTCTGATTACTTTGTCCTACTGTGGCTACTCAATATTCAGATACTTCAGATGCAGTTTGTCTGGGCCAGTAATTTTCTATACATTTTCTATTCTCCTGGATGCTTAGTCAGGAGAATCTCATTTGTGCTCACAAGAACAATAACTTATGCCCTTTTTGCAGGATTTTGTGCTTCCAGGATTTCAATCGATTTTACTTATGCTTGTACTCGGTGTTCTGGCCTTCTTTGCTGAGGTGCTGTTCTAAACTACTTTGAGATTATTTTTCAATTATTTTTTGCATTGTACTATAGGCCATTAGCAGAGATATTGGTTGTACTATGTTGTAGTTGAAATAAGACATTTACATGGGTTTTACACATATGTTATGCCTGATTTTCCTTGTCCTTTTGCTTTTGGCTGAGGATGCCTTATCCTGTGTTTTTATATTTCTGATTCTTTCAAAAAAACTTAAAACTAGCGTTTCAATTACAAAATACAAATAGATCTTCACTACTGAACGGCACTGTTCTATGCAGGTGATGTTAGCACGTGGACTGCAACTTGAGAGGACTTGTAAAGCTGCGAATGTTTTATACTTGGAGGTGCCCTTCTTATTAAAATTATAGTTCTCTCTCTTAATCTTTTTTTGGTCATTAAGATTGACGGCCAAGCTTCTTTCCCTTTTTTGGAGAATCTAATTAGTTGAGAACCTAATTTTGGGATGAAAATTATGGCATTCCTCTCCTCCCCAACGATCCACGCCAATTAATATAGTACTCATAGCAGGCTTGTGAATGATCCTGCCCTCTTCTGCTCATTCCTAAACCAAATAATCAGAATTTGCTCCACAAATTACTAGCAGCTGGAGTGGGTAGAAATAAATGGCTGCTAGAAAAATCGCTACTATTACTATATAGATTGAGCTGACCCTCTCTTCCATGCAGAATTTGCCACAAGCCTATTTCCTAGATCCTTTTTTCCCTTTTCTTTTCCTGTCCAAAGTTCTACGCTTCATGTAACCGACTCCACCTAGAGGGATAAGGCTTTATTATTGTTGTTGTTTTCTTATGTATAACACTTACTTGTTATGAAATCATCTCATTCTCATTCGTTATTTTCTTCTATCTAGCCATTATTTAATTGAATCACTGATGATTGGAACTAAAGAACATGTCCTAGTTACTGATACATTCCTGTCTTTTTTGTGTTTCAGGCGGCATTATCCCAAGTATGGAGGATTCTGGCCTTGTCAAATGTGGCTGCATCTTTTGGTCAACTTGTGGGATGTTTTCTTATTGTTTTGTCTTTTTGTTGCACCATGTATATTGGACCTGACAGAGAGGACATGGGATGATAGATTTGAATGATTCATTTGTCAAGCTCTTAGCTGCTAATTTAATTTTTTGACCACCGTATTCAACTTGTTTATTCAAAGAATGCCTTCTTCATTTGGCTTTTCAACTTATGCTACTTCTCTAGATTTCATCTCCTCTTTACCACTTATCACCAGTTCTTTGACTTCTTTCAGAGCTAGAGGAACACTGGGGAAAAATGACAGGTAAGGATTTATAATTTAAATTAATGATTGTTAAAGACTTTAAGAATTAAAATTTCGTTCTAAAGATTGTAAAGGTAAGCTATTGCGGATTTCTTATAAAGTTATTGGTGGCACTTTTTATAATTGCAATTTAATATTTCGGCATTTAATATAAGACATATTTACTTAATTTGATTAGATCAAGAAAGTTAATTAATATGACATGTATTTTATAAAATACTTTTGTCATTTTCTTTAATTCTCCCATTCCCTTTCCTCCTTGATCATCATTGAAGGAGTATCACTATGAGTAAATTAGAAAAAGATTCATAAATATAAAAAATGTCTTATATTTAGAATCAAGGTTAACTCTCCCATATCTTGTATTAAAGACCGGAATACTATATCTTATATTTTACAAGAGATTTTGTAAAATTATTATTTTTAATATATATAAAATGGTTAATAGCTCCTTACAATAAGAACTTGAAAGAGAATCTTCCTAATATAAATTTCTCAATTTAGTGAAATCATACACAAAATATCAAATAGTATCTTCAGTCTTAAATATAGAGTGCCTGTTTGGCATAGCTGCAGATGTTAAATTAAGCACATCAGAAGCATATTCACTGGAGAAGCAAAAAAAAAAAGTGTGTTTGGCATGTGGGTAAATATTGATGCGCATCAGGATTTAAGCACGATGAACTCCAATTTTTGATGAAGCAAGATGAGGTTGATTATTATCACATCAGCTTCATTTTTTTTGTACTGTTGCCTTTTTGTGTTGCCTTCTCTCTCCTTCTCTCATCTCCTCTTGTCACGTGGAAGACCCAAGAAAGTCTTGGGTTCTCATTTGGTGCACATAATTAGGTCCTCAATTATATGCGGTATGAGCATATTTTTTTTATTTTTTTAAAATTTTTTTTATATATTGTATTTATTTAGATTTAAATTATATACTGCTTTCTGGAATTTTTTTTGCATCCAGTATCTCAAATTAATTAGTTTCCAATCCTACATTCATCTGTAACACCAGTATCATGGAAACTAATTAATTTGAGATACTGGATGTAAAAAAAATTCCAGAAAGCAGCATATAATTTAAATCTAAATAAATACAATATATAAAAAATTTAAAAAAATATGCTCATACCTCTAATAGAGGTATGAGCACATAATTAGGTGCACCAAATGTGAACTCAGAAAGTCTTCTACTTCTTTCTTGAAGTACCATCAGTCATCACCTTTATACAAATAAAAGAAAATAAATTAATGAAATATTTGATTTTTTTTTGGCATATTTACATTAATTGAAAAAAGATAATAAAATGATTTTTTTATTCTACATGTATATTTTGCATATTTTTCAAAGTCCTACAATATATATATATATATATATATGAGTCATGCCCTTTTCAGTTATTTTCCAGCTCATTAGAAAAAAAATTACTTCTACCGCCGCTATCCCAAACACAAATTACATCATAAAAAAGCTACTTCTGTCACCGCTATCCCAAACACAAATCACATTAGAAAAAGTCTATCAGAAAAAAAGTCCAACAAGAAAAGCACATAAAAAAAAAAGTCATTTCTTCCGCCGCTATCCCAAACGAGCCCAGAACATAATTTATATAGTGCAATTTATATTATAAAGTCCTATATTTAAAAATGGAGGAATATTATATTTTTAATATGAATGTGCCTAACATATGTTTACTTATTTCAGCTTTTTGTGCTGTGGCCTGGTACCAATATCTTGAAAGTAGGTGCTATCTTCACTTAATTTACGATATTGCCATTAGTCCACACTGTTGAAAAAGCCGCCAACAGACAATAGGCTTCAGTCAGCACATATTCTTTACCTCTTCCTTACAGAAGACAGAACCATCTCGTTGGTTTTGCATTTATTATACCCGCTGAGGTCCCTGCTTATTTATTTAATGCCTATGTACTCCCTTCCCAATCTTCCCCTATAATCCAATCACATCAACTAAAAATAATTTCCTCCTTTTTTTTTTTTTGGATCGAGTTTCCTCCTTGTTATTTACATTAAAAAAAATAATAGAGTTATTTTGAACACTCCATAGATTAGTTATTTGGGAAAATTACACAAAGGTCTCAAAAAAGAGAGATATTTATATTTAGGTCCTTTTAAATGACAAAATTACACAAAAGGGATTTCTGTGTAATTATTTCAGAGTGTAAAATTACGTTGCTGCCCATAGTACATATTTCACACAAAAGCGATTAACAACAGAAAAAGCATAAATTAACAACAGAAAATGCATGTATTAACAACAACTTTTGAAAACCTTGAATTTGTCTTCTTTCACTTCCAAAAGCGATTAACAACAAAAAAAGTATAAATTAACAACAGAAAATGTATGTATTAACAACAACTTTATTTATTAACAAAATTCAGGGTTTTCAAAAGTTATTGTTAATATATGCATTTTCTGTTGTTAATTTATGCTTTTTCTGTTGTTAATCGCTTTTGGAAATGAGAGAAGACAAATTCAGGGTTTTCAAAAGTTGTTGTTAATACATGCATTTTATGTTGTTAATTTATGCTTTTTCTGTTGTTAATCGCTTCTCTCTGAAATATGCACTATGGACAGCAAAGTAATTTTACACTCTGAAATAATTACACAGAAGTCCCTAGGGACTTCTGTGTAATTTCATGATTTCAAGGGACCTAATTGTAATTATCTTTGTTTCTTGGGACCTGAGCGTAACTTTCCCTAGTTATTTTTCCCCTTGAGCAAAAAATAAAGATTAGTTATTTTTCCGGTATAAATGATTCGTCTCCATTTAAGTACTAGTTTATATGTTATTTTGTTTTATTAGATTTTTTTAAAGTTAAATAGATATCCCTTAAATAAGATTAATGGTTTGAACCTTATATTTAATAAAATGAAAAAGAAATTACATTGAGAGAATTACTCTCTCTCTCTCCAGCCAATGAGAGGGTTACTTTCAAATTTCAATTAAACTAAACATTATTTGGATCTAATCAAATGTTATGAAAACTGAGATAGATGTATAAAAAGGGAAAATGACATAAAATAAAAGTAATTTCAACTATTAATTTGAAAAATAATTATCAATATTTGTAAATAACAATGAAAAATTTATGTTTTCTTACTTAAATTTAACTAGATTTAATTTAGTATAAAATAGCAAAAAATACAAGTTAGTGGTGGGAAATATTGTATCGAATAATATTTATTTTGAACTTTCATTCACACGTTAAATTTAAGCTAAAATATATGTTTAGTCCTTTAAGTTTGGTTCTAATATCATTTTAGTCCCTTAAGTTTGTAAAGTACGTGTTTGATCCCTTAATGTTAACATCGTTAATCTGATTTAACGGAACATATCGACTCAACAATTTTAAGCGATAAATGTGCGATTAAATGCTGATCAATCATATTTATACGTTAGTATTTTAATAAATTAATATTTAAACTCCTATTAATTCAAAAATATTTAATCTTCTTCGACAAAAAAAATATATTTAATTTTCACAAACTATGGAAAACCGTAAAACAGTCTGTCTCTTTTAATTAATAGGATTTAAAACATTAATTTCTTAAAATACTAATATAAAAGCATGGTTGGTCAGAATTTAATTGCACAATTATCACTTAAAATTGTTGAGTCAATATTTTTTGTTAAATCAGACCAACGATGTTAACATTAAAAGACCAAACATGCACTTTGCACACTTAAGAGACTAAAATGATACCAAAAATAAACGTGAAGGACCAAACGTATACTTTAGCCTTAAATTTAACAATAAACAACTCCAACTTCATGGTATGGCCATATTCATATATACATGTAAAGAAAATGAAAGAGTTCATTATTCTAGTTTTCATCTTCCATTACTGGCTTTGTCTCTTATTAATTAATATTATATATAATTATATACTCCTATTTTGTTTTATTAAGATTCGCTTTCACGGATTTAAATGTAAATTGCTAGCTCATAATGTAAAGAAAACATGTGCATTGGAAATGAGGTAAAAGTAAAACATGTCAAATTAGAGGAGCTGTTTGTTTTTGTGATTGTTGGAATAACTTTGAAATTGTGGTTTCAAAAATCTTCTCTTATAAATAAAATTCTTTTCACATACTTATTTTATAAATCATAAAAGTTATTTTCAAAAAACTAATATAAATCTACACTTAAATATAAGAACAGTCTGATTTTGATCTAATAAACCAAAGTCTATAATAAGAACTTAAGAAACCTTAGCTTGTATATGGATTTCACATAAATTAATTTAAAACTTTTTTGAAGACCTATTAGAAATATATATTTTTCAGACTGAAAATTTAGACTTGATCTATTCAGAATTCTTTGCTTTATATTTTTATGTGATTTGGAAAATCCAAATCCTTTGTGTGGGCCATGTCCTTTCACTTGTCTCTCAAACATTTTCTCTATTTTGGAGGTTTCAAAGTACAAATGCGTACCTTCACCCTGCATGATAAAGATTCTCCTCTTTTCTTTCTTTCCTTCCATTCTCACAGAAATTTCAAATTTGAACAATGATTCAATGAATCGTTGTTCTTCGTTATCTATGTTAAATATCGATTTCATTTTTATATATTCTATCAAATTATAAATAGTAAAAGTTATTATTTATTAATATAAAATATACGTACACATTATGTCATTAGTACTTAATGTTGGTTCCTTGGTGGGATCGGTTGTTTTCAGAGTCCAAGAAATGAAAGAGAAAATGGTAAACGAGCGCTCGGTACCACGAAGTTTGTCTTAAGGAGTGTCCAGCACTATGAAGTTTTTTTCTTGAGTAAAAGTATATACGAAGTTATATTTTGGGAGTAAAAGTCACATCACCGTTAAAATTTTGTTGTAAATATAACACTTCTTGTTGTAAATCTAGCATGTTGTAAATATAACTTTTTTTTGTTGTAAATGATTAGATTTTAAATTTTGTTGTAAATACAGCATTTCCTGTTGTAAATCTAGCATTACTTTGTTGTAAATGACATTTCTATGTTCAAAATCCAAGTGTTTAAATGTTGTTGTAAATATGACTAAATTTTAAATTTTGTTGTAAATACAACACTTCCTGTTGTAAATATAGCTTTTTTTTTGTTATAATTGACCTTTCTATGTTCAAAATCCAGGTGTTTAAATGTTGTTGTAAATATTTTCTGTCGTAAATATGACATTTTCTGTTGCAAATGCATCGTTAACGGTGGTGTGAGTTTTGCTCCCAAAACGTAACTTCATGTGTATTTTTGCTCCAAAAAAAACTTCGTGGTGCTGGACGTACTTTGGGGTAAACTTCGTAGTACTGAACGCTCCTTTACCCAAAAGAAAATAATGTATAATGTTTTCAAGACTCAATCAATACTTTCATTTGGACTTAATTTATCCCCACTTATTTTTATCTTACATAGTGTAAACTGGATTGCCCGATGATCTTCGTATAAATAATGAGGACCTTTAAATATGGATTATACTTCCAATATTTAAATAAAGACAAAGACAATGAGTTTGATCTTATTGAATGGAGTAATTTGTTGTATATTAAATGAAATGATGATGTAGGGTGCTTATAAATCATGAGTGATGTTCTGTTGAAGTAATACCTTTCGAAATAACGCCTCTTCAATTAAAAAAGTATAACCATATATTAGATTTATCATGAACTCAATGTATTGATTCGTGAACAAACATAATTTAAGATAACTAATACTCCTTCTGGTCCTAATTATAAGGCATAGTTGACTTTTTTGGAGAAATTAAGAAAGCTAATTAAATTACTTTAAAATATTTTTATTTTTATTTTTTCCTTCAAAGTAATTACTTTGATTAATAAACTAATATATAATCTAAAAATACACAACATATAAAATGATTAAGTAACTTATTTAGTTTCTTTAATCTCTTCAAACAAAGTCAACTATACCTTATAATTAGGACCGGAGGTAGTAGTTATTTAACATAATTTTTTCATAAGAAGTTTCACATTTATCATATTATGTATGGTTTTCTTATAAATAGTACAACCTCTAGTACTAAATATAAGAACTAATTGAATTTTTCTAGAGAGATTAAGGAAGCTAATTAAATTATTTTAAAGCATTTATATTTTAATTTTTTCCTCTAAACTAATTTTTCTGACTTATAAACTAATATATATTCTAATAATAAACAATATATAACATAAATTAATAACTTATGTATTTTCTTTAATCCTTCAAAATAAGTCAACTGAGTTTTGTATTTAAAACTAAAGGTAGTACAATTTTTCACAAAGTGGTGGCCTTTCCCATATATTAAGAACTAAAGAGACATATTGGTGACTTATAATATTATAACTCTCCATACAATTCTTCCCATAAATCTTCTAATTTATATAGATGTGACTTTATGTTTGCAAATATTTTAACTCGATTTACAAAAAATGGCTTCAAAACCACAAGTTACCAAATATTTTTAATTTGTCCATGCCCAAATATTTGGTATAGTTTTTAGGAGGGGCGATCGGGCTTACAGGATTTTTTTTTTTTTTAAATTCTCATTTGGATGAAAAATTTTCTAAATCAGGTTTATGAGGTAAAAGTAGCTTATTTGGAAAACCAGCCTTTCTGGCTTATCGAATAAAAGTTCCTTATTTAAACCTAGCTTATGAAGTAAAAGGTATTTATACAATTATCAATCTAAATATAAATTATATTTCACAATCTAACTTTTTCATAAGTCATTTTTCATTCAAAATAAGCCCACTATGCCTTTGCTAGAGTCGCTACGGTGCCTCATTGAACTACATTATAATTTGGGTATAATCCTTTTTCTCCTTTTTTCTTATCAGTCCCTCTAGGCTGTTGATTCGAAAGAGAAGAGATAGGTTAAAATAGTATTGTAATTGGTTGGACAGATATGATTTAAAGATTATGAGATATAATGAGAAAATGATTATAACAGAAACCCAACCTGATAATTTGTGGGCCCCATACGGCCTTCCTCTACCTGAACCTTAAAATTGAGGGGTCGTACTGTAATTCCACACTAGATTGAGGAAAAAAATAAATAAATTAATAATTAAAGAGGGCGTTATGAAGGCACTTGGTTCTTTCTCTCTCCCCTCCTTCGCATCATTTTTTTATTTTATTTTTTTTAATTTTTTTTATTTCATGCTTTTCCTCACTTTATATGTGCACTTTACTTTGTGAAGAATTCTTCTGCTTCGTCCTCCTTGTTTATTTATTTACTTCCCTCTTTTCTCTGCTCTATCTCTCTCTGTTCTGCTCTCTTGAGCTCTGTCAGAAGCTTCAACAATGGCAGACATTACCCACCTTCCCATGGAGCAGCTTCAGGACCTTGAGTATTGCATAGACTCAAATCCTCCCTGGGGTAGTCTCTTCTTCTACAGCTCTCATTTCTGATTTCTGTATTCATTTTCTTCATCTGAACAAAAGGGCTTATAGGTCTCCTTGTTTCAGGAGTTGCTTATCTCATTCATTATCATTCTTCAAATTTTCTTTCTTCATCTTCGTCATCTTTTAGAGACAACTTATCATGCATTTAACTTCGAGCATAGTCATTTTAGAACAGGAGATATTTTGAATGGAATCTTTTCAGTTTTGAATAACATTTTCAGTGCTTTGGCTCTTTGCAAACCTTCAATGACTTCCTTTTACCATTGGCTTTATCTTCAAAAACAAACATCCTTGAAGCTTTTTGCATTTATGTGTTTCCGATTAGTTTACAAGAGAAATGTGAAAGTGTGAAATCGTGGCATGTAGTTTGAAAGTTTAAATTTTTATTGTCGTTGAGGTAGAGTAGGACTCTGCATCTCCGTTAGTATTTTTCTCCCTTGTTTTCGGCCTTGTTTGTTATTAAAACGGTTTAATTAAAAAATCGAAAATGAATGGTACTATCAATCTATCACATGGTTTTTAATACATCTTCCACTTTGCTACTAATTACTTAAACCTCGAGACCATTGCGTAACAAGAGTAGTAATGATGGCTTAGTTGATATTAGTCTTCCCCTTCTATCGAGGTTACTCCTTGTAATTAAAAATTAATCACCAGTGAAATCAAAGAGGCCCCACAAATTATTTAATGATTAATAACCCTCTATTCTATTTATTACACCGTTCATAGACGAATATATATTCTGGGCTTCGTGAGTTCCTTTTGTCGTGTTACCCATGTCGTCATTCGCTACAAGAAATTTTGAGTGTTCAGTTGATGTCTCAATGGGGTGTTCATGACATAACGTTAAAGGACAAGGAAAGGGCTTGAACCCAAGATATCCTATAGCCGCCAGAATATTGTAATGTAGTTAGTATAATTGTTGCACGTGATTCATGAAAAAAGTTCAAGGTACCAATTGATAATTTCATGAACAGATGAGAAGTAGGCCCACTAGAGGGATGCAAGAAAATTGCCCAAGTGTAATAGAGTCTCTTCCAATGCCAAAGTTTTCCTTCTTTTTTGTCTTGCTTGAAGGTCATGAGGTCACTCGAGGTTATAGAGCGGGATCTTTTGATTAATAATCTATCTAAAGATCTGATTTTTGATAGAGCACAATGGCACCCTATGATTCATGTAGCTGACCCCACCTGGTGGGATAAGGTTTCGTTGAGGTCATGAGGTGGTCATCTTAAGAAATGAGTTGGTTCCATTTCAAATGTTAAGAACAAGTCCAATTTCAGTTTTCCTACCACAGGCATGTAAATATGCATTATTTTCAACTGCCTTCACTGTTCTGTGGAGTTACTTTAATTTCATTTCAGTTGAGTGGTTATGTGTAGTGGATGTGCATGAATAAGCGTATTGCCAAATGTTCTGTTTGCTTTCTCGTTTTCATTTCCTGCTCACAGTGAATGCCATGTCTTGCAGCTGAAACCATTCTTTTGGCATTTCAAAACTACATATTGATGCTCGGCACAAGTGTGTTCATCCCTTCAATAATTGTCCCAGCTATGGGAGGAAGCGATGTAAGCTAAAATTCTGCTGTTTTCTGCAATTCTTTCTTCCAATCTACTTCTCTTTTGCATGCTCATTATTAGCTTACTCGTCATTTTTCCTGATCTACTTGGTATGATAAATTATTTGTTGTCCTAATTGTTGGATCACAATAGTTGGTTCTACATTTCAAATTATATTTGCAAAGTCATCGTCATTTTTTCCTCTTTGGCCTCAAGTTTTGGCCAAGAAATTGTTTGATGTATTTGTCAATTAGGAGTGCAAAGCATTTGTAACTTTTTGACGGATGACGAGAACTTCTATTGTTAGTGACATGCTTACTTGTTAAATCAGGGTGATAAAGCGAAAGTAATACAGACTTTACTGTTTGTTGCTGGCATTAACACACTTCTCCAAGCACTGTTTGGAACAAGATTGCCTGCAGTTGTTGGAGGCTCTTTTGCTTTTGTAGTTCCAATTGCTTATATAATTAGAGACCCCTCGTTGCAACAGATCAGTGATTCCCATGAAGTAAGTTTCCTCCTTTCATTTCGTAATTTCTTTAACTTTTGAAGTGCATTAACTAAACCTTGTTTGGAATCTTGGAAACCTATATTTATCTAGGGATTAAATGTGTGGTATGAAGTAGTCAGTGAAGTGGAAAATACAGAATCAAATGGTTTAAAAAAAAAATACTCCCTCTTTTCCTTAATATAATACATATTTGGTGGGGTTGATCTTGGTCCTAAATATAAGACATAGTTTTCATATTTGTCATTCTTTTCCTAATTTACCCTTCTTATTGATGCTCCATCAATAATAACCAAGGAGGAGAGAGAATGAGGGGATTAAGGGAGATGAGTAGAAATAGATGTTATATTAACTAACTTCCTTATTCTAATCCAATTAAGTAAATATGTGATAGAGTACCGGATTAGCATGGGATAATGGAAGTTGTGGAAAGTTAGAGATTTTAGGAATAAATATTTATTAATATAATTTTAAATATTGTTTATTTTTATTATTATTAAATTGAGTATGTTTTTATTATTATCTTTAGAAATCGGGAAATAAGTGGAATATCCCACTAAATAGATTCAGTTATTAGAATCTAAGATTGGGAGTTATCTGAATTTCATATTTGGTTATATTTTAGATTTCGTATTTGAATTTTGAATTAAAATCTCTCTCTGTAAACTATTATAAATAGGCATAGTACCTCATCAATAAGAACATGGAATATTCCAAAGGGTAAATTGGTATGGGAGATTCTCCTTGGGCTTTAATAGTCCGATGAGTTACAGATTCTGACTCATCTTTCTATTAAGGATTTGGGCTGTTCTTATAGAATTAATGAGATATTTGCTTATTCTATGAAACAGAGGTTGTTCTTAAAGAGCTAGCGAGATACTTGCTTCCTCTTTTAGATCAGAGTAATTTTATAGCTTACTATCATCTTTAATTTTCTTAACTTAGGTTCTCATGTAACCTTCTCATCAACTTACCCATATTAGTACCATAATCATTATCTCATCAATATGTCTTATATTAATTATCGGAGGGAGTACTAGCTAAGCCCCAAATCATGGAACTCAATTATGCCAATGATGATATAACTGATTTAAGTTCACCATTAAATATGACATGGGCATCCTAAAATAACTTTAGCCTTTAGTATACTTAAATTCAATTTCTTAGCTGATAGGTTATTGAAAGAGATCTTCCCATGTGATTGATTTGCAGAGATTTATACAAACAATGCGAGCTATACAAGGAGCTTTGATTGTCGCCTCAAGTATTCAGATAATCCTGGGTTACAGCCAAGTATGGGGGCTTTTTTCAAGGTACACAGGTTGAAAGTGACAATGGCTGTGAAATTTAAATGACTAAATAAATTAATCAGCTATTTAATATGACATGAATCTTCTCTCCAGATTTTTTAGCCCTCTTGGCATGGCACCTGTGGTTGGCTTGGTTGGATTAGGACTATTTCAACGTGGATTTCCTCTGGTAGGCATTGATCTGAGCAGCTTCAAATGTGATATTCATCGAAATAATTTTGAGTAAAAAGCTCAGGCTAAATTCTTTATGCTTATTGTTACTGCCTTGAATAAGTTATACAATTAAATCTTTGATTTTCTCATCAGCTAGGGAACTGCGTAGAAATTGGCATACCGATGCTGTTGTTGGTAATTGGATTGTCACAGGTAAGTGCTTTGGTGAAAGTAGAACATAGAGCATCAAAGTATTACATATTTCCTTCACACTAATTAATTTGCTAAAATTGCAGTATCTAAAGCACGTGAGACCATTTCGAGATATCCCCATCTTTGAACGCTTTCCAGTGCTGATTTGTGTTACAATTGTATGGATCTATTCTGTTATTTTGACTGCCAGTGGAGCTTACCGAGATAAACCTCTTGCCACACAACGTAGTTGCCGTACAGATAGAGCAAACCTGATAAGTACTGCCCCGTGGTACACAACAACACCATTTTTATTGCTCTTGTATGTTTAAAGTTTTGCTGGATTTTGAGATTTCTTTCCAATCCTATAGGTTCATGTTTCCATACCCTCTCCAATGGGGCCCACCTACATTTAATGCTGGCCATGCCTTTGCTACAATGTCTTCCGTTTTTGTGTCAATGGTGGAGGTATCTGTTTTCACTCCTCTAAATTTTGTTTTATTTTGTTATTCTTGCTTATGTGGGAATTTGGATCCAATTTTGAAAGAGAGATACTGAATGTGCATGGGACCCATACAATGTGGGATGCACCACTTAAGTAGAGTTCATACACTTGTTTATCTCTCTTCAAAGTTGAGAGGATCTGAATCCCTAACTTGGCAAGGTTAATGGCATTATGTTTGGCTTGAGAGTCAAATTTAGAAGTGTATTATGTTAACCTATATTTATGTAATTATGGACTTCTTGAAAGATTTGTCTGGGATTCATAAATATTCTTTAACTTCTCCCCAGTGAATGAAGGAAAAAGGTTTTGTGTGGATTTCAGCAAGACTTGGAATTCTCATTCATATATTGGTGAAATTTTAACAGTGTCTCCTAACTGTAAACTTTTTCTGCAGTCAACTGCAGCTTATCAAGCAGCCTCTCGGTTGGCAATTGCCACACCACCTCCTGCTTATGTGTTAAGTCGAGGCATTGGTTGGCAGGTAAGTTATTCTGGAAGAATTCAGTTATTGCTATTGCCAAAGCAGATGTGGTTCTTAAACATGATCTTAGTTTTTAGGTGGTGACTGATGAGTATATTAGTAAACTGCAGCAGTCTTTCTCGGAAAATCTTGTCATGATTTTGAATAAAGAAGTATATTAGATCCCAAACTTTCCTCTTTGCAATTTTATCTGTGAGAATGATTGTAAACTTGTATCATTTATTGTTGTCTCCAAGGATATTACAGAAAATACTTTCTTAATATGCTTCTCAGTGCTGCTGTCTAGATTCTTTTGTCCTATTCATATTTGTTTTACATGCAAATAGTTGCATTATAGTATGCAAAACTTCCCTTTGTCCGTGCTGTGGAATTTACTGATTTTATTATGAACAAGTAGATTTGTGCCTGTCTATTCTATGTATTCTTTGTACTTGAACTTTTATGTCTACTACAAAATTCATGCCTGCATCTTAACTTGAATTGTTTTGTTTACTTGGATTTCACATGCATGCTCATATGGCATAAAATAAACGGCTCAGAAATAATAAAGCTGATCTTGTCTATTTGTACAGGGGATTGGCATATTGCTGGATGGTCTTTTTGGAACAGGGACTGGTTCTACAGTTTCTGTGTAAGTCTCATGCTTCCATGGGTTTTCACTGCGAGCTTCTTCTTGTCTATGCTCTTCTTATCTTGATGTCATCTTTATGGCCTTTTATTTTATAGGGAAAATGTGGGACTCCTCGGTCTAACCCGAGTTGGAAGTCGCAGAGTTGTTCAAATTTCTGCTGGTTTTATGATATTCTTCTCCACCTTAGGTTGGTATATACATCTAAAACATGATTCTAGACTTCTATTAGTAAGGGAAACCAACATTGTTTAGCTTTTATTATCACTACCAACAATAAGGAAAAATAACAGTTTCTGGCTTCCCTAACCTGAGGCTCTTTGGTTTCTTTTTTTCTGTTTTCTGCAGGCAAGTTTGGAGCTGTGTTTGCATCAATACCCATCCCCATATTCGCTGCGCTGTACTGCATTCTCTTCGGCATTGTTTGTATGTATCAGGTCAAAAACGAGATTTGATCTCTAAGCTTGATTAATTATTTTCCAATTTTCACAAGAAACTTTTCTTGTTTGTTCAGCTTCAGTTGGGTTATCATTTCTTCAGTTCACAAACATGAACTCCATGAGAAACCTCATTATCACCGGGCTCACATTATTCCTTGGAATATCCATTCCTCAATTTTTCAATGAATATTGGGCTACACGTGGAGGCCTTGTTCATTCAAATGCTGGTTGGGTGAGTTTTGTTCTTCTTTTTGAAAGTTTTGATGCCTTAAAGGAAAATTGAGCTTCTGAGCTTCAACTATATATTTCCATTCCCCATGTTTGATTTCATCCCTGAAATGTGTCACCTTTTCCAAATTTCTTAGTGTGTCTGAAAATCCATTGGATATGGTCAATACCATAATAATGTGAGTAATTTTGTATCAAATCTTGAAATCACATTTCAACATGTTCCCAAGCAACTAACGGGCATTGGTCCTAATGCAAAGGGATTTGACCGCTTAAGCATGAGGTCTCAAGTTCAAGCCCAAAATGCTTTTGGAAGAGCTATCCTCAGTTGAACTTGACAATGCTCGAGTTTGACTCAATCAGATAGTCATATAGGGGAAAAAAAAAATTCCAAAACAAACACTAATAAGTAATAACATTAGGACATGACAGAAAAATTACTTGGCTAATTGCCACTAGAAAGAAAAATTACTTGGCTAATTGCTACTAGATTATCCAATAATAAACATTATAGACTATGAAGAAACTTTGTTAAAAGAAGTAATCATGTGAAGTTATACTACCTCCGATCTCAAATGTAAGTCCTAACTATTTAGCTCACACAATAAAAAAGTTGATTAAAGTAAGTTTTAATCATAAGTCTCCAACATATCTGAAAAACAAACTGTACCTGAAATGTTTCTTGTTATATTATGCTTGAGAGTGATGTCTGTTGTTTGATTCTGTATTGCAGTTTAATGCATTCTTGAATACCATATTTGCATCGCCGGCGACAGTGGGTTTGATCGTGGCTGTTTTCCTAGACAACACGATGGAGGTGGAAAGGTCGAAGAAAGACAGAGGGATGCCATGGTGGGTGAAGTTCAGAACATTCAGGGGAGACAACAGAAACGAGGAGTTCTATACTCTGCCGTTCAATCTCAACAGGTTCTTCCCTCCTACTTGATCGATCAATGTTTGAAACACGAGGGTGTATGTTGTAGGTCAGGAATTCATTAGAAACTTGTAAGCAAATGCAATTTTTCTTTCACATCATCATATTCCATTTTTTGGGGGCCATGTAAAACCTTGGTCCTGCATACATAGGCTTGTAAAGCTTAAGCTTTTGGAATCCAAGCATTGTAGAGTCAATAAAATCTAAGTTCATGATGCAACTCATCGCAAAACCAAACTCGCAAAACATGTTTGGGAAGCTTATCTATGCTACTAACTCTGGTACTTAATGCAAGAATTACGTATGTTTGGATGGAGAGAAAAGTGAGAGGGAAATCTGAGGAGATAATATTAGGAGTGAAAAACTTTCAAAAATGGTAAAAGAAAATTACTATTTTGGGAGTTCTCCTAATTTTCTTCCACCTTCTAAGTTTTCTCTTCACCCAAACTCATTATTAGTTTGTAGTGTAAATTGTATTACGAATCGCCCTATAAATTAAGTCGTACATTTTTTTTTTCTAGAGGATTCAAAACTTTTTAGAAGATTAGATTGTAATATGAGCAGATTTCTTGAGATATGAGGAATTATAACAAGCTATCACATTGTAAATATAAGAAGCTTGTTAGTTTATTTGATTTACAACATCTTTGTTTATTTAGCACTAATTGAAATATGAGTATTATCATATTCATATTGAAATACCTACGTCATCGTAGTTCAAACTATTCATATATTATGGTGAGTTTTATTTCTTTCTTTAAAGAAGTCATCTCATATCAAATAGTACTTCCTTCAGTTCTAATTATAAAACATAGTTAACTATTTTTGAGAGATTAAGAAAGCTAAATAAGTTACTTAATCATATCATATATTGTGTATCCATTGATTGTATATTAGTTTATTAGTTAAACTTATAGTCTGAATAAAAAATAAAAATAAAAAATACTTTAAAATAATTGAATTAGTTTTATTAATCTGTCTAAAAAATTAACTTTGTCTTATATTTATGATGAGAGTGAGAGTATTAGTTTCTTTCTATAAAAAAGATGCGAAAATCAAAATTGGAAAAGTCAATCTCATATGGGCTTTTTTCGTTTTTATTTTTATTTTTTATATTGTGGACAAGGGAGGCCCATTATAAGAATTTGGTCAGTCACATACTATTCTCGGTCATTATCACCCCTATTATACTCCTCACTTCATTGTTCCATCATTTCAAGATTTGTATGCATGAGATAAACTAGCTAACTAATTCACATAAATTCCGAAAATTAGGTAAGTTAGTTGCTTACAACATACTACTATATGTTCTAGTTTATCTAAAATATACATCCTTTTAACCATATATTACCTTTGGTCTTAATTATAAAACTGGTTTTTTTTTTTTTTTTGGAAAAATCAAGGAAGCTAAATAAGTTACTTAATCATATTATATATTGTGTATCCTTAGATTATATATGAGTTTATTAGTCAAACTAATTAGTTTAGAGAAAAAATAAAAATACTCTAAAGTAATTTAATTAACTTTCTTAATTTTTCTAAAAAAGTTAACTTGGTCTTATAATTAGGACAGGAGAGAGTATATTATAGTTTGGGAGAATCCCATATAAAGTTGCTTAAAATAGAGAAATTCTAAATCAAGTTTTTAAATCCAACAAATCCCTACTTTAGTTATAGACTCAATTTGGGATTTTAAAATGGGAAAAACATTTCTCATGTTGTAGGAGAAATGTTTTCTCATGTCACACACACATAAAATGGTGGAACCCACACATATATATAACACTATATATATATGTGGGTCCCACCATTTTATGTGTGTAGGAATCTTGTTTCTCTCATGTAACATGAGAAAAGTAAATCCCTTTTAAAATATAGGTAAATTGACTTTATTATACTCTCCTAATATTCTATATCATTTTTCCTCTTGAAAGAATTTAATTGCGCTTTAATTTAGTCTTTTAATAAGTGTATATATATATTAACATTAATATATAATAAAATAAAATATGATTCGTTTAAATCAAAGGAGTTTTTGTGTTTGGGAAGAATGATTTGAGTAATAAAAAACAAAACGTATAACACAGTTATCAATTAAATGTATTTATTTAATATTTTGAATATAATTTTATTTTTGAAAGAACTCAAATTATTTTTTTTGTCAATTAAAAAAAATAAATCTTCATTAATCACGAAATTTTACTTATGTGATATATAGGTTGTTTTTTTACATTAATAAATATCTTTTCTTTTAAAAAATCATTAATGAAAATCTTTGATAGGCGGTTTGCAATATCAAACAAGTTGTTTTTTATATTAACATTTTTTTCCTCAATGAACAAAAAATCAAGTAAAAATTTCAAGGGATTTACTTTTCTCATGTTGCATGAGAGGAACAAGATTCCTACACACACACAAAATGGTGGGACCCACATATATATATAGTACTAATTATATATATATGTGGGGTCCCACCATTTTATGTGTCTGTGGCGTGAGAAAACATTTCTCCTACAACACGAGAAATGTTTTTCCCAGATTTCAACTAGAAATTATTTAATTAATATTGGGACTGATGGTTTTTTTTTTTGAATTATTCCTAATCATTCTTCTACAAAACATAAAAATTTTTTTATCTCAGTTAATCATATTTTATATTATTATATATTAATTTTTATATATATTTACACTTATTGTAAAAATAAGTTAAAAAGTACAGTATTGAAATCCTTTTACGATGAGAAAGGAGACTATAAGAGGACAGTAACGTCACTTAATCTAAATTTTGAAATTTTAAATTGGATCGATAACTTAATTAGAGATTTATTGAATTTACCAATCTAATTTAAAATTTTCCTATTTCAAGTAACTTTATATAGGATTTTCCCTTTTATATTTGTCAATATAGCTTATACATCATATAATATAATTGTAGGATGAATTGAGGGAAATAATAAATTTGGGAAGAAAAAATATTGGGATCTTCCATTTTGATTGAATACCTTAACCACACAAGAGTTTTGTCTTAGCTCTTTCGTCAGATTATAATTGGTTTAATTTTTTTGATAATTAAATATAAGTGATTTATACATAAAAATTAACACATTTTTCATTTCAGTATTACTCCTTTCAAAATTATATATTAATATTTTTATATAATTTGATTTAATCATGGTTAAGTTGACATCAGGTTAAGTATGATTTCTTAATGAGATCTCCTAAAATATAAGTACATGTTAAATTCAGAGTCAACATCGCTGTGTTGCATGTAAGAGCCTGATTGGCTGTGTTGCATGTAAGAGCCTCATTGGCTGTGTTGCGTGGAAGAGCCTCAATCACCAAACCCTTGATAGTGTTGGTGTTCATACGCATA
This sequence comes from Acacia crassicarpa, assembly GCA_034222035.1. Classification (NCBI taxonomy): domain Eukaryota; kingdom Viridiplantae; phylum Streptophyta; class Magnoliopsida; order Fabales; family Fabaceae; genus Acacia; species Acacia crassicarpa. The sequence goes on from JAWXYG010000003.1 coordinate 56,939,145, forward strand.
AATCCTAAAATATTGGCTAATGGTACACTCTTAAGTCACATATTAGACGAGACTTACATCATCAATAATTAGTATTCATTTATGTTAATGACCCATTAATTAAATCAAATTATGTTACTTCAAAATATATTAGTTAAAAAGTAACCAATATAAAATAATATTTTGTCATTGATATTGACATTGAATTGATTGATCTTGATATGGTAATGCATGACATATCTAACTCCCAATAATATTAATATATACTCTATCGGGTTCTAATTATAAAACAACTTTTGAAAATTAATCTTGATTTTAATTATAAGAAATTTTTTTAATTTTTGTCAATTTTTTTCTAAAATACTCATATTGATATCTTCAGTAATTAAATACAATAATAATTTAATAATACACCTATACATTCTATAAAGTGAGTAATATTTACAACTAAAGCGGAATTTGGGAGTGCTGAGGTTGGCAGCCACCTCCTAAAATTTAAAGAAAAAAATCCTTTTAAAATCCTAAGATATCAAAAAAAAAAAGTCAAATAAGTCTCACAAAAAATTCTAGTGTCAAAAAGATCTTAAAAAGTTGTTAAAACCCAGAGAAGAAATTGTTAATCACCTATTGAAGGAGTTGTTAATGAAACTTTTTTTCCATCAGAATCTTTTGTAGGACTTTTATGACAAGAAAAGTTGCATCTGAAGATGGATTCACAATATTTTTAGCTTGACATTCCTAAACATCCAGATTTTATTAATTTATCAATTACATTATGTCAAGGGGTAGTAAAAACTAGAAAGTCTATTATTTATCTTTTATTGATAGAGTGATTAGACTTGTACTCACTCTTCCAATTTCTATTGTAACTATTAAAATATCTTTCTCTTCTTTAAAGATAATCAAAAGCAGACTTCGAAATAGAATAAAATATCAATTTCTTAATGAATCTTTAATGGGGTTTAAACTTCTCATGTTACATGAGAAGAAAAAGATTCCTACACACACATGAAATAGTGGAACCCACATATATATATATATAATGCTAATTATATATGTGTGTGGGTCCCACAATTTTATGTGTGTGTGACATGAGAAAACACTTCTCATGCAACATGAGAAATGTTTTTCCCTTCTTTAATTACATACATTGAGAGAGAAACTATTTTAAGTTTTAGTACGGATTCAATTATAGATGAACTTAAGAAGATGAAAACATGTAGAGTAAGAGTCAAGTAGAGTTATCTTAATTTTTGTAATATATTTATTTCAATTTTTATTGTATATTAACTTTGTGTTGTATTTCAAGTACCTTTTTTTATAATATAATAATTTTTATTTTCACCCCCCAGTCATTAAAATTCCTGAGTCCATTACTACTTACAACTCATTAATGTCTCATAAACCTCAATTTTATTGGTTTTTATTTTTTTTAATAAAATAATTTTGAGTAATTTTTGTCATACTTAATAATGACATTACTATTGAATTACACTTCTAACCTCCAATAGTAGATGAGAAGTTATTGAGTGAAATCGATGGTGCTAGATTCTGTGACAGCTCGAAGAAGTCGTGTGTGAGATAGAAGAGATCCGACAAAGAATAAAGAATCAATGTAACTGAATGTCATTTTAAATAAAGACATTTTAGAAAAATAAATATAATTAAATAATTTAACTATTATTCTTAATCTCTCTAAAATTAAGTAAATATATCATATAATAAAGACAAAAAAGTGTACGTATTTTCCGGCGATAAAACATTTAAATATGCATTTTTAGTGCTTGTGCGAGGATGCTAGCTAACCTATGGGCTTGTCCTTATTGTGTCATGACTCATGCCACTACACCAACGTGGCTTCCGTATCTTGCCATCCCGAAAGGGCGGCTCCTGATTGCGATGGATAAACATGGATAACTCGCCAATGGGTCCCATGCTCAATTACCCTACTGTTTGTGGGATCATCTTTTTAAGGTTTTTAAAACTATTTACTTACATAAATCGAGAGATAAAACGTATTTCACATATTTATTTTGTATTATCTCTTATCATAATTATAAGAGCTAGTTGACTTTTTTTAAAAAGATTAAGGAAACTAAATAAGTTATTTGATCATTTTATATATTGTATATTCTTAAATTATATATTAGTTTATTAGTTAAACTAATTAGTTTGAAGAAAAAAATAAAAATAAAAATACTTTAAAATAATTTAATGAGCTTCCTTAATTTTTCTAAAAGAAGTTAATTAGCTCTTATAATTAGAACTGGAGAGAGTATATCATAAATTAAGAATAAAAATCTTATTTTAAAGGTTCCAATAACTATTACAAATAAACATTTAATCCTTACTAGTGGTAAGACTTATCTTGCCCACAGTTTTCTTATGTCTCCACTCGAATACTCATGGGATTTTGACCAAAATAAAAAAAATATATATATATATATTTACCAGATTAAAATACATCTCAAACTATTTTCTAAACTAGGGTTCACGTCACCGGTGGCGCAGGGGGGTCCCACGCCACGTCAGTGGTGTGAAACAGGTCCACGCCACTGGTGGCGTGGACCTGTTTCATGCCACTTACGTGGCGTGCATAGGATCCAATCACAGGCTCTGATTCAATATTTATTAAAAAAAAAATTGACATGGTGGCGTCACGCGGTACGACGCCACTAGTCGCGTCAGACAGTACGACGCCACTAGTGGTGTCGTACTTTCTGACGCCATTGTCACATCAGCATTACTTTAGTAAATAGTTTGAACAATGCTTCAGATTGGTAAATTTTTTTTTTAAAAAATATTATTTTGGTTAATTTCCCGAATACTCATTTCATACTTTTTTTTTATATATATATATATGCTTCTTAGGTTTTTGTGCTCTTAAGAAGCATATAAAAAATATCGATGACATTTTTTTATTTTTTTATTTTTTATATGTTTTATTTATTTAGATTAAATTATATGTTGTATCATGAAATATTTTTTTCACTCAGTATTTCAAATTAATTAATTTTCAAGATATTAGTGTTATAGAAAAAATATTTCTAAATGCATGACAAGAAATTGATTATTTTAAAATACTAGACGCAAAAAATATTTCAGGATTTAATATATAATTTAAATTAAATAAATAAATAATATATATATAATGCCATCAATATTTTTTTATGTGCTTCTTAAGAGGACAAACACCTAAAAAGCATATAACGAAAAGCATGGAATGAGGATCCGTTTCCACTTGTCATTCTCTTCACTTTTTGTAAATTTATTTTCTCAACCATTGGATTAAGTTTTAATAGTTAAGATTTGTTCTATAAAAATATGATTAAATATTTTTAATATGGAATAAATTTGGGAAGAACAAAGATTGGGGTCTTCCATTTAGATTGAATATCTTCACTAATGCGATCTAGAGTTTTGAATGAGTTTGACTAAATTTGATTTATATTTGTTTTTCTCCTCTTCCTAAACTTGAAACTTCATTGTTTTAAGTTAAAATAATAATAATAATAATAATAATAATAATAATAATAATAATAATAATAATAATAATAATAATAATAATAATAATAATAATAATAATAATAATAACAGTCCATCAAATTTATACTTTAGTAGCTCTTTTGTCATATTATAATTGGTTTAATTTTTTTTATAATTGAAATATAACTCATTTATACATAAATATTAACACATTTTCCGTTTCAGTATTACTCCTTTCAAAATTATATATGGATATTTATATATAATTAGATTAAATCATATGATTTTAATCATGGTTAATTTGACCTGGCCTTTAACTATGATTTCTTAATAAGATCTTCTAAAATATATGTTGAATTCAGAGTTAACATCAACCACTTGGTTTACGGCAGCCCTTGTAAATTTATCTTTATACTAGTAATAGTATCCGAGTACGACATAATTGAAAATTTGTTATTAAAAACTTCAATATATAATGTTATATTTTAATGTAACTCTTTCCAACCACTGAAGTATATGCCATGTCCGATTGGCTGTGTTGCGTGGAAGAGCCTCAATCACCAAACTCTTGATAGTATTCGTGTTCTTAAATATTGGCTAATAGTACACTCTTAAGTCACATATAAGACGAGACTTGCATCATCAATAATTAGTATTCATTTACATTAATGACCCATTAACTAAATCAAATTATTTGACTTTGAAATATATTAGTTAAAAAGTAACCAATATAAAATAGTATATTGACATTGAATTGATTGATCTTTTTTTCTTTCTTTCTTTTTTTTTTAATAAAAATTTTAGAAAGGGGGTTAGGTTCACCCATAATCCAAGGACACCACGAAATCTCCCTTTCTCCTTAGATCATACCGATATTACACAGGGCGAGCTGTCTATTATCCTCAAGCGTTTACTTAAGCACCTAGGAGCTAGGATGTCTCCTCCAATGCCTTGACCAATTCCAAGATCGAACTCCCTCTTTTTGATCTTCAAAGCATTTTCACTCAAAATCGATTCTGGGAAATCAAGAGCCCTGGGTGGCCAAGGTGGTGGGTCGAGCAAGTCAACCATTGTAGGGTTAATAGAGAGATTCTACGACCCACTGAAAGGAGCAGTGACCATCGACTGCAGGGATATAATGGTTAGTAAGAACTTGAAAGTTTATCATCTACTCTTTTATTGATATAATGGTTAGACTTATACTCACTCTTCCAATTTCTATGGTAACTACTGAAAGATATTTCTCTGCTATGAAGATAATCAATAACGTAGAATGGAACACCAATTTCTTGATATTTTTCAATTACATACATTGAAAAAGAATTTTTTTTCAAGTTTTAGCACTAATTCAATTATAGAAGAGTTTAACACTATGAAAACACGTAGAATAAGAGTCAAATGAAATTGTCTTAATTTCTGTAATAGACTTCTTTCAAATTTTTGGTATATGAGCTTTGTATTGTATTAAAGTGCTTTTATATATGATATAGTATTTTTTATTTTCGCCCCCAATCATTAAAATTTCTGGGTCCACCACTGCTTGCAACTTATTAATGCCATATAAACCTCAATTCTACTAGTTTTTTATTTTTTTTAATAAAATAATTTTGAGCAATTTTTATCATATTAAATAATGGTATCATTATTAAATTATACTTTCAACCTCTAAGAGCAGACTGGAAGTTGTTAAGGGAGATCGACGATGCTGGACTGTGTGAGGGGCTGAGAGCTTAGAGAAGTCGTGTATGAAGTAGGAAAGGTCCAACAAAGAATTGAGAATCAGAGTAACTAAATGTCATTTTAAATAAGGGCATTTTGAAAACATAAATATAATTAACTTATTTAATTATTATCATTAATCTCTATAAAATTAAGTAAATGTCTTATAATTAATACTAATGGTATATATTTTTTCGAGCGATAAAACATTTAAAAATGCATATCTACGCTGCTTGTGCGAGGATGCTAGCTAACTTATGTGTTTGTTCTTATGGGGCCTGTTTTGGTTAGCGGTAGGAGCGGTTACTTATTTTCTATCTGATTTTTACAGAAGCCCGATAAAAAAAAATTCATGTTGGAAATATGATTTGTGTTTAGATTGATGATCGTAGAAGTGACGGGATCCACATCAAAAAGCTGAGAGCTTTTTCCTAAAAGTTACCCCATGAAACTTTTTCCTAAACTGACTTTTAAGAGCTTTTTTGAAAAAAGTCAGTAGATTTAAAGCTCTACCCAAACACCCCCACTTAAAGCCTTTTTCCTACTACTACTTTTTTCTGACTTTTTCTTTTAACTTAAAGCTCTCTCCAAACAGGGCCGTTGTGTCATACCATTGCACCAACGTGGCTTTCGTAGCTTGCCACCCTGAAAGGCCGGCTCCTGATTGTGATGGATAAACATGGAGAACTTTCCAAGGGGTCCTCTGCTCAATTATCTTAGTGCCTAATTGGGATCACGTTTGAAATTTCTAAAAGTGTCTATTTATATAAATCGAGACAAAACGTATCTCACATAATCATCTGGTATATCATAAATTACAATTGAAAAACTTCTTTAAAAGACTTCAGTTACTATTACAACAAGCATTTAACCCTTTCGAGTGGTGGGACCCAAATAGAGGACCACCATGCATTAAAGTGGATGTGTCTTCACCACATATCTTGCCCACAGTTCCCTTATGTCTCTAGTTATTATTCTCTCCACTTAATTTCTTAACCATTGGGTTAATTTTTAATAGTTAAGATTTTTCTATAAAAATATTATTACAATAAATATTTTAATATGGTATAAACTTGGAATTAAAAAGATTGGGGTCTTTCATTTAGATTGAATACCTCAATTAGTGTGGTCTGAGAGTTTTGAATAAGTTGACTAAATTTGATTATATATATATTTTTTTCTCCTCTTAGCTTGAAACTACAAAGTTTTAAGTTAAAAGGGAAAAAATTAACAGTCCATCAAATTTATACTTTAGTAGTTGTTTTGTCAAATTGTAATTGGTTTAATGTTTTTTTATAATTAAATTATAAGTGATTTATACCTAAATATTATATATTCCCTTGTAAATTTATCTTATTCTTCTTCTTATTATTATTTTGGATTACGTAAATTTATCTTTATACTAGTAAAAGAGTACGACATAATTGAAAAATTGTTACTAAAAATTTCAATATATAATCTTATATTTTAATGTAACTCTTTCCAATTACTGAAGAATATGCTATTGTCCGATTGGCTGTGTTGCGTGCAAGAGCCTCAATCACCAAACTCTTGATACTATTTGTGTTCTAAAATATTGGCTAATAGGACACCCTTAAGTCACATATAAGACGAGACTTGCATCATCAATAATTAGTATTCATTTATATTAATGACCCATTAATCAAATCAAATCATTTGACTTCGAAATATATTAGTTAAAAAGTAACCAATATAAAATAGTATATTGACATTGAATTGATTGATCTTGATGATATGGTAATGTATGACAATTTTTTTTAACGCTTTGGGTCATTTTGGGACTGGCATTTTTTTTTAGTATTTTACTATTAGGTGTCGGAACAACTAATTACTCCTTTAATAATAAATATAGGATATCATTTATAGTATAAATTACATTATAAATTATATCCCCTATTTAGAACAAACGGTGGTAATTCAAATCAAGGTTTTATAATGTTTAAAAAGAATTCGAACTCAATTTACTTCTATCTCCTAATATAAGGTGAATGATTAAAAATATATATGACCTTCTCCTCCAGGATCGCCCAGCACCACGATCTTTCAACTGGATCAAAAATACACACGACGTTACGTTTTTGGGTCGCTCAACACCACGGCCGTTAATCAACCGCTAATTATCGTTAGTTGACCGTGGTGCTGGGCGACCCAAAAACGTAACGTCGTGTGTATTTTTGATCCAGTTGAAAGGTCGTGGTGCTGAGTGATCATAGGGAAAAGGTCATGTGTATTTTTGACCCTTCACCCCTCAATATAAATATACATTTATAGGCAGCTTGTGCGAGGATGCTATATGTATGTGTGTATCTATATATATATATATATTTTTTCTTTTTCTTTTTTTCGGCAATAAAATATTTAAATATACATTTCTAGGCTGCTTGTGAGAGGATGCTAGCTAACCTAAACCACGTGATGATGATAGAGTGTGTGCTTGTCCTTATTGTGTCATACAACCACACCAACGTGGCTTCGGTATCTTGCCATCCCGGGCGGCCTGATACTGACTGGGCCCCGCCGTTTCCATCATGTCCCTGATTGCGATGGAAAAAATGGAGAACTTCCCAATGGGTCCCAGCTCAATCATCTTAATCCTTTCGAGTGGTGGGACCCAAATAGAGGACCATCATGTGTTAAAGTGGATGCGCCATCACCGCATATCTTGCCCACAGTTTCCCTTCCCCTGTTTTGCTGGTGCGCTGGGAGTTGGTTTTCCTCCTATCCATTGGATGGGGTTAGGGGATGGTTCTTAAAATCTCAATTTATCTTTGTGATTTTACATTTTTATGATTTTTTTTATTAAAATGATTTTATTAATTTTCTAAACGCTTTTAAGTTTTTATGATTTTACTACGTTACAATTTTACGTTTTACAATTTTTCATTCTCCTCCCGTTTTTAGGTAAAATCTACGTTTTACCATATTATGGGGAGTCAATTCCATCTAAACCATTTAGATGAGATTTGAATTATCCAGATTTAATTTTTTTATTTTTATTTTTTAAAAAAGTTATTTTAATGGGTAGGGAATCTAAAATAAAGATAACTTTTTAACTAATATTTTTTCAAAAAATAATTTTGTCATTTAAAAATAACCAAATTTTAAAAAAATAAATCTAGACAGTCCAAATAGGCTAGGCTCTCCCTACGTATCAGGATAGGTAGGGAAACTGGTTCCCTCTCTTTGGTGGGCATACGTGTTCCATATATGGTGCTCCCTGTAGGTCGTTTGGCACTCCATCTCGATACGTGTGATGCATCACTAACTTGTTTGGGTCTATACGAGTAATAGAAGTGACTTATTTATAATATCATTTTTATAAAAGTCAGATAGAATAAAAGTCAAACTGTAAATGTAATTTCTATTTAGAATGATAATTAGAAAAGTAGCTTTTGTCCAAATGAAATATTATTTGAAAAGTCAGTTGTGATAAATGACATAAATCTTATTGAATATTATATATGTGTGTTAGTTATGTATATTTTGATAATTGAATATAAAAAATTTAAATTTGATATAAATAAATTACTATTAAAAAATTTAAAAACTTTAAAGTATTGAATTAAATATATTATAATGGATAAATTAGAATATATTTGATAAAGTACTTTAAATTTTTTAAAAAATAATTGATAAATTATAATGCATACAAATGTATATTGAACCATACATTGTTTATAGGATCACTTATCCCGATTATCTTTCTCCAAAAGCTGAAAAAATTTGCACCAGAAGAATATTTTTTTTTAAAAAAAAAAGACTTCTATCATAAGTCACTTTTTTTAAGTAAGCTCATTTGAGGCCACCGTTATCCCAAAAGGTCTAAAATTTTCTACGCTAGGCTTAAACCACTGTACGCTGGGCTTTCCTCCATCACCGCTATACCAAACAAGCCCGGTGTAAACGATAGCTTATTAATATATGACATATTTACATAATTTGATTAAATTAATAAAATTAGTCGAATTAGTTAATATGATGCGTACTCTCTTCAGACCTTATTATGAGACGTATTTACTAGATTTGATTTGATTAAGAAAGTTAGTTAACTTGGTTTATATTACTAGAATTTTTTAAAATACCTCAGTCATCTTCCTTAATTCTTTAATTCTCTCTACTCCTTGATTATTGCTATAGAAGCAAAAAAAAGCAACAATTATGAAAAGTATGTCTTATATTTAAGACTAAAATCAATTTCTTAAATCTGTCTTATATTTAAGATTGGAGGAAGTATTTTCTAAGAAGTCCTCATCATTTTCCCCAATTCTCCATTCTCCCCTTCTTGATGATTATTGATGGAGTATCAATAGAGTAAATTAGAAAAAAAAATTCCAAATATAAAAAATTTATTTTATATTTAAAATCAAGGATCAACTTCTTAAATATATCTTATATTAATGACCAAGGAGTAAATATTAGGCCATCATACATAAAATATAGTAGTAAGAATAATCATATTTTGCAATTATATTCTGAGTCAAGTATAAGACGAGTCATGTTATCTAGTTTCAACCATACAATTTTTTTTTCCATTTTTAATTACAATTATAACATTGGCATCTAAAACGTTGTTTCCTTGCTTGAACTTAAAGAATATGAAAAAAAAAATTTAATTAATTTTTATTTAAAATAATTGAAGATTTTCATATTATATTGTGAATATGTTTAATTCAATAAAAATGGCTCTTTTACTCGTGAATTAATATATATATATATATATATATATATATATATATATAAACCTATAATTTTTTCAGTTACACACAAATTTAAAAGATGTGAATAAAATTGTGAAATAATACAGGCTTTCATTTTTATTTTGGACCGTGATACATTTTATAGATAAAATTTACTTCTTTCGATCCTAAATATAAAACATAATTGATTTGTTTTTTGAAATATTAAGAACGCTAATTAAATAACTTTAAAGTACTTATATTTATTGTTTTTTCTCTAAACTATTTGGCCTGACTTATAAAGTAATATATAATATAATAATACACAACATATAATACGATTAATTAACTTATTTAATTTACTTAATTTCTTAAAAAAAATTATATCTTATATTTAAAATCAAAATACATATTATATTATAGACAACTCCACTTATAGTGTATGTTGGGTTTGATTAGACGTGGAAATTATTTATACATGCAATTGGCCTTTTTTTAAGTAAGATTTGAAAGTGAGATGTGGCAATGAACAAAGAGAAAAGAACAATGAAAATAAAATATACTAAAAAATTAAATGTAATTATACACTTACATCATGCATGCATGTTATTTTTATTTCTTTTTGTCTTTTTTCGTTTTGGTGTCAGGCCGGCTCAATAATTGATACCAAACCGATTAATCAAAGGCCGTGATTTTATATTAGTTATCGCCTTATCGGCACATGGATGGGTATAATGGTTAGATTATGAATGTTCATTATTACTAATAACTTTTGTTTGTTTGTTTGAAGAGTTATGAAAGTTGATAGATTTAAGTTTAATTTTATATTTTAATTATTTAATTTATACTATTAATACTTATTCTAAACTCTTATGAGTTTACGATTTAAGTTTTCAATATAAATTTACGTCACTATTATAAATTTACTTAAATATTTTCGGAATTATGTCTGTTCAACTTTATTAAGTACTTGTCATCATGTGATAACTCATAATTACTAATAAGCAGATAAATTTATAAATTGCCACTTGTTCGCGTTTAAATCGAGATGATGAACTTATCATATTTCATAAATAATAAGAATTTATTTACGTACTTTCAAGGCTGGCTTGAACATTTTGATATCATATCCTATCCATGATGGTGATTTATAAATCAATGTTGATTAAACAATATAATGCTTTGATATTTTATTAATAGAGACTGAAGAGCCTTACTTTGTCGGGACATGTCCCCGTATATGCATCGACACCAAACATTTCTTAAACAATTAATGGGACAAGAAGGACTTTTTTTTTTTTTGGAAAATATAAGTCCCAAGGTAGATAAAAAAATATCAAAAAGGTCTTAATCTCAAATCTTTTTATAAAAAAGTCTCTAGGGACTTTTTTAATATTAATCATGGAATTCCATCTAGCAAAAAGGTCTCGTTGCCAAAATAGTTTTTCATGTTGTCAAAATGGTTTTATTAATTGTTAAAATGTCTCTATCAAAATCTCTTTGTCAAAATGACTTTTCAAGTTATAAAAAATTCTTTGAGTTGTTCCTCCGGCGTGTAGAATTTTAGAATCCTGAAAAAAAAAAATTCAACATGAAAAGTTATTTTGATAATGAGATTTTTATAGAGACGTTTTAATAACTAATAAAGCCATTTTAACAATATGAAAAGTCATTTTAATAACGAGACTTTTTTGCTAAAGGAATTTCATATTTAATATAAAAAGCCCTAGGGATATTTTTTAGGGGGATTTGGGATTGAGACTTTTTTTATATTTTTTTACCTAAACCTCATTGATACCTTCGGATAAGAAGGACTTGACAAACGGGAAAAGCACCAAAATAATAATTTTTTTTAAAAAAATTACCTAATTAGAGCAGTTTGGAAAGAATTTACTGAACTAATGCAATCAAACACATTGACTGATAGGGTGCCACTAGTCGCGTCAGAAAGCCTAACGCCATTGGGTAGTCACATAAAGGGGTCCCACGCCACCCAGTGGCGTGATAAAATACCATGCCACCAATGGTGTGACAGGCCCGTACGTGACTACTCAGTGGCGTTAGGCTTTTTAACGTGACTAGTGGCGCCTTGTCAGTCAATGTGTTTAACTACATTAATTTGATAAATTCTTTCCAAACTGCTCTAATTAGGTAAAAAAAATTTTAAAAATTATTATTTTGGTGCTTTTCCCCTTGACGAACTTGTACAATTCATCAATGGTGAACTACTTTCCTTTTTCTTTTCTTTTCTTTTGGGTAAGAATTCTTTCCTTTTTCAGTTTTTATAAAAAAGAAATCTTTGCATAGAAACATTGTATTATTATGTTGTTGTTGTTTTTAGGGTTAAGGAACGACTTTACCAATAAACTATTGGCTCAGGAGCGTCCAGCACAATTAACTATTAAGTGGACTAAAAATACCAACAAACTTTTAAAACGGAGCGTCTAACACAACACTGTTAGCAAAAAGTTAACCTCTGTTATCTAAAGTGCAAATTGGTCAACGAACTTTTATTTCAGGAGTGTCCAGCATAAAATTCTAAATTTTACTAAATTAAATAATTTTTTCTCAATGTCATTATTCAAAACTATTTGTATAGATATCTATGGACATAAATTACTCATTTTTTAATTTTCTTAAAATTATAATTTGCTAAAAGAAACAAAAGTTTTAATTAAAAATATAATTATATGATTTAAATAAACATCAAGGTGTTTTATAGTTTATTATATATGTTAAACCAAACAAATATATATGATTTATTTTTATTTTAGAAGAAATTTATGTGAGTTAAAAAATTCATTCAATGTTAATAAAATTTAAAAAATCTATTATATCTTGAAAGAAATAAAATGAGTTTAATTTTTATTTTTATAAAAAAAGCTTAATGGACATCAACGTTGATACTTAATAGGGTGAAGGAGCAATATTGCCAATCAACTATTACGCCAGGAGCGGTTTTGCCAAATAACTTTTGATGAGACCAAAAAGGCCAAAAAACAATTGATTTTGTTAAAAAAAATACAACACCGTTAAATTCATTTTAACTCCGTGAGATTAAATGCCAACGTGGTAACTCAGTATACCCCAGAGCGTCAAGACGAAATCTCATATGAATCGGAAACCGTCGTTGCAAATCACACTACCCCAAAAAACCGAGTGGATCCAATTTGGAAATCCGGATCTACAACATGAGATTTCAGATATGTTCGTGCAGAATAATTCAAACCTTGAAGAGAAAAAGCACTACAGAGGAGTTCAACAAAGATTGTGGGGCAAATTTGCAGCCGAGATTCGAAATCCAAACAAACGTGGATCTAGGCTTTGGCTCGGAATGTTCGACACAGCGATCGAAGCAGCAAAAGCGTATGATCGAGCTGCGTTAAGCTTCGAGGCTCCAAAGCTATACTCAATTTCCCTCTAGAAGCAGGGACCTCTGGTTCGACTGACGGCACGGAGGAGAAAAAATGCCAGCGTGAAGATGATGAGGTGTAGGCAGAAATGAATGTGAAACCAGTGGTGAGGAAAGAGAAACTGAAGCCAGAGTTCCATGGGTCCAGCCAAAACTAGTAACTCATTATCTGAACTCCTCTTCTCAACCAGACCCTTTTTTTCCCCGTGTTGAACCAGTTCCTCAACTCGGAAAATTGGAAGATCAACGTAATCCCACCGATTCACGTCCTCTAAGAGCTTCAATTGAATAACCTTCTTATCAATCTTGACATCGAATTCGTAAGCCACAGAATGCCCAACTTGGGCATTTCTCGGATCAAATCCGGTTATCTTCAAATCTTCTGATTGAAACCCTAAACCTTTCACAATCGCTTCTTTTAAATCCTGTAAATTTCGTGTATACCATAATCAGAACCATATCGATATATTAGCTTATTTATATAAATTAGTTAAAATAACCAGGAAAAGAAATCCAACACAGAAGTTATATTGCATCATTCTCTCCGGTTCCAAAGCACCTTTGAAGAAAATCATCAACATCACCAAAAAAAAAAAATCAAAAAACTTAAACGGCCGAGAACAGAGAAGATCATAAACAAATAATTTTCTTTCATAACTCTCCATCAGTTTACGGGAAAATGCGAGAAACAAAACACAATGAGTTGATAAGAAGAAGAAGAAGAAGAAGAAAGCTGGGTTGACGATGTTGGAGGCGGAAGGCAAAGCTGAGGAGAAGGAAGAAAGGTGGAGAAGCAAAGCGAATTTGATAATCCAAAAGCAAATGCCACGTCCGCATTTAATCTCACGGAGTTAGATAGAATTTAACAGTGTTGTATTTTTTTAACAAAATTAATTGTTTTTTGGCCTTTTTGGTCTCATTAAAAGATATTTGGCAAAACCGCTCCTGGCGTAATAGTTGGTTGGCAATATTGCTCCTTCACCCTACTTAATAATATAAATCCGGTAACTTGATGATATATTTGTTAATTAAATGATCCATTGATTATATGAATATGAAACTTGCTAAAAAAAAAAGATAACTTAAGAGGCTTGAGGAAAGACAACTTAATAGTAGGTTAAAGAGCAATTTGACCTACGAAAGTCTCATATCCATATAAGCGATAGGTCATTTAATTAACAAATATATCATCAAGTTGTTGAATTTATATTATTAAGTATCAACATTAATATCTATTAAGCTCTTTTTATAAAAGTAAAAATGAAACTCATTTCATTTCTTTCAGGATATAATAGATTTCTTAAATTTTATCAACATTAAATGAATTTTTTTAACTCACATAAATTTCTTCTAAAGTAAAAATAAATCATATTTTTTTTTCTTTAACATATATAATAAAATATAAAACACATTGAGTTTTATTTAAATCATATAATAATTATATTTTAAATTAAAAATTTTATTTATTTTAACAAATTATAATTTTGACAAAATTGAAGAATAAGTAATTTTTGTCTATAAATATCTATATAAGTAATTTTGAATAATAACAATTGAGAAAAAAATTATTTAAATTAGTAAAATTTAGAATTTTGTGCTGAGCGCTCCTAGAGTAAAAGTTTGTTGGCCAATCTACACCTTAGATAACGGAGGTTAACTTTTTGCTAACGGCGTTGTGCTGGGCGCTTTTTTTTTTAAAAAGTTTGTTGGTATTTTTGGTCTACTTAATAGTTAATTATGCTGGACGCTCCTGGGCCAATAGTTTGTTGGTAAAATCACTCCTTAACCCTTGTTTTTATTGTAGAAACTTAAAATTAAAATGACAAATTAATCTGCCATAGTGGCATATATTATATTAAAATAAGATTGAAGCCCTTAAAATGTTGGACACCAGGCTTATTATGTATGCTGTCAAAATATGAATACTTTTTTTCACGCAGAATATATAATATAAAATTAAAAATTAAAAGTATATTGATCCTATATCTTGATGAAATCCATGGGTTGTTTAAATATTGAGGACAAAAGTGAACTTGAAAAAAAGATGTTCTAAATGATATGCATGCGATAAAAGTTCTCACGTTACGATATTCTGTCACTTAAGTGGCATGCAATAACGATATATACAAAGATTTTAATTAAAAGTAATTAAGGAAAGTATCTAGCGAAAAAGGAAAAAGAAAAAGAAAAGGTAAAAGAAAAGAATCAAGCAATATGCTACTATTGATAAGGAAGCGACGTAGACGGGGGAGATATTTTTGTTTCTTAAAAGCACCTAAAAATAACACGTCTAAACTTTAAACATGAATGGTGTTATTTATTAGATAATTATATATATATATATATATATATATATATATATATATATATATATATATAAAAGAGATTATAGTAGGGGAATATGAATAATTAAGGAGGTGGGTAACAAAAACAAGCAAAGAAAAAGCATGATTCGTTTCAAACTTTGATTGTATTCTTAGGATGTCGTGCTGCAGATTTCTTGCACCACCAGGAGGATTTGGTGTCTTTTATAATAAATACATTATTTTCGAATTACTTGTGTCATGTGAAATTTGGGAGCTTAAGTAAACTCGTGATAATGAGATAGACCCGTATCGTGAATTCGAATCATAAACTTGTAAGAGTTTATTTACATTAAATAGATATTAATACTGTATAATTGAATAATTAAAATATAAAAAATAACAACAATTTGCGTTAAATATTTTTTAAATTTAAATAATTGAAATTAAACCCATCAGCATTCATAATTTGTCATATTTAACAATTTCTTTTTATAAAATTTATATTTAAAGCTGCTAAACATGGATCAAATTGAATAAATTAATACGAGTTGAAATGTGAGTTACTCCCTCCGGTCCTAATTATAGGAACACTTTTATAGTGTAAATTACACTATAAAAGTGTTCCTGTAATTAGGACCGGAGGTAGTAACATATTTTTGAAAGTTGGAAATGTAAAAACAATAACTTTGGTATATTAACTCGCGAGTTTAATCAAGTTTACAAAGATCACAAGTTTATACTCAACTCGATTAATTAAGTTGAAAACATAAAAACTTTAAATTTGAAAAGTCAACTCTTAAATTTGACAACAATGTTTCTGTCTCTAATTTTACACTTTAATTCTCCTGCTGTTACTATTAGATTTTATATATTTCCTTTTACTCGCCTATGTATAAACTATACACAAACTAAAAAAAAAAAAAAAGTTACCGAAGTTATAAATTTAATGATGTAGCTCTAGTCTTAGGTATGTATAAGACCTCGTTTCTAGTCTAATTTATAACTATAAATTGTAAACTATTCCATTTGACTGTAAGTATAAGGCACCAATTAATAATTCCTACAAACCAACAAAAATAGTTAATGTCAAGAAAATTATTCTAAAATTTAAGTAATTTTCAATATTACTCATACTAATAGCACTAAATTTAAAATATTATATTAATTATTACTCTAATCTACAATCTTTATTAAGTATGAACAAATATACATGGAAAAAAATATTATTAATGTGCTTTGGAAACAAACAAGTGACTTATAAAAAGAACTAAATACAATTGCTAATTTATGCCTTATAATAAGGATCGGAGGAAGTATGACGCTATATCGACATACCTTATGATTTATGAATAGACATTATTTCATATATTTAAATTTTAAATACTGAATTATATTATTCTTTTGATACAAAAAATATTTTATTTAATACTTAATAATAGTAAATATTTATAATTAAAATTAATATCTCTACAAATTTACGTTGTTTGTATTTTGTTGAGTGCAAAAGTAAATGGTTCCTAATTAAATTTAGTTCATATATGGAAAATAACTGGGAACTGAATCTTAATTCAATAACCTAAAAAAGAGAGGTTATGATTTATTTGTCGCGTACTTCAACCGAAATTTGTTAAAGCTGGTTGTTTAATCTATCTATACAACTTCAGTTTGTTGCCGCAAAAACAAATAAGTATTTTTCATTTGGAAAATTCTAGAATAATATCCTACAAATATCAAAATCCTAAATTAGTGTTGCTTATACTATAATTTATTAGCTATTTACCACACTTAATAAGTAAATAACAACACGTTTTAGTAGATATTACTGATTTGAATTTCGAATTTTGAAGGTAATTAATTGATTTTTTTTTTGTTGAGGTGTGTGTTTTTTAAGCTTAATATGGAATTTTTTGTTTTTAAAATGTAAAATCATATACCAATTCAGATTTATGTTCTAAAATACAGGATTATTTGATTTTATTTTTGAAACATTTTTTTTTGTTTTTAGAAAAACTTGTTTAGAAAACTTTTTTCAATACATTGTTTTTAAAAACAAAAAAACAATAATTTTTTTTAAAATCACAAATTAAAAACAGTTTTTAATTGTTTTTTCCTTTTTATTTTTTATGCCATCACTTATCCAATATTTCACTATTAGTGACGACTACTGCCATGTTACCTAGATGATAGCCATGCAACGTCACTTCAAAAACAGATTTTTTAAAATAACTATTCAAAATTTTTTATTTTAAAAAACCATTTTCTAAAAACTGATTTGTAGGGGGAAAAAAAACAAAGAATATAATCAAATAAGCCATACATTTCTAAGGACAAGTAAGCAATTTCGGACAAAAAGACAAGCAATTTACGAGGTAAAAAAATAAATGAGGAGAGAGTAGCGGGTCACATAAAGTGTGTTCAGGATGTCGTAAGTTGTTACGAGCAAAGGAAAAGATGCGATGCGAATATTGTTCCAGATTTTTCCGAATATTAATTTTGTCACTCCATAATAGTAATTTAAAGAAAAGAAAAAAAGGAGATAATGTTGGCTTAGTATTTGTTTGGGATATTTTTGGACACTTGAAAATTTGAGCTGGATTGGAGAAGCATCAAAAAGTCCATGAGAAGTTCATTAGAAGTAAAACCTGGTTTTTTGGAAAAGTTTCATAATGTGATAGGCTGAAGCCACTTTTGATAAAGTAATTGATCCAAGCTTATAATCCCATCACAGTATGTTAGGCCTTTTGTTTTTATTTTTCATTCCAAATAATCATATTATATACACACAATTCTCATGTTTTTTTAGTCATTTTTTATCTCAACTATCTTCTTAAAAGCTATACTAAATAGGTACCCATCAGGAATAAAAGTTACTTCTGTTACCGCTATTCCAAACACAAATCACATAAAAAAAAAATCCAACTAGAAAAAAGTCCATAAAAAAAGTTCATCAGAAATGGGCTCTTTATCTACATCAATTGAAACAATTTTTCTTTCACACTTTTTACCAAAAGAAAAAGAAAAAAAAATTCTTTAACACACTTACCATATTTATCTTAATGCTGTAAACTTTTTAAATGTCTAATAACTATTCCACTAGAAATGGATAGATATAGAAATTACATAAATACATGGGTGGTGGGACCGCAAAACAAACACGGCCCATCGATTTTCGCAACTTCCAAACAACCAACTCATCCCAAAAGGACCAATGTGAGTTTGCATAGATGGTAAGGGATTTAGAACTAGGTCCTTGGGTCATGGGTTCGATCCCCTCTGCCATCGCTAGGAGTCCTTTGGTAGGCGATCTCGTAAGTCCCCAGTAAATGCTCATAGAGCCCGGGACCGTGCTCTGGCCTTAGTAGGGGGACTGATGCCGAACCCTCCAAAACTTTTTTTTAGCAAAAAAAAAAAAAAAAAACAACTAATCCCAAAAGGCCAAAGCTCGCATTCTCACGTTTCCAGGCTTTTCAATTTTCCTTTCTCGGTTCTCTCTCTGTTTCATTCCTGTAAGTCTGCAACTTCCCATCTCTTCTTCCTCCTTCTAACTTCTTTCTGCGTTTCAACGGACAATTACTGGTTTTTGTGGCGGGGACAACCTCAAAATCAAAATCCGAAATCTGAATTTACTCTTTTACCCTCACCCGCACCGCCACATACATAAATACAGTAATTATCCATTTAGATTTTCAAATTACGAATCTCACACGCCTTCTTCAACTACGGTCTACGGCTCATTAGAGTCAAACCACAACGACAAACATCGGTCTCTCTCTCTCTCTCTCTCTCTATCCCCTTTGGCTTGGCCAGGACACGCCTTCCGAGCTAAGAAATTGAATTCTTATCACCAGCGATCACATTAATTGACGCATTGAATTGCTCTTTTGTATAGGCCTGACTTGCATTTATGTAATTCTGGATTTCATCGATTTGGTATTTGTGTTTTTTTCCGTCTCTACTCTCATTAGTGCATTCATCCTAATTAAACCTCTCTTCTTCCTACTTCTCGGTTCGCTGTATCCCCCTGGGCGCCTCTTCTAGTGCTTCTTCTCTCTCCTCTTCCATGTTTTCATTTTGTTATGACGCTTCTCGGTGATTACTTCGGCGTTTGTACTCCCTTTTCCAGGAATTCCCTTATTCCAGGTCCTTTTTCGTGTCTTTTATCCATATGTTCAATTACAATTTTGTGTAAATGTCTTAGTTCGCTGATTGGATGTGTTTTTTTTTTCAACTTCTGGAAAGTAAAGCTGACATTATTGGCGAGTTTGAACGAATTTGGGTCTCAAGAGCTTAGCGCGTGGTCTTGATGGGGAAAGGTGGTGATGATGGGCGCTGCATCTTTCCTCTCACGAGTTTGCAAATTGGGTAAGGTCCATAAAGTTGCTTACTTGATTCGATCATATCATGCCGCTCCCAATTGCTGGCACTTTAAAGTTGTCATAGCGCATGTTGATTATGATTACTGCAGAATCAAAGGAGGAAACTATTTATTCTTTTGATCTTTTTTTATTACCATTATTTGTCAGCTTATAGCTATTACCATAAGTTTATCTTCCTTTGAGCTGCATAGAGGAGATGCAATTGATCTTTGATAGACAAATGCAATTGAACAATGAGATTAGAAACTTGCTCCGAAGTTGCTAATCTACCTGGCTCCCAAGTTTGTGTAATCCCTATTTTTGCTTTTCTCTGGGGCTATTTTGTCATCCCGGTTTAAATTCTTTTCAGATTGTCGACTTTACTGTCACATTGTTCATTTTTAACAAATCAAATCTGAAAAAGAACATCGTTGGAAATGCAGCTGATTTTTCTTTCAACTCACAGTAATTAAATGGTTTATCACATCAACTTGATAAAAAATTCTTTAGATTTACTAGAAAAGTTTGATAAGGAAATCACAACTCATCATGATTTCGTTTCCATTTTAACGACACTTGGCTTTAAAACTTCTGTATTTAACTGATCAACTCATCATGATTTCGTTTCCATTTTAATGACACTTGGTTTTAAAACTTTTGTATTTAACTGATCCAATGCATCATTTAAGACTTTTTCTTTTTCCCTGCAGAGACTTGCAGTCTTACCTCTCAGATCTTAGCATTTTCCTTGCAAATGATAGCAGAAAATTGTATATTTTGGTTGACAACCGACCATGGTTGAGAGACTTGGGTCCTAGGAGGGCTCACTTTTGGCAGCTGATGGTTACCAAGGTTGCTTAAAAAACCATAATACATTCAAGCCAGTTTTATCGGCATTTATCCTAGAAAATAAAGTTAATTTGTATTTAATTTCAGTCAAGGATGTCTCCTTTTGCAAACACTAAAGCTCGGAAGCAGAGAAATCAGGGGAAGGATGTTTGTTCTAGCCCGAGCACAAGTAAACCAAAGAACTTACAGAGATGGTTCTCACTGATTGATGTGGTGATGTCATCAAGAAAGAGGGTTTTGCTGCCTGTGAAAAAACTGAGTAATTCTCTGCAGTTGAGCCGTGAATTACATAGGACCTTACATGGCTTTATTGTATTTGAAGTTGAATGGGCCAGTGTCCGTGGTATGAGCTACTTGAATGAGCTTCAGGTACTTCATCTCCTGCATGCTTCTTATTTTGTTTGCGGGTCTATACTATCAAGCCTTAATTTTTGCTTGTTTGGTTTTTCAGACTGATACTTCATTGGCTATAGAAACTAAATCTATGAAGAGATGGGAATTTGACAGCATTGCTCAAGCTGCAAGCTGCATATCTTCATGGTTTTCAGGAACAATGTCTGAACAGCTGCTTTTGAAAGAGTATTTGGATTCTGCCATAGGTGGGTAACATGGATTCTCATAGATATGAAAAAAGTAACATTAATATCTGTCTGGTTGTCTATGAAGTTCATATGCCGTGCAAGAGCTAGGATTTTGAATATGTGGCACCAATTTGCTAAAGACGAAAATTATTACTTGTCAAAATGAGGCTATTTATTAATTATTTTGTTGTGTCAAGGCAATGGTTGAGTATATTTTCCTACTTAGTTGAAAACTTAAATTAAGAATTTCTCTTTGGAAAAAAGCTTAAAGAGACATTGCTTTTAGCACTGGTTGGTAGTTTCTTTCTCTGTTTGTTGATATTCTGGTTTTGATTTGATATACTATCTATATGCTTGGAGCCTAAATAAATACATGAATGCGAGGTTATGATTGCTTTTACATAAGTTATCTGGTTGTGCATCTCTAAATGATTGTATTTTCAAAAACTTATTTCCTTAGTTCCTATGTTGAGTATCTCTTCAATTTAAATAAACCATTCACTCATGTATATTTCATGCTGTGATACATGCATATCTCTATTCCTTTGGTCTCTCTCTTTCGTTCTGTCTATTTGCATGTAGTTGCTTCATATTAGTTCCCTAATTCTAGATTGTTCTGCATTTGATTTCATCACTTGATGCTAGCTAAAGGTTGCCATGGTTCTTTAATTTCTAAACCAAAAGAATGTTTCTAACTATTTCTTCATCTGCAATTTTTTTAGGGGAGGTCTTTTATGATGCTAGTGAAGATCTTCCTGGGACTATGCCTATTGATAATGAGGATACTACGTGCAATGGTATGCTGGCTGTTGAGGATAGTTATGATGACTGTCTGGATAGCCATTTTGGTGAATATTGTGAGAATAAAGAACAGTTGGAAGACATGCTGCACACACCTCCACCATCTGGACCATACAAAAGGAGAAAAGTAATGAAGTTCCTTAGTACTGGAGCTGGAGTTCATAGCTACTCCAAGGAAATGGCAGGGGGAATCGATAACAATAGAATATATACTGGGACCTCTAGTGGTGTTTCTGAGATTGCAGTGGATAACACTCAGTACAAGGATGTTTTAATATTGTTTAGGTTTAATGACCATGATCTTCCATTTAAATTAAGGCAAGTTATAGTATCTGATTTGCGCTTGCTTACCTTGTTAGAGGCTGGCCTTCCATCTTGGGTCATCTTCCTACAATCTTACCCAGGATTCTGCAATCTATATCGCCCATGGATGTGCCCGTTGGCAAGAATTTTATATGCACTCATGTCAGTTGTCACTGTCATCATAGGATTTTATGATTTATATAAAAATGTCCCTGTTCTTAAGGCAACCGCATCTCGTATATGTGGGCCGCTTTTTGATTGGATAGAAACTTGGGAGATGGTTTCAAGGATAAAGTACTTAGGAACAATGTTGTTTCTGCATAACATTCAAAAGGCTGTTAAGTGGTGTATTGCCTTCACACATACCGCAAGGTCCTTTTTTTCTGTTCTTATTCAACCTCTTGCAGAACCATTGCTGGAGTTCTTTGGATTTCTTCTTCCAAGCTGGAATTTGTTATATAATTTAGCCAAAAACTTCGTTTCTGTTGTTTGGATTGGAATTGAGACTTCCTACGATTTTGTTGGGGATGTACTGGAGCTTTTACTTTGGCCATTGTGGTCTATCCTTACTCTTTTTTGGAGCATTGGTAGGTTATCATTTTATTTGGAGCTTGTCATTTTGTGTTATTTCTGAAATCAGTCATTCATGAACAAGTCTTGTGCTAGTTGCTTACATAGTACTGTTTGATTGTACTGCAGCCACTTCGGTCTTATACCCTATATTTTGGGCTCTTTGGGAAATTATATATGCTCCTATTCGGCTTGTCCTTGCAATCTTGAGTTTTGTGGCTTTCATATATACAAGCGTATATGATATTCTTGGGGAGACATGGCAGTTTGTTTCTAGCTTTTTCGCCATGGCATCAACATCTGAGGCAACAATTAGCACCTACAAAGTTTCCATGTGGCGCTCTCTTTGGAATGACCTTTTTTCACAGGTTGTAAAATTGTACGTTGATGAATTTGTGGATTTAGGTTGTTTAATAAAAGATAACCATCCTAATTTTTATTTTCTTTTAAAACATTGTTTCTAGATTTTCCGTGCTGTCAGGAGTATACTGAATGGATTTGTTGCCTTCTTTATGGCCTGCAACAGGCATAGACTAAGGTATTCCTGTTGTCTTTTTCCCGTTTTCCCATTTTGATTTATGGAGAACAAAACTACATCATTTAAGCGAATGTTTACTATCTGACGCTTCACTCTCTGCATTATGCCTTCATTTGTGCCTATTCTTGGTGGAAATTTCCAAGGCCATCGCATTATCTTGCTCTAACCTTAATTTGATTTTATCATATGCAGTATTTATAATCATCTACAGGAGTTTATCAGAAGAGTATATTGTCAACGACCACAACAAGCAGATTTTAGAGAAGGTAAAACGAGATACAACCTGTTTAAAATGTAATTATTGTCTGAATTATTTTATGGCTTTTGCAAACCATTTGTTCCGTATCATGATTTAATTTTGAGGAAAGTTGATTTTAAAAAGAGGAGGCAAAACTGTTGTAGTTGGATTATATAAATGGGATTATCAAGACCTGACACTTGATATGGGTACTTGTCTAGGGATTTGGAATATGGACTCTGTTTAGATTAGTAATCTAGTGCACAATCTTTTAGCTCTCTGAATTTAGTGGGTTGGCTTGATGTATGGTTCTAGGTATCAAAGGGTGAGGGTATCTAATTCAAAGTCTTTCAAGTGTCTAATTCGGAGCTAAAAGAGGGTCAGAACCTACAAACGCTATTGTAGCGACTTTAGTTTTTTTTTTGGTCGAAGTAGTGACTTTAGTTAATGATCCAGTTTACAAGAACCACGTGATCCATATGATTCAGGATGGTATTTAACACTTTCAATTTCTGAGATTTTACGGTGAGGATGGGCAAAACATATATCAGCTCATCTCTGCTTTCTGACATGGACATATTATAATTGATAGCATCTAGTTGGCACTTCACTTTGTTCTGTGGTGTGAGAATAAAGCCTGCGAGCTCTTTAAGCTTATTTTTGGCAATTTCCAGGAAGAGGGAAAAAGAAAGTGCAAGCAAAACAAAGCTGAAGCCGCTAGAGATTTTGCTCTTCATTGCGTTGCAACATAACTATGACAAACTCGATATTGAGCAGAGAACAGACGGAGCTTTGTGGTTTGTAAAATTGCTGATGCTTCAAACACTATACCCTTTGCCAATAGGATTCTTTAGATTCTATTTTGTTTTCAAAAAAATTTTGCTTGTAGGTTTCCCTCTCTGTCTTGAGATAACTTGTAAGTTAACGTCTGTTCTTTGACATATTTGTGGTCAAGTTATGAGATGTATGTATATATTATGTATAGCCATGGTCAAGTTATGAGATGTATCATGTATGCATATTTTATGTATAGCCAAACCTGTAAATTCTCTTATGTTGTTGGCATAGTAGAAAAAACATGTAAATCTCTTCCAGTAGTGATTGATTTCTAAGTGTATAGCCGAAGTTGAGTTTTCTATTTGGTTTCCCCCTTCTATGTTGCACCGACACTGACACGAGATACGAAATACGACACGACTCGACACTCTGACACGTTAATCTTAAAAAAATCTAAATTTTGACACGTTAGGACACGTTTTGATATTAAATATATATATTATAATTTACATCTAAGTTCAATATTTCGTAAAATCCTGGCCTCTAGTTTTGGCTCATCGTTGATTCGGCTTCATTTTAAAAGCCGTGCCTCCTTTTTTCTTAAAAAAAATATAAAATAAAAATTCATCATTAATTTGGTAATATTCAAAACCACACTTTTTTTTTAAAAAAATAAGAGTGTTGAGGAGTGTCGAACGGGTGTCGGAGTGTCCGACACGCATATTTTTTTTATAAAAGAGTGTCGGTGCTTCATAGTCCCCCTTCATATATTTGAATTTGATATTCTATTTGAGAGATTGAGTGAGGATTTTTCTTACAAGGAATTTGCATATGATCATCAGTGGGATGTGGAAGAAAAAATCTATATTCATTGAATAGGTTGCTGGCAGTATCAATAGATTATAGATCATTGGAATTCTTCAAGTGGCCTACGACTAGGGAACTGGATTCTGGATTCCCTGCCTATCCTTTGGATAGGCAAAGAGAGCTCGTTCCCCTGGACCGTTTAGATCTGATCTAAAGTAGATCTGAACGGTCCAGATCTTTTTTTTTTTTTTTACTTTCCATTTTTTCAAAAAATTATTTTAATAGGTACAAAATGTAAAATAAAGATTATCTTTCAACTAACATTTTTTCAAAAAATGATTTTTTATTCAAAAAGCAACAGTTTAAAAAAATAAAATCTGGGGACCGTCCAGATCGCATTTGGACGGCTTAGAAATGAAGCCGAATCAACGATGAGGAAGTATAAGATATATTTTTTATATTTATAAATGTTTTAACTTATAGCATCCGCTTGATTACCTCTAACTGTAGTAGCTCTCGTATTTATAAATAAATAAATCCGTATTATGTATTGAATTAAGGGAAAATTCATGGTGAATACGGATAAACTTGTTTGAATGAAATCATGAGATTCAGAAATAAATAATCTTGATTCAATTATTGCAATTCAATCATGTGGAAAGTGTCAACTTCGTTATTCAAATCTTGATAATTACTTGAACATGGGAAACATTTGAAGAGTGCTTTGTTAGGTTTGATATAAAGTTGCAGTACCAAGGACGAAAGCCACCCTTTGGTGGCCAATGGTCACGGGTTCGAAGCGTATGTGTAAGCCATATGCCCCCGCATATTAAGAGGGGAAAAAATTGATATATATCAATCCCGTCATATTTATAAATTTTTTTAAAGTAAATTATTCATATCAAGGAGAGATAGTTAACTTGATAATTATGTGGTAAATTTTCAATTTTATCCTCATTTATGAATAAGTATTTTTTAACTCTTTCTTTCATCTCTATTTTCATTGGTACAATTAATATAGGTAAAATTGTTAGAATCCATATTCGATCCTAAAACTGAATTTATAAAAAAGACTGAATTTAGGACCAATGTAGTAGTATATTTTTAAGATGGCTTAAGGTGCAAAAATAAAGGTTGACTTATGCCAAAAAGTATAAAACCGATATATTACCTCCGGTTTTAATTATAAGAGCTAGTTGACTTTCTTTGGAGAAGTTAAGAAAGCTAAATAAGTTACTTAATCATTTCATATATTGTGTATCCTTAGATTATATATTAGTTTATTAGTTAAACTAATTAGTTTGAAGAAAGAAATAAAAATAAAAATACTCTAAAGTAATTTAATTAGCTTCTTTAATCTCTAAAAAAAATCAACTAGCTCTTATAATTAGAATCGGAGGCAGTAATTTTTTTTTAAGTGGAAAAATAACGAGCAACATCATAAAAGAGGGCAGAAATTATACTGCTATTAACTTTACTATAAATGGTCAACAACGTTGTCACTTTTGTCATCTTTTATAATATTTGGAGTTAATTTTGCACTTAAAAAAAGTTTAAGATTACATTTACATTTTTTTTAATTAGTTAATGGTTATTTCTACACCAAACCCTTCTAAGATTAAAATTAAAATTATCGGTTCAAATTCAACGTTGGTTTAGAAAGATAAATCACAGAAGCAGCCGAGAAAGCAATACATATTTCCCAACACAAAGTATAATGGCTATCTAATCGAATCCCAAAATGCAAAATGTAAAGCGGGTTACATTTAATTATAAGTATTTTCTTCATTTAATCAAGCAAGTTATTCACAAACACAAAAACGATTGTTATAACATAGTACTCCCTTCAGTCCTAATTACTAATTATAGGACATATTTAATTAATTTTGGGGAGATTAAAGAGAGAAATTAAATTAGTTAATTTTATTCATTTTCCTAAAATGCCCTTATATACATTTAAAATGACAAAAGTAAAAGTAAATAACAACTCATACCACATATCTCTTCAACCTAAAATTTTCTTTTCTACACGCTTTATAATTGAAATAATGATATTATTATATACACATATATGTGTGTATATATGTATAGGTACACACACATATCTAAACATATATATATGAATACATACACATATATGTATATGTGTGTGTGTGTGTATATGTACACATACATATATATATTGACAACACACACACACACTCACAGATATGTGTGTGTAGACACACATATAAAAACACACCCATACATATCTACACACACTCATATATATATATATGAATACACACACATATGTGTGTGTGTTTATATATGTACACATACACATATATATTAACAACACACACACTCACAGATATATATATATATGTGTGTGTGTGTGTGGGTTTATACACACACAAATATATATACATAGACACATATATAAACCCACACATACACATATATATCTCTATGTGTATGAATATGTATATGTGTGTGTGTATATATATATATTAGCAAATTAATGACAATTGATCGATAAACAGGTTAAAATCTAACAACTTAAAAGTTTCAATGATTGGAAGAGTCTACACATCCATATACATATAATTACATTCACAAAAAACCAAACACATTTGAGAGAATACAATAAGGATATTTTAGGAAGAAATTAACAAAATTTAGAATGTTGTCCTATAATTAGGACCAAAATCAACTTCCAAATGTTGTCTTATAATTAGGACCGGAGGGAGTATTAACTTCGGTCTTGATATAAGAACTACTTGTAATTTTAACAAATATGACATGACTAACATCAGATTATACTCCTTTGATTCTTATTATAAGATATGTTTACCTAATTTAATTAGATTAAAAAAATTAGTTAAAGTTAATTAACATGACATATATTTTTGTAAAACACCCTAATCAGTTTCCTTAATTTTATCATTCCTTCTTTTTTTCCTTGATTATTGTCAAGAAAGCAAGAACGGGGGTAAGTTAGGAAAAGTGACAAATATGAAAAATTTTGTCTTATATTTATGATTTTAGTGCCTGTTTGGCCTAACTTAATTTTAGCTTATCTTCTACTTATAAGTATTCCCTCCAGTCCTAATTATAGGACAACATTTGAGAGTTTATTTTAGTCCTAATTATAAGACAACATTCTAATTTTTATCAATTTCTTCCTAAAATACCCTTATTGACACTTTCTCAATAATAATGAAACACAATGATTATTTAATAATACACCTATATATATATTTTATAAAATAAGTAATATTTACAACTTATTAATACCACATACACCTTAATTCTACTATTTTTTAATAAAATAGTTTTGAGCCACCCTTACTAACACTTCCTTCACAATAATTAATTTAATAATTGACATGATGATATTCTATCAAGTTAGAGAACAGTTTAATTTTTATAATTTTTATTGTATGATTTGGATTCACTATTGTTAACGCTATTTAAAATAGCACAGTTTAATTTTATAAATTTCGTACAATTAAAAGGATTTACATCTAATTAACAGTATTATTGCTTGTGAAATTTATAAATAAAGATTTAATATAGGCGATGAAACAGGAGAAGAATACGAGAGGATGGATCCGGCTTTCCTCCTATGCATCTCCCGTTCGCTGCCATCCGATGCCCCTTTTTTTTTTTTTTTCAATTTCTTATCTTCCATCCTCCAATGCCAACAAGCCACGTGGCTCATCTCCCCTCCATTTTTTTTTCGCTCTTAATACACTTACACGATTGATGCAGTCAGGACATGTAACACAATTTTTTTTAGGATGTTAAAATAATTATTTTGGGATCTTAAAAAATTATTTTAGGATACTGATTGATACTAAAATAATATGATTAGTATTAAATAAATATTTCATGATCTTAAAAGATTATTTTAGGATCTTAAAAAATTATCCTACAGTATATTTTTAGTAACAGTTAGTATTCTGAAATATCCTTTTAATATCATTCAGCACCTTCAAATATTTTTTCAAGATCATGAAGTATTTATTTAGTACTAGTCAGTATCCTAACAGTCAATATTCTGAAATATCCTTTTAATATCATTCAGCACCTTCAAATATTTTTTCAAGATTATGAAGTATTTATTTAGTACTAGTCAGTATCCTAAAATATTATTTCAGTATCAATCAATACCCTAAAATAATTGTTTAAGATCCTAAAATAATTATTTTAACATCCGGAAAAAATTTGTGTTCCATGCCGTGTAAGTGTATTAAGAGTGAAAAAACAAAAATGGAGGGGGGAAGAGCCACGTGGTTTGTTGGCATTGGAGAATGGAAGATGAGAAATTGAAAGAAAAAAAAAAAAAAAGCATCGGATGGCAGCGGACGGGAGATGCAGAGGAGGAAAGCCGGATCCCGAGAGGATGGCTTCCTCATAGCGGATGGAGCAGTTTCAATTCTTGAAGTTAGAATGCAAGCTTGCCACGTACGGGCACAGGGCTACTAATTCAGCAAACTTTTGGTTGATGTCATTTAAAATTCTAAGCAAGGGTTTTTTTAGGGAAATCAATAAAATTAACTAATTTAACTTTCCTCCTTAATTTCTTTAAAGTTTAGTAATTATGTTCTATAATTAGGACTGGAGGGAGTATAAGTTAGGTCAAACAAGATTTTACAAAAGCTCTTATAATTGTAAGAGTTTATTTTACAATGAAGAAAAAAGAGCTTAAAAATAAGCTCTTTTTTCTTCTTTTTTTAAAAGAGAGAAAACTCGCCGCCGCCGCCACCCTTTTATAATATACTTTTTATGATAATTTTTATTAGAAAAAATACTTATGACAAAATTTTTGTCAAATAACTTATGTTTAATTTTAGCTTTTAAGTAACTTTTAAGCTAAAAAATAATAAATGTACGAGTCAAAATGACTTAAAATATATATATCCAACGCCCAAACTAGTTTCTAAGGAGTAATATTGAAGTTAAAAAGGGGGTTAATTTTATCCCTTAAATCTGTCTTCATTTTAATTTGGGTTAAGGAGCAATTTTACACATGTGTTTTATCCCCAGGGGCGCCCAGCATCACGTGATTTAAACTGGACCAAAAATACACATGTGATTACGTTTTTGGAGCGCCTAGCACCACGGCCGTTAGTCAACGGTTAACTTGGATGGAAATGAACAATAACATGAGTGAAATTACACTTTTGCCCTTAGTTTTAAATATTAATTACACTTTTGCCCGTAATTTTAGATATTAAAAAAAAAACTAAAATGCCCCCCCACCGGTGGGCCCCACCGCCGGCGACCACCACCGCCTCTGCCCACCACTCTCACCGGCTATGGCGGCCGTTGGTGGTGGTCGCCGGCGGTGGGGCCCACCGGCAGAGATATTTTATTTTTTTAAAATATTTAAAATTAGGGACAAAAATATAATTAATATTTAAAACTAAAGGTAAAAGTGTAATTTCACCTACAACTAGGGGCAAAAGTGTAATTTTACCCGAGTTAGTGTTCATTTCCATCCAAGTTAACCGTTGACTAACGGCTGTGATACTGGGCGCTCCCAAAACGTAATCACATATGTATTTTTGGTCCAGTTTAAATCACGTGGTGTTGGGCGCTCCTGGAGTAAAACACATGTGTAAAATTGCTCCTTTACCTACCCTTTTAATTTTAGTCAGTTTCAAATTAAAGATTTTGGCCATTTAAGTTTCATATTGTTTCAAACATTAATCCCTTTAATCAAATAAAAGTATAGATAATTTTGTATCTTGAGGAACCAAAACCTCGAATTTAAAACTGGAAGGATCAAATAAGAAAAGAATAGCCCCTCCTGTTCTCCTGCAGCGAACATGGGGAGTGCGGTCCTACCAGTTACCATATTCATTCATTGTATACAGGCAATACTGGAGCTGTGACATCCACCATAAAATAAGTTGACTACAAAAGTTAGTCGCTGGCCTGTTTTATCAGGATCGCTCTACAGAATAACAGATAAAAACAATCGGGAGCCATGCCTGCTTGTATATTATAACAGTAAATAATAATAATTCATCGATCATTGAACCACATAGTACGAGCATCTTTCAAAGTTTCATGTGACTGTGTTTTATTTCAAAACAAGAAAAAAAAAAAGAAAGAAAGAAAGAAAGAAGAAGACAAATGGCTGGGCTACTGAACACCGCCCGAACACAACTTGAACAGCGCAGCGCAGAATTCCAGCGCTGATATTAATTTTCTTAATTTACAGAAATGGATTCATAAAAAGAAATAATGCAGATAAAAAGGGCAAGCAAATTCCTGTTTTCTTCGCGTATATTAACTAAAATGAGCTTAAAAGTCAACAAAGGCAGAAAGAAACCTGGCCTTTCACTTTGAAATCGATCGATGTGCGAGGACTGATAGAAGAGCATGAAGCCAATGAAGAAGTTGATCGTGTCTCAAATTGATTGGTTCCTTTTAATGTTTGCATCCACGAGCTGATATTATTTTGCTGCTTCCCTCATAATATTATTCTTAAGTCACTACTACAGAAATTGGATTTAACGTCCCTCATTAGCGTCTTATTATTAAAAAAGGAAGTAAAACAAAACGTGGTGGCATTTTTGTAATTAACAAATGACTTTTGGAGTCTAATTTTATTTCTTAGACGCCAAAAGCAAGCGAAAAGGAGTCTAAGTCTCAAAATTAGACTCTTTAGGTCGGAAAAAGCAAACCATTTAGAGTCTAAGTTTGAAAAGTAGACTCCTTAGGTCGGAAAAAGCAAACCATTTGGAGTCTAAGTCTGAAAATTAGACTCCCTAGCTATTACATTTGGAGTCTAATTTTTAGAATTAGACTCCTTAGCCATCCCAAAAACACCAATTCCTACAAGCCATCGCGTGCGATTCTCATTCTCTCGAACTGGAGAACACTTAGGTCTTCATCTTCCTCCTCATCGCACGAAGCTCAACTCCCAGCGCCTCAGTGCTCGCGGCGATTTGGATCTCGGCTGCGATATGAAAATGTGAATTGAAAATTTAGTGACTATCGTTTTGCTTCTGTTCTTCATCTTTCTTTCTCCTTTCTCTGCTTGACTAAAGGTAAAATGCCCGGATCTTTCATTCTCATAGCTTTCTCTTTCTTTGTCTGATATCAACCATTCAGAACTTTCAGTGATTTCATTTCGTTTTGGTTGCACTGAGTTATTTTGGCTCATACACAATTTATTTTCCATTTAGGACTTAGGGTTTTTCGCTTTCACTTTCCTTTTCCCACTGAATTCTTCTTGCTGGAATTGCGCGCAGGTTTTTCACTCCTCCGATTTGTCTTCCTCCTCGAGTCTCTAACACTGTGGCAAAATTCAACCATGTTATATTGAGCTTGCCAGATCGATGATGATTCATTATTCGTTGTATTTGCTTTGCTTCTCCTCTTCTCTCTCCCTCTCGCGCTATATGGCAGGTTTCTCATTTCTCTCTGTCTTTTTCTGCATTTACCTCTTTTTCCTTTTTTGAACGCTTCACTGACATTGATTCATCCAAGCAGAAACTCGTGACGAAGACTCTCTACAAAATTCTCTCTCCTGTTTTCAAGGTAGTGCCTTCTAACTCAGAGTTGGCGTTTTTTACGGGTACGATTTTCTTTCTTTTCAATCAAAAGGCCACACTATTCTGCTTCTTGCTTTACCACCTCTTTTTGGTTACTGCTACACCAACTCTTGGTTCTATCTTTCTTTTTTTCGTGCAATGTGTTCATGTTCGTGACTGTGCTTCTAGAATCGTGAGCTGCGCCAACCAGATACCTGGCAAGAAAGCTGATACACACCCTTCATATTTGAATTTGAATTTGAAACTTTCCAGTTTTAAACCCAACCTGTTCTTTCTTACTTCAGTTAATTCCATTCTTTCTTTGCTGGTAGGAGTTGTAAGATTTTATTCACTGCCATTGGAGTATTCTGTCCTCTTTATGCTCTAAATTTTCTTGTTCCTCTCTGCACATATTTTCTCGCTGCCACACAATTCATACCGCTTATAATATATTTGATAGTGGTTATATTTCTCTTGACCAAGATCAACAACTATGATAGTCTATGTTATTAGCAAGTAGATTGGAGATGTTCTACATTTTTTGACTTGTGTCTTCCTGTCAAAATGCAGGGGAGGAGGTTGCTCAATTATTCCATGGCTGGATACTAAGGAAGGTTTTGGCAAGATGGGTGTTTGTGGACTTAGTATGGGTAAGGTTCATCTGGACTGGAACCCATGTTATATGCATATACTCGTAGTTTTTTTGTATTTTTTCCAGGAAAATATTGTGGTTGCTTTAGTTTTGAGTTTTGAAATGGAGTTGTGTGTGTATGTAGAGAGATAGAGTGTTTATTAAAATAGCTGTTCCAGTATTTTATTAGGTGACCCGATAGCTGAACCATTGGCCTTATTTTCCTGACTGATTCCAATAACGAAGGCTGGATGTTGATGGATTTTGTGATGTTAGAATAGGGAAGAGTAACAATAATAATTACCTAGGTGGAGATGGCAAGGACATTTGCAGTCTTTCTTGTAAGTATATCTATATCAAATATTAATTGTAAAAAACTACAGAATTCCTAGTAATTTTTATCATTTGCAGTCTTTCTTGTAAGTATATCTATATCAAATATTAATTGTAAAAAACTACAGAATTCCTAGTCATTTTTATCTTTCACCTTCTCTACTAAACATGAGCAAGTGTTGAGCAAAACCTTTTCATCTGCATTCGCTTCTTTTCTGATATCTGCCTCTTCTACATTTGAAGAAACTGATGCGATTTACTTACACGTCAGGTTATTAAGAATGGAGAGATGCTTGGCGTTTCACACTTAAGAAACATAAGAGTCCTTTCCAATGGTTTTGTTTCCCTTGGTAAAGAGAATCTACAGGATGGGGACCAAAGCATTTTTCTTGGCCTTCTGTTGGACTTATCATTTGATAACATCTTAATCTTTCCCTCTCTTGACATCTTGCAGTTGAAGTACAGTGATGGGGACAAAGCATTTGGTACATCAAGCGAACTCTTCATTGATGAAAGATTGAGAATTGCTTTAGATGGAATTATTGTGGTCAAGTAGATATTTGTAATCTTCAAGTCAAATATTGGAATAACTGGATTTAATAGTGACATCTTGATATTTTTCTTTCATAGCATGGAAGTATAGTGGCAAAAGACCAGAAGTTATTGCTGTTGCTATAGAAAACCCTGCCGCCGTTCTTGCTGATGAGGTAAAAGCAAGGCTGTCAGGAAAATCTCACATGGGCCTTGGGATGCCATCGTTGAGAAATGATGTGGATGGACATCAAGAGGAAAAGAAGTCTAGTAAAATACCTTTAAAAAGAGGTAATATCAATATTGATGAATATGGGATGGGTGAGGTCTATTTGTCATACTTTTTGTGCTTATATACACGTCTGTTCTATATAAATCTGCCATCAAATATATACTTTCACGTTGGCTTTGTTACTTGTTATGCTGCTTGATCTCGCTGTTTGCCTAGTCAGGTAAACCCAGCCACATCTTTTCACCAATATAAAAAAAATACTTTTAGTACTTTAGATGAGTTGCTCAGGTTCTTGCACTTACTCATATTGTTTGAGACATAGTAAATTTTGTACTTGTGCTGGTGAAAGCCCTTTAAACTTAAAGTGTGGCCAAAGCACATGTCCTCTATGCTTTGATGTAGAGATATCAGATTAGTTTATTTAGACCAATGGAGATGTCAAGGATTAAACTCTCAACTCTTAACCACTTGGTGAAAGATGAGCAAATTCATCCCAAAATTTCAAACAATTAGGAAAAGGCAAAGGAGTGACTTTATGAACATGCTGAACAGCTTTGAAATGTTCTGCACTTGATGATGATGAATGAATGTGGTGTCAATCACATTTGCTAATGATTCTTATGAGATTATTGCACTTTGAGCAATTAACAATGTTTTGGATTTCAATGGTTCATTACATAGATAAGGGAGTACTAATTATGTTACAAGTGAGATTTTCTGAAAGGACCCTATTCAATGATAAGACCCATACAAGTAGAACTAGGAAGACACCTATGCAAGGAGACCTAGGAAGACACAAATAGCACAAACAAGGGAGCAAGATACTTTTTAAGGTTGCATGGTTGACAGTAAGAGTAGGATATAGGGTGGCTTTGTGGGTACTGGGAAAGGTGTTTGTTTTGCCTATATCAGCTGTTAGGAGTATTGGGGAAGGAAGGAAATATTTTGTATGGAAGTTGTCTTAGGACAGGGAACGGATCTGTTTCCTTATTGGCTGTGGAGAGTGTCATATTCTCACAGAGTTACTGTATCTTTCCTATATATATCAGTTGCATAATCAGATTCGGTAGTGTTATTGGGTGTATCAAATATTCTTGATAAGAGGTTACGGATTTTATCCAGGCTTATAATTTTTAGTACTTGCCACTCTTTTTTTTCCTCTCTCTCTCTCTTTTTTTTTTTGAAAGAAGAAAAAGCGTGTTGACATTGTTAAGGTTCCACCACCAACATGTTAAAGTTGGCAACCTTCACCTTTGGGTTGATTGGGACCATAGTAGGAACTGATGGGTAATCGGTTTAACATGTTCACTGGGGGCTCAACTTGCATGGAATTTTTGTTTTGTGAAGGTTACGTTATTCTTGGATCAGATGCGAAGAATATAATGGAAGTAACAACAAAATGTACAACTTTCTAAATATTCATCCCAATCTTATTACTTTTTCCTTCATTCTCAAATGATAATATTTTTTGAAGTTGTACTTTAGTTGTGTAATTAATGCGGTAACTTGGTTGATTTAACTTATATCTTATTTTCTATTTTACAGATTTTTGGTACCTTGAATGCCTACTCAAATAAAGAAATCGATTTGATTCGAAACTTGTTAGCTGGATATCTTCTGCAACACATAGATGAATGAAGTTAGTCTTCATATTTTGTTTGACTAGTAGCAGATAGCTAGGCAACAATTTGACACTTTGTTCTTTTGCAACACATAGATGAATGAAGGTAGTCCTTATATTACATGACTAGTAGCAAGTAGACAACATTTTGACACCTTTTGGTGATTGTTGTACATAGTAGAGTAGTTACCGCTTGAATTAATGAGCTAATTTGGGTAAAATGATTTGAAGTTATCCAAGTTTGTTGTTACTATTTTAGTCCTTATATTGTTGCATGTATTCTGTTTTCGTATGTATAAGGTTAGTTGCGCTAACCTTTTGTGTTGTATGGAAATATCGTTTATGTATGTTTGTTGTATGAAATTTTGGGATAGTGAATATATGAAGCACATTTAAAAAAAAAAAACGAACGCTTAAGGAGTCTAAGTTCCAGAATTAGACTTCTGAAGTGAGACTTAAGGAGTCCAATTTCGCGAATTAGACTTCTGAAATGAGACTTAAGGAGTCCAACTTCTAGAATTAGACTTCTAAAGTGAGACTTAAGGAGTCTAAGTTCCAGAATTAGACTTCTAAAGTGAGACTGAAGGAGTCCATTTAAATAAATTAGACTCCTTAAGTGACGCAAGAGAACGTTACAGTTATGACTTAAGGAGTCTAAGTTATAAACTTAGACTCCTTAAGTCACGACTTAAGGAGTCTAAAAAAAAATAGGACTCCTTAAGTTTTCCCTATGGCGGATAGACGTCCCCTCAGAAAAGGACGTCAAAAGTATAAAAAATAGGACTCCGTAGCCCCGTTTTGTAGTAGTGAGTTTTATACTTACATCCTAATTCTATTAATAATTTAAACTTTAAAATTTTAAATGAGTCTTATTAACTATAAGAATATTGGTATTGATTACAAGAGTATAATAATTAATTACTCATTTTAGTAAGAAATCACTTAGTTAAGATTTTGAAGTCCAAATGGTATTTTTTCCCCCTCCCCCCCCCCCCCAAAAAAAATACCCTAATTCTGGATATATTATAAACAAGATTAGTGTATTTTCTAAAACTGAAGGGAAAAGTAATATGTTGGTCCTTATACAATTGTTTTATTTTGAATCAGGTCCTCAAAGTTATTTTCTTTAAGGTTAAAGATGTAAATTTATCAATAAACTATTTTTCTATGAGTACCCAACACAATTAACAAGGGCAAATGTGTAAATTTAGCAATAAATTATTTCACTATAAGCACCTAAAACAATAATCTTTTGTTGGGTCCAAAAGAAGAGACAAACATTTTTTGTCTTATAAATGCTCATATTTGTTTTGTAAATTCCCTTATTTGTTTTATAAATAACTATATTTATCTTGTAAAAGGATTTGAAAGAATTCAAGGAGTTAAAGAATTTTTGCATTCACATATATTTCATTTGTAGATGCCTATATTTGTCTTGTAACAAATTTTTTAACTCATTGAATTCTTTTAAATCCATTTGTTTGTCATTTGAATAGACTTATTTGTTTGGTAAATACTCTTATGAAAAAAATAATAAAGTAAATTCATTATTGTCTTTTCACTGAAAAAACTTAATTTCATTTCGACCCAAAGGATACGATGAAATTTCTGAATTTTTTGGGGTTGACTGATATAAAATAATTTCCATGAGGTTTAAGTGATACTTTTCCATTAAAAGGACACATATGTCCGAAAATATATATTAAAATAATAGAGAGTGAAAAAAAATAGTGAGAACAACAGTGGAAAAAAGTAACTAAAGTTTACTAGGATTGGCGACATTGCTATATATACTACACAAAAAAAAATTGATTTGTCTTTTTTTGCACCCCAAAATAGTTAATTGTGTTGAGTTCCTATAATAAAATAGTTTGTTGCTAAATTTGCATCTTAACTGAGTCCTTATGTTTCAACTATTACATCCATATTTGTAAAATTTTATGAGTAAATTTGCACTTTGACAAAAATAATGTAGATTACGTGTGGACTGTCAAAATTTGTTAGAATAATGATCACTACAAAATTACTCTCTTTTTAACACTTTCGAAATAAAATTATCTCATGGAAAACAAAATTGCCTCTTAATCCATAAATAAATAAGATTCAAGGAATATGACAAAGAGTTCGGGGCTTTTGGTCTTATATAGTTTATCACTCGTTTTAGTTTTTTTAAGTGCTACCTCTTATTCTATGTTTTTATATGAAAAAGACAATTTTATTCAAACAAAAGTAGAATGATGCTTACAAAATTATATAATTAATACAAAGCACACGAGCCCAATGTAAAAGAAACCAACTAAGGGTATGTTTAGATTTAGCTTTTGGAGAATAATTTTTAAATAAAAATGATAGTTTTTGGATATTGTTATCAAAAGGTCAAATTTACCAAAAAGGATATTTACTTTTGGTATAATTGCATATAAAGGATAATGTTGTATTTTAAATATTATATCTCATAATAAATACAAAAATTAGATAAAATTGTTAGAAAAAATAATTTTCTACCATTAGTAAATTATATAACATGATAAAAATTAGATCAAACATATATGTATTAATAAATTCTATAGACAAAAATATTTTGGTATAAGTGAATATAAAGGATAAGGTTGTATTTTAAATATTTTTAACATTAAATTTCATAATAAGGATACTGACTGATACTGAAAAAATAATTCTCATGGTCTCAAAAATTTATTTTATGATATTGAAATTTTTTTTTCAAGAGAACGACTAATCTTTAAAAAAAATTTTAAGGTACTGACGAGTACTAAAAAGATACATAAGGATATTGAAAAAAATATTTCATGATCTTGTAAATTTATTATAGGAAATTGAAAAAATATTTCAAAAAAGTAATGACAGATCGTGAAAAAATATTTCAGGGTACTCATATGTACTAAAAATATATTTAAGAATATTGAAAAAATACTTTATGATCTTGAAAATTAATTTTAGGATATTGAAAAAATATTTCAGGGTACTAACTGATTTTGGAAAAATATTTCAAGGTACTGACGGTTATTAAAAAGATCTTTAAGGATAAGGATACTGACTGTTAGTGAAAAAATATTGATGATAGCAGAGAATAAAGACAAGACTAAAAAAATAGCTTTTTCTCAAAATCTAGATTTTGGGTGTAGAATAGTTTCTGGTAAAATGGAAGGGTGTTTGGCAAATTGAAAGCAAAATCTACGTTTTGAAGTCATTCAAATAGGCTCTAAGTTATACTCCGTAACAGCTTCTCACGTTTTCTCCATTTTTTGGTGGAGTTCTTCCATTTTTCTACCAGCTTTTGCCTTTGGGTGCTGTTTTTCTAGCACCCAACCCAAAGGGGAGGTCATCCGGTGTGGAGTTTTTCACTTCTTTCGGTTAGGGCTTTTGTTTCCCCTTTTATGGCGCTTGTCATATTAATCTGTGTGGTGGCGTTCAAGAGAAGGAGGCTTAGAACTTATAGACATATCTAAACTTATAGATATGGCCCTCCTTCTCTTGAAGCTGGTAGATTAGAGGACAATCAATAGTTTAAAATAAAAGTCAAGTACACTTTTGGTACGTACTTCTCAAGATTCATCATCCCTCTCCCTCGATCTCAATTTGGTATTCTTCTCTATTCCACTGATCTGGTTTGGCCGATGATGGATCCAACTTGTTGTGCTTAGATCTTATAGCTTTAGGTTGAGGAAAGACTAGTGGCACAAGTTGGTAGTAGTTGGGTTGTCTATATTCGTGGTAGCACTTCTCCCTAGACAACGGTGTTTGATTGAAATTGATGAATCTGCTCTCATGGTCGTAGCAGATGATTTTTTCAAGAGGGATGAGCTTGTTAGGGTGGTTCTTTAATTTGAACCCACATCCATTGTTTCCAGCAAGCTTACCTATGTTTCTATGCTTGTTCTGCACTTCTGCATAAACCTAAACTAGATTGCCAAAGAATGAACCTAAACTAGAGCAGTAGAGCGTGTACTTGAAACACAAACCAGATCACTAATCCACCACCATGCAGATCAGGATGATCTGAATGTGTAGCTGATCAAGTGTTCATGCATTACCGTCCATCTCATTTTCCTTAAGTTTTCATATCTAAAATTAAAAGAGAATCAACAAAACGATCATTTTAGATCCTTGTCTTGCTGCATCTATACATTCTCTAGGTTGACTAGGTTAATAGTGAGCCACAAATTAACACCAAAAAAAAAAAAAATATTTTCCACCGCCTCTGATAAAACTAAACAGAAGCATAGAACTCTGGAAAGTGTTTGTGAAACTCGATATATAAATATACTGTTGATTCAATAATAATCATCAGTAATGGACAAAAGACCAATTAGTGTAAACAAAGTGACATTTATTCCAAAACATGACCATGTGAGATTCTGAACGTTACTAAGAATAACAACAGAAACTCAAAATTATAATCACTTTTTCATTTCCATTTTTCCACTTGAACCACTCTCCCCCACACTAACGTTCCAATTCACACGTCAACCCTATTTTCGGCTCCTTTAATCACCACCATCATTCACCTCCATTCTCAACACGTGGCGCATTTTGGCCCGTCTGATCATATGATTATGCTGCGCATGATTTCACACTGTTCCGCAAACGTAAACATCTCTGTTCACAAAACGGTCGAGTTTTGTGGGGCCACGTGACGGATGACTATTGGGTGGGACCAACTAATCCCCATGTGGTGGATCACCCACCCTCTCTCTTCCTTCTTTCTGCTTCGTCCCTGAGATAAACCCTAGCAATCCATCATACTCCTCCTCCAACTTGCGTTTTAATGTGGTCCCACCATTTTCTGTCCTCTGCCTTCTGTCGTCGCTGCCACAATGTAGTGGGTCCCTCACCCCTCGTTCCTCTCAATGTCTCCGTAGATAAAATGACCACACCACTTTCACATTTTCCTCTCATACTGCCCCACATCCGCTTGGCAGACAGAAATTACAGCGCGAAAGTTTCCACATTCTTTCGTTTTCGACCCCTCACCTGCTCTGTTCCTACCGCCAGAACCAGAGCATGAAGCCCCTCATTGTCTCCGCCATTCTCTTCCTCATTTCGCTTCTCTCTTTTGCCGGTAATGCCTTGTTGAAACTTCACCAGTTGCATTTTGTGTGGTTTTTTTAACAATGCTAAGAAGTTTTCGGTTTTTCTTTCCTTGTTTCTTCTTACAGATGCTGGTTCAATAGGGGTGAACTATGGTCGTGTGGCGAACAATCTTCCGTCGGCGGTGAAAGTCGTTCAGCTGATGAAATCTCAGGGAGTAGAGCGTACGAAGGTTTACGACACCGACCCGGCGGTTCTGAAAGCATTGTCCGGTTCCGGTATCAAGGTCACTGTAGATCTTCCCAACGAGCAACTCTACCAGGCAGCTAAGAAGCCCTCATTTGCATTCTCCTGGGTCCAGAAAAACGTCGCCGCTTACCATCCTCACACCCAGATCGAAGCCATTGCTGTCGGTAACGAAGTCTTCGTCGATCCACATGGCACCACCAAGTTCCTTGTTCCCGCCATGAAAAACATCCAGCAAGCCCTTGTCAAGTACAATCTTCACTCCGATATCAAGGTTTCTTCCCCCATTGCGCTCAGTGCTCTCGGAAACTCGTACCCTGCTTCAGCTGGGTCATTCCGACCCGAACTCATCGAACCGGTTTTCAAGCCCCTTTTGGCGTTTCTCCGCCAGACTGGGTCGTACCTTATGGTTAACGTGTACCCTTTTTTTGCTTACGAGTCTAACGCTGACGTTATCTCCTTAGACTACGCTCTGTTTAGGAACAACCCGGGTGTGGTGGATCCGGGTAACGGGTTAAGGTACTATAACCTCTTCGACGCTCAAATCGACGCCGTTTTTTCCGCTCTATCTGCTCTGAAGTATGATGACCTTAAAGTCGTCGTCACCGAAACGGGATGGCCCTCCAAGGGAGACAAGAATGAGGTGGGTGCTAGCCTAGAGAACGCGGCAGCTTACAATGGCAATCTCGTCCGTAAGATCCTCACCGGTGGTGGGACCCCCCTGAGACCCAAAGCAGATCTCACGGTTTATTTGTTCGCCATGTTCAACGAAAACCAGAAGCCCGGCCCCACATCGGAGAGGAACTTCGGTCTGTTCTACCCTGACGAGAAAAAGGTTTATGATATTCCCTTAACCGTGGAAGGTCTCCGGAACTACCATGGCCAACCGTCGTCGTCCTCTTCTCCGTCCCCGGTCAGCGGTGGTCAGCCGCAAACGTCGCCGACTCCCGCCGCTCCCGTTAACGGCGGAGGAGGGGTGTCGAAGAGCAGTCTGGCAAACTCCTGGTGTGTTGCAAATCCCGATGCCGGGAAAGAGAAGTTGCAGGTGGCTCTAGACTATGCTTGTGGTGAGGGAGGAGCTGATTGCCGTCAGATTCAACCAGGTGCCACGTGTTTCGATCCGAACACTCTTCAGGCACACGCGTCGCATGCTTTCAACAGTTACTATCAGATGAAAGGGCGTGCCGGTGGTAGCTGTTACTTTGGAGGTGCGGCGTACGTGGTCACGCAACAGCCTAGTAAGTACCCTATCAAGACCCTACTTTTAACATCTAGTGTATTAGTAGTACTTGCTCCTGTCGTTATGTCGGTATCGTTATTATAAGACACCAACTAATTTTTCTTATAAACTAATAAAAGTAGTTGAAGTCAATAAAGTTGTCCTATAATTTAAGTAACTTCCAATATTATTTATACTAATTGTATTAAACTTTAATATTATATTAATTATTACTATCACTCACTATCTTCATTAATTAGGGGTAGACATGGAAATAAATAATTAATGCTCATCAGAATAAGTAAATGCCTTATAAAAAAGACCAAATAAACTTAGTAGTTGGTGTCTTATAATAAGAAAAATAGGGAATAGTATATCTCCGTAGATTCTGATTTCTAAAGATTAGAAAAGTGGAACACTTAATTGCTAACGTGAGCTGTAGTAGGTGACATAGAATGAATAAGTGTACGACATGTCAGTGGAAACGTCAAAAAGGCACGTGATAGGGTGGGAATCTTTTGCAATGACGTGGCGTGACTTTATTGGGTAAAGTGTAGCTTTTCGGAGGGCATGATCATTAGGGTTGTACTGCAACTTGTGTGTTACCGAGGGTAAATTTAATATCTGCGTTCAAGGAATACGGCAGCATGAATATAAATTTGTGAGAGACATTTACGAGGACTGGTTTTTCTGGGGCCAAACGGTAAATTTAAGATACCAGCATAGCAATAATGGGAATAGTGTAAAAAAATGGAACTGGTGAAATTTGGTGGGGTCAAGAGATATGAGAGAGTCAAAAAGGTTGAGTTGTCTGGCACTTTGTGCCATTCACATTTAACATAGCATTCCAAAATTTATATTTGGGGAGTTGTACAATTTTGTAACTCTCATTGATATTAATATTATTTTTAGATGCTTAACAAATGTGAAATTTGTTTGGGTGTGCAGGATATGGAGCGTGTGAGCTTAAAGCATGAATGCCAGTGAAGATGATTGAAGAGAACTGACATATATATAATGACACATTTGGACTAAACTTGCTGTGTAAAAAGTGAGAGAGGGTCAAGATGGGGATTTTGGTGGGAGATATTTATGACTGTTTGGCTCTCTCTCTATCTGATGAATATATTTTTGGGAGTTTGGGAACGTATTAATAAGGATGTTATATTTTGGAGGGGGTTAGGTAGTGTGTATTAAGTAGTATTAACTTTGAGAACGGGACCTCATTGTTCACTTTGTAGTACTAATATGTTGTTTTGGTTGGTTGTTCAGGCTTCTTTATTGTCACTTTAATTTTATATCATTGGTTCATGTTTTGTGTTCAACGTTCCTCTTCTCTGCACAATATGCTGCGATGAACAATGTTTTTGGTCAAAGTGGTGAAGGAAGAAATTCATGCAATCAATGAGGTCAGTGTGGATATTGTTAAGTTGATTGTCACTTGAAGAATGAGAAATGTAAAGAATAGTGATTGGTAGGCAGCAATAGCATAATGTGTTTGTGTGGGAACCTGAGAGTTGAGATGTGTAATGAAGAAGACGAATGATTGAAGGGTTGGATAATATTGAAGTTAGAGACGGGGTTGGAGGTTGTACCCCAAATATAGGCTGTATTCAAAAGCGGACCAATCTTTCAATTCCTATAATTTTAACTATCCTCCTCCTCCTCCTAATCTAAGGTCTGAGGTACATTTGGGAAGATAATATTGATCCTCAATATAAAAAATTATTTTTATATTTGTTAATTTTTTCTAATTAATTTATCATTATCGATGCTCTCTTAATTATAATAAAGGAGAGGGAAGAAGAGAATTAAGGGAAAGATTATAAAATAAGGGGCATTTTGATATCTTATGGGTAAAAAAAAAAAGGGGTTTAAATTTCTCATATTGCATAAAAGAAGATTCCTATACACACACATATATATATATATATATATATAAAATATTAATTTTATATTATATATATATATATATATATATATATATATATATATATATATATATATATGTGGGTTCCACAATTTCACGTGTGTGACATGAGAATGCACTTTTTCTACAATATGAGAAGTATTTTTCTCAAAAAAATAATGGTGTTTTCAATTTTTATGATTTTTCATATTAAATAGTTTTTCTTTCATTTAAATTATTAAATATTAAAAAAATCATAAAAATTGAA
This sequence comes from Acacia crassicarpa, assembly GCA_034222035.1. Classification (NCBI taxonomy): domain Eukaryota; kingdom Viridiplantae; phylum Streptophyta; class Magnoliopsida; order Fabales; family Fabaceae; genus Acacia; species Acacia crassicarpa. Next base: position 56,984,137 of record JAWXYG010000003.1, read on the forward strand.
AACCTCATTTTTCCCCTAAGATATAAAAATGTCACTCATTCTTGGCAAAATTTGTGGAAGCTCCTTATTTTTAAGGGAGGCGGGCTTTTGAGGCCATTAGGTAAAGATTTCTTATATTAAGGATATAATGAGTATAATTTAGTTCCCATCTTTATTAAATAGATATTTTTATTTTTTAAAAAAACAAAAAGAGTAAATTATAGAATGGTTAAAACTATAAAGAATAAATTATAGCGAGTTAAAATTTAGAGATTGAGTTATAATCAAATTAACTCACTAGGTCGGTGGTTTAAAAGCCATTGAAATTTTTACACACTAACGCTAAAACATAAGCTACTTCAGACTGGCCTGCATTAGATTAAGTTGTATTGAGTCAAAATATATGAATTAGATTTAAAACAACTTCAAACTATATGATCAAAGGATTAATTTATTTTTAAAATTTGTTGGTATGTACGGAACTCTTTTGAAACAATATTCTCATTAAAAACTTTCCATAAAATTTTAATGGAGCTGGAAAAGGGGAGTGACAAAGTGGGGCCATCCTATCAACAGGGATGGATGACTGTAGATTGTAGAATCCAATTTATTTTTTAAAACATTGTAATAATAATAACAATAACAATAATAATAATGGAGTTTAATACCATTCCCTTTCTACATGGATGTTCTGCATTGGAACTACGTATGTTTTTCTTTCATGTATATTTATTTTTATGTAATTTTATTTTTTTAATATGATAAGTGCCTTATGTTATTAAAGAAAGTAAAAAATTCCTCTATGTTCATTTCATCATTTCCTCTTTCTTTCTATTGATTTTGTTGGTGTTTTTGTACCATTTAGACCAAAAAGATAGTATTCCATGATTGTTGGGTCCCAGAGTGCATTTCATGTTGGGGGTAAAATGCTGCTGGACTTGGAATTTTTATTCAACTTTGAAAAGATGCAGGTAAATAATCTTAAAATATTGGCCTTTTGGGTTTTAAAAAATTTATTAAGTAATATGTTATTTAATTTTTAATTATACTTAGACTTATTCATATAAATAAGTAAAATATTTTTTCATCTTCTTCTTTAAGGGAAAACTTGACACCATTGATCTTACCAAAGTGTTTTGTGAATAAAAAGTATTTTAAAGCTAAATCAGTCTATTTTGACATTTTTATGCATTAACAAAATATCAAATTAACAAAAATACTCATAACATATTAAAAAATAATAATAAGAAAAGCAATGGTCCACTTTTATTTTAGGGAAAACTTCATATGGCCCCCACCGTAGCAAATTTATTCCCTAAAGCTCCTATAGGCATATGAAACTTCACTGCAGCTTTTTAAGGGCAAAGTGAGATTAATTTGTGCAGCGAAATGACAGATTTAACCCTTAAAGTGATATAAGTTTCAGATTATTATGGGGGCTTTTGGGAATAAACCTGCTTCAGTGTGGGCCATCTGAAATTTTCCCTTTATTTTATTAAGTGGGACATTAGGAAAAGAAATTTATTGAAGGATACCATGACAAATTAAAGAAATGGTAAGTACATCGAATAAAGTTAAAAACGAAAAATATTTCTATATGATTGAAATTATCACTTTTTTTTTCTTAAAAAAAATTACAATACAATTGTAATTTTAATATTAGGAGAAAATTAAAATTTAATTATATATATACTCACACTTTTTTATTTGTTTACAAAATATACCATTTTCTCAATCAATGGAATCCGCAAACCTTGTAGATAAGGGCAACTGAGAGACCATGAATCATACTCTCATGTCGAAAGGCCAATTTTACAACCTAAAAGTGTACCCTCCCTTTTTATTTTCATTACTCATTAAATAAATACAATACAATTACTTCTTTGCCAACAAATACAATAAATAAATTGAGCTTTGTCCTTTTCATTATAGTTGAAGCCATGTGACATGAGGATCATATAGTAACTCATTGATATTAGTCATATTAGCCAATAATGAAGAGTGACACAGCTGACTAAGAGTAGCCTTCACCCCAAAAGGGAGGTTGGATATCCACTTGTCAATGTGAGAGTCTAATGAGCGATTTGTAAGTATCTCTGTCAGCGCTCTTTAGAGTCTGAAAACGTGCTCTGGCTTTAGTGGGGTACTGACGTGACGGTCTCTACCCCACCTAGTCTTTTATATGTATTTTTTTTAAAAAAAGATTAGTCATATTAGTCCTGCACTATTTTCACAAATAATTTAAAGCAATTTATTATTTCATGCACTTTTTTCTTTTGCATCAACTTTACTTTTGTTCACATTGGTTAAGGTAGTGCTTGATTTATGCTTTAATACGACCGCTATTTTCAACTAATCACACATAAGAACAAGCCCTTTTTGCTAATGAAAATTCTAACACAGACAAATCAAGATTTAAGAATATACTAACATACATGTCAAGCGTTGATATTTTATTGAACAGTATGAAAAGTGGAGGACTTATGACTCTTATGCAAGAGCCATTTTTCTGTTCTAAAGGCCTTCCACTTTCTAACTTAATATTCATCGATCATACTAAAGTTTAGTTACATAATGCATATTTAATAGTTTTCTTTAATAAAAATTTAAATGATACATATTTAGTGCTAACAGGCACACACTTTAGTGTCAATAATCATTTTTTAAGCCATGAGACTTATTTTACTCCTAACAAGCTTTTGAGAACTAAATTTCGTAAAACAGTATGACACATTTGGGCTGGCTTTTTGACCAAAATAAGGGGGAAAAAAATTACCAAATTAAAGCAGATTGGAAACATTTTACTAAAGTAATGCAGTTGGTGGCGCAAAGATAGGTCACGCCACTAGTAGCGTGAGAAAGGTTCACGCCATTGACACTTTCTGACACAAAAGTGTCAATCATATATATATATTTTAAAAATATTGAATCAGACCCACAATTGTGGGTTTGATTTGTTCACGCCACCTAGTGGTTTGAGGTGGCATGAACCTATTTCACGCCACTAACGTAGCGTGAGCATTAGTATGGTAAAAAATTTCAATGTACTTTAATTAGTTTTTTTTTTTGAAAAAAAAAACCTTATTTTAGTGCTTTTCCGCATTTGGGTTAAACTTGCTGTGCAAAAAGTGAGAGAGGGTCAAGATGGGGATTTTGGTGGGAGACATTTATGACAGTTTGGCTCTCTCTCTCTCATGAATATATTTTTGGGAGTTTGGGAATGTATTAATAAGGATGTTATATATATATATGTATGTATATGCGTGTGTATATATATATATATTTTTTTTGGGGGGGGGGGGGGGGGGGGGAGGGGGAGGGGGAGGGGGGGGGGGGGAGGTTTAGGTAGTGGGTATTAAGCAGTATTGACTTTGAGAATGAGATCTCATTGGATGTAACTGCTAGTATTTCACTTTGTACTAATATATTATGTTGTTTTGGTTGGCTGTTCACGCTTCTTTATTGTCACTTCAATTTTATATCATTGGGTCATGTTTTATATGGAGGTTTGTGTTCAACGTTCCTCTTCCCTGCACAATATGCTGCAATGAACAAGGTTTTTGGTCAAAGCAAGTGTTGAAGGTAGAAATTCATGCAATCAAAAAGTAAATGAGGTCAGTGTGCATATTGTGAAGTTGATTGTCACTTGAAAAATGAGAAATTTGAAGAATGGTGATTGGTTGGCAGCATGATGCATGTGATTGTGTTGGAGCCTGAGAGTTGAGATGTGTAATGAAGAAGAAGAAGAATGATTGAAGGGTTGGAGGTTGTATGCCAAATATAGGTTGTATTCAAAAGGGGGAACTAGTCTTTTAATTCCTCTAATTTTAATTATCCTCCTCCTCTTGTTAATCTTAGGTAAATTTGAGAAGTTGATATTGATAATTAATATAAGAAATAATTTTTATATTTGTTAATCTTTTCATAATTAATTTGTTACTATTGATGTTCTCTCAATCATAACAAAGCAAAAGAGAAAAAGAGAGAATTAATGGAGATGATTGAGCTGGGGTGTCTAATGTACTCCTGTGCTACCCTCCCCTTTGTCTTGCCACCCCTAAAAAAAGAGGGCTTCCCAATTGTTTTATTTTAAAAGTTTTTTTTAAATCATTAGATTCTACATAAATTGAGAGACATTTTGACATCTTATGGTTTAAAAAAAATGTTTTCAATTTTTATGAGTTTTTAAAGATTTAATACCCTAAAATTGGGTAGTTTCTCTTTCATTTAAAATACTAAATACTTGAAAACATCATTTGTCCTCATAAGATATAAAAATATAACTCATTTTAGCTATAATTTAATGATAAAAAGAAACCTAAAAAAAATATGTGAAAGCCCCTCATTTTTAAGGGACAACAAGGGAGGGCATCATGAGAGGCACATAAGGCATCCCTAGCCAAAATAACTAAGGTGTTTTAGAAAATACATGTCATATTAAATAACTAAACTAATTTTCTTAATTAAATCAAATTAGCTAAATATGTTTATATTAAGGACATGATGAGTAAAATTTAGTTCCTGTCTTTATTAAATAAATATTTTTATTTTTCTAAAACAAAGGGACTAAATTATAGAACGGTTAAAACTATAAGAATCGAGTCGCAACAAGTCAAGTTACAATTAAGTCAATATTATGGAAATTAAGTTTGCACTGAGTCAAAGTGTATAAATCGAATTATAAACGAGTTAAAATTATATGATCAAAGGATTAATTTTTTCTTAAAAATTGTTGGTATGTAACAAACTTTTTTCAAACAATATTCTCATTACAATTTCTTAAGAGAAAATTTTAAGTTGAATGTAATGCTTCTTTAAGTTCTTAAATAGGAGCTAGGTGATAAAAAAATTTGTTTTTAGACAAAGTTAAGGGGTTAACTACTTTTTTATGGATTCTAACAATAGTTAGATGTGACTTATAGGGTTAAGTAGTAAATCCACCTTAGAAGTATATGTCTAGGAATAATTTTGCCCTGAAAGTTTTTTTTTTGGCTCAATGTTGCCCTAGAAGTCTAAAAACGTAGCAATATTTCCATTTTCGGTTTAAAAACTCACGTTGATCGCTAAAAAATTGACATTAATTGTTAACTGTTTAACAAAAAAGGATAAGATTGCTATGTTTTTAGACTTCTGAGGTAACGTTAGGCCAAAAAAAACTTCCAATATAAAATTGCTCTTGAGCGTGTATTTCCAGAATAGATTTGCTACTCTAACTATTATCAATAGAGAAAAGTAAAATTATGGTTAAAGTATTAGATAATGTTGATTCAAATAAATTGAGCATCAAATTATAACATACATGGAAAAGATTGTACGGAAGAATGTAGGGGAGAATATAGGATCCAATGAAAATGCAACTGGAAAAGGGGAGTGACAAAGTGGGGTCATCCTATCAATTGGGATGGAAATTTTTTTTTGCTCAAGTATCAATTGGGATGGATGACTGCAGATTGCAGAATCCAATTTATTTTTGAGAACATTGTAATAATAATAATAATAATGGAGTTTAATACCATTCCCTTTCTACATGAATGTTCTGAATTGGAACTATATTTTTGTTTCATGTATATTTATTTTTATGTAATTTTATTTTTTAATATGATATAATTGGCTTATGTTATTAAAGAAAGTAAAAAATTCCTCTATGTTCATTTCTTTTCATTGATTTTGTTTTTAGACCAAAAAGATAGTATTCCATAATTGTTGGGTCCCAGAGTGCATTTCATGTTGGGGGTAAAATGCTGCTGGACTTGGAATTTTTATTCAACTTTGAAAAGATGCAGGTAAAGAATCTTAACATATTGGCCTTTTGGGTTTTCAAAAAATTCATTAAGTAATATGTTTTTTAATTTTTAATTATACTTAGACTTATTCATATAAATAAGAAAAATATTTTTTCATTTTCTTATTTAAGGGAAAACTTGACACCATTGATCTTACCAAAGTGTTTTGTGAATAAAAAGTATTTTTAAGCTAAATCAGTCTATTTTGACATTTTTATGCATTAACAAAATATCAAATTAACAAAAATACTCATAACATATTAAAAAAAAATTAAGAAAAGCAATGGTCCACTTTTATTTTAGGGAAAATTTCATATGGCCCCCACCGTAGCAAATTCATTCCCTAAAGCTCCTATAAGCATATGAAACTTCACTACAGCTTTTTAAGGACAAAGTGAGATTAATTTGTGCAGTGTTGACCAAAAAAAAAAAAAAAGATTAATTTGTGCAGCGAAATGACAGATTTAACCCTTAAAGTGATATAAGTTTCAGATTATTGTGGGGGCTTTTGGGAATAAACTTGCTTCAGTGTGGGCCATCTGAAATTTCCCTTTATTTTATTAAGTGGGACATTAGGAAAAGAAATTTATTGAAGGACCCCATGACAAATTAAAGAAATGGTAAGTACATCGAATAAAGTTAAAAACGAAAAATATGTCTATATGATTGAAATTATCACTTTTTTTCCTTAAAGAAAATTACAATACAATTGTAAGTTTAATATTAGGAGAAAATTAAAATTTAATTATATATATACTCACACTTTTTATTTGTTTACAAAATATACAATTTTCTCAATCAATGGAATCCGCAAACCTTGTCGATAAGGGCGACTGAGAGACAATGAATCATACTCTCATGTCGAAGCCATGTGACAAGAGCATTATACACTAACTCACTAAGATTAGTTATATTAGCCATTAGGAGTGGCACTATTGGCTAAGATTGATGTTCACTTCAAAAGAGAGGAGGTTCGATACCCAGGGTTAATGTGAGGGTCTCGTTAGTGAGCAATCAATAAATATCACAATCAACGCTCTTTAAACCTGAAGACATTTTTAACCTTGCTGAGGTACCGATATCTAACCTCACCTAAACGTTTTATATTAAAAAAAAAAGAAGAAGAAAGATTAATCGTATTAGTCCTGCACTATTTTCACAGATAATTTAAGCAATTTATTTTTTCAGGCACTTTCTTCTTTTGCTTCAACTTTACTTTTGCTCACATTAGGTAAGGTAGTGCTTGATTTATACTTTAATACGACCGCTATTTTCAACTAATCACACATAAGAACAACCGCTTTTTGCCAATGAAAATTCTAACATAGACAAATCAAGATTTAAGAATATAATAATATACATATCATGCGTTGATATTTTATTAAAAGTGGAGGACTTATGACTCTTACGTAAGAGCCATGTTTTTATTCTAAAGGCCTTCCACTTTCTAACTTAATATTCATCAATCATACTAAAGTTTAGTTACGTAATGCATATTTATCAGTTTTCTTAATAAAAATTTAAATGATAAATATTTAGTGCTAAATAAGCATTCTTTAAGCCATGAGACTTATTTTAGTCCTAACAAGCTCTTTAGAACTAATTTTCATAAAATTTTTAAAAGATAACTCGTGTTATTATTTAATTAAAAAATTAGATAACATATATAGGGCTAAATATGTAAAATTTAAGCTAACATAAAACTTGGTTCATTGTCACTTTCCATTAGACTTTTCAATGTTCATAAACAAAATAAAATCATTGTTATTCAAGGAATGATCATTTATTTATGGGAAAAACACTTCTCATGTTGTAGGAGAAGTGTTTTTTCATGTCACACACACATAAAATAATGAGACCCACATATATATATAATGCTCATTATATATATATGTGGGTCCCACTATTTCATGTGTGTGTAAGAATCTTCTTCTTCTTATGCAACATGAGAAGTTTAAACCCCTTTATTTAAATGTTGTTTAGCCACATGATTGCGCCTCCCAAACCGAAGGGTCAGCAAGAATATTTTCTCACCAAAAAACCCACATTTTTCATAAGCTGACCACCACCGTAGCCAAACGTGATTCATTTTGCAATTGATGTAGAATAACTCAAAAATTCAATTCAGATACTCTAAAAGTGAAATTTAATTTCAGTGGGACAAAAGATATGGAGTCTATCTCTGTCACTGACTTCAATAATTCTCTTCCTCCACACAATTACTGACTTCAATAATTCTCTTCCTCCACACAATTTTTTAAGTGAAAGATTTCTCTCCTTCCTCTAAAATCACTCTAAAGATATTATTTAGACTTAATACAATATTTGGTCTTTTAAGTTTATCTTCATCTTGATTTAATTCTTCAAGTGTCAAACTGTGAGCTTTAATTCTTCAAGAGGGAAAAATGGGGTTTTATTAAATTATAAAGACCAAAGTTTTAAATACATGAAACTTGAGGGATCAAAACCAAAATTGAAGAAAATTTAAGGGATAAAAAATTATATGAACCCTAATTTTCATATTTAAGCATAAGAAACCACCAAAACTAACGCTTCACTTAATTTTAAGTCTGAATTATTTGTAGCTTCCCAATGCTCAGCCCAATAGCCCATTATAGACAATCAGAAAAGAGCGCACAAATAGGAATATCTAAGCGACTGCTAGGGTTGAGTTTCTCTCATTATCACTTTCTCAATATCCCTCATCATCTCTAAATCTTATCCATTTAATCAATCACAATACCACTTTAACTTTTCTCTCACCTCCCCAATCAATACCCTAGATGAATTAATGAGAGAAAATGAGAAAAATGATGAGGAGAGAATCCTCTTCCCGACTGCTATATCCAAAGAAACTGAGCGAGTATCAACATTTTAGATATAGGCTTCCATTTATACATCATAAACCAAAAAGGTTGTTCATATCAGAAAAGCAAGCTTCCCCAAGCAGCCATGAATGCAAAACCGCCATATGGAGCAAATTTTGCATGGTTTCTGTCTTCATAAAATGCAGCAGCATAACACCTGAAAATGTTCAATATATACCTTAATATCTTCAATGACACATTCGAAGTGAACATGGAATATTTATTTACTTTACTTTTTCTGAAATTTTAGCAGAAAACTTAGCAAGCAATTACATCAAACAGTTAGAAGGTAGTCCTATTTGTTGAGCAGTGGATAAATAAAACAATGAAATCCTTTCACCCGCAGCACAGAAAAGACTGAAGTAGAGTTTCTTAGTTGTTTGAGATAAAAGGTATCTTTGAAAACTTTAAATCACCTCCTACTAAAAGGAAATGAGCTTTTATGTTAGTGGTTAGAGTATAATAAACTTAGTTGAAATTATCCTAAAGATGATATCAGAGCCTTCATAGATATGGATACCAGAGTTTGATCTTTGTCACTTCCATTGTCTCGAGTAAAATTAAATTTTGGCAAAATGTAAGGTGAGCTTATGTTTTGTCCACATTTCAAGTCCAAGGGCTTTTATTTGGTATGGGTTTGCTAAATATTGATCAGATCATTCGTAGGCTAATAACCACATTACCACAATAGCTTTTGTGATTAAATGATACTTTACAGGTGCTTAATAACACAACAACCAAGTGCAACAAAACATATTTAAGAATAAGCTAGTAATTTGATCCCAATGTAAGATTTCTAACATAATTATTTAGTCATTCAAAACAAATAATCACATCTATCATAGAATCTTGGATTCGACACCTTCACATCATATGTTTCCATCTACTTGCCTCCCTTTCAGTGAGTTCTCAAGAAACCCCCTTGATTCTGAGATTTATGAAGCTCCATACCTTGCAATGTGAATTATTTCAATCACCCGACCCTGGTCACTAATTTTATATTCTACACAGCATTTGTCACAGAGAAAATTATGCATGTGCACCCTAATATGCATGTAGTCCTTTATAACTTCATAGCATTATGTTTATTTGTTTCTTTCCTTCATGATCAGGCCATGCTTCCTTGAAGTTGAATGTGCCTTGCAATTGAGTATAAGCTAGTGGCAGCAAATTTTTGAGGGTATCCGGTTTTTCTGCACTAACTATGAATTAAAGCATCATGCAAATGAATAGATTTGGCCAATGGCCATTTAACTAGCCACTCTGGCTGTCACCGACGTTTAAAAGAGGTGAAACATTTCAAGAGGCCTAGTTTACCAGATTTGTAATTTAACCTGGTATACTAGAACATGGGTGCAATGTAGTCTAATTGCCCTTGCCTACACCAAGGCAAACTCCAAAGTTGTACTTGAATGTGCCTTCAAAGAAAGCAGTCCCAGATATATACCTACTGGCATAATCTGGAGTAAAAATTTATAAACGTTACGGATTGCACCATACGGTTGGACTTGCTTACTGCACAGTGAGAAGTCCACTATGAGCAGCCACACATGGAAAGGCGATCATTATGTTAGGGACAAATGTTTAAGGATCCATAACTTCATGAATTTATAAGCTCGGCTTTACACTCCAACTCTCTTCATATTTCCTCACTTCATCCCATCATTGAAGCAACACTCAGGATTTCTATTATCATTAAGGACTTTAATCTTAACTCACCAATGATTGAAGTAACTAATGTCTAGATCTATATAGAACGTCTAAACTCTAGAACAGAGACGAAGAGACGAACCGTTTCCTTGATTGACCAAAGATAAGGAAACAAAACAAATTTTCCTTCTTCGTCATTGTTTGAATAAGAATATGAACTCAGCATCCGGACAGGGATAAAAAAGTTGACATCATGAAATTTGTTCTTAAAATCAAGCTCCAAGCAACAAATCATTTCTGACAATTACTTTGTATTTAAAATAATAACAATATTTAATAATAAAAAATCATCTGGGGCCATCGATCACAATACAAATACGCAGGCAAAGCAAAATGCAGCACTTACGATCCAGAGAATGCGAGAATTCCAGTTGTTAGAAGGCCTCCGAACTGCTCAGACAGAAATATTGCATCAATAGCCATAATGAGTTTCAAAGGGAAAAATGAAGAACAGGTTAAACTAAATAACAGCACCAGCAAGAAGACATAATAATAATAATAATAATAATTCGGGAACTCACAACATTGGGATTTTTAGCAACAGGAGCAGCAACTAAGGCGGCGGTATGAACCAAATGGTAAAGCGATGCAGTATTCCAGACCTTCACATTATTCCGATTACCAAAATTAAACAAAAGAAAGAAACAATCAATTCAAGTTTCACGATAAAACAGAACTCGGACAAGATATCGGAATCAGAAAATGGGGAGAGACTTCTTTGTAAGTAGGGTTTTGGGGCTTGAAGACATGGGCGCCATATGTACCCAATCCAATTGCCGCTACTCCTGTTTCATTGATGAAGCGAGTAAGATAGGGAACTCCACGTTTTCTCTCAGAAAATTTGCAGATTAGAACAACAGATGCAATCAAGAATGGATGTAAAGAACAAGATAACAGAAGTTTGGTGAACCGAAGGAAGAGATTACCGGAAATCGCAGCAATTTTATGCCAAACTTGAGGATCCATTTGAACTAAGCTTCTCTCGCCTCGTCCCCAAAGGTAAAGAGTGACAGAGACGAACTGTGACGCAGAGACGGCGGAGTGTGCCTTCGGTTTTACGGTTAGTTCAAGGATATAATGGACATTTCACATATTGACAGAATCAAATCTTTCCGCTGCAATATTTTTGTGCTGGAATATTCCAGCAAGACTTTTCATGATTTAATCAGTACCTATAAATTATCATAAAATTTATTTTTCAAACTCAATCCAATACATAAATATATAAAATATGTTTAATTGTTTTAAATTCAACCGATCAATTTATATTGTCAGAAAACTAATCAGTTAGTGAAGTTTAAATGAGATAATCCTACTCAGGCAAAAAAAAAAGAAGAAAAAAAAAAGAGAGAGAGAGATACTGCTGCAGTCTGCCTAACTAAACAAAGTTGATTTTTTTTTTTTTGGGGGGGGGGGGGGGGGGAGTTGAAATTGTAATTGTAAGAATATATATTTAAGAGGCTAACTTTATAAGTCTCGGTCACTAATTGAGAATTTTACGCTGTAAGGAGAATTTCATTCCATACAAAGCTTTTGATATTCTTTATAGGTATAGAAAAGCCCACAATGGGGGTTTTTTCCCCCTTAAAAAAAATGCAACCCCAATATGCATATATATATATATACATTAGTAGAATTCAGGCGTATCCCAGCAGATAGCTAGAGATTAATATTTCTAATGCCTAGAGATTAGTGAAGTGGGTTTTACTTCTCTTAACAAAGTTTTTTTCATAGCCCAACATGCACTTTGATTGAAAAACACTGTTAACTGAATGTTTTCCTAAACTTGAGGGATTCAACCCACCAAAACACAAGAGTGATAATTCTCCCCGTTCACTATTGTAGGAGTTTTGATATCTCCGTCAAGCGTGAGAGTGGTAAGGGTTTGAAGGTATGGCGAGTGGTCAGTGATGGAGTCAGGAGGCTCAGCAAACAAGGTTAGTTTGGAAGAGAGAGGATGTAGAGAAGATCCTTATTAGAAGGGTCTTATCAAATAAGACTTATATGTGGATTTCAATGGAGACAATCTTGCACAACACTTGGAATCTCTAGGTTGGCTTCGATATAATCGAAATCAAAATGGAAACACTTTCATGTTCAAATTCTCGGATGGTGAAGAATACAATAGGATTCTTCGAGGACGACTATGGTCCATTATTAGAAGTTTACTTTATCTTGTGGAACAATTGAAGTACAAATCATGTGATGAATTTGATTTCAGTCGATGTCCTATCTGGATCCAGATGCATAATATGTCAATGGAAGCAATGTGTGTAGAGAACACAATTATGATCGGTGGATATGTTGGAGAAGTGGTGTTGGCTGAAGATCCACATTATAACGACAAGTATCTCCGTAGCTTTTTACATGCTAGAGTTGTGCTGAATTTAAGGAAATCACTAGCTTATGGTTTCTGGATGCTTAAACCGGATGGTAATAGGACTTGGATATCAATTTGATATGAAAAGTTACAAAGTTTCTGTTATAATTGCGGTAAAATTGGCCATGATAATCAAAATTGTAGATTTGAGAGGTTAATGCCTGTGGCTAATACTAATGATATGTGGTTTGGACCTTGGATTACCACAAATTTGTGCCGAAACTGGGAAGAGGTATTAGTTGTAGTGCGAGGTGATTGGGAGGAGGCAAACTATATCTGGAGGAAAAAAGAAGAGGCTATGCAGAGGAGTAAGGATGAGTATAAGCAGAAGACTGATATGGAATCTAATTAAGGTTGATGAGGATGATATTTTTTTCATCAAAGTGAACAAATTCTCTGGGGAACGGAAGGAGTGGGAGCCAAAAAATAATGTGGAAAGGAGGGTTGGAATTTTAAAGGAAGTATTGATGAGGATAGTGTCATGAGGGAGGTGAATAATAGAAAAAAGGAAAAAAATTAAGGCAGAGAATTGCATGGAAGGTGAGAAAGCCAAAGACCCGAGTATGTCATTCTCTGCTCCTAAAATGATGTGGAAGAGTATTTGGAGAGTCATGGTCCCTCCTAAAATCCAACATTTCCTTTGGAGGTTAGGAGTTGGTGCCATTGCAACTAAAGATGCTCTCTTTAAGCGTAAATATTTAAAAAACCCTGTTTGTCCTATATGTTTGTCTAAGAGAGAAACCATTGAGCATTTGTTCATGGACTAGACATTGTTGGTTTGGAAGTCCTTTGGGATTTAAATTTAGCAAATGGTCTATGAAAAGATGCGAGGAATGGTTGTGTGAAATGTTATATGAGAGGGAATTTTTGGATGAATATGACAAGTCATTTTTTTGCCACAATGTGTTGGTGGATTTGGAAGAAGAGGTGTAGTTAGTGTTTAGGGAGGAATGGCCAAATGCTAAAGAAGTGGTTAGGCTTGTTAACGCTCAGGTGGAAGAATTCTGGAAATTTAAGGCAAGAGTAGCTGATAGTAGTAGAAGGATATATGGAGAGTAAACTGTGAGAAGCTTGCAGTGGATGGCGCCTTCTTCAGGAGCTATTAAGATAAATATTGATGGCTCTTTAAAGGAGGCAACAGGGGAGGCGAGAATTGGTGTGATTTGTCGAAATAATAAGGGTGGTTTCGTCTGTGTTATGGGGAAAGCTGTGGAGTCTACCTCTGCTTTTATGACATAATCTTTAGCATTGAAAGAAGCCTTATTATGCAGAAATAAATTTCAGGAGGATACTGAGGTAATTTTTGAAACAGATTACAAACCTTGTATAGATTGTTTAAAAGGGAATCACTAGCTAGGGAACCACTTTCCCTACCTATTTTGGGATAGGTAGGGAGAGCTCCTCCAGATGTGGTGTAATACCATAAAAATCATATTTAGCATAACCACTATATTTTGATAAACAATACCTAATAAAATAGGTGAATATGTGATCTCAAACTTTAGAAGCTTATTGATTATTATTTTAAGTAATTTCTTTTTGAAATTTAATAAACTAAAGATCAAATACTCTAATTTCTTTTAAGGATTATAAAACACCATAAAATTAGCATCATTAAGCATAGTCTTAATTTAATCATGAGTGACAATTAAAAGACATGAAAATACTTATTCCAATTAAAGAAAATTATCAACAACTAATGGGCAATTAAATTTACAATAATTAAGATATTTACCTTAATTTTCGAAATTAAATAATAAATAAGTTAAAAAGACATAATTAAGAATATACCAACATAATTAAAGAGTCAAATAAGATTAATTTAAACTTCCCTAAGTGATATAAGAGGGGCGAATTTATGCTTGATCAGGGGAAAAAGATTACACAAATATTAAATCCTAAGAGCACAAAATATATGAACAAATATCATCAATAGTAGAAGGATTTTTCCTACACAAATTAAAGACTTGGATTAAATCTAATAAAGCTAAATCCTAAGGCCTTAATTAACCCTCATAAAGTATAATCCTTGTGAATCAAACATTAACAAATGAAAGGCTTTCTTCTAGATGTTGTGAGGTAATTAAAACACAAAATGAAGAATGAATGGGGGAGCATTACACGGTTCACCTCGGCTTCTTGGTGAAGAGGAGATGAATTGTTTAATAATTAACAAATAAGCACATGGAGATTAGTTCACATGGCTTCACATGCATCATTAAATTACCATAAAAGAGAGCACATGGAGCATTAATTGTGGAAGAGATAAGCTATGATTGTTTAAGTACAAAATGAATAAAGAGGAGGGGGCGTGGGGGCCCGGGAAGCTACGGTTGAGTGTGAGTATTGTGTGTGTGTGTGTGAGTGTAAGAGTTATGAGTGATGTGAGTCTAGTGTAGGAGAGAGAGAGAAATATGTACTTTCTTTGATTTAAGGATTAAAAATTATTGGGATTAATTTAAGACACAAGTAAATGAGAATCTATAGAAAATAAATTGTATCCTGAAATACGTTAATCCTAGATCAAATATAAAGATTTATTATAAACAAGCATATTTTAAGCTTGTGATAGGTTATCTCCAAAATCTTTTTCTCAACTTTTGGGATTAATCCTAAAATGATTAAAGGGTTAGTCAAGACTCCTAATGAAGTCATCATTTTAAGATTAGTGAGTTGAAGAAAAAAACTTGACTAAAACTACCATTTTTCAACTAACTACTTAAGCACTTGGTGTAACTAGAAATTGAAACAAACACACTAGAAGAACAAGGGGGAGAAGTCGGTTAAGAGGCTTGCTCAAGAGGGCAAATAAGTTGTTTATTATTTAAACAAACACATGTGCTAATCATACATTTATGAGGGGAACTAATTGGAGAGAGAATTGTACTTGGATTAAAAAAAAAAAAGAGGATGAGAGTGTGGGGGAGGGGGAGTCGGTCATGAGGGATGAATGGTGAGGATGAGAGGTTTTCTATCTAACCTAGATCCCATGGCTCAAAATGAACAAGAGGTAGGTTTGAAAGAACTACCAAAATGCCACTACATTTTACTATAAATGGGGGGCTTGGGTCTTCACTTTTCGTCACACCAAAACAAGCTCAGCAAAGCTAATATAGAGAGTGCAAATGAGAGTGAAGAGTCTTGGAGAAGGAGGAGCAAAATTCTTGGTAAGTTCTCTAGCTCTAGCTTTTAAGTTATATAAGTTTTAGTTCTTAAATTCATAGTTAGAAATAGCTTTGATATTAAATATTCTAGAGTAATTTTATTTTCATGTTTTTATGGTCACAATTCAATTGGTAGCAACCAGATGGACGTTTATCAAATTCTTAGGTTCATCAACCTAATTTTGAAACCTCAACCATAGCCAATAAACACGCTACGATCGTCATAATTTATAGCTTACAATATTCGGGGTACTATCCTCAAGTAACCTCAAATTAAACAACAATCATCAAATTCACAATTTAACTACTAGAACCTTAATCATTAACTAGGCTAAGGAGTTATATTGCCTCAATAATACCCAATATACAAACTAGGATCACAATTCTCATTCCTAGTCTAAACCTCAAAACATTCAGATGTCATTCTTATAACCAAAACACAATACACGAGATTCTAATTCCTTTTCAATCCTCAATATCACAAGGCCTATTCTAACATTATTCTTTCATCTAATTGACAACCCTCAATCATACCCAAAGAATTACTCATAGCACCACATTGATCAACACTCACAGGATTTCTACTTTCGAGTACTAAAACCTTAATCACATTTCGATCTAATCATCAATCAATATTCACAGGATTCCTATTCTCATGTATCGAAACCTTAGTGCAACCTCACTCACATTTTGACTTAGACACCATTTCAACTTAAATTAGATTCAAGCCTAATTTCAATCATTTCCTTATTCAACCTAACATCCTCACAGTATCTCTATGGATCGCCATATGTCATACCTCAAAGTACTAAGGCCTTAAATTAAGGGAATCCTAAATTCCTATAATACTTCCTAGGAGGTCACGTATCCTGAGATTTTTATTACTTAAGCACGCTTAACACCTATGTTCTGATAAGATCTAAGCCATACTATACCAACTATGCCACCTCAAACAACCTTCAATAGATCCAAATCTCCATAAAATTTCTCAAGATTATGACAATGGACATCTTTCCAAACCTTGCTGATATGATCAATCCAACTCTCAGCCTCCGTTGGTAATCCTCTTGAGAAGGTCTCAGGGTCGAAACGATCTAAATGTTTCCATAGTGTAAGCATGTCAGGAACAACTCTTCGTTCTACCGACTCTTCCGGTTCAGAGCTTGGTGGATTTGGAACTGTCTCCTTAGAATGAACTGTGTTTTCTTCCTCTGGTTCTACGTGAATCTCTTGGGTATGACCATTTGGTCCTCTATTGACTCTACCTTCCTAGAGTCTTCTCAACTGTTCCTCCGTTGTACGGGTCCATCTATACACATGCCGCAACATTTCAGCCTTAGTAATGGATCCTAGGGCCCATTAGCTTCCTGCTGGCCGTTGTTATCGACGTCTGCACGCAGGTTGTCACCGTATTTTGTATACCTGATATTCACCATCTCTCCCCACCTAAGGGTAAAACCCATCGAAGATGGAGAACAAAAAGAACAAGGAACAAAACAAACACAACAAGGAAGCAGGTGTGTAAAGATTATATATTGCCATAATCTAAATGTAATGCACAACAGGGCCAAGAAAACAGAAACACAAGGCTCTGGATACCAAGTTGAAAAGACCCTTTCTTACAAATAACAATTAACCATAATATTTTCTTAAAGTAGGATTAGCATGTAATTATAGAGAACCCTTTTCTTTCCAATACATGCACCTCGGGTTCAGGGCACAACGCTTGCCCACAAACCAAGAGTCTAGGGCACAAGTTTCGCCCACAAAGCCACAACAGAAAATCCATAACTCAGGGCACAATTATCGAACAGGAGATCTAATAGCCCACGAGTCTTACAACACTAACCCACAATAAAGGGTCTATACAAAACAGTTATCACAAAAGTTATAATTGTGGATTCACTATGATATGATGATGTATAAAATAAGGCCTTTGGAAAATCAACAGTCATCCAAAATAGTCAATGTAATATCTCAAAAATGTGAGGGCCCTATGATGGCAATATATATATATCAATACAACCCTAGTACCAAAAAGAGGCCTACAAGTTCCACGACGTCTATGCCTCTGGCTGCTTCCCTTGTCCTCTAATAGGGTTAGAGGTCTCGTCTGAAAAATTTAATAATGACGGGGTGAGACATAAAGTTCCCATAACCGAAATTAATTTATCAAATATACAGGAAAGGATTGCAAGTCATAGAAGCGGGTTTATTAACATAATTATAATATCAATATTAATTAAATTAAAAATCCACCATAAATCATTTACATAAAACCTTTCACAAATTAGTTATCGGCTGGGTTACCAAAAAACTCCTTCCCAAAAAGGGTTCCAAAACATCATAATTTATTTGCTAACATTTAGCGAAGATCTCACATATATTTCAGACAATAGTGATGCATAGATCATCCTTATTAGAGTTGAGGACACAGCTTCAGCCCACAAACTCGGAGTCCAAGGCATAAATACCGCCTACGAACTCGGAGTCCAGGGTACAATTTTCGTCCACCAACCCTTACCGAACATCCATTCTCATCAATACAAAAATATATACAATTCCAAATCCACTTTCCATAAGTGTAATGAATCCCAAAACAGTTAAAATATATATACATATATATAATTAACAATAATTCAAACCATCCCCACTCATCCATCCTGCTCCTCCTTATTTCCTCGTGGACGTGGATCAGCCTATCAGTGCTAGTATAACCGGCCAAGATTAGCTAGTCACTTCAAGAATATTGTCCCCTCCTATGCTACCACCTAGGGGTCCAGGGTACAAAATTTTTCCCACAAACCCACCACCAATATACCGAAACAGGGAGGTGTCCGCTCAAAACACTCAACTCAAATTCCGGGCCAGGAATGAGAAAGCCGATGAGCATAATTTCACCCTCAATCTCTTCCACACAACCCAACATATCCCACAACAAAATCAATAAAATATATAATATAACACTAAAATTTTCATCAACATATTACTAAAATATTATTCCATATATATCATTTCACAGCAAACATTACAACTGTCACAACAATAACAACCACATTAAAAATGACCATTTAAATACATTGATTGGAAAAAATAATACACTGCTTCACTGAAATAATTTCATATTTAAATATACACATAATTTTTCAAAACACACACAAGTAATTTATATGAAAGTAAGACTTAGCAAAATACCTTACAGTCCAAAACAAGCATATGAAATAAATTAACTCCGATTACCTCAATTCCAAGCTTAACTTTAGCTCGAGGAACACAACCCACACAATCGCCGATTACAAGAAGGCTCTACATTATCAGAATTAAACCTTATAATTTCTTATAACAAAAAAAATGCACTTTCTAATAATAATAATAATTATTATTATCACTATTTATTTATTTTTATTATAATTATAATTACTATTTTCTCTACACTTAATTTAAACTTTCAGAGATTATTTCTATACTTTAAATTAGGAGTAAAAAAATAAATATTAACAACATAAAAATATATTTCATTATATATATATATATATAAACAAACTAGCTTTTTCTCTAATTTCTATGTGCAGTGACTTAAAGCAACAAGTTTGGGTTCCCATATATGTTTATATAGTAAAAAAAAAACACTCCTTTCATTTGCAGCGAAGTACACACACATTTATATATATTTAAATACTTTCAATCAGTGAAATTGTTCTTATTGTTTCCTATGCATAGTGATGTTGACACCCATCTATATATATATTATATACAATACAATGTTTCATTTTTGCTTTCCTCATATATATATATATCATCAAACACACAATTCTTAGCATCTTCCAAGGTGATGCGTACAAATATGTTATCTTTAACGTTTTCCTTCTCTCTGTTTTTTTTATATGTGCAGCACTATATGTACATACTCTCAACACACAATGCTAATATATTTCAATATGTGCAGTTATATATTTCAGCAAAAGAACATGGTTTCAGTTTCCTATAACAGCAAGTTTTTGGGTTTCCAAATATCATTAGCCATGATTCATGTATATATTTATATGTGTATAGACACTATTCCAATGACACTATATGCAGTAGCCTCTCCGTTTTAATATTCATTTTGCAGGGAATCCATATGGCTAGAAGACTCACCTCTGTTTTGGAATCGCTGGGCAGAGGAAGGAGACTTCACCAAACTCTCTCCCTCTCACGTTCTCGTCTCTTTTTGTTTCACTCTCAAACTCGGCCTACCTTATCTCTCTCACCCCACTCTTCCTCGATCGCAGACGCACACGGCTAGGACGAGGTGAAGGAGTGTGGCTTATATAGAATTTCAAAGGTCTAGCTGGAGGAAGGGGAATGATGGACTGAAGAAGAAGGACCTTCGGTTAAGCGACGTTGGGCTCGAGATTGCTTCCTGGTCTTGCGTGTACAGATGTCAGCTGAGAAAGAGGCAACGTTTCGTGGAAGCATGGCTATTAGATTTGTTGATAGCTTTCCTTCTTTCGTGCTGCAGTTCGGAGGCGTGAGATGGAGTGTTGATTTAATGATTATTACTTCAATTGCTGAATTTAAATCTGTCACGTGTGTGGGCTGAAAAAGAAATAATGGTTTGTGTTTTAAATTATGGGTCACGTGGGTTGGGCTTGGAGATGGAGATGGAGTTGAAATTGGGTCAAATGGAGTTAAATGCTGGAGGTTCTGTTGGGCTGAAAAATGAATTGGGCTTGGTGATTTAATTGGTTGGAGGACAACAGTGCAGTGGCATAGCTGGTGGTATTGAGATGCCTTATATCTCCTCTCAGGTCCCGTGTTCGAATCCTCCCTCCCCTCGCCTTGTACAAAAAAAAAAAAAAATTTAGGCCTTTTGTTCACTCAATGGAAAATATTGAATAAGTACTAAAATTTTAATTCTTAATCTCATTTAAGGATTTTCTTTCTCAATTAAATTTATTTAGGTCTTAAAATATTATTTCTAAAATATTTATGCTAAAAAAAATTATTACCTAATTATTTATCCTTAATTTATGGGAATATATACCTTAAATCCCAATAATCAATTTCATAATTATACTTATATCCTAAATTAAAAATTGGGATGTTACAAAAGTATTAGAGCAAAATTTTTGGAAGTAAAACATCAAAGTAACGAAGTTCTGGCGAAATTTTATCAGTTATCGATTTTTGAAATCAGTGATAAAAATGCCAATATTTCATGTTGAAAATGAAGTTACAAAATTCTGGGAAAATTCATGGTTAAAGTATACATATAGGTCTTTTTAAATATGCCCAGAACGTATTAAAATGAGCTTTGTATAGTGAGATAAAAATTCTCAAAGTTTGACTACAAATTTCTGGAAAAATTCTTGGCAGAGGCTTAAAACGTTAAAACTGGGAATGACTCAAGTAATCTGGGCAAAAGTGAGTATTTTTAATTAAAAATAGACATTCTAAAGATTCCGAGGAATTTTACGGATCCTCGTTTCGATTTTTCTAGAATTAGTTATGATTTTTCAAAGTTAGACGGAAAATCTGCTCAAAATGCTGAACCAGCGTTTTTTTCCCCCCGAAAAATAAGGGAAATAAGTTGAAAAATAATTCCACCAAGGGAAAAATGGTCATTAGTGACTAAGATATCTACTAGAATATTATTTGTGAATTAATAAATGTAATATTACCATTATAGGATAAACGTGATCACAGTCTGACCGACGAACGTACCGATATCACCAACGAAGGTACGAACGTGTACTGTAACACTAACTCTGATGCCTATTGTACTTTTATATGTGATAGATTTATTCATGGATTAAGATTCTGTCTTAAAGTTTTTCATATACATTCAGCTATACACGCGTTATGGTTTTGATAATGCCGTTAAGTTTTCCTAGAGCTGAGGACACAATAGGCCATCGTGGCACTGGTGAATAGTGTAGACTATAATAACATGCATAGGCAGTGGTTGTGTTCTGTTATTATCTTTCATATGTGATTACTATTGTAATGTCATGAATATCAGTCATACATAACTGTTACATAAGCATGAGATTAATCGTTACCTGAGGTTCAATGTGTATTGAACCTCAGCTCTTGCTATAGCCTCAGGATCCGGAGGAACCAGGACCGAGGACAAGGGTAAGCAGCACGCGTGAGGACACAGGTGGAGAATTTTATTTTGAGTTTTGTATTATCATACCACTTTCGGATAACTGTACCGCTATTTATGCAACCAGATATATCAACAGTGAATGTTTTATCAGATACTCGCTCTTTTAAATTATTCCGATACTCTACTCTGATTAAAATGTTTTGAAAATGCTTTACAAAATTGGGACGTTACATCTGGACGGTCTAGATTTATTTATTTTTAACTGTCAATTTTAAATGGAAAAAAATCATTTTTTGAAAATATGTTAGTTGAAAAATTATCTTTATTTTAGATTCTCTACCCATTAAAATAATCATTTTAAAAAATCAAAAGTAAAAAAAATTAAATTTGGACCGTTCATATTCCATCTAGACGGTCCAGATGAAAGGAGCTCTCCCTACCTATCTCAAGTGGTTCCCACTAGCTAGTTGTGCATGGATGTGCTTGGACTTATTGAAGGAGATTCTTGGATTGTTAGAGTCAATGGAAGAGGTGTCTTTTTCCCTTGTTGCTAGATAGGATAATAAAGTTGCGGATAGACTAGCAGCTGATGCAATAAAGAAGATGTACTAACATCCTTTGCTAGTTTGTGCTCCATCTTTTTAAAGCAAGTTTCTAGTCCATGACTCTAAGGTATCAAGTGGATGCAGGGATTATATGAATAATGTGAATGATAGGGAAGATGTTGGTTGACAAATTAAATTTGTGGTTCTGCTATAGTAGTTCTTATAGTTGATTGTTATGCTTACAGGTTTTTGTTTTTGTTTTTGTTTTTTGGATAAAGAAAATGGTGGCAAGTGTGCAACCACCCCGGGTTTTGCAGTGGCAATGACGACCCTCCCAATAGTGGTAGCTCTATACAAAACGGATTATAAGTGATTTTATTGCAGCTCGAACCCTAGACCTCTTAAAGGAGTTGTTTTTCTCCACGAATGGTTTTGTTTTGTTTTGTTTTGAGAGAAGTGGGTTAGGTTGTAATGATAAGTATTTTGTGAGTTCTTTTTCGGCTTCAGCTATTAGTCTGTGTAGTACTTAATTTTGATATTAATAAAATTGGCTTTTTCGGGAGAAAAAAACCCACCAAAACACTCGTCAAACTATCATCAATTGGACTGGTTTAATTAAAATAACATAATTTAAAGAATCTGTATGAAAAATAAAATATCTTAAAAGTACTTATTATTATTAACTTTTACCCAAAAAAGTATTTATTACTCCCTTTGGTTATAAATATAGGATAGAGTACAAATTGCACTATAAATTTTATCCGATATTTAGGATCGGAGACAGTATTTGTTATAAATTACCAAGTTATCAAGTATACTGTTGGACTAATTGTCCAACTAAATTAGCACAAGCTTCTATAAATAGCCTAAACCACCAATAAATCATCAAATATATATTTAAATTCTAAAAATACCATACTATTGCTAAAATAGGCTTCTTTACTTATTTGCTGTGCTCAATCCAAGAGTTTTCAGAAGCAAAATTGACGGGGAATTCATAAATAACATAAATACTAGCTGCTTATGCTAAATTAAAATAGGCTTCTTCCTGTTTTTCCTGGTTGATTCAGCCGTACGTTAAATCTAAGAGAAATCAAGCAGAATTGACAGGGAATTCACGAATATAATCAGTCTTTTTTTGTTTTGTTTTGTTTTTTTTTGTTCAAAACGAATATAATCAGTCCAAGCATTCTTCAATGAAGCTGCTTCAACATTGTCCAAAGCAACCCGCACTGCACTGTTACACTTGAATCCAGACCCAAATGCCAATTGCCAGATCTTGATTCTTCCTTTGGCTTCACAATAAGCCAACTCATACCACACTGAACTCGAAGGCGTGTTCCCCAACCCCTTAAGTGTCCTTCTCGAAGTTTCCATATCTCAATCTTGAAGCTCAAGATTCTTCTGCATTGTATCCGACTTAGCCCTCCATCATGAATACAAAAGTGTTCAAAAGCCAACTTAAAGTTCGGAACATAAGCTTCAATATCAATCCCAAAACCTTACTTCCCAAGCACAAAAGTTACAACAAATTTGTAGGAATCTCACCAGAAACGCGGAAGCGTATCGTACCACGCGATAAGGAAAAGTTAAAACCTTCATTGTTTTGATTACCTGGAAAGATGCAGCGATCTGAAAGCTTCTCCACGAACAGTCCTCTTATCTGAAGAGCGATCTACAAGCCTCTCCACGAACAGTCCTCGTCTGCTCTATGATCGATCTTCCAGACTATCTCTCGAGGGGAATAGGATGGTTGTGTGGGCAACAGTTCAGATGATGAACGTCTGCCTCTAGAGTTTGTTTCTGATGAGAGCCTCCTTATGCGTCTCATCCTCTCAAGCAGGTGAAAGTAGGATTATATGCTACTACACCTAAGACCTAACCCTAAATCACATGGGCCATAGAGTTCTTGGGATGTAGTCTCAATTAAGCCTTATTGGGCTTAAGTGACCAAAGAGCACATTAACCCAACAATCTCCCACTTGCTCTTTAAGATACAAACTTGAGTTCGTAAACCCAAGAACATGTAGCCCATAAGCCATCATCATTTGATTATATACCCTATCCTTTGTTTCGAGCTAGCCTGGGGATCTACCATTTGTCATTCATCAAGGCTCATGATAATCTACAGAAGATTATCTAGTTTGGTGCTATTCCACTAAAAGCCCAAACGTGATCTCCAAGAATAATGACACTTATAACAAGAACATGCATTACCCCTTTATAGAATGTCTATAATTGATTGGCTAGTTTTCTGTAACTCAATCAATTATTTATTCCCTTGACTTTAACAGTTTCTCTAATGGATTACATGCACTGGCCAGTGTCTTAAATATCCAAGTACCGAAACATATCAAGGGGACATTTCCTATAAATTCCATGTTGTTTATCTCATAAACACTGATAACCAAATGGTCTCAATCCCAAAATATCGAGCTATTGGCCGTCATATAGATCAAACCTCACCCGTTGGTAAATCAAAGAGTGAAAAACATTTGACTACCTATTTAAAATAAACTCAGGGCTAAGAGTAACTACATGACTATAGTTATCTGGAGATTTGATTCCTTATGACAGAAAGAACAATCTTAATCAAATCTCTCATTGATCCATTCAATGTAAGTATTAACTCACACCAATATTTCATAATGATTCGGACAAAACCATTTCATAAAATATTGCAGCCTAAATAAAGTGCCCAACTTAATTTAATAGCTGTGAACCAATTCATCAATTGTGATAACTTATGACCATGTCCTCTATGAACGTATCCATATGATCATATACTCCACAATTGATCCGGACCTTAAAGTTTGTAAATAGTGTGCGAAATAAATGAAAAACACCTCATTTATTAACATTCAGAAAAAAAATGCAATGTCATAATGTCTTGCTCAAAAGGCACAAAATAACAAAGTAAAATAACAACTACCTAAAGCCATAGCAAATCTGGAATCCTCCTAAGACCCATAGATGAAACATGCCTCTCGAACACACGTTCAGGCAAACTCTTAGTAGAAGGGTCAGCAAGGTTCTCGTCTGATTCCTTTGCAGCCTCAGAAGCAGCTACATACTCAGCCTCATTGGCAGAGTCAGCCACACATGATTGTTTTACACTTCTCCAACAAATGGCACCGCCATTAAGAGTGTACACATATCCCGAGGTGAACTTACTTGAGTCAATATCTCCCTGGAAATCTGAGTCCGTGTAACCAATGGTTTCAAGACTCCCACTCGAGTAGACCAACATATAATCTCTCGTTCTCCGTAGGTACTTGAGTATATGTTTAACCGCTACCCAATGTTTCTCTCCAGGGTTAGATTGGTACCGGCTTACTACTCCCACTGCATAGCAGATATCTGGTCTGGTACATAGCATAGCATACATGAGACTACCTACTGCTGAAGCATAAGGTATCCTACTCATGCGTTCTCTCTGCTCAGGAGTTTTAGGAGATTGCTTCTCAGAGAGATGAATCCCATGCCTGAAGGGTATAATTCCCCTCTTGGAATTCTCCATGCTAAACCTGGCAAGTATTTTGTCAATGTATTTAGCCTGGGATAATGCCAAAACCCTATTCTTCCAGTCTCGCAAGAGTTTAATACCAAGAATATAATTGGCTTCCCCCAGGTCCTTCATATCAAAATGCTTGCTCAGCCAGGTTTTTATACCTAACAATACCTCTGTATCATTTCCGATAAGGAGAATATCATCTACATAAAGTACCAGAAAAGATACCGCACTACCTTCGATCCTTTTATACACACACGGCTTATCAGGACTTTTCTCAAAGCCATATGACTCAATGGCTTGATCAAATCTGATGTTCCATGATCTGGATGCTTGCTTAAGTCCATAAATGGACCTCTGCAACTTGCATACCATTTCTTCTTGCCCTTTGGCTATAAACCCTTTTGGTTGCTGCATATAGATTTCCTCTTCCAAATTTCCATTTAGAAAAGCAGTTTTAACATCCATTTGCCAAATCTCATAATCAAGATTTGCTGCAACAGCTAAGAGAATCCGGATGGACTTGAGCATGGCAACAGGCGAAAAAGTTTCATCATAATCCATACCTTCTTTTTGGGAGTACCCTTTCGCCACCAATCTAGCTTTGAAGGTTTCAACCTTTCCATCCGATCCTCTCTTTCTCTTGTAAATCCACTTACACCCAATGGGTCTTACCCCTTTAGGTGCATCTACAAGAGACCAAACTGAGTTGGAATACATAGAATCCATTTCACGATTCATAGCCTCAAGCCATTCCTGAGCATTAACATCTCCTAGTGCTTCGTCATAACTCGTGGGATCACCATCTTCATTAATGATGACATCCTGATTTGACTCACCCAACAAAAGATATCTTGCAGGTTTACGAATCAATCTGCCACTACGACTTTGTCGCACTTGATGTTGTGCATCTACAGGAGGGTCCACATTTTGTGGGTTAACAATTTCTAGATGAGGACCCTCATTAAGTGGATTAACCAATTCATGATTTTGTTCTTCATTAAGTTCATCATCATGTTGAATTTCATCATTATGATGAACTTCTAGTTTTGTCGCTAGTTCCTGTGTATGTTCAGGTACATTTTCCCCTCTTTGAACAACCACAGGAACAAAAGCTGGAACCCCTTGAGGTTGTGGTGAAACTTGATCTGAGACTAGCTCATCAAGAATAACCTTACTCCTTGGCTTATAATTTGTCATATAGTCCTCCTCTAAGAAAGTTGCTTGAGTGCTCACTATGACCTTCTTTTCTTTTGGACTATAAAACAACCAACCTCTAGTTCCTTTAGGATAGCCTATAAATATGTATACTTCAGTACGTGAGTCCATCTTATCTGGTTTCTGTTGCAAGACATGTGCCGGAGCACCCCAAATCCGAATATGGTTCATGGTGGGCTTACACCCTTTCCACAATTCTATTGGTATCCTTGAAACCGATTTGGACGGAGCTAAGTTCAATAGATACATAGCTGTTTTTAAGGCATATCCCCAGAATGAATCAGAAAGAGATGAATAACTTAGCATAGATCTTGTCATTTCTAAAAGGGTTCTATTTCTCCTTTCAGCAACTCCATTCTGTTGGGGGAAGATAATTGTGAAACTATCCCCTCTTTGGTCAGGTAAGACCTGAACTCTCCAGATAGGTATTCACCCCCTCGATCAGATCGAAGAGTCTTAATTTGAACACCTAGATGCTTTTCTGCCTCAGCCTTGAACTCTTGGAATTTTCCAAAAGCTTCAGACTTGTGACGCATCAGATACACATGTCCAAATCTAAAGTAATTATCAGTAAATGTGATGAAATACTGATACCCTCCTCTGGCTTGGACATTTATTGGTCTACATACATCAGTATGTACTAATTCCAGCTGAAGTGTGGCACGTTTTCCCTTGGCCTTGAAAGACCTCTTAGTCATTTTACCCTCTAAACAGGATTCACATACTGGTATCGGTTCAAAGTACAGGGATTTGAAAATCCCACTTTTGACCAAACCTTGTATCCTGTTAGAGTTAATATGACCCAATCTCAAATGCCAAAGATAAGTTTCATTTGAAACTTTTCTTTTCTTTGATGAATTAATATGCTCAACATCTTTTAATTCAACATGATTAACTTCACGAGGAACAGGATTAAGGAAATAAAGACCATTAAGCTTTACACCAGAACAAATAAAAGAAGATGAACTTCTTATTGAAACTGAGGAATTAAACTGAACTGTCAAACCATGTTTATCCAAACAACTAACAGAAATTAAATTCCTCTTAAAATCTGGAATAAATAAACAGTCTTCTAAAACCAAAGTCCTACAATTATCAAAAGATAAAATAACTTGTCCTACTGCTACTGCAGACACAAGCTCCCCAGTTCCAAGCTTCAAATCTCTTTGTCCTTTACTTACATGCAAGCTATGTTTGAACCACTGCAAAGAGTAACAAACATAGTTAGTGGCTCCTGAATCAACGATCCATTTATCATCGTGATTCTCCACTAAAAAAGCCTCAATCACATGTAAATTACCCATGCTAGGCGTAGCAAACATGTCATCAAGAGTCTGGAGCATTGTTGCTCCACTCTCAATCATGCTCACTTGCTCCTGAAGGTGATTGGCGAGACTGGCCAAAATGTAGCAGCGAACTGACACATTCGCCTTCTCCCATCTATCCTTCTCCTGCTGAAATCGAGTCCGAATTGCATCAGACGCATCTGCAGTAGGCTACGCTGGCATAGGAGTAGTGAGAACAAAGTTGAGCTTTTCATATTGAAGAACAATATCCAAATTAGTTTTCCATTGTTTGTAGTTTATACCATCCATAGGTTTTTGGCTCAAGATAGTAGCTAAAGGATTGAATAAAGACATTTTTCTGAAAATAAGGAAAAGCACACTAATTACAAACTAGATTTAACAACAAACAGATATAGCACTAGTAGATTCTAATAACTACTATTCGTTTATTGTTTAACAATCTATTAGTTATCTTTACAAGGCTTACGATGGGCAAGATTCTTGTAAAACTAATATTGTTAATTTGGGCCTTCAGTTCCATTGTCAGAGCCTCGATGAGAGGGTTAACAATTTTACCAAAGTTGAATGTATTTAACCATTGTTTACTTTCAAAATTATCTTTAGTGTCTAAGTATTGTCGACGATGGGCCGTACAAAACTTTACTAAAATTTTGAAAATATTAAGGTTTAATCTAGCGAAATCCGATTATCCTTATCCGATGGGGCTTTAGCGATAACCATTTCACTAATAAACCCACAATTGGGGCTCGTAGGTTTTAAAATTAAATACTTAATTTAAAACCTTCACCCATTCAATATTTTAAATTTAGAATTTTCAATTTCCAAGAATTTGTTCAATTTAGAGTAAATTATTAGGTATCTAAAAACTAGTCATGATCTGGCAGAGTGTGCGTCACATGACCATTTTAAATAACCCACAAAATACTCCAAAAGGTACAATTCTCTTAGGAAATTGCCTGGATTATTTGTCTACACTTTAATTCCACAATTATTATTCTAGATTTTAATTTACAATCATAATAATTGATGATTAATGTCTAGATTCTAATCTCACAATTAATTAATCCAATTATTATTCTAGATTTTAAAATCATAATAAATGATAATTAATGCAGAGATTTTAATTCCACAATTAATTAATCCAATTATTAATCTAGATTTCAAAATAATAATAAATGATAATTAATGTCTAAATTCTAATCCCACAATTAATTAATCCAATTATTATTCTAGATTTCAAATCATAATAAATGATAATTAATGTAGAGATTCTAATCCCACAATTAATTAATCCAATTATTATTCGAGATTTCAAATCATAATAAATGATAATTAATGTAGAGATTCTAATCCCACAATTAATTAATCCAATTATTATTCTAGATTTCAAATCATAATAAATGATAATTAATGTCTAGATTCTAATCCCACAATTAATTAATCCAATTATTATTCTAGATTTTAAATCATAATAAATGATAATTAATGTAGAGATTCTAATCCCACAATTAATTAATCCAATTATTATTCTAGATTTCAAATCATAATAAATGATAATTAATGTAGAGATTCTAATCCCACAATTAATTAATCCAATTATTATTCGAGATTTCAAATCATAATAAATGATAATTAATGTAGAGATTCTAATCCCACAATTAATTAATCCAATTATTATTCGAGATTTCAAATCATAATAAATGATAATTAATGTAGAGATTCTAATCCCACAATTAATTAATCCAATTACTATTCTAGATTTCAAATCATAATAAATGATAATTAATGTAGAGATTCTAATAACACAATTAATTAATCCAATTATTATTCTAGATTTCAAATCATAATAAATGATAATTAATGTAGAGATAATCTAAAGAATCTCGCATAAATTAATATCAAAACTCGGTTCTTTTCCTCATCGCTATTGGTTCTGATGCCAATTATAGGAATCTCACTAGAAACGCGGAAGCGTATCGTACCACGCGATAAGGAAAAGTTAAAACCTTCATTGTTTTGATTACCTGGAAAGATGCAGCGATCTGAAAGCTTCTCCACGAACAGTCCTCGTATCTGAAGAGCGATCTACAAGCCTCTCCACGAACAGTCCTCGTCTGCTCTATGATCGATCTTCCAGACTATCTCTCGAGGGGAATAGGATGGTTGTGTGGGCAACCGTTCAGATGATGAACGTCTGCCTCTAGAGTTTGTTTCTGATGAGAGCCTCCTTATGCGTCTCATCCTCTCAAGCAGGTGAAAGTAGGATTATATGCTACTACACCCAAGACCTAACCCTAAACCACATGGGCCATAGAGTTCTTGGGATGTAGTCTCAATTAAGCCTTATTGGGCTTAAGTGACCAAAGAGCACATTAACCCAACAATCTCCCACTTGCTCTTTAAGATACAAACTTGAGTTCGTAAACCCAAGACCATGTAGCCCATAAGCCATCATCATTTGATTATATACCCTATCCTTTGTTTCGAGCTAGCCTGGGGATCTACCATTTGTCATTCATCAAGGCTCATGATAATCTACAGAAGATTATCTAGTTTGGTGCTATTCCACTAAAAGCCCAAACGTGATCTCTAAGAATAATGACACTTATAACAAGAACATGCATAACAAATTAACTTGAGTTTCTCTGATAAAGGAAGGATCATAAGAGGACTTCACCTGAAACATTCATAAGGTCTTTTGTGATGGAAAAACCAATGTTGTTGCTCATCTTCTTGTTGTTGGACACAGTTGTAGCTTCTGTCATCAGAAGCCATAACTGTACGGAGTGTGTGGATCATTTGGTACTTTGATGGTGACGATCTGAAGGATGGTTGGACAAGAGAGAAGCAGAACCACCCATGCGAAACAGACAATTGACGAGGAGCATTGAGGGGTTGTTGCCTAATTATAAGCTTGAGATTCCACTTTCAGTACTCAGCACCATAGCGTACGAGTTTGGATGTGGCTGTGATCCATCTTAGTAATGATGAAGTGTTTTTTAGTGTATATATTAAACTTTCGATGGCAGAAAAAGGTGCATGTTAAAATTTCATTGGCACATCCATAAGCATGAAAATTTCATTTAAATGTATTGAGTTATTGTATTTCGCCCCACTGATTTTGAGGTTTTAAACTCGCTAAATCTAGTTATAATAAACATAATTACATTTTAGGATTGTTTTAACTCTATATTTGATAGTGTTTAGAGATAAATAATAAGAAAATCAGGTGTATTGTTCACATAATAGCAATAAGCTCATACAACTATTGACAACACTTAAAGTTGATGAACTAACCCCACCAGATTTTAGAGATACTCATTTCTATAGGGAGGCAATACAAGTTACCCTATCTCTTTACATGGTAGGATCCCTTCCCACACTAAACTACTTTACTAAGACTCCATATTTATACTCCCTAAGCTACATAAGAACCAGAGTTTTTGAGCGAGTACAATTCATTTTCAGCAGTTGCAACTATTCTTCAGTTATATAACCATGTATGTTTATTTATTGATGTGCAAAAGAGTTGCACTTGTTAAAAATATGTTACGTATGAGCCGTTTCAGGTGCACTTTAGATAATAAATTTTGTAATGAGAGAATTTTTTTCAATTATCCCTGGAATCTAAGGAAGAATATTAAAATCAAATTTTGGGAATACCTGAAGGAGGCGTTTGGCGAAGTCAATAGCAAGAATGCCTGCTCTACATCCCATGTAATGGACAAAGAAGAAATGGGCTTATCTTGAGAAGAACCCAAGGACGGAGAATGAACTATAGCCCATTAGGAGAAGCAAGAGAGTGAAGAGAAGGCCCTGGAAGCTCAGGGAAATAGAAACTGAGAGGTTATAAGAGGACAAAAAAAAAAGTTGTTAGAGGATGGTGTGAAAATTGTATTGGCATCTTTCACTTTTTCTGTGACATTCTCTCTCTCTCGTCTGTTTTCATTCTGTTATTTTTGCTAGATCTTCTTTCTCTTTCAGTATTCTCAATTCTCATATGTGTAATACTGATCTTATCTGCTATTATCAAAATATATGAAATTCAACATACAGAAGTCTTATCTTCTGAGTATTGAAGTTTAATTGCATTCTCATTTATAATCGTGACCATAACAATATGGTGCTCTTGTTGAGAGCTGATGTTCTAGCTAGAGAGGGTGACACATAGAGGGTTCTAACCGACTGAAGGTCGAGTGAAGTGTCATGGAGTGGAGCTGTGGAACGTGGACTTTTGAGAGGATGATTATGTTATGAGTCCTACATTGGGGAGCCAAGATCTTAGAGTGAGGTTTATAAATCTATTGGATTCTCTCTCTTTATAGGCTAACTTTTGGAGATTAGGCTCTCCCTTTAAACTTGTGCTCGTCCCATCCCACTCCACGATGATCATAGCACAAGACATCATCTCTGAGCTTATAACGATTCACAATCCTATCACACAGAGACGGTTTTGGACAAAACGAACTGCAGTTTATTATGAGAATTCCTATGTCCTTAGGTTGTACCCAATATATTTTCTGAATAAGTTCATCGACAACTCCTAAAAACACACTCTCTGTCTCCTTCCACGCTTCAACTAGAGACTTCTTTGGTGGGATCTCCATTAGAGCTGGAGCTGTGTAGGTCTTGGGTCCCACACCCAATTAACTACTTATCAAAATTTTTTATACAAAGCTTCAAGTTCTCCTCTAATAAATCCCAAGCTTCTTTGCTCTTTCCAGCAACATGTCCTTCGTGACAACACTTGCATCGTCTGGCTTGTGGCATGTGAAGTTTACTAGGTATACTTACGTTGGTTGTCTCTCGGAGAAGTACTGATGGAAACTAATGGCTAGCGTTAGGAGGAATATTATTGCAGAGAAGTAAGAAGCCATTGGAGGAAGATATTTGAATTCATTATGATGAACACAAGCTGAAGTTGAAGCTTCTACTAAAAAGGAAATGAGCAGTACGTCATCAAGACTAAGCAGTGTATAGTGGTACTTGAGAATTCTCAATATGCTTGGTTCAGCTTATTATATACACAAGAATTATGACAAATTATTTCTTTTGTTTTGTCCTGCTAGACTAAAGTTTTATTTCAATATATAACCAAATATTTCCTCTTATCCTTATTTTATGAAGGTTTTAGATACAAATCTGCTCTAAAAGTTTTCTCTTGATTGCTATTAATTAAGCTTTTTCAATGTCAACCTATTTAAAATAATTAACTTCAATTTCAGAAAGTACACATGTTGGGAGAGAAGAAAACACATTTACGCGCACTAAAAATCTAAAAGGATTATACCTTTGATCATATAAAAAAATTAGCTATGAGAGCAACAAATTTTCTATCTTGACATGGATAAAATTGAAAATCTATTATATTTTCAAATAAAGTTAATGACTTGGCCATGTATATCATTGACGATTCTGATGAGATGGTTGTAAGAGGTGCTTTATTATAATAGGAATCCAAGGGGGACTATCTCTCTAAATAAATAACTTAAACAATGTGTGGTTAGATCTTTATTAGGTGTTAGCATTATTTTTCTCTTGAACTCACAATAATAAATGAGAATTCATCTTAGGCAGGTGGTGTCCGGCCAAGAGTGAGGTGTAAAATACTAATCTTAACTATATAAAAGTAGAGTAATAAGCTTTTCTTTGGCCGATACATTAACAAAATGGCAAGCTCAAAATACTAAAATAGAAAAAAAAAAAAAAAGGCGAGGCGGTTATGAAAGATGAATCTGTGGAAGTTAGTTATACAATATTTTGTAAATTAATAATGGCCGGGATGTAGGTATAAAATATTTGGTAAATATTTAAGTACTATAAAGACCTTTATCAAAGAAAAGAAGAAAGAACCATAAAGGGTTTTAAAAATTACATTGGAGCGAGTATTTTTCTTGCGTAAATGTAAGTTAAAGTTGAATATTCAAGACCAACCGGCCAACCAAAGATGAGCGGTGGTAAGAATATATAGAGGATCAAATCCGCAGCTAGTTGAGGAATCACACATCGTTAATCTCTTTGGGATCGGAGGCATTGCCCAATTAAAGTAAATTTTCAACGAACATCACATCTTATTTTACCCCGAATACCATCAAAGCCACAATTTTTTTAATGCCACAAAACCATAACACAAATACTCACATATTTGGTAAATATAATAAATAACACTTAACATTTGTGATAGCACAAAACGGACAACATCAACAAAACCATTAAATAAGTAGGACAAGAGTAAATATATCTGGAGTGCATATATAATCCAATATATATATATATATCTTCATGAGAGTTACGTACACTCTTCTAAGAGTTTTGACAAGCAACGATATTCTCATGCCTCCATGGATTCTTCAAAGAACCTGCTTCAACATTGTTCAGTGCAACCCAAACTGCACTATTACACTTGAATCCTGACCCAAATGCCAATTGCCAGATCCTATCGCCTTTCTTGATTCTTCCTTTGGCTTCACAATAAGCCAACTCATACCACACTGAACTTGAAGATGTGTTCCCAAATCTATAAAGCGTCATTCTAGAAGGTTCCACGTCCCAGTCTTGAAGCTGAAGGCTCTTCTGCATCGTATCCAACACAGCCCTTCCTCCAGTATGAATACAAAAGTGTTCAAAAGCCATCTTAAAGTTCGGAACATAAGCTTTCATTTTCAATCTCAAAACCTTACTTCCCACAAAAGTTACAAGAAACTTGAGTTTCTCTGATACAGGAAGGACTAATGGGGCGAGAGATGTTATGTGAAACTTGAGGACTTGGCCTGCAACGTTCATGAGGTCTTTCGAGATGGAAATGCCGATTATGTTTTGGCCATCGTCTTGTTGAAAAACACAGTTGTAGCTTCTGTCGTCGGAAGCCATGTGTGTACGAAGTGTGTGAATGATTTGATACTTTGAACGGTGACGATCTGAAGGATGATTAGACAGGAGAGAAGCAGAACCACCCATGCGAAAGAGACAATTGATGAGGAGCATTGAAGGGTTGTTGCCTAAGTACGTCCCTGAGTTTGCATTTTCAGTGCTCAGCACCACGGCGTATGAGTTAGGGTGTGACTGTGATCACATAATATTAACGTGGATGAGTTAGATATAAGTACACAAAATTATTCTAAACTTTGACTCAGTTGTGATTGAATGTATGTTTCTTTTAATTTAATCTTCTGACCCCTATAATTTTCTCTCAATTGTAATTTGATTTCTAAACTTTGATTCAGTGTAACTCATTTCTTATAATTATGATTCAATGACAACTCAATCCCTAAAATTTAAAGTGTTGTAATCAATCCCTATAGTTTAAGCCATTTAAAATATGAGAGAATTTTCATGAGGTTTCAAGGAATGAGTGTATTATCCATAAAAAAGTTTCAATAACAAGTAAGCATTATGAACTTATTGTTTCTTGCACTAAAACTTCTCATTATATGTTACTTAGTTGTTGAACTCTTTGGTAATTGTATCTTTTCATTTGGATCTTATCATATTTGGATTATATTTTTTAAATTAAAATATAATTATATATTTTATGAAGTATGGGAACTAAAGTTTTTAATAACTAAAACTTTTTGCTCCAAAAAAAGAAAAAAATTATAGGGCTGTATTACAATGAATCAAAGTTTAGAAACTAAATTTTGACCGAGTCAAAATTATAATCACCAAGTTAAGTTTCAGTGTTAAAAATACAAAAAGATCATTAAGAACCTGAAGGAGGCGTTTGGCAAAATCAATAGCAAGAACACCACCACTGCAACCCATGCCGCTAAGATCATGACATAAAATGTCGTGTCTGAGTTTATATCGATTCACAATGATATCACACAGAGACGGTGTGGGACAAAACGTACTGCTGTTCACCACAAGGATTCCTATATCCTTTGGTCGCACCCAAGTTTTCTCCAGAAGTTCTTCAATGGCTCCGAAAAACACAGTCTCTGTCTCTCTCCTTGCTTCAGCCAGACATAATTTTGGTTCCTTCTGCAATATAGCTTTAGGTAGGTATGTCTTAGGTCCCAAACCAGACTTATCGACAATTTTCTCCATTCGTTTCACGTTTTCCTCGGAAAAAACTCCAAAGCTCTTCGCTGCTTCCACCAGCTTTTCCTTGGTGATAGCACAAGAATCGTTTGGTTTGTAGCATGCAAAGTCAACTAAGTATACTTTGCTTTCTTGTCTCTTCAAGTAGTGAAGAAAAAAAATGGCTACTAGGCTTAGGAGGAATGGTATTGCAGAGAAGCAAGAAGCCATTCGAGATGGTTGAAGATATTTGAACTCATGATGAACAAAAGCTGAAGCTGCTACTAAAAACGATATCAGCACTAGGTTCATCATGTTGAGGGCTAAGTGGTGGTCTGTATATGGGTGACCTTTAAATAGGCCAAAAAATAAGAGAAATAAATTACTGTTAGTCTCACATGGAGCCTCATAAATGAAGCGCGGTTTATATAGTTCTCCCTCCTATTCTCCCAGTTTGGTAGTACTCTTTAGATAAGATAGCACCTAATGACCGCATAAATGACTACCCACTGAGGGCCTGACAACGAGACGATGCGTGAAAATAGGGAAGTTGACACCCATGTTCTCTACAAATCAATATTTTGGGATTTAGCTCTTCTTTTTAAGAAAAAGGGAGAGAGGAGAGAGAGGGGAGAAGGAAGAAGGAGAACGGAGAGAGAGAGTGGAATTAAAAGACATGAGAGGGAACGTCAGATTGGTAATTGTACATTCACAAATAATTACAACTAGGTCCCTTGGGACTTCTGTATAATTTCATGATTTTAAGGGACTTTATTGTGATAAATTCTCTTCCTTAGAACTTGTGCGTAATTTTCCCTAAAAATTACCAAACGAAGCAAGAGTCTTAGGACCCGTTTGTTTTGCTGAAAGAGGGCGGTGGAAAGGGAAAATAAGACAATTCCAACAAAAAAAACACGTTTGGTTGTCCCATTATCCATCGAGTAGCTTTCCAGCGAGTTAGAATTTTTCCCCCTCTGCTGGAATGTGCTTTCCCTTAAAAAGAGGCGGGAATGTTAAAATGCTGCCGGGAAAGTGAAAATGTAGGACAAAAAGGCCCTTAAAACACTGTACCTATTAATAAAAAAGCATTTACGGCGCGAGCTGGAGGTGGACGAAGCTGTCGGTGAAAAATCTTGGAGTTGGACAAAGCTGTCGGCGAAGAAGGTTGGAAAACAGTAGCGTTTTTCGACAAAGGAGAAGTTTAACCTTGGGAACAGAGCTGCATTTGAGGTCAGTAACAAAAAAAGCTAATGTGCCCATCTGTCACAAACTACTTCGCCATCCTCCGATCAATTCACACCTTGTTCGAGCTTTTATTCTTTGTCGAACTTGTGACCTCTGGATGCCAGTCTTGATTGCAATTTCAGATACATCAGTTATGTGCCTCTGCATTCTGCTGCTCTCATGTCACAAATTGAACCTGCTTCTTGTCACAAAAAAACTGAGGCCAACCATTTATTGTACCTGCTTCTTGTAACAAAAAAAGAAGAGCAAAAAACGAATCATTCAAATTCAACTGATATGCCCATCTGTCAATATGTTGCATTGACAGATTCAACTGATGTGCCCACTGTCAAAGTTTTCGTTCGAACGCACAAGTAGTTCAATATTGTTAGTTCGAACGTTTCCATTTAGTTCGAACTAACCAGGACATCAATTTATCCATGGGAAGCGGTTTCAGTAATGTTTTCGTTTGAACTAAATGATTTAGATCGAACAGTGGGCTTGACAGCCCACCAAATCTGATACATCAGTTATGTGCCTTTGCATTCTGCTGCTCTCATGTCCACCTTACTGGGCAAATTTCCTTCTGCTTCTCTTTTATTGCTTTCCCACTATAACACCCCAACTTTTCTAAAGCATTTTCAAAATAATTTAACCAGAGTAGGGCAACGAAATGATTTTAAATACAGAGTAACTGATATTCAACCACTGTAGTGTACTGGTTTGCTGATACAAAGAGTTCGAAAGACTATACATATCTACAGGACTTTCTCCAGCTAGTCCTTCTGCCTGCTGCTTACCCTTGTTTCTGTTTCTGTTCACTCTGAAAATCCTGAAGCTACAGTAAGAGCTGAGGTTCAATACCCAATGAACCTCAGGTAACGGTTAACCTCATGCTTATGTATCAAATATGTATGACAGATATTCATGTCAAAACAGCAATAATCACATACATTATTCTCATATTCACATAATAAAATAACACAGCCACTGCAATATGCATGTTATTATAGTCTGTACTATTCACCAGTGCCACGGTGTACATCCGTGTCCTCAGCGCTAGGAAAACATAACGGCGTTATCAAGACTATAACCCGTATCAAGTTGTATGTGTATGATCAATTTTCAAAAACAGAATTTCAGACTATCTATCACATATAAGCATACCATAAGCATCAGAGTTAAGGTTACAATACGCGTCCGTACCTCCGTTCGGTGTGAATAGTAATTTACTATTCATGTATACGGCACTATTCATGTATACGGTACTATTCACGTATACGACACTATTCATGTATACGGTACTATTCACGTATACGGCACTATTCACGTATACGGTACTATTCACGTATACGGCACTATTCACGTATACGGACTTCCTTCGAATCTGACTCCGGAATCTTCGGACATCCCTTGCAGAACCTTGTTCAGCACTATTTCAATGTAAGGAAACCTAAAAACAAGTTTAAGAATTTATTCTTTAATTTTCTGGATCAAACTACACTATTACCAAGAACTAGAAGCTAAAACTCAAGAACTAGAGAACTTACCCTTGAAGTTCCTGCTCATTCTCTCCAGCTTCAAGAACTTTACTCTAAACTCTCTCTCTAACTCTAAGAATTCTCACTCTTCTCTTAAACTCAACTGTTGCTCTCTGAGTTTGGTGTGAAGAAAATGAAGAAATGAAGCCTCTATTTATAGTGAAAAAGCATGACACTATTCATACTTTATCAGGTCAGATTTTGGCTGTTGGATCTTGACTTTAAACATGGCTTCATCTCAACCGTCCAATCCATTTGCTTACGTCATCGATGACGTCATCAAGATGCTTACGTCATCGATGACGTCATCATGACGATGACACTTTCTTACTCTTTTGCATTTATCCTATAAAGATTCCCTGATCGGTGTTCTAATCGCGTTATATTAGAAATTCTCAAGAATCCGGAAGCACAGCCTTGAAGTTCTATTCTTCCTCTTCAGAAATATCTGGGTCAACTAAATTTTTGATCCTATTTAGGGTATTCCGTAACCTGCCGAAGATTTTAAGTCGGACACTGACGGTTACAGAAATTACTTCGGGTGACACCAACTTCTAGACAAAAATTCACTG
Source organism: Acacia crassicarpa (assembly GCA_034222035.1). Taxonomy (NCBI): domain Eukaryota; kingdom Viridiplantae; phylum Streptophyta; class Magnoliopsida; order Fabales; family Fabaceae; genus Acacia; species Acacia crassicarpa. Next base: position 57,024,051 of record JAWXYG010000003.1, read on the forward strand.
ATTCATAATATGTGCAGTTGTTTACTACTTAGTTCAAGGATTTTGAGTTATGATTTATTTCCTACAGGTTCCACTATCTGTCCTAATTCACAAAATATCGGTTTCTTCCTATCTCTTAATCATTCCGCCGATTACGGAAATGACTTTGGAGATAACCCACTCTGAGATAGAAATTCACTTGTTTATAAAATACCCTTACTTTAAAAACCTAATTCACGGTTTATTGGAAATAATTTTATTTCTATTGTTTTCCAAAGTATAAGATATTATATTATTATTATAATATAATATTATTATTTAAATAATAAATTATTATTGAGTGGGTCCCGCGTGCAAAATTTTTCAAAACTCACGGGATGGTTGTCGGGAGAGGAAATTATTTGGCCGTGGGTCCCGCATGAATAGTAAATACGTATTTTCAAATAGTGAATACGTATTTAGGAATAGTAAATACCGTATTTTTAAATAGTAAATACGTATTTGTAAATAGTAAATACTTTTCATATTTCTCAAAATATCGATTAAATACCGTATTTATAAAAAGTGAATACGTATTTGTGAATAGTGAATACTATTCATGTATGTATTTGTGAATAGTAAACACTATTCATGTCCAATAAAATACTGATTCTAAATTCATTTTCAAAAATAGGGTCTAATAGTCCTCCAAAAATAGGCTAGTTTTTAAGTCTTTAGGTCCAAAATTCAAGATGTTACACCCACAACTTACATTCAATGAGAACAAATAACAATTGCTTCCGTCTGTGCCTGATATTCGTATGTTTTGTACTGCTCTTTTATTGAAAAGTTTAATATACTGTTAAACATATTGTAAACCTGCTACTCTTCTTCTTCAACCTCGCAACTAGACTTTTCTCCAGTTGGTGTCACCATTTTAACTGACTTATAACCTTCATTTTAATCAAATCGCTGCTAGTTTGTTGTCGTTACTTTATTACATGAAGCGATTAGTTTTTTCAATCCTGTGTCTCACCTTACGCACAAACTCCTTCGCCATCCTTCGATTAATTCACACCTTGTTCGAGCTTTTATTGTTTGTCGAACTTGTGACCTCTGGATGCCAGTCTTGATTGCAATTTCATATCCCATACATTGCAACTTCAATTTTTCATCTCACCGTATTCACGATTTGGGTTAGGGTTCGAACTGCACGCACTGTTCAAATCAAATTCAGCTTTTTTTCCTTTTTTTTTTCAAAAAGGGCATTTGCGGAAATTCACCTAATCTTCCCACTTAACAAACATCCAATTCTCCATACCAAACATATTATTTTCCCTCAACTAACTTCCCTTCCCTAGTGTACCAAACGACTTACATTTTTAAAGTTCCCTCCCAATCTTCCATTCCTTTCCTTTCCTTTCCATTCATTTCCTTTCCTTTCCTTCCTCAAATCTTCTTTATAACAAACGGGTCCTTAGTCTTAGGTGATAGGTAGCATTTAATGGTGTTACTAAAGTGTCCAAAGGGAATGCATGAGACTAGACAACCACTGATAAGGAACTAATTATAGATAGGTGTTACGGACCGGCCCAATAGGCCCAAGTCCGGACCTCGGCCCAATGGCGCCTATAAGGGAATCTGCGCTATATGAGGAAGGGATCCGAGATCCCCTATTTTTAGGATCTCATCAATAAAGATTCTCCTACAATCATGGCACCAGCCAATCAGCCCCTGACGGCTCAATCATAGATATCCCCCATTAATAGGGAGATACGCGCACCAAGCTCCTCTATAAATAGGAGGAAACCCTAAATAGGTGCACACGTTCTATATTATGCTCTTGTTATTTTCTGCCACACAGAGCACACACCCCACTCCCCTGGCTACGTGCCTTCAAGTTTGTTACGAACTACGTGGACTTTGATCCCTTCGAGGGTACGTAGGCTCTAGGCTTGACAACCTAGTCAAGTCCAATCTCTGTGTTCTTCATACAGAACATTGGCGCCGACCGTGGGGACTGTAAACTTCAATCCCCGTGACTACTAATGGTGAGCACTAGAAGCCACAGCAGAAATCCCCAACCGGTGGGAGGAGACCCACAAGCCAGCCGCCCGCCGCCAGGCCAGCCGCCGGCACCACCTCGGAGAGGAAACACCCCAGAAGGACATGTTACAGATACGGTGACTTCCTCCCCTGTCAGGGAACAGCCGCTCCATGAGGAGCAGCCGCAGCACGAAGACCGGCGACCATAAGGAGCACTCGCGCCGTCTCCAACGCATGATGTCCGGGCAGTTGATGCCGACGTCCGCATGATGCGGAGGACTCAGGAATCGTTCATGCGGCGCCTGGAGAAAGAGGAAAAACACGATGACCTGCAGAGGCGGGCTGACTTAGAAGCTATCGGAAAGATGATCCAAGACGCGCTTGAGAAGGACCGCTGCGAGAGAGGCCGCCACAGGGGTCACGGTCATTCAAGGAGAGCCTCAGCAAGCGACAGCAGCTCCTCGAGCAACTCTGAGCCGAGGAACCCACGCCGCGACAACGACGAACCGAGGCGGCGCCCGATTGCAGACCAAGGCAGACCACGGTCCCCGGGAGACAGAGACAACCACGGTGTCGGTCCTAACCGCACCAATCAGCATGAAAGGGAATACTGAGATAGAGAAGAAACCCGTGCTGAGGAAAGAACTCCTCGGCCTCGCCACGGATCGCCTCGGGAATATCGTGTGACGTACTTATCAGAGACGGGAAGATCCCCGTTCTCGAGGGAGGCGGCAACAGCCCGTTTCCCAAAACGCTTTGATTTAACCAGCCTGCCGAAGTACGATGGGAGCCAAGACCCCCGAAACCACTTGGTTACCTTTGAGAAGCTCATGTGGGTCCGACAGATCAGCGGCCCGGTCATTCAGCACCTTTTTGTGGCTACTCTGGACGGGCCGGCACATAGGTGGCTGACGTCTCTTCCGGACGACTCTATCCGAGACTATGAAGACCTCGGACGAAAATTCGAGCTGCACTTCGCCACCAGCAAAAAGCAGCCAAAGACTACGTTCACCTTGAGCAAAGTGCGTCAGAAGAAGGGTGAGGCCTTGCAGAAGTATCTGGATCGGTTCCGCGACGTGGCCATGCAAGTATGATCATTGCCCGAGGATGTCCACGTACACTGCCTGGTCAATGGACTGGACCCATCATCTCGGCTGGCTCGTCATCTGTGCAAGAACCCAGCGTACACCTTGACCGAATTTTATACTGAGGCGAAGAAGTACCTGGAAATGGAACAGATGGAGGCAGCCAATGCCGATGAACCCGAACGGACTAGGAAGAGCCCGCCTGGCGACGAGGAACGCCCAAGAGGGACGAAGACCGACCTGAGACGACGCAGCCGGGACAGCCGAACAAAGCCCGACCGGGCCGACCAGAAGACCAAGTACGACAGTTACACCCCGCTGAACGTCCCTCGGTCCCAGGTATGGAAGGAGGTAGCCCAGACCGAGATGAAACGGGTAGACAGGCCAAAGCCGATCAGAGGACGCTCCAACATGGACCGTTCCAAGTTCTGCAAGTTCCATGACTGCAATGGCCACACGACCGACGAGTGCTATGACCTCCGCGACGCAATCGAGAAGTTTGTGAGGGATGGGAAACTGCGTCAGTACGTGATCAAGACTCAGGGAAGGACGAACGGGAAACGCAACGACCGCGCCCGCTCCAGAAGTCCGCCCAAGGAATCCCGAACTCTGGGAAAAAAGCAGAAGGCGGCCTCGGACGACGAATTTCCCGACGTCGATTTCCAGTGCAACGTCGTAAGCGGAGGATTCGGTGGAGGAGGAGACACCGTAAGCCAGCGGAAGAAGTATCTTCGCGAAGTACTGACCGTCCGAGAACCCCCTAAGTTTAAGGAGGACTCAAGGAGGCCTCGGCCGCCCACCCTGACCTTCACTGATGAAGAGCTGGAAGACGTCATACCCGGACACCTGGACGGACTGGTAATTACTGGAACTCTCATAAATTGTCGAGTTAAGAGGATCTTTGTGGATGCAGGGAGTTCGGCCGACATTATAAGTTGGGACGCCTACAAGAGGATGCACCTCGACAAAGAGGACCTCAAGCCGTGCAAGACCACCCTGGTCGGCTTCAATGGGGAGCAGTCCTTCCCAAAAGGCTACATCGACCTCTGGTTAACTCTTGGCACCAAGGAAGCCTTCAAATCGGAATGGGTACGATTCATAGTCACCGACTTTCGGTCCCCGTACAACATCATTCTGGGCCGACCCACGATCCACAACTGGGATATACTAGTATCCACGAAGCATCAGAAGCTGAAGATGATCAACAATAAGAACCAGATAGTCGTGGTATCCGGGGACCAGAAAGAGTCAAGGCAGTGCTACTTCGAAGCTCTCCGTGTCGAGGAAGGAGGACCCTCGTCCACACCCCAGCTCGGATCCAACGAGCAAGTAGCCGAAGCCGGCCCTAGCAAGCTCCCGCGGCGGCAAGTCAACATGGTGGAGCTCGACCTCCGAGAGCTTGACAATCCGAGGCCCGAGCCGGAAGGAGAATTGGAAGAAATTGTGCTAGGCAAAGACCCGTCCAAGACCGCCAAAATAGGCCGGGATATGAAGGACAGCCTAAAGGCTCTCATGATCCGATTCCTAAGGCGGAACCAAGACGTCTTCGCATGGACCTCGGCCGAAATACCGGGCATCGACCCCCACTTCTGCTGTCACAAACTCGGCATATGGCCGGGATCGAGACTAGTGGCACAGAAGAAGAGGAACATTGCGGATAACAGGCAGAAGGCCTTAGAAGATCACATAGAAGAGCTCCTTGCGGCCGGTTTCATCAGGGAGGTGCAGTACACCACCTGGCTCTCCAACGTAGTCATGGTCCTCAAACCCAGCGGCAAATGGAGAGTATGTGTCGACTACACCAGCCTCAACAAGGCCTGCCCAAAGGACTCATACCCGATGCCAAACATTGATAAACTGGTGGACAGCTCGGCCGGATACCACCTCCTCTCCTTCATGGATGCCTACTCCGGTTATAACCAGATCGCCATGCATCCGGACGACCAAGAGAAGACCGCCTTTATGACCGATAAGGCGAATTACTGCTACAACGTCATGCCTTTCGGACTCAAGAATGCCGGGGCAACCTACCAGAGGATGATGAACCGGGTTTTTGAGGATCAGATCGGGCGCAACATAGAGGTCTACATAGACGACATGATCGTCAAGTCGAAACTCCCAGAAGACCACATCCGGGACCTAGAACGGACGTTTGAAAAGTTAAGAAGACATCGAATCAGGTTGAACCCGGCCAAATGTGCCTTCGGAGTCCCGGCCGGGAAATTCCTAGGCTTCATGCTGACGAATCGAGGGATCGAAGCCAACCCGGACAAGTGTAAGGCCGTGCTCGACATGCAGCGCCCGAGAACCAAGAAGGAGGTACAGCAGCTAACAGGCCGACTAGCCGCCCTGACGTGGTTTCTACCAAAGTCGGCCGAGAAAGCCCTACCTCTCTTCAAATTGGTCAAGAAGGAGACCCGAGGCGGTTGGAACCCGGACTGCGAAGCCGCCTTCTCAGAAATTAAGCAATGCTTAGCAGCCCCGCCGGTACTCACGAAGCCGGACCCCGGAGAGACCTTATTCCTCTACCTCTCAATCGGCAACGAAGCCGTGAGTGACGCCCTAGTAAAGGAGTCCGAGACCGGGCAAAAGCCGATATACTTCGTCAGCAAGGCACTACAGAACTCTGAACTACGGTATCAGAAACTAGAAAAAGTGGCTTTCTCCCTCCTTACCGCGGCCCGCCGACTCCAGCCCTACTTCCAGGGACACCGGATCGTGGTCCGAACCAGCTAGCCGATCAGACAGGTTCTCCACAAACCCGACTTAGCCGGGAGAATGACCAATTGGGCCATAGAACTCTCCGAGTTCGACATCTCGTTCGAAGCCCGCCAGGCAATCAAGTCCCAAGCGCTTGCGGACTTCATCCGAGAACTCACACCGGCCACTACGGACGATGGGATTTGGAAGGTCTATGTTGATGGCTCATCCAACGCAAAGGGCAGCGGCGCGGGAGTCATCGTAGAAAGCCCACAGGGGGTAGCCACCGAACATTCTCTGCAGTTGAAGTTCCAGACCTCCAATAACCAGGCCGAGTACGAGGCCCTTTTGGCCGGACTACTCCAGGCCAAGGATAATGGCGCCCAGCGAGTAAAGGTTTTAACCGACTCGCAGCTCGTCGCGGCTCAGGTAGACGGCACCTATCAGGCAAAAGGCCCACTAATGGCAAAGTACCTGACCAAAGCCAAAGAACTCATGGCCGAGTTCGAAGAGGTCATAGTTTCTCATATACCCAGAGAAGAGAACGCTCGAGCTGACATCCTCTCCAAGCTCGCCAGTACGAAGGGGCCGGATAACCATAGGACCGTGATCCAGCAGAATCTGACCGAGCCGAGTTGTATCATGGCCATCTCGGCCAGGGCCGATTGGAGGAAGCCAATTGAAGACTACCTCGAGAGGGGAATTATCCCAATGGACCCGACCGAGGCAAAGAAGCTGATCCGTGAAGCCGCCCTCTATGCCATGGTGGACGACCAACTATACAGGAAGGGACTCCATTGCCCCATGATGCGTTGCCTTGGAGACTCTGAAGCGACATACGTACTGGCCGAGCTACACGAAGGCGCCAACGGTCACCACATGGGGGGCAAGGCACTCGCCCGGAAAGCATTACGCGCCGGCTATTACTGGCCCACTATGAGTCATGACGCCATGGAAAAAGCCAAGACATGCGACAGTTGTCAAAAGCATGCAAAGATAATATGGCCGCTACCCTCAGAGTTGAAAGGAATGCCAGCCCCGTGGCCCTTTTACAAATGGGGCATGGACATCCTTGGTCCATTCCGACCGGCGCAGGGGCAATGCAGATGGTTAATAGTCGCGGTAGACTACTTCACCAAGTGGATAGAAGCAGAGCCACTCGCCACAATAACCTCGGCTAGAGTGATTAAGTTCTTCCGGCACAACATCGTCTCCCGCTTTGGGATACCAGCCGAGGTCGTCACGGACAATGGCACCCAATTCATGGACCATCGTTTCCAAGCGCTGATGTCCAACTTGGACATCAAGCAGCACTTTTCATCCGTGGAACATCCCTAGACAAATGGCCAGGCCGAAGCCGCCAACAAAGTCGTCCTGGACGGACTCAAAAGGCGGATGTTGCAGGCCGAGACCAGTTGGACCGAGCAGCTCCACAGCGTCCTGTGGGGATATCGCACGAGCGTACAGTCTTCGACTCAAGAAACCCCGTACAGGCTAACCTATGGATGTGAGGCAATGATCCCGGTTGAAATCGGACAGCCATCCTGGAGAAAGGTTAGAGCCAGACAGGAGGGGTAGGAATCGAACGACGACGCCTTGAAGACTGATTTGGACCTTATTGATGAAATCCGGGTTACGGCGCACTGCCGGGAACTAGCCGCCAAGCAACTACTCGCGGCTAAGTACAACAGGAAGGTTCGGCCCTGGTCTTTCAACCGAGGCAACCTAGTACTCCGACGGGCGGACATAGGCAACAAGAATGCCAAGGATGGGAAGCTGGCGGCAAACTCGGAAGGGCCCTACCGGATTAAGGAAAAGCTCGACGGAGGAGCATATACCCTCGAGACTTTGGCAAGAAAGCCAATCAAAAGGACGTGGAATGCCGACAAGCTGAAGACCTACTACAGCTAGATCCTTCCTCGGCAGTATTTGTTAGCTTTACGTTTGTTCCTTTCCACGCATTTGTTTTCCTTTCGTTTTGAGTCCAAGTTATGCCATTTCTGATTATGATGCTTTGTAAGGCCCCGTAGGGCTATTTCTTTTCATCAATAAAGGATCCCACTGAGGATATTTACAAATATGCACAAAGCTCAAGCATGAAGCCTGAGCCGCTTATCTCGGCCAAAAGCAATAAGGCCGAGGCAATGAATCCCGGCCAAGGAACAGAAAGCCGTGGCTATTAAGCCCGGCGCCGGTAGAAGGCCCCGAGGCCATAAACCCGGCCAAAACCAAAAACATCTAGATGTACGAAAACCAACCGTCGTACTCCGACAGGCATTGGTTAGAGCTCGGCGAAGGAATCGAACACGGCCCTTCGCGAAATTGACGCGTCAACGCTTGCCCGGCTAAGCAAGCGGCCTACCATGCCGACCCTGATCAGGTCAAAATGTCCGACTCCAGGCAGACGAAGCCCCGGTTAGACACGTGGTAGCCCCGCCCTTACGCCGGTACAACTTGATCCAACTAAATGAAAGTTGGAGCTCGGCTATTTGAAAGCCGGGCCGAGGTAGTAGGGTTAGTTATGCCTGACGAGGCTGAAACAAGACGACCTTGCCCCAACCTCCCACGCACTAAGTGTGGTAGAGAAACAACGGCCTGCACATATGCAGCCGACAAACACTAACAAACACTAAAACTTGGGCAAAAGAATGATAAAATTATCCATTGCCTAAGTTACCTACACGGCCCGTACTCACACGGCCGACCAACGCTTAAGCTTAGGCAAAAGGATGATGTCGGAAAACAAACCACTCATTGCCTAAGGTGGCCAAACAAGCTCAGAAGTGTCGAAAAAGGATGATACAAATTTAAATCGTTCATTATCGAATCTAGACAAAAGGGACGGTAAAAATTAAAACAGGGACGGACTGCGGCACAAGGCAAGAAAAATATTGTCATTAATTGTCCAAGTCTGTACAAGAATGGCACCAAGGCCAGGATCATTCAAAGTTACAAGGGCACCAACGCCCCAAAAATTACAACAAAAACAAAAACGAAGCTACAGCTGGGAGTCAGGTCCGACGTCGGCGTTCTTCAGGCCCTCAGTATCGGCGGCATTTTCCACCTCATCCTCGGTAGCTGGCAGCTCAAAAGAAAGGAAGGACCCGTCTTCCTGCACAAAGGCGCGATAGTCGTACCCATCTACCTTGAGCTCGGCCCCAGGATTGAAGTGCCGGATTTGGAGTAGAGCCTGCTTAAAGCACGCCTCGGCGGTCTGCACCAGGGCGTCAGAAAGCTCCCAGGAAGTCTCCTTCTCTGCCACGACGGCCTTCTCGAGCGCCTCCTTCTCGGCGGCCAGAGTAGCAAGCTGCTCCTCCAAAACCTTGGCCGCAGCCAGGCTCTCAGACATCCCCTGTCGCGCCCGAGCATACTCCTCGGCCACCGAGTCAGCACGCTCCTGAGACAGCTGAAGCTCTCGGTCAGCCTTCACCGCCGAGGTCTTGGCGGCATCCCGTTCCGCCCTGGCCGCATTCAGCTCAGTCTTAGCCGCACCCAGCCCGGCCTGGGCCTCATCACGCTCCGCCCAGGCCGCAATTAGCTCGTCCTCAGAGGAACTGGCCCTCGCTCTGACTTCGGCCAGTTCCTTCTTCAGTTCCGCAGCAGCCGCAGCCTGGGGCTTCAGCTCGGCCTCCACCTTCTTCAGCTTAACAACCTCGCCCTCCGCCTGAGCATAAAGGTTCCGGACCATCCTCAAAGGCTGAAGATAGCCCACTGACCTAATAAGCTCCTTCTGGGCCACCTGTAGGCGGTCCTCGGCATCAGGCGATAAAGGGCGGCCGCCCTCCAGAAAGTGCCGGGGCGGTAGGAAAGCCACGTCAACCTCTGGGACCACCCCGTTGTCCCACAAAAAGCTGTGGGGGAGAACCGAGGAGGGCCCTGTTGGCAGAGGTGGAGGAGGGGGAAGGTGCACCGGAGAAGACGATGGTGACGGTGAGCCAGCAGGAGAAAACAGCCGGTCAATCTCCTCATCAGTTATGACAAGGTCCTTCCCCTTGGGACTCGGAGAAACGGCGATAACTTCTCCCCGCCCAGAAGCTGAGGCTTCAACGGCCGAGAGGGGACCAGCAGCAGCAGTGACCTCCTGACTCCCCAGAGCTGGAATCTCCACCACAGGGGCCAACTTGGGAGCCGTGGCCAAAGAAGGACCCTCGGCAACAGGACCCTTCGTCTTCTTCGAAGCCGGCGCAGCAGAAGTACCGGCATCAGCAGCAACCGCCCGCTTCTTTTGGCGACTGGCCGGCGCCACAGCCCTCGCTAAACGAGCATACAGTGGCAGGGCGTCCATAGTCCTAGCTGCAAACAAAGCCAAACAGAGTAGGTCAGAATCCTTAAATTCAACAGACCAACACTGAAACAAAAACAATACGCTGCTAAAAACCCTACAGGCAGGAGACAGCGGCTCGGCAGATATATAGAAGCCAGCCGGCTGCACACCATACTTGGCCACCAAAGCCTCAATCCGGGGCACTGCAGAAGCTGATTCCGGAAGAAGACTTTTGCGCGGCACTTGAAAGGACAAGGCCTTGGCTTTATAGTGGTCCTCCTCCCAGTACAAAGGGAAGCGACCGCCCTCTTCCAAGAACCAGGGCTCCTCCCCTGGTACGGCCTCAACCTTGAAGAACGCCCCCTTGAAACGTTTGAAGGAATCGGAGAAGGGCGTCATCAGCTTGCGCTCCGGATTGAGCCGAAGGGACACCAACCCCCTCAGCTTGTCACCCCCCTTCGGCGAGCTAGGGGTAAAGGGCCCGAAGAAATAAAAGAAAAGGTTGGCCGAGCAAGCTAGGGGAGGCGAGAAGTGGCTACAGAGCCTCTCGAAGGCCACAAGATAGGCCCACCCGTTCGGATGGAGTTGGGATGGGGCCAGGTGAAGATGCCGCAACGCCTCCATTTGGAAGGAGGAAAAAGGAAGGGAAACTTGGACCTGCGTCAGATAATCACGGTAGAAGAAGAAATAGTCCGGTTCATCCTCGGACCCTGCCGCGCGGATAGGCTCGCCGTCCGCCGGACACCGTAGGACACACCTAGGCATGGTCGGGACCTCCAACCGGGCGATGTCCGCGTCAGACATCGTTGACTGGGTCTTGAGCACTTCATGTGACACCCAGCGTACGCCCGACACAAGGCTTCAGGCGGACCGGAGGAGTCCGAACCCTCCGGCTCAGCACGGGACTTAGAAGGCCGAGACTTCGGAGCCATAAATAAGCCTATACGAAAATAAACAGAGCTGGTATTAGTAAAGAGCAGAAATACCTGGCACAGACACAGTAGCAGGCAAAAATGGTTCCGGACTCGGACGAACGAGGGAGTGAGAAGGGACAGCCGGGGTAGACCAATGCCGGCAAGAGCCGAGAATGGAAGAAGCCTCGGCCTCGCGATCTATCAGCGCTGAAGCTTCTGCCAGGCAGTCCCAACAAGGGCCGGAGTAACCTTCTGGAGCGGACGTCTGGCGTAGGGTGGAAGGGCCCTCGTAAAAATTAACGGGCTGAGCCACCACTATCGGGACTCTCGAACCGGAAGAGGAGCCTATCCAAGCCCTACCGGGCAACTCGAGAGGAGGAGTGCGCACTAACGGCCGGAAAGGACGAGGAGGAAGTGGGACCGAAACCCTTCCTGAAGCCGGACGAGCCCTGGCTCGGCCCGGACGAATAGCGCCACCACGACGCAGTGGAGCCAAAATTCCCGAAGCAGGTGGCTCACCCCCAAGAACCCAGTAAGTAGCCCGCGGGAGGCGCGCACGAAGGAGCATTTCCTCCTCCGGCGTCAATGACGCCGCGGAACCGGGAATATTTCTACCCCTCACCATGGACAGAAACCTAAAGCACTAAGGACAGTGTTTAAGGTAATGGTGGGATGAATTTCGGGTATACTGATTCTAAAGAAACCCAAAAAAACCCAGAAAGCGGGAAGAACGATGACGCAAACGTCGACCAACGAGAATAAACGATAAAAGAAAAGGAAATACCGAACAAAATGACAGAAAAGTGACACAATACCTGTTCTGTAAAAGAGGAAGGAACTAGAATGCTGGAAGACGGCGAAAGTTCCGGGCAAAAAGAATCCCCTCTGAAGCTCTAGAGAAACCAGAGAGTAATCTGAGCAAGAAAATGTAATAGCGGGAAAAATGGAAAAGAAGCACAAAGAGGGCTATTTAAACCGAAATCCCAATACAAGAAGGGTACGACGGTATTTTCCCGTACAGACGTGACGAGTTTGGCACAGCACGACGCCAGCGCAATAAATGCGCATTAGCCTCGGGAAACGAAAAGGCGTGGCGGTTGCAGACTTCCCCCACTAAGGATCTGACAGCTGTAAAGCCGCAATAATGACTCACGTGGGGGGAAACCCGAAGCGTCCAGAGAATCCCAAAAGGCAAAAAGGCAGGACGAGAACTGATTAAGTCGACCACAGTCCCAAACCGAACTGATGGCCACGGCAGCCGAAAGCCGACTCAGTCCGCGCAGAGAACCTCGGCTACAACGGGACCGGGGCACTAAGCATCTCGGCCGTCCAAAAGCCTGAACGACCAAGCTGGGGGGCAACTGTTACGGACCGGCCCAATAGGCCCAAGTCCGGACCTCAGCCCAATGGCGCCTATAAGGGAATCTGCGCTATATGAGGAAGGGATCCGAGATCCCCAATTTTTAGGATCTCATCAATAAAGATTCTCCTACAATCATGGCACCAGCCAATCAGCCCCTGACGGCTCAATCATAGATATCCCCCATTAATAGGGAGATACGCGTACCAAGCTCCTCTATAAATAGGAGGAAACCCTAAACAGGTGCACACGTTCTATCTTATGCTCTTGTTATTTTCTGCCACACAGAGCACACACCCCACTCCCCTGGCTACGTGCCTTCAAGTTTGTTACGAACTACGTGGACTTTGATCCCTTCGAGGGTACGTAGACTCTAGGCTTGACAACCTAGTCAAGTCCAATCTCTGTGTTCTTCATACAGAACAATAGGCACCATCAAGGTCCTAGTTCATCAAGACTATCCAGATTTAATAATTTTTAAAATATTTTTTAAATGGAAAAATCAATTTTTGAAAAAATACAAGTTAAGAGGTTATTTTTATTTTAGATTCTCTATTCATTAAAATAATTTTTTTAAAAAAATTAAAAGAAAAACTATCAAATCTTGACTGTCGAGATATCATTTGGACATGGCACCATCAACCTAGCTCATCAGGACCGTCCAGATTTGATATTTTTTAAAATATACTTTTTGAATGAAAAAAGTTATTTTTTCAAAAAATACTAATTAAGAGGTTATTTTTATTTTAGATTTTCTGTCCATTAAAATAATTTTTTAAGAAAAATAAAAAGAAAAAAAATCTTGATCATCCAAATGAGCTAGATTGATAATGCCTATCCAAAATAATTGGTTTCCCAATGACAATGAAAAAGAAATTAAAGGAAAAAAAAAAGAATATTGACAAGAAAGGGGATACAAACAAACGTGTGAATGAGATTGCTGCCGAAATTTTCAAACATAGGAGCATCAACTAAAAAGTCGGTGATGTTATTAGCAAAACCAATATTTGGATGTCAATGACAAATAGTTTTGTTGGAAAATTAAATTGGCTTAAACACGTTCAACAATCAGCTGATATTGTTTAATTGTATTAATTATTAGTTGGTTGTTGCTATATATGTACTTTTTTTGGAGTAAAATATATCAACATTCTTTCTATTTACTCTAAATTATAGACACCTCCATTTTATTCTGAAAACCTACATGAACCTCCCTTAAAATCAAAATATAAGTTGCATAAACATCCCCTCTAATTTTAATATTCAACTTCCATCCATCTAACCGTTAGTTACTTGTTAAATGACAACATTGGCTTGTTATTTTGTCCAAAATATGTCTCCTTAATACAAATATTACTTAATTATAATTTAATCTTTGCCCAAAAAAATAATCATTTAATCACATTACTTTATCTAAAATTTTAAGAAATAATGCTAAAATATATTTTTAATTTTTTTTGTCACACTGTTAAATTGATTACCATGTTACAAAGTTAATCAATTTCATTGTTAATTTTTTTTTAATTTTAGTATAAATTTAAATATTAATTTAATCTATTTATTAAAAATTATTTATGTCGTAATTAATAATATATATGTTGGCTAAAATGTTTTGCAAAAACACACACTATTCAATTAATTCATAAAATTATAAAATGATATAATTTTGAGATCTTTATAACTATTTTTTCTTAAACATATATGTTTGTTAAAATTTATTTAAATTTTTGATCAATTTTTTAATATTTACACATAAAAAATTACTTTATTTTTCCTAATTTTAGTAAAAATATTAAATAGAGCATCAATAAATATTATTTTTAAGAGATAAATTAGGGATTCAGTATAAGGAGGGGTAAATTAGTAAAAACGATTTATTTTAATATGATTTTTAATTAAAAAAATATACTTCAAGAATCTTTTAGAATAATCTCTAACAGTGTTAATGATTTGGACTAAAATATATATTTTCTAAATAGATGGGAGGTCTATATAATTGAGACAAAATAGAAGGGTGGTTAAAGAATTTTACTCTATTTTTAAAACCATGGTCATGACTACACATATTGTTTCATGTATCAGGAGGAAAATACTGGGAGTTAATTTCGGATGACTGGTTAATTAGGGATAATTAACAGCCAAGAACCAAGTAAGGTTCCTTAATGGGTGATGTGACTCTATCCACACTACCAGAACCGGGACGTATCATTCGGTTTCATATGGAACATGGGATTTAGCTTGCATGAATAAGTTGATCACTGATGAAATTATGCAAGTAGATATATATGAATATATGATGTCATGATTTGGTCTGAAAATACTAATGGGATGTTCACAGTTAAAGTGCGTACTTCTTAATAGAAGAAAATCCTACATCTTTCCAAAGGGCTATATATATATATATGGAAATATATGGAAAGTCTTGGAGAGAATCAGATTTCATATATACACACACACACACGCATGGTTGGTCTTTCACGATAGGCTGCCCACAAATGTGTAGAGAAGCAGATGATGTGGTCTCAATGCTCGACACACTTTGTGACTGGTGTAAGGCAAATATGGAAGATATTCTTCACTTCCTCGGAGATTTCTTTATTAAACCTTATAACCCAACGTTTATCATAATTATTATAAAGAGGAATTTAGTCTCTCGAAGGACCAAACAACTAGGTGTTAGAATTTCGGATAAAATCTCATGGGTTATGAATAAGAAGAAGGATGGAAAAAAAGAGGAAAAAGGAAGAAGGAATGTGTGTGTGGATAGAAGTCCTACGTTGATTAGTTGGAGAGAAGCTGAGGGGTATATAAGCTTCAACTTTGCTTCTACTAAATGGGCCATTGGGCCAACCCACTTTTTTAGAGGGGTGAGGACTTAGGTGACCCTTGGTCCACCACGCACGCGTCATTCGGCTTGGTGGCACCGCCTACCCGGTCCAGTTCGCGTGTGTGTAAAATAAAAAATAATTTTTTATTAAATAATTCTTTGAATTTCCAATTTGACCCTGAACTTTTAATAATTATGTTTTTGCCCCTCCGAGATTTTCCAACCAGCGGCTATGTGTTGCGATCCGTTTAGATCGTTCGCTTTGTTCTGGTGCGTCTATTCATGCAACGCACTAGTTCACTGACAAGAGACACGGGTCGCTTCTGTTCATTCTGTTCTGGTGCGTCTATTTGCTCAACGCACCAGTTCACTGCAACATACAAGTCCATCTGATCAAGGTTTTTCATTTTCTATAAATAGGGTGCCCTAGTCACAAAATTGTATCCAAGTGTTTCACATATACACTCCTTCTACATACTGCATATACAAAACATTCTGTGCGTTCTGAAAGCAGACTCGTTGGATTCGCTTGGGCTTCAAATTGACAGAGCCATCTTTCTGAAGACGAATAATCCACTCTATCCTAAGAGGCAATTGCTCAGAAACCTTTGGCATCCGTATTGAGGGAGCAAAATTGTCTTAAGGAAACAACGTACGTTGGGTCTGAATTTCTGCATTGTTCACTACCATATTCGGCAGTCTTGTGAGTTCGTTTATATCTTTTTCATATTATACAAACCTATTATATGCTCTCTGTATGTGCTATTTCAATAATACAGACTTTTGTTATGCTATTTTGTTTACTGTATATTCAATTTCTACCTTGAACTTGGCATGGTTTCTCATTGAAGATGCTCCAAAATTGGAAAAAAGACAACCAGCTGACAAGGAAAAGGTTGCTATAATAGATGCTTGGAAGCATTCTGATTTCCTTTGTAGAAATTACATTCTCAACGGTCTAGACAATACACAGTATACTATATATAGTGCTTGGGATACAACTAAAGCATTATGGGAGAGTCTAGACAAGAAGTACAAAATTGAAGATGCTGGCTTGAAGAAATTTATAGTTGGAAGATTTTTGGACTTCAAGATGCTTGACTCTAAATCTGTGGTAAGTCAAGTTGAAGAACTTCAATTGATCGTGCATGAGATTCATGCTAAAAGGATGTCTCTTAGCAAGTCTTTCCAAGTTGTTGCATTTTTTTAAAAATTGCCACCATCTTGGAAGGACTTCAAGAACTACCTCAAGCACAAGCGTAAGGAGATGTCACTTGAAGATTTGATTGTAAGATTGAGAAGAGAAGAAGACAACAAGATTTCTGAAAAGAAACTTGGTAGCAATACTATAGTTTCAAAGGCCAACATTGTTAAAGATGGTCCGAAGCCCAAGAAACGGAAGCGCTATAATGAGGGATCATCCAAACAAGGGCAGAGCAAAGGCCTTAGCAAAGGCCAGAAATTCAAAGGCAAGTGTTATAATTGTGGGAAGCCTGGCTACCGTGCTAAGGATTGTAGGAAGCCAAAGAATCTCAAGAAGAAGAACATCGAAGCCAATATGGTTAATAATGTTACACATATGCTTGATAATATGAGTCTTTTAGCAGTTGTAATGCAATGTAACTTGGTTGGAAAAACCAAGGAGTGGTGGGTGGATACTGGTGCCACTAGGCATGTATATGCAAACAAATGGATGTTCTCTTCTTACACCCCTGAAGCAAGACAAACAACTGTGTATGGGAAATTATTCTACTTCAAAGGTTGAAGGTTTTGGGAAAGTGGTTTTGAAGATGACTTCTGGAAAAGTCGTGATACTTAATGATGTGCTTCATGTGCCTGATATTTGCAAGAATTTAATTTCTAGATCCCTCTTAAGCAAGAATGGTTTTAAGCTTGTATTTGTTTCTGATAAGTTTATACTTTCTAAGAATGATATGTAATGACTGTCACCAATAATGGTGCTACTAATAATCATATTGCTTCTATCTATATGCTTGAATCCTTTAGTTTATGACATCAAAGATTAGGACATGTTAACTATAAATCAATTAAAAATTTAATTCATTTAGATTTATTGCCTAAAGTTGATTGTTCAAATAAACATAAATGTCAAGTATGCATTGAATCAAAATTTTCAAAGTTACCTTTTTCTCCTGTTGAAAGATCAACTGAGTTGTTAGATTTAATACATACTGATATATGTGATATGAAATCTGTGCCATCTAGGGGTAATAAGAAATATTTTATTATATTTATTGATGATTGCAGTAGATATTGTTATGTATATTTGCTTAATAGTAAAGATGAGGCTATTATTGCTTTAAAACAATATAAAAATGAAGTTGAAAATCAATTTAACAAGAAAATTAAAATAGTAAGGAGCGATCGTGGGGGAGAATATGATGGCCCCTTTGAGCAATTCCATATCGAATTTGGTATTATACACCAGACAACTACTCCTTACACTCCGCAGTCGAATGGGATTGCAGAGAGGAAAAATCAGACATTGAAAGAAATGATGAATGCATTGTTAATTGTATTCGGGTTACCACACAATTTGTGTGGGCCGGGGGGGGGGGGGGAAGCTATACTAACGACTAACTTTCTAATTAACAGAGTGTCTCATAAAATGATACAAAGCATACCATATGAAATATGGAAAGGAAAGAGACATTCCTTGAAATTTTTGAGAGTGTGAGGGTGCTTGGCAAAGGTTGAGATTCCTAAATCTAAAAGGTTAAAAATCGAACCTAAGACAGTAGACTGTGTATTTATTGGCTATGCACATATAAGTAGTGCATATCGTTTTCTGGTTTATAAGTTCGATGTATCAGATATCCATGTGAATACGGTTATTGAGTCAAGGAACGCTATGTTCTTTGAGAACATATTTTCATACAATAAAAGTAATGATGATAATAACACTGTGATATCTCAGGATACTAATGATAATCTTGAAGAGGAGGAACCTAGACATAGTACTAAGCAAAGGACTTCAACATCCTTTGGTCCAGATTATATGACTTATCTATTGGACAATGAGCCTTGAACATTTGGAGAGGCTATGGGTTCTCCTGAAGCGTCATTCTAGGAAGAGGCTATCAATACTAAAGTTGAATCCATTATGTCAAACCATACCTGGGAGTTGGTTGACCTTCCTCTTGGAAATAAGCCTCTAGAAATTAAGTGGGTCTTCAAAAACAAGATGAAAGCAGATGACACTATTGATAAGTACAAAGCTATGCTGGTAGTAAAAGGCTACAAACAACGTGAAGGCCTAGAATACTTTGATACCTATTCACCTGTTACAAGAACTACATCCATTCGAATGTTAATCACTTTAGCAGCACTGAATGGATTGGAGTTACATCAAATGGATGTAAAGACAACATTCTTGAATGGTGAATTAGAGGAAGAAATTTATCTAGAACAACCTGAGGGATTTGTTGTCTTAGAACAAGAACAGAAAGTTTGTCACTTATAAAGTCCCTTTATGGACTTAAACAAGCCTTGAAACAGTGGCATGCGAAATTTGATGAAGTTATGTTATTAAATGACTTTAGTATTAATGAATGTGACAAGTGTGTCTACATTCGAAATACTAAAAACGGGGTTGCCATAGTTTGTCTTTATGTAGATGACATGCTGATAACGGGTAGTAATAATTAAATGATTAAAGCTACTAAGCGATTGCTTACCAATAAGTTCGACATGAAAGATATGGGTCTAGTAGATGTTATTTTAGGAAATAAAATCCATAGAACATCTTGTGGGTTAGCTTTATCGTAAACACACTATATTTCTAAAATTCTTGAGAAATTCAAGAGTTTAAACATAGCTCCTGTGTCGAACCCATAGAATCTAGTCTTCGACTGTTAAGAAATCTTGGCGAAGCTATTAAACAAAAGGAATATGCTCAAGTGCTAGGCAGCCTTATGTATGTTATGAACTGTACTAAACCTGGTATTGCTTATGCAGTAAGCATATTGAGTCGCTTTACAAGTAATCCAAATGAGCTTCATTGGAGAACTATGGTAAGAGTTTTGGGTTACTTAAAGCAAACTTAAAACTTTGCCTTGCATTATGAGAAGTACCTTACAGTATTAGAAGGGTATTGTGATGCAAATTAGATTACCAGCTCTAATGACACAAGATCTATAAGTGGATATGTATTCACCCTTGGTGGGTGTGCTGTGTCTTGGAAGTCATCTAAGCAAACTTGCATTGCAAGATCAACTATGGAAGCAGAATTCATTGCTTTAGATAAAGCTAGTGAGGAAGTCGAGTGGCTTCATAATTTTCTTGAAGATATTCTTAGTTGGCCAAAGCTGGTACCAGCAGTGTGCATACACTGTGATAGTCAAGCAGCTATTGGTAGGGTCAAGAATGTCATGTATAACAGCAAGTTTGGACATATACGTCGTAGACATGATACCGTCAGACAGCTACTCTCGAATGGATTCATCTCAATTGATTATGTTAAATCAAAAGAGAATATTGCGGATCCATTAACTAAAGGGATTCCTAGAGAGTTAGTTAAAAATGTGTTCAAAGGAATGGGTTTAAGGCCAATTCATTGTTGATCATTGCAGTAACTCTACCGAGAACAGTGGAGATCCCATGAACTAGGTTCAAAGAGACAACTAAGTGATGATCGACTGTTAACACTGTGGAGTTTTAAACTCATACTCATTCATAGACAAGACAATGCTTATATATAAGAGTAAGCTTTTAAGCTTTTAATGTTTTCTTAATCTGATGTGTTCATATGATATATGTTGACTTACGTCACAAGGAATCACCCATGTGAGTGAGAAGTGTGGGCCGCTTCTATGAGAATTTAAAACGGCTGATTCTCTAGAACACTTGCAGAACGTGTCCAGGGCCAAAATGGACACAGTATGAGAACCAATGATGCTAGAGGAGCAACTGTGTGACTCCTATTGTCTTGGTATACACTAAACGGTCGATGGTTCAAGACAGTGCGTCTGCTGATTGACCAGTATATCTAATAGGTTTTTAATAGAGAAGGTTCAAAGGTAACCCCTACCTTTCTCAATGCAGTTGTTTCTCGTAGAGGAACCGTACTTTACATACATGATCATTTGTATTTGGTCATGATGGACTAATTTCTTATTCATATGGGGGATTGTTAGAATTTAGTATAAAATCCCATGGGTTATGAATAAGAAGAAAGATGGAAAAGAAAAGGAAAAAGGAAGAAGGAATGTGTGTGGATAGAAGTTCCATATTGATTAGTTGGAGAGAAGTTAGAGGGTATATAAACCTCAAATTTGCTCCTATTAAATGGGCCATTGGGCCAACCCACTTTTGTGGAGGTGTGAGGACTTAGGTGACCCTTGGTCCACCACACACATGCGCATTGCCGCCATCCATTTGGCCGGGTCGGCTCGGTCGGTCTCATGGGTCCGCCACTGGGTCCGATTTGCACGTGTGTGAAATAAAAAATAATATTTTTTTATTAAATTTTTTTTGAATTTCCAATTTGACCCTAAACTTTTAATAATTACATTTTTGCCCCTCCGAGATTTTCCAACCAGCGGCTGTGTGTTGCGACCCGTTTAGATCATTCGCTTTGTTTTGGTGTGTCTGTTCGTGCAACGCACCAGTTCACCAGCAAGAGACGCAGGTCACTTCTAGTCGTTCCTTTCTGGTGTGTCTGTTTGCACAATGCACCAATTCACTACAACAGACGAGTCCATCTGATCAAGGCTTTTCATTGTCTATAAATAGGGTGCCCTAGTCACAGAATTGTATCCAAGTTTTTCATATATACACATACTGCATATACAAAATATTCTGTGCGTTCTGAAAGCAGACTTATTGGATTCGTTTGGGCTTTAGATTGACAGAGCTATCTTTTTAAAGACGAATAATCTACTCTATCCTAGGAGGCAATTGCTCAGAAACCTTCAGCATCCGTATTGAGGAAGCAAAATTGTCTTAAGGAAACAACATATGTTGGGCCCGGATTTCTGCATAGTTTATTACCATATTTGACAATCTTGTAAGTTCCTTTATAGCTTTTTCATATTATACAGACCAGTTGTATGCTCTTTGTACGGGAAGATATATTCCGAAACCTATAAAGTGTCATTCTCGAAGGTTCCATGTCCCAATCTTGAAGCTCAAGACTCTTCTGCATTGTATCCAACACAGCCCTTCCTCCAGCATGAATACAAAAGTTTTCAAAAGCCAACTTGGAATTGGGAACATAAGCTTCAATCTTAACCTCAAAACCTTACTTCCCACAAAAGTTACAACAAACTTGACTTTCTCTGAGAGAGGAAGGACCAGTGGGGCGAGGGATGCGATGTGAGACTTGAGAACTTGACTTGCAACATTCATGAGGTCTTTTGATGATATGGCAACACCAGTTTGTTGTTGGTCATCTTCTTGTCGAAACACACAGTTGTAGCTTCTGTCATCGTAAGCCCTATGGGTACGAAGTGTGTGGATGATTTGGTACTTTGATCGGCGAGAGATGGTTGGAGAGAAGAGAAGCAGAACCACCCATAGGAAAGAGACAACTTGTGAGGATCATTGAAGGGCTGTTGCCCTTATACAAGTTTTTAGGTTAAATTTTCAGTGCTCGCCACCATGGCGTATGAGTTAGGATGAGACTGTTGATATGATAATAATAAAGCTCATATGAGTATACACGATAACTATATATGTGATTAAAACTGAGAGTTCAAAGGCTAAATTAATCTTCCTGGGCTTAAAGATTTTGACCAATCGGTAGCTTAATCCTAAAGTGCAATTTAGTTTTTATATAATTTTGATTTGGTTTTAACTAAGAGTCCTTAAACTTTGACTACATGCAAATTATTATTCCATATAGTTTAACTAATTAAAATATTAGCTTTTATATTTTAGAAAAATAAAATTATGTATTTTATGAAGTTTGGGAACTAAAGTGTTAAGTGGTTAAAACTGTGGAAATTGAATTGCAATGAGTTGAAATTCAGAAACTGAGTTTCAATTGAGTTTAAATTATAGAGACTGAGTTCTTGTGAGTTATAGTTTAAGGATTGAGTTGTATTGAATTCATGAAACTCATTCCATATAGTTTAACTAATTAAAATATTAGTTCTTATATTTTAGGAAATAAAATTTTGTATTTTATGAAGTTTGGAGACTAAAGTGTCAAGTGGTTAAAACTATGGAAATTGAATTGTAATGAGTTGAAATTTAGGAATCGTGCTTCAACTCAGTCAAAATTATAGAGACTAAGTTGCATTGAGTTAAAGTTTAAGGATTAAGTTGCATTGAATCCATACAACTCATTCCATACAGTTTAACTAATTAAAATATTATTTTTTTTATATTTTAGAAAATAACATTATGTATTTTATGAAGTTTAAGGACTAAATTAAAGTGTAATACCTGATTTTCGATTTACCGAAAATCTTCTATTTTAAGGAATATGTTACCATATTAAATTGGTTAACATATGTGACAAAAAGTCACATAAAATAATGGCTATTTTAAGCTCAAATGAGCCATGAAAAATTTATAAAAACACTTAATTAAATTAAGTGTCAATTTAGCAAATTAACAAATAAGTTTGCACTAACTGAGATTAATTGCACGTTTTCAACATGATTAGAGGCAAGTGAAAAACATCAAAATAGAGGGCTGTTAATTATAAAATTTAAGAGCAAAGAGGATGAAATTAAGCGTGAATAATAAAGCACAAATGACTATGATTAGCTAACCAACAAATCCTATGTTGACACATGTAATAATGGGGCAATTAAGCTTTTGTTTAGGATGATAATTAGCTTAATACATCTGCCCCAACAGTCCATGTTTTCAGCTGAACATGTGTGGAGAATTATGAGCCAAGTATTTAAGATAATAACACATATTAATGAAACAACCCCAAATCCCTAGCAATTCATCCAGCTGAAGGGAAGAGATGATAACTTTGTTAAATCATTGTTGAAAAGTCAAATATTTCAACTAGCCAATTAGGAGTTTGAAACAAGAGATATTTTGTTAATAAAAAACACATTAAATAAATGATTTTTATTTTTATTTTTTTGGGGGGTGTATATGTCGGCACTCAAATGAAAGGAAGGGATTGAGCTTCATAAAGTAAAAATGAGATCAATGGTTGTAAGGAAAGATAGAGTTTTGGTTTACCTTGATAATTACCAAAATGACATTGTAATTTTTCTTATAAATAGAGAGCTCTCCTCTTCATTTCTTCACACCAAAATCAACTCAACATAGCTAAGTATAAAGTAGTAGTGAGCCATGAGTTTGAGGCAAGAAGGAAAGAAAAAGGAGTTGAAGCTTTAAGGTAATATTCTTAAGCTTTAGCTTTTAGTTTTTAGTAAAATTATAGTTTAATATTTGAGATAAAAATAGTGCATTAATTTGAATTGCATTTTCAGGTTTGTTAACATATTAATAGCCAATTTTTTATTGGTATTTACTAGTTTTGTAATGGTATTTACCAGTTCATTCTTCAGGACTACCACTTAGGTCTCTGATAAAACAAGAAATAAAAGTCAATTATAACAAAAATTTTAATGACAATTACCAATTCTTCAATGATAATTACTAGTTTTGTAATAGTATTTACGAGTGCATTTTTCAAATAAATGTCACTTATAACAAATCTTGTAATGATAATTATCAATTCTTCAATGACATTTACAAGTTTAGTAAAGGTAATTACCAGTGCTTTGGTCAGGTTTTTTACAAGTGTCTCTCATGAAACAACAAATAAGGGTAAATTATAACAAATCTTGTAATGGAAATTACCAAATGATATTTACAAGTTCAATAATAAGATTTACAAGAGTGTTTATTGATGAAAAAAATGTTTAAAAGAGTATATATATTTGTTAATGCATATCACTCTGGTCCTATTTATAAATTCCTTTTTACTAAAAAATTTGGTTCTATTTATAAGTCCCTTTTAACTAAATAAATGAGATTTTGACAATTTTGCCCATATATTATACCAATGAAAATAGAGAGAGAGAGAGTAAAGAGTTAAAAAGTACCCATTCATAAATGAGGATAAATTTGAAAATTTACCCCATATCATTAGACTACCTACCTTTCCTTGATTTGTGTGATTTGATCAAAAAGGACTTATAAATAGGACAAGAATAGTATATATATATATATATATATATATATATATATATATATATATATATATATATTAAGGAAACCAAGTGGCTCAGTGGTTGGGCCACTTGGCCCCCATAAAAGTGGGGTGGGTTTGAACCCCACCCACCTCACTTTACCCAAAAGAAAAAAAAAAAAAAAACCATCGCCGGATCGTAGGTCGTTCGGTCTTCTGGTGGCCAGCTGCGGTGGCCCTCTGGCAAGAGTAATTTTTTTAAAAAATTTATTTAAAAACTAAGGGCAAAAGAGTAAATTCACCTGAATTTGAAAATCTCAGTATGGTCCTTAGTACTATAAAGTCCTTTAATAAATCTAACAGACATTTGGAGGTTTTACAAATTCAAATGATATTTAAATATATATATATTTTACAGCTCTTATCCAAACACATTTATTAAAAAAAGCACTTATTTTTTTAAAAAGCATTTTTTAATTAAAAAAGTTCATTCAAACGGACTATTAGTCTTAGGTAACAGGTAGCATTTAATGGTCACTAAAGTGTCCAAACTCCAAAGGGAATACATGAGACTAGACAACCAATGACAATGCAAAAGAAATTAAGAAAAAAAATTAAGAATAGTGACAAGAAAAGGGATAAAAACAAAAACGTGTGAATGAGATTGCTGCTGAAATTTTCAAAACATGGGAGGATCAACTAAAAAGTCGGTGATGTTATGAACAAAACTATTTATAGTTCGATGTCAATGACAAATTGTTTTGTTGGAAAATTAAATTGGCTTACACACGTTCAACAATCAACTAATATTGTTTAATTATAGTAATTAGTTGGCTGTCTCTATATATATTTGGGTTAAGGTGCGTCAAACACAACAAACTATTAGTTCAGGAGTTGTCCAACACAATTAACTATTAAGTGGATCGCCCAACACAACAAACTTTTAAAAAGGAGCGTCCAGCACAATGTCGTTAGTAAAAAGTTAACGTCTGTTATCTAAGATGCGCGTCCAATACAACAAACTATTACTCCAAGAGCACCCAGCACAAAATTCTAAATTTTACTAAATTAATTTTTTTTTCTCAATTGTCATTATTCAAAACTACTTATATACATATCTATGGACAAAAATTACTCATTCTTCAATTTTGTCAAAATTATAATTTGCTAAAATAAACAAAAGTTTTAATTAAAAATATAATTATATGATTTAAATAAAACTCAAGATGTTTTATAGTTTATTATATATGTTAAACAAAAAAAAATGATTTATTTTTATTTTAGAAGAAATTTATGTGAGTTAAAAAATTCATTTAATCTTAATAAAATTTAAAAAATCTATTATATCCTTAAAGAAATAAAATGAGTTTAATTTTTATTTTTTTAAAAAGAGTTTAATGGATATCAACGTTGATACTTAATAATATAAATTCGGCAACTTGATGATATATTTGTTAATTAAATGATGTATTGTTTATATGGATATGGGACTTTTATAGGCTAAATTGCTTCTTAACTCATTATAATTGCTCTTTAACCTATTATTAAATTGTTCTTGCTCAAGCTTCTTAAGTTATCTTTTTTTTTTTCCCCAACAAGTCCCATATACACATGCATATAATCAGCAGATCATTTAATTAACAAATATATCATCAAATTGCCGGATTTATATTATTAAGTATCAACGTTGATATCCATTAAGCTCTTTTTATAAAAATAAAAATAAAAATAAAAATAAAAATCATTTCATTTCTTTCAGGATATAATAGATTTTTTAGATTTTTTTAAATTTTATTAAGATTAAATGAATGTTTTAACTCACATAAATTTATTCTAAAATAAAAATAAATCATATATATATGTGTGTGTATATATATATATATTTTGTTTAACATATATAATAAACTATAAAACACCTTGAGTTTTATTTAAATCATATAATTATATTTTTAGTTAAAACTTTTGTTTAGTTTAGCAAATTATAATTTTGACAAAATTGAAGAATGAGTAATTTTTGTCCATATATATGTATACAAGTAGTTTTTAATAATGACAATTGAGATTTTTTTTTTTGATTTAGTAAAATTTAGAATTTTGTGCTGGGCGCTTTTGTAGTAATAGTTTGTTGTGTTGGATACATCTTAGATAAAGGACGTTAATTTTTTGCTAACGGCGTTGTGCTGGGCACTCCTTTTTAAAAGTTTGTTGTGCTGGGCGGTCCACTTAATAGTTAATTATGTTTGACGCTCCTGAGCCAATAGCTTGTTGTGTTAGATGCACCTTAACCCTTTATACATTTTAGAGTAAACTATATCAACCTCCCTTTTATTTACTCTATATTAGAAGGATTTCATTTTTATTTTGAAAACCTATATGTACCTTACATAAAATCAAAACAAATGTTGCATAAACCTCCCCTCTAATTTCAGTATTCAACTTCTATCCACTTAATTGTTAGTTGACAGTCAAACAACAAAATTGACCCATTATTTTGACCAACATGTCCCTCCTTAATATAAAAATTACTTAATTATAATTAATCTTTGTCCAAAAGAAATCATTTAACCACATATCTTTATCCAAAAATAAAAAAATAATGTTAAAATATATTTAAATTTTTTTGTCATGCTGTTAAATTTATTACCATATTGCAAAGTTAATTAATTTCATTGTTAATTTTTTTAATAAATTTAGATATTTAATTTCATCTATTTATTAAAAATTGTTTATAATATAATATTTTAAGAATATATATGTTGGCTAAAATGTTTTGCAAACAAACACACAATTCAATTAATTCATAAAATTATAAAATGATATAATTTCGAGATCTTGTAACAACATATTATAATTAAATTTTTTTAAAACATAATTCATTAAACATATATGTTCGTTAAAATTTATTTAAATTTTTGATCAATTTTTTTAATATTTTTCACATAAAAAATTACTTTATTTTTCCCCTAATTTTAGTAAATAGATCATTAATAAATATTAATGTTAAGATATAAATTAGGAATTTGGTATAATGAGGGGTAAATTAGTAAACATAATTCATTTTAATAATATTTTTGATTAAAAAATATACTTCAAGGATATTTTAAAATATTTTCTAACAATGTCAATGGTTTGGACTAAATTTTTTTTTTAAAAAAATAGAAGGAATGTCTATGTAATTAAGGTAAAACAGAAAGTGGTCGGAGTGTTTTACTCTATTTTTTTAAGACTGTGGTCACGGCTAGACATATTGTTTCATGTATGAGGGGTGTTGAAATTTTGGAAGAGAGCCTTTTTTGCATGAACTGAAATAACTAAGGGAATGAATTCATACAATCACATATTTAAATTGCACATAATATATATCACAAGGGTTATCCAACCATAAATTAAGTAACTAAAGTAGCTTTTTTTGCCTCAAAAGTCAGCTTGCGACCCTCCAACGTGATGCCAACAAGCCCTTATCATTGTTTGGTGGCGCTTCAGAAGAACAAGCAAATGTGATGATGGAGATGCTTTAGGGTAGAAACTAGAAAGTCAACAAAGCTAAATAATCGATTTTCCATTCTAAAATAATAGTCAAGATATTATCTTTATTTTACATTTTATACCAATTAAGATAATTTTGTTTAAAAGAATATATATTTTTTTTTAAAAATCTGAACTATCAGATCCGATCTTGAAATCTGATTAGCTCCTCCTGCTAAGCACCAATTTCTCTTAGTAGAGCTTGTGGTTCTAAATTGGCCTGGAGACTCATTTCTGGGTCTGAAGGATTGTGATCTGATACATGGGCTTCAAAAGAGTATACTTTAGTTATGGAAGTTTGTTTGTCAGCAAAAAGATCCGCAATGGTCAAAGTGCCATTTCTTTGATGATGATTGGTTATTAGGAACTGGGGAGAAAATTTAAAGAGGTATGTTTAGGACCTCTCACGGCAGCGGAAGAGCAAAGTAAGGTTGCTTAATGGGTGATGTTACTCGATCCATACTACTGGAACCGGGACGTATCACTCGGTTTCATATGGAACATAGGATTTAGCTTACATGAATACGTTGATGACTGATGAAATTATGCAAGTAGATATATATGATGTCATGATTTGTTCTGAAAATACTAATGGGATATTCACAGTTTTAGTGCATGCTTCTTAATAGAAGAAAATCCTACATCTTTCCAAAGGGCTATATATTTACATATATATATTTGCAAATATATGGAAAGGCTTGGAGAGATTCCCCCCCCCCCCCTCTCTCTATATATATGCATGGTTAGTCTTTCACGATTGGCTGCCCATATAAATTCACGCTTAAATGAAAAAAGGAGCAAAAAATAGCAATAAACATTAGAAGACGTAAAAATGAAAATTGAAAAAAAATATTCGGCTAAATATTCTTTTTAAAAATATCTTATAAATATGATTAAAAAAGTATACATGAAAAAAAAAAACCACTTGCACTTTAAAATCTCAAATCAATGGGTTTTTTTTTTTGTTTTTTAAATGATGTGTAAATTGTTATATTTTATACTAAATACTTATTCTGTTGTAGGCCACAAAAATGATTTAAGATTTTGAATTTTAAGTGATATTTTATTTCTTTTTTGATAAAAAATATACATGAATAACATTAATGGCATGAATTTGTTAGGAATTTAGAAATTCTAATTCTGATTTTGGTGTGATAAAATTATGATTTTGTATTAGAATGGTGTTGATCGAAATTAGAAAAGTGAAGTGTTTAGAAATAATATTTAGGGATAAGGCAATTAATTAATTGATGTAAAGTAGGAGGAGGAAGGTGTGACATTAAAGAATAATCAAATTTGTATGTATTATAAAAATTAGTGGAATTAACTAATTGATTTAGGCTCTTATAAAAATGACTATTAATAATTTTTTAAAAAAATATTTCATTTAAAATTTTGAGATGAATCTATCTTTAACAAGTTATACAATAAAGATCGATAATTTAAAAAAATTGTTTAGATAAATAGGTAATTATAAATACAAAAGATAAAGTTGATTTTGCATATTATATAAATTTAATCAAGTACAGTCTTTTATATTATTGTCTTAAATAATCTCTTTGATTTAGCCCATATATGTTATAAACTCCAAAATACTTATAGTGTCATATTCTTTGTTTGCCCCCTCCACATGCATGTCCCTATGTTCTGGTGGTCTATCCTCATTCTCTAGTTGCTTGCTGGGATCTGTTTTTTGTTCAATGCATGTGTTTGTTTGTCAATTTCTTGATTAAGTGGCAATTGGTTAGCATAAATGGCTAGTTGTATTGGCCACTTATATATTTGTGGCATGTTGAGATGTTAATTAGGTTAGTAACTAAACTAACTAGGAAGTATGGAAGGCAATCATGATAGGAGTTGAATGTACAATCGTCTAACTGATAGAAGACAACTAACTCAAGCATTTTTGGTGGGTTTGGAAGAGTTCATCAAATTTGCTTTGGCGCATTCAAATAATTCAAGAAAGGCGATCAGGTGGTTATTACGGGGACAGTAGTCATCGAGAAAACCTTCATCAATATGAGCAGTTGGTTATGGATGCCGCAGTACTGTCAATCGGCAAATATTTTGATCCTGTTACTTATGGTGAACCGTCATACATGGGA
This sequence comes from Acacia crassicarpa, assembly GCA_034222035.1. NCBI lineage: Eukaryota > Viridiplantae > Streptophyta > Magnoliopsida > Fabales > Fabaceae > Acacia > Acacia crassicarpa. The sequence goes on from JAWXYG010000003.1 coordinate 57,053,965, forward strand.
GAGGAGACCAGTACACATACTCAACCATCTTACATGGGAGAGGATCCTCATCCAGAAGTCGATAGGTTCTATAAAATGCTTCAAGAAGCGCAACGTTCCTTATGGGAAGGTTGCGAACACTTTGAAAATAGTGAATATTCATCACTATTAGTAAGGTTGTTCCTAAAGACAATAATTTGCCGAAGGATTTACAACAAAATGATGCAGATCATAAGTAAGGTTGCAAATGATGCCAAAAAGCCCAACTGTCCAAACCGAATGCTCCCCTGGTCCTTCAATTCATCATCCACAATCAATTCTTCATTTCAAGTGCAGACATGCTTGATTTTCAATTGATGGCCCAATTCCATAAATGGTGCAAATTAACCCCGTTGGTTTCTCTATGCAAAAAGTTCCATTGAATGGATTACATATATAATAATAATAATAATGATAAAACTGATGATTTTTTTAAAATTATTTTCAAACTCCTAATTACTATTATTTATTTCCTACACTAAAAGATTAAAGAAAAAAAACTTTTATTTTAAATTGAAACCTCACAAATGATGCACTACTTTGATTTGATCTTACCATAATATAATCTTAGAAATCTATTAAAATTGTATAGATAACTCTCCAAATATCTTCAAAATATACTTTAAATATACTAAAATTGGAGAGTTATTATAACACTTTGAAAATAGTGAATATTCATCACTATTAGTAAGGTTGTTCCCAAAGACAATAATTTGCCGAAGGATTTACAATGAAATGATGCAGATCATAAGTAAGGTTGTTCCCAAAGACAATAATTTGCCGAAGGATTTTTACCGAGAAAAAAAAAGGTGAAAGAGCTTAGGCTTGGATGTGAAAAAAATCCATTGCTGCCCTAGAGGATGTATGTTGTATTACAAAGATGATGCTGAGTTGACCAATTGTAAATTCTGTGGACATGACAAATATCAAGTTGTGAGGAATGGAAGGAAAATGACCCATCAAGCATTAAGCAAGATGTGGTACTTTCCTCTGGTGCCAAAACTTCAAAGATTGTATGCATTAGAACAAACAGCTACTCACATGAGATGGCACCGGGAGCATCACAGGGATGAAAACTTTGTGATGCATCCATTCGATGCCGAAGCTTGGCGTAAATTTGACGAGGCAAATCCTTTCTTTGCTATAGATCCTTGTAATGTCCGTCTTGGTCTATGTTCGGATGGGTTCGCTCCTTTCAGCAATACGGGCAGGAATTATTTCTGTTGGCTTGTCATTGTGACACCGTACAACCTCCCACCTTCTATGTGCATGAGAAGAGAGTTTTTCTTTCTTAATGCGTTAATCCCTGGGCCATCCAACCCAAAAAAGAAGATAAATGTGTACCTTAGGCCTTTGATAGACGAGTTGAAGATGTTGTGGAGTGAAGGGGTTCTTACATATGATATATCATTGAGCTAGAATTTCACCATGCGTGCTGCCTTAATGTGGATGATAAATGATTTTCCTGCATATGGGATGTTGAGTGGCTGGTAAACGTCAGGAAAGCTTGCATGCCCGGTATGTCTTGAACAGAACATGAGTTTTAGCTTAGAACACAGTCAAAGTCTGTTGGTTTGACAGGCACCGGCGATTCCTACCCCCGATCATCCATTTAGGAGAAATAGAAAAGACTTCACGCGAAATGTGGTCGAACGAGCAAATCAACCTCGTCATTTAAGTAGCCAAGAAATATGGGACAGGGTCAAGTATATTCAAAGTGTCGAAGAGGGGGCTGCTTCAAGCAAACCTAAAGGATATGGCGTTGATCATCATTAGAACAAATGTAGCATCTTCTGGGAACTACCATATTGGAAAGATCAATTGCTAAGACACAACCTCGATGTCATGCATATTAAGAGCAATGTGTTTTACAATATTCTGTACATCGTGATGGACACCAAAGGTAAGACAAAGGACACAGTCAACGCAAGACGAGACATAGAAGCGATTTGTAGAAGGCCTGCTTTGCATTTGGTGGAGAATGGCACGGGACGGACTTCCAAACCTAGAGCGCCATACACATTAAACAAACAACAGAATTTAGAATTGTTGCAATGGGTTAAAGATCTAAAACTTCCGGACAGTTATGCGTCAAACTTGAAAAGATGTGTCAACATGCACGAGGCGAAGTTATTTGGGATGAAGAGTCATGATTGTCATGTTTTTTTTCCAGAGGTTGTTGCCGTGGGCCTTCAAAGCACTATCGAAGCATATATGGTCTATTCTGACAGAATTTTCCATGTTCTTTAGAGAAATTTGTGCTTCTGAGCTTAATGTTCAAAAGTTACAACACCTGAAAGCGAGCATGCCAATAACGCTATGTAAGTTAGAGATGATGTTTCCTCTTAGCATGTTTGACTCAATGGAACATTTGTTTGTTCACTTGGCCTACGAAGCAAAGGTAGGAGGTCCACAACAATATAGGTGGATGTATCCATTTGAGAGGTAATATATATATTTATTTCATGCAGTTATGTCTTTTGCGTACTTTAGTCTATAAATACCCTCTAATTGTCTATTGTAGGTTTTTACGCACTCTTAAGCACAAAATCAAAAATCCAAGGTACGTTGAAGGATCTATCGCTGAAGCATATCAAGTTAAAGAGGCCACAAAATTTGCGTCATACTATTATCCCCTGAAATGATATCAAGATGGAGAGGGGTACCTCGTAACGATGATGGCGGTGATACCAGCAAACAAAAATCAATATTTAATTTTCCAGGCCGAGTCGTGGGAAAATGATGGAGGTCAACTCTTGAAAGAAGAGAGAAACGAGTAGTGGAGTTGTACATTCTAAACAACTATGAAGAGGTCTCCCAGTATTTAAAGTAAGATTTCTTTTCTTTTTATTGTTACGGTAAGTATTAAAGTGTTAACTTCAATTTTTTTGTTACAGTTATTTCTCTAATTGGGTCCGATCGAAAAATCCTTCAATGTCGGAATCCCAAGTTGATCAACTCATGAACTCTGAGTTTCCAAAATGGTTTCGATCCTACTTTGTAGAAAATCCATTAGATCCCAATGAAGTTGCGTGGAGTTTATCTTATGAAGCTGCAATTAGTATTAACCGGTGCAACAAATATGTAATCAATGGGTATCGGTTTTCAATTGTTGAAGCAAACGCAAGTACACTATGTTGCAATTACGGTGTATGTTGTCAAGGTGACCAAGTTGACGGGGTGGAGGGTGTCTACTACGGGAAGTTAATTGACATAATTCAGCTGAGTTACCCATGGGACAAGGTGGTGACCCTTTTTAAATGTGAGTGGTTTGATAACAGTCCGCGTGGGACAAAAGTGGACAAATATGGAAATATTGAGATCCACTGGAAAGGAGATATACGGTTGGTTATGACCCATTCATCCTTGCTCAACAGGTGGAACAAGTTTACTAGACATTATACCCTACATCCTACCTAGGGTGGATGGGAGTTATCAAAACCAAAGCACGGAATATTATACCCAAGTCGAAAGAGTCAGCAACAAATGATGGCATGACAGAACCGTTCCAAGCTGATGTGGAACATGTAATGCTCATAACATTGCCGACGATGATGTACCACGCAATCTGTTTGATTCTGCTGCGGAGTTAGAGTTGATTTCTATCCAAGTTGACGATGAGGAATCAAACGATGAGCCAGAAGTGATTTACTTTGATAGTGAATATGAGTTTGATGACTATGAGACTCTAGAGGAAGGCGTGCAAGCAGATGTCGAAGAACAGGATTCGTCTGGTTGGTTTGTGTTAGTTCTTTGTTTATGATGATCTATTATACTACACATTGTTGGTCGATTTCCTTAATGGCAAGCGAACCAGTCGAACAAGTAATAAAGTGTAAGTAGAGTATCGTCCCACAGAGACTAAGATACCAGGAAATGACGCTCGATTGCTATGATAGTTGTGCGAACAGAAAGTAAATATGATTAGTTTGAGAGGTTTTTGTGATTATGCTAATTAACAAACAAAAGTAACAGAGTATCATAGTCGTAAGAAGATATCAGTAGGAAATTAGGCTGAACTTGGAATCACCCTTAAGTATCTCAATCTCCTAGTTGCTTCATTCGTTGCTATAGCATCTATTCTGCATAGCTTCCACAATGCTTCAGCATAGCTACTAACTACAACGCTATTAGTTAACCCACCACCATAGTCTATCGAAGCTTCCGCGTCCGATACTTCTAATGCTAACTTTACTCCTTCCATATGCCTATGACAATTTTCTAGTTAGATCAACATTACAAAACAGAGTGTATTGGTTATGAGCGATAGACCCATTCCTGAAGCCTACAATATAGGTCAATCCTTGCACCAGCCTACCTAGTAATCACTATTTCTCAGAGGTCTAATCTCGACTCTTGCCCTTAGCTTCCGCTAATCGACAAGGGAATTAAATCACTGATAAGCAAACTTATTTATTGAATTAAGAACTAGCAACTGGGTTCATTCAAAACTTAAAGATTCATCCTTGTTCAGCCTTAGGAAATTTAGTTCATGACTGACGAGAGACACACAAAATAGATAACAACAAAATGACCCATGATCAAAAGATTAAAATAAAAGAAAACAGAAAGCTTGACGAAGTTCCAATGGCGTAGAAGAAGCACTGTCACGTCACCACTCCATGTCTTCTTCTCTCTGTCTTACTGCAAGGAAGGATGCTGGGTTCTCTTGGAGTTCTCGTGCCTCGTGAAATCTCTCTCTCTTCTTTCGAGTCTGGCTGAATGTGATATCTCGTTTAGGCTCTGCATGACTCCCCTTTAGGGTTGGCTTACTCTTTCCTTATATAATCGAGTTTTCTTGCTGTGAAGATCCAGCGAGCTGGGCTATCCAAATCTATCGGGATCCATCGTATCTTTTGATCGCAGTAAATTGATTCTGCTGATTCTGCGGGATTCTTCAAATCTTTTAGTTTCGATCCTTCGCATCTTCTATTCTATTACGTCAGCAATCTATCTGTCTTTTCTCAACCTTCGCAATATTTCCTTAAACAACTTGATAAAAGATTAGAACATATGCCGCATAGCATGGCATCCTTTACCTTGCTATAGCTTCAGAGATGCTTTGTAGTGCACTTCGATATGCTGTCGAAATGCTACAACATAGTATTAGCTTTGCTATACATTCTTCTCATAAAACCTTGTAACTTGTTCTTCTTTTAGCACATGTTTAGGATGTGAATGGTTTTTATCCTTCAGTTCCCTATTATCATGAATTAATGCCTTTTTACTTAGATTGATTGCAGTTAAGCTTGTATTTACCATACACTTCAATCATAAAATATAGGGAAAACATGACATAAATTATGCTCATCACATACTCTATAACTTCACTACTGTCATATTAAGTAAATATCTTATATATATATATATATTTGACATAATGTTTATAAGTGTTCAGAGATGGAGCATCAAGGAGGATGTTCAGATAGTGGACATGGTCGAGCCCGACCCCATCCTATTAGAGGGGGTAGGGCAACACCATCTGCTCCCTCTGTAGGCAGAGGCGTTTCCCCAGAGGTTCTGCCATTTGAGATGTCATCTTCACCGTTGGTTTATTTGTCAACTTCACCATGGCTTTATATGTCATCGTCACCGTCTTCCTCTACTGATCCACAGCAAGGGGGATGACAAGTTTACTTTATCATTTTTGATTGATTTACATATTTTTAGTTTTCTTTAACCATCTATGTACAAACATCTTCAATAGTTCACATTCCTTCCTTCAGCACACTGTGTTGCCTCAGAGCCATGTCGACGAAGGAGGTAGTTCCTCCGATACACCAACTGGGGAGAGAAAGATCCTGCGACAGGGAAGCTTTGGATCCTTCCTATTGGCACCACTGAGGAAGTCATGTAAAGTTATCGATAACGTTATGATTTTATATATTTAGTTTGTATGCTCATATTTGCATGATATCCTTTGTCTTCAAATTTGACCCTTATATTGAGGTGACTGATATCATCTCAAACCAAATATTCTGTAATTTCAATCAACCTTGGGGCAAGTGGACAGAGATTCCTAAGGAGAATCGGGATGTTTGGTTCAATAAATTCTTGGTAGGTTAAGTGTTTTATGGTTATTAATTTCTTATCCAAATGCAAATTGATTAAGTACTTTTAAAATTTGGAGCACTAATTGTTTGTTATTGATTTTCAGGGTAAGTTTAGGACATTGCTTGAACATCGTCAAGATTTGAAAAAGGCTTATAACCATAAGGGAAACCAGTGGTTGACTGAGAGGTTTTTTAAATTGAGAAAGGGTACAGGCAAGCAAGATTGGATTGAACCTGAGACTGCAAACCAATTACTTCAAAATTGGGCCGTTGATGAGAAATTTAATAATAGAAGTCAGAAAAATAAGCAAAATAGGGTCAAAATGGAAGGACCTTCATATGCTAGCGGCTCCATTCCAATGAGTGAGCATAAACGGAAAATTGTGAGTACACGTTATTTTCTATTTAAGTATTCAATATTTTGTACTTTGAAACAAGTTATTAACGGTCATAATTTGTGTTTACAGGCACTGTCTGGGGAAGTTCCTGCAGAAGATGTTGAGTGGACTGGGTTTGAGCGGACCCATTTCCAGCAGTTTGAAGGGAGTGAGAGGTGCTGGATTAACACCAAGTCGCAGCAAGTGACAGTGAGACATTTATATTGCATTTATTCTTTGCTTCAGACACCAACATGTTTATTTCATTTCACATGTCTTATTTGTGATGTATTTTTGTTTGTAGGAAACCTATTAAAGGCTAACGTAGGAGAGAGACTAGCAGAGTGGGACCGACCCCGCATCCTCTCCGTCTGATAATGAGAGTCTGATTGTCACAGCAACATCGACGTCTCCAAAGTTTCTATTATTGCTAGGTGTTCCACCCACCCTCTTGAACTCATCAAGGTCCCTATGCAGCTTTAAGACGAGAATCATGCGTCGAAACCAAATCCAGTAGTCCACAGCTGCTTCCGACTGGCACACGTCTTGCACTCTGGTTCCATCCCTCCGATGCCATAGGCAACAGCCGTCGCTACCGCAGTGTCTTCCTACATGAGTCCCATTTTTTTTGGTGTTTGTTTTATCCAACAAGAAGGCATAATCGCTATTTTCTTCAACTTCTCCGCCATTATCCTCCGCCAATGTCTCATATTTTAACGTAATTGTAATAGATTTTTTTAGTTGTTATTTGGTACTTATTTTTACTTTTTAATTGTTGATTAATAATTAAGGTACCCTAAATTAATGTTTGTATTAGATGCTTTTCAGGTAATAGTTTGTTGGCTAATATACACCTTAACCCTATATTAAAATTACATTATCTTTTTAAAAGTTCATAATTAAATGCAATAAATTCAAACTCATTTTTTTTCATTTTTGTTAATAATTCTCTTCAACCATAGCCATTCAACAATATTTATGTCAATGGCTCTATTGGGAAAAAATTGATTTTATAGCTTTTATAGAATACAAATTAGTGAAATAAACCTCACCTACAACACATTATAAAAGGAAAAATAATATAAAGGTGTGGTTTATTGTTAAACATTGGTCTTGTAAGGCTTAAATGAGTGCTTGACCGATAATGTTCTTGTTTAAGTTAGCGGTGGGAGCGGTGACTTATTTTCTATTTAACCTTTGTAGAAACTAATAGAAAAAAAGTCAGGTTGTAAATATGATTTGTGTTTGGATTAATAATGGTAGAAGTAGTGGGGCCCATGTCAAAAAGCTGAGAGTTTTTTCCTAAAAGCTACCCTATGAAGCTTTTTTTTTTTTTTTTTGATTGGGAAAAGAGGCTTAAAAGCCTAAAATACAGACAAGAGACATTACAAAGAAGGGGAAATAAATCCCAAGCTCTCTTGGTTAATCCAAGACCTTAAACTAGGAGGACAAGCATCAAACATAGAAGTGCCTAAAATACCTATCTTAGCTAAAACATCAGGCACTCTATTGGAGATACAACTAACAACCACCAATTTGACTTGCCACTCACGTTGCAGCAGCAACTTGATTTCCAGCAGCAAGAGACCACAGTTGGTGAGGGACGAATCCAGGATTTGTTTTAGGACCTCCTCGGCATCTGACTCAAGCACAAGCCTCTTAAACCCCAGATTCCACGCTATAAGAAGAGCCTCATATATTGCCCATTCTTCCGCTAACTGGGCATTGCAAATACCAAGGGACTTAGAAAAACCGACCAGCCATGCTCCCACAGAATTCCTAAAAACTCCTCCTCAACCCCCTTTGCTGTCCCTATCACAGCAGCACCATCCACGTTTACCTTAGTCCAACCGATCAGTGGTTTCAACCAACCAACGCCCCTTTGAACACTAAAATCATTTTGAGTATAATCCTGTACAGGTAAGACACAAAAACTCGCCAAAACAGCTAGAATAGCAGCAACTGGATCTAATGGCTTGGAGAAATTTACATAAAAAATACAACTATTATGCCAATTCCAAAGTTTCCATATTGTTACACCAAAAATTAAATTCCAATAGCCACCCCAAGAAGACCCAATATCTTTCCTCAAATTCAAACTCAACCAAGATCTAAGGTCAGCTGAGTAGAAAGCATGAACATACCTGGTCTAAAGCAATCTGTTCCACAAATTACGAGCATATATACAATCTCTAAGAATATGGAGAATGTCTTCCACTCCCGACTGACAAAAGCCACAGAGCGGGGATGAACCTTCCCAAAAATTCCTCCACTAATTCGTAGGCAGTTTGTTTAATAGCACTTTCCATAAAAACAATCTAATTCTTTCCACTCCATTCCACTTCCAAATCTCCTTAAAAAGCCCATCATGCCCATCACTGGAAAATAAGCACTTTAATTGAGAAAACCCCCTCACCATTTCCTCCCCACACCAAAAAATCATGCCCAACTCCAATTCTAGGGGGCAAAACTGGAACTAATCTATTCAAACCTGCCTCATTCACGATGTTAGCAAGCTGAGTAAAATCCCATCTCCCATCCTTCAACCATTCATTGACACACGAGAATTCCTCCCCATCCGTCAAGGGTCTCACACAGAAGTCCCTCAACCTTAAACCATCATCCACCCAGCAATCCTGAAAGAAAGCAACAAAGGAGCCATCATGAACCAACCACTTAGAGCCCTGTGCAACCAACTCTTTATGTGCACAAACAAACCTCCATAATTTAGAGTCTCCAGCTCTATAATTAAGAAGAGATTCATCATCCCTAATCATATATTTATGAAACAAGATATCAGCCCATAACCCCTTTTCTCCTATAATTAATTTCCATGCCAATTTAGCTCCACAAGCTTTATTTACCGTACTTTCATGAGCTTTTTCTTAAACGTACTTTCATGAGCTTTTTTTTTAAAAAAAAACCCAATGGATTGGATTTAAAACTCTACCCAAACACTCTACTAAAAGGCTTTTTTTCTACTACTTCTTTTTTATGTTCTTTTTATTTTTTAAAACTTATAGCTAACTTAAAGCTCTCTCCAAATAGGGCCGATGAGACCAAAGAGGGTTTTTTTTTAAATGGAGTCTATGTGGCTTTCTTCTCATTCTTCTTCTTTTTTGGGAAAAATAAGAACAATCTTTTTTAAAATATGTACTCCCTCTAGTCAATGGCGGAAGCACGTTGTGGAGGCCCCAGTTGACTTTCTCTTATCTTATGTGTGTGTCTATATATATATATATATATATGTATATATATATATATGTATGTATGTATGTATGTATGTATGTATATGTATATATGTATTATATAATATTTTATTTTGGCCAATAATTTGGCCCCAGCTAAGTATTTTATTATATGTATTTTACTTTTTCTAATGAGGGTAATATTGTGTTGATTAGTGAAAATTTTGGGATTATGATTTTGGTAGAGTCTTGAGTTTTGACAATAGATGACTATATATGTGTAGAGGATGATTAATGGCTAATTTTAATCAGTTTTGATTTATTATTTGGTTTTTGTATCATTTTATAATGAATTTATCTTTTAAAAAATAGATTATAATAGGTTATCTGCTTAGTTGAAATTGAATAAGATCTTTATATTTTTTTGGGGTTCATATTATATATATTTTTTATTTTATGCAATGATTTTGTTTTACGGTAGGTGGAATACGTATTTAAGTGTTAATTTTATTAAATTTCATTATATATATTATTATTATGATTTTGTTTGTGATATTTTTAGGATAATGTTTTGTTCATTACTCATTGAGATGTAAGAGGAAAGTAAAATCCTTATTTGAGATATTTACTGAAAATGTTATCATCTTATATCATATTTTGATTTATAATGGTCGGTTATTATTTATTTGTATTTTTAATGTTATGCGATATTATTTAGTAAATAGTTTAACATGTTTATTTGTTGGCCCTAGCTAAAAATATTCTTTGGTTCTGCCACTGCCTCCAATCCTTAGTATAGGACATGACCTATATGGGAAGTTGATCTTGATGCTAAATAGAAGTCATATTTTCATATTTATCAAATTTTTTCTAATTTAATACTATTGATTCTTCCTCAATAATAATCATTGAAAAGAGGGAATTAAGAAATTAATAAAGATGGGTATTTTAGAAAATACATATTATAATAATTAACTTTTTTAATATAATCAAATTAGTTAAACATGTTTTAGATTAAGGACCGGGAGTAATGAATACCAAGGATTACAAAGGGTCCTATTGAAATAGGCGCAAATACCTTTTTATATAATTTGCGCCTTTTAGGCTAAATGAAACCAATCACTTCCATTAAGACTTTCTTAAGCTGGGAGTTTGTGAGTTTGAACTTCCTCGTGGAAGATATAATGGGTATGTTAAATATGATAAAAAATATTTTTCTTATGATAATGGTTAATTTAACCAAAGATATATACTGTGAAAATTCAAGACCAAACCAAAGAAAAGGTGTGGTAAGAATATATAGGATGAAATCTTACCTAATTTTTATGCCACAATAATCTCAACATTTATTTTTGGTTTTTGGCAAACCAAAAACTCTAATTACTTTAGTTGTCAAAGCAAAACTCATCGATGACACTAGGGCCTTACAGCGTGATGGCACTAAGGCTAGCTTTAGGAGTTGGCCTTCTCCATTGTCCAGGGTTCGAGCCCTGTCTCCCCCTTTCTCCACTGGCTGTATAAAAAAAAAAAAAAAAAAAAAAAAAAAAAAAAAGAGCAAAACTCATCAAACAACCGCATATAATCACCCACACACACTCACATCTTAACTGGAGTTATTACCTTCTTCAATTCTAAGTTTTGAGAAGCAACTACTTTAACAGGGAATTCATGAATATCATCAATCCAAGCATTCTTCAATGAAGCAACTTCAACATTGTTCAACGCAACCCACACAGCACTGTTACACTTGAATCCTGACCCATATTGCAATTGCCAAATTCGGTCACCTTTCTTAATTCTTCCTTTGGCTTCACAATAAGCCAATTCGTACCACACTGAACTTGCAGATGTGTTCCCAAACTTATAAAGTGTCATTCTCGAAGGTTCCATGTCCCAGTCTCGAAGCTCAAGCCTCTTTTGCATTGTATCCAATACTGGCGTTGCTCCAGTATGAAGGCAAAAGTGGTCAAAAGCCAACTTGAAGTTTGGAACATAAGCTTCAATATTCAATCCCAAAACCTTACTTCCCACAAATGTTACAAGAAACTTGAGTTTTTCTGAAACAGGAAGAACCAGTGGGGCCAGATAAGTGCTGTGGGACTCGAGGACTTGGCCTGCAACGTTTGTGAGGTCTGTTGAGATGGAAATACCAATTATGTGTTAGTCATCGTCTTGTTGAAAAATACAATTGTAGCTTCTGTCCTCGGAAGCCAAGTGAGTACGAAGTGTGTGAATGATTTGATACTTTGAACGGTGACGATCTGAAGGATGGTTGGACAGGAGAGAAGCAGAACCACCCATGCGAAACAGACAATTGACGGCGAGCATTGAAATGTTGTTGCCCAAGTATGTCCCATTGTTTGTATTTTCCGTGCTCACGACCATGGCGTATGAGTTAGGGTGTGACTGTGAGAGCATAATATTAAGGTATCTGAGTTAGATACGTACACAAAATTATTCTTAAATAAAAGTATCACTACTGTGCAAAAATAATCCAGGTGCAAAAATACTCATAAACTTTAAAAATAACAAGAAAAATGACATAACCATTAAAATCACCCAAACATTCGTTACTTTTGCAGAAGAAGCCACACAAAAAGTAAGGGACATTAGGTGGTTTTAATAATTGTGTCATTTTTATTGCCATTTTTTGATGTTGATAGATATTTTTTCACTCCAAAAAAGTTGATGACTTTTTTTTGTCACATTGGATATTAGTTGGTAGCTAGGTATTGTCTGCTGCAACTCCTCTAACACCTCCTTTCCCTCAAAATTTTCGAACTTTCCAAATGTTTTCCCTTGTTTTTTACATTATTATATTCTACGTAAAATGAGTGACATTTTGATATTTTATGGCTAAACAATATTACATTTTTCCATTTTTTTTAATTCAAAGAAAATTGCCCATAAGATATCAAAATGACACTCACTATATGTAGAATCTAAAGATAAAAAAGAACTAAGAAAAAAAATATTTGGGAATTAGGAAAAATTTTAGGGATAGCATAGGACAGGCAGCAGACTTCTCATATCAACCGCACCTGGAGGAGGCGTTTGGCGAAGTCGATTGCAAGAATTCCACCGCTGCAGCCCATGCCGCCAAGATCAAAGCATAAAACGGTGTGTCTGAGTTTATATCTATTCACAACGATGTCACAGAGAGACGGTATGGGACAAAAAATGGTGCTGTTGACGACAAGGATTCCTATGTCGTTTGGTCGTACCCATGTTTTGTCCAGAAGTTGATCAATAGCTCTGAAAATCACTGTCTCTGTCTCCTTCCTTGCCTCAACGAGACATAATTTTGGTGGTCTTTGGATTATAGCTTGAGGGACATACGTCTTAGGTCCCAAACCACACTTACCTAAAATATTCTCCATTCTTTGCACGTTCTCCTCTGAGAAAACTCCAACGTTCTTTATTGCTTCCACCAGCATTTCCTTGGTGATAGCACAAGAATCATTGTTTGGTTTGTAGCATGCAAAGTCTACTAAGTATACTTTGCATGGTTGTGTGTCTTCAAGTAGTGATGAAAAATAATTGCTAGTAGGGTTAGGAGGAATAATATTGCAGAGAAGCAAGAGATCATTAGAGATGGTTGAAGATATTTGAATTCATGTTGATGACAAACAGAAGCTGAAGCTGCTACTAAAAAAGACATGAGCAATGTTAGGTTCCTCATGTTGAACGGCTAAGAAGTTATACATGCAATGACTTTATTTGGTTTAGCCTTAAATAGACAAGAAAAAAGAGAAATAAATATCAATATAAAGTAACGTTAAAAGTAGTGGAGCTGCTTTAATTTGTTTCAAGCTTATCAAGGGTTCTGAGTTAATGCATGGGATCCCCACTACCACTTATTTCTTTTTGGGTTAATGTGCAAATTTATCCAGAAAGTTTTTGCTAAGAGCAATGTTGCCTCAAAAGTTTTTCCAAGTTCAACATCATCCTGAAAGTTTAAAAATATAGCAATGTTACTCTATACCGTTAAAAAAAATAATGTTGATTGTTAAGTTTTTAACATTAAATAAATGGCAATATTGCTCTATCTTTACGCTTCCGGAGCAATATTAAACCTATAAAATTTTGCAATGCAATTTGCTTCTCATTAAAAACTTTTGAGATAAATTTGCACCTTTCTCATTTATTTATTTTTTTTTTGTAAGAGAAAGTATTATAATAAAATAAATTAAACTTCAAGATGTAAAAAATGACATGAATATTATAACATATACATAATAAAGGACCCGAGTAATTCTTACGTTTTTTTGCATACACTTCATGTAATCAACAACAATATAATAACAACAAGGGAGCTCAACCTTTAGATATATTATTCATGGCCTAAAAGGATAATTTTCTCTTCCGTTTCTGTTTCTTTTTAAACCAAATTAAAAGAGATCTAATTCTGGTTTCCATAAAAATATACGAAACGGAGCAATGTCTTAAGTCTTAACTCTTATGTTCCAAAAGAGTATAGGCATTTCATGGTTAATGAAGCATCCACAGGGAATAAATTTATAAAAAATAAATAAATAAATAAAGTGTCCATAGGGGAATATGCATAAGACTAGACAACCAATCACAATGCAAAGAACGAAATTAAGGATAGTAAATTTTATTATTTTAAAATTGCAAGAATAAAATTAAAAAAATATTTTTAAAAAAAAAACAAGTGCAAATGAGATTGCTGCTGATCAGAGTATAGCTTAATAGAAGTTTCAACTAAAAAGTCGGTGGAGTTATTAGAAAAACTATATTTCGGTGAAGTTATGACATGTTTATTGCAATTAGTTGGCTGTCGCAGGATTGTTTTTAAAAAAACACGATCATGATCATTCCATCGTAATGAAGCACATAATACTACGTACTCAAGGCTACTTGATTTATTGATAGACTAGGCTGACTAGCTATATCACAAAGTAGACAGAATGTATTCAAATTTCTCCTTGTTAAAAAAAAAAGACTCAAACGGAGGAGATGCATCTTGATCGCAAAACCTCATTCTAAATTTGTCGGTTTCTCACTAAGATTATCCAGAAAAACAGCGCATACCAACTGAACCAGAGGTTGTTAAAAAAGAAAATGAAGCACATGATGCTAATAAAAGTGAATGCATTACATATATTGGGAAAACGGGCTACAAAATATGGACTAGACTCAGCAGTAATTCGGCCAACGTTATTAGTATTATTAAAAAAAATCTTCCTTCCTTAAGAAGGTCCTACATGAACCAATGAGTTCAAAGTTGAGTATAGTAAAAGAGGCTAATGGTTTGAAAATGTAAAAACATGGCAAATTAAGGTTTAAATTCCTCAAAGAGATGTGCCTACATTTCGTGGCCAACGGTGTCTAAGAGGGGGGAAAAAAAGCTGTGTACCTACATTAATTAAGGTCCCAAACCAAACTTTTCTAGAGTTCTCTTCTGTGAGTTATTTAAGGTGTGCATAACAACTATTCCGTTCTCCAGCACTGTTTCTGAGATAAAACAGTTTTTTCTGATTCTGTTCCTTAGAAGATTTATGAGAATTAGAATTACGTTTGTTAACCCATTTTATTTTTACTTTGAGAATCAGAATTACATTTGTCAAAACATTTTTTTTTCATTCCGAGAATCAGAATTACGTTTCTTAATACATTTATTTTTATTTTAAAAATTAGAATTACCTAATACAATACAAATCTGTTTCTCTATTTTTTGTTTATAGATTTCATGAACAGTATAAAATAATAAATTTTAATCAAAATGCCAACATTTTATATTAAAATATATATATATCTAAAAAAATATAATATTTTATTGTGTAAATTTGCAAAAGAGTGCACCAAAGTGAGGATAGAAGCAATGGCTCAAACAACATGAATAATATTTCCAGCATATGAATACACGTCCTTTTCTTTTGCCACTGCTTAGAGGAAAAGAAGTAAGAGGAAGGAAATACTCCATCCGGTCCTAATTATAAGAGCTAGTTGACTTTTTTAGAGAGGTTAAGGAAGCTAATTAAATTACTTTAGAGTATTTTTATTTTTATTTTTTTCTTCAAACTATTTAGGTTGACTAATAAACTAATATATAATTTAAGGATACACAACAAATAAAATGATTAAGTAACTTATTTAGCTTCCTTAATCTTTCCAAAGAAAGTCAACTAGCTCTTATAATTAGGACCGGAGGTAGTAATTCAGATCATTGCTCGCATTAGTGTGTTGAACAAAATAAGACAAAAATATCCAAAAGTGTCTATAGGGGAAAATCTAGAGTTTTGGAAATTCTACTCTACATAACAAGTTTAAATGCTCAAAGTGAGCCACTCAAATAATAAAAAGAGAAAATCTGAGTCTGCCATAACACATTTTTGAGCTATAGCAAAACCATAATCAAAGTACACACAAACACAACATTCCTTAGTATATCCGATAGCCTTCCATGCACCATAATTAAGAACCATAAGAAATCATCACTGGGAAGTGGCATCCATTTTCTGATGGATCCTCATCTGTTACAATGGCCAAACCAGAGAAATCACAATCCCAACCCCTTCGGTTGTGTAATTGATAATACATATTGAAGGCATAAGAAACATTCCCTTGTGGGCTCAGATTATTACAAGAAGATCCATAACCCAAAGCAGTACAATCAGATTGACTAAAAGCATAGTCAATACTACGAGCCAAAAACCATTCATTGGTACACCAGCATCAGTGTTCAAAACACACCATTGTCTTTTCATATATTTTATACCATGCACAGGAACCAGACCCTTGTTTGGTTCTTGACCTGCTAAGTCTAGCTCATACTTTGGCTTCCCATCAAACTCGAAAATCCCCCAGTGCCTCTCAAACATGCCGGCAGCAATACTTTTCGTGTTCTCATCGATGAGGCTGAACAGATACATGTCAACGATCCCTTTCCTTTTAGGTGTACCATTTCCACTCAGGACCTGTTTGAGCAAACCTTGGTTGAAACTCTTTGCATTATTTGAATGTTAGCATTCTTATCACCATCTGTTGGCCAACCTACTTCGCCTAAGAGAGCATTTTGCAACAGTAGATTGATTTGCAAAAGTAAACCATCCGTAGTGAGATCACTTTACTTTGCAAAAGTAGATTCTCAAAAATATTTACATCAAAAATTCAAAATCAGAAACCAGAAAAATATACCATCCTTTTATCAAACTTATAAAGGAAGATGATATTTGAGATAAAATGACCAAGCTGACCAAATGGCATATAGTTCAATCAAATTTAGCCCTATTTGCTTGAACGCCGTGCCAATATTTGCTTGAATCATATTTCACACGCTTCAAATGAAAATAGATAAAACACACAGAGAAAGATGCCCTAATTTATTAACTGCGACAGCAGAAGAATAAAGCATCATAGCAGAGCAACAATACAGCCATAAGGATATCAAATATATAGCAACAATGTTTTAATATAAGAAAAACATTCAAAATCAGATGAAGCTTTGGACTGTCATTAACCGCAAAAAAAGAGATCACCAAAAGCCTGGAAAAGTGATAGTGATGACGCCCAGAAAAACTATAATATCATTCACAACATAAAGGGGAAAAAACAATAAAATAAAGTAGTAGCACTTATTTAATCAACCGAAATGCTTATCCACTGCCAGAAATTGCCAATAAACAGAATCGATTTCAACCGTTGACCATCCAAATGAGTTCAGAAAACCCTAAAATCAACCGCAAACAATCGATAAAAGGACAAAAATTCAGAAGCAAAGGCCGATTATACCTGCTCTAAGACACGTCATAGATCTGACCCTTGATAGCCATGAGCAAAGGCTTCTTCTGATTGGTTGTGAACGGAGGGAAGGAAATGGAACGGAGGGAAGGAAATGGGCGATTGTGGAGAAGGCAGGGTGTGGAAGAAAGCAGAGGTGAAAGCGATGGAGGCTATTTTCTGGAAAACCCAGACTCTCGCTGAAGCTCGCCGGCGTGGTGGACCGAAGGAGGATGATGGTGGTGACGGAGGATGAACACGGTGACGATGGTGGAAGGCCGACAGTGGATCTGGTGCATGGCTTGCGTCGGGATAGTGACAGACGCGATGGAGATGGAGGAGCAATAACGATTTTGATTCTGTGCCCAGAACTGTATCACCCCTATAGGCCTTGCCTTCCGAGTGGCGGGTAGAGAGATTCCTTTTAATAATTATCATATATCATTTAAATACTATTTATTTTCATATATCAGAGTTTTATCGCGGCAGAGCATTTCCGGTTGGATTTCAGGAAATACTAGTATAATCAAAAGTAAGTCACAAAATATAGTCCTTGGAGGGTTAAATATACAGTCATTCGCTACTGCCCCAAAAGGCCAAAATAATATACAGTCATCCAAACATAAAATAAATCACAAAATAAATTTCCTTCGCCACCTTCAACTTCATCTACTCCTGTCCAGCAGTCTTACCCTTCTCTCCAGAAACAGCCCTCGTAATACTTCCTGAAGCTTTACAAAAATCTGGGATTCAAAAATGAATCCCAAAGTAACCATTAATCTCATATGTAATGCATAAACAGTATATGTATGTAACCATAATTAGGAAAACACCAAACAGCAGCATTCAGTAACAAACGCGCAGTAACACAAATACAACATACCAAGTATACCGTGTTAACTGCGGAAGGACTACGTGTCCTAGAAACAAACGCAGGACTACTCAACAAAGCAAGCCCCGAATCTACAACGCTAGGAAAAACACAGTAGTCGGGCTCTGAACCCGGACCACACTCAATGCACACAAATGCATGTCCCTTTTCAGGAGACACGGGTCCACAATCATGGAGAAACAAACATACAAAGAAACACAGAACACATGAGGATTAAGGTTACTGCCTGGTAGTTGACCACAATTATCAATATAATTTTTCCCCCTATACGCGAAAGTCAAAGTGCCCCTAGATAATCAAAATATAAATATAAATAACTTCTTGTTAGCATATCTTTTTGTTGACTTAAAAAAAATAGGCCTTCTTTAATCTAATAAAAATTGCTCAATCTTATACTAAGATCTTATTTTTGGACCCCTTTGAAGGCATTAAAACACCAACGAAATTAGTTTTCCCCATATTCATAAAGCTGGCCAAAATCATCCTCTAAAATCACTTAACCCAACTTTCATTTTCATCAACAAATTCATCTTATATCAAGATAATCCTTCTACCGGTTTGATTCTTTATTCATCAATTCCATTCATATTCAGACTCATTCTCAAAAACGCATAGGCGATGTATTACCATCTTCAACTTAGCAATCATGAAAAAAAAAAACTATGACTTACTTGATCTTAGTATTCCTCCAAGTAGAAGCTTGATTCTCAATGTTTCTTCTTCCTCCTTTTCGTCCTCCACCTTCTCCGAACAAGGAAGGAGTTTTCCTTCAATATTTGAACTTTCAAAACGAAAATAGAAGAAGGTGGAATAAGTATTCAAAGTCCTTACCTTATTCTTGAACGCCTTGGATCTTCTTTGTTTGGGCTCTCCTTGTGTTTTCTTGTGTGAGTTCTTTCTCTCTCTTCTCTCTTCTTCTCAACCGAACCAGCAACCACAAAGGGGAAGATATGAGCTTCTTAAATAGATGTCCCCAAGGATTATTCTAGACTCCGCTTATCTCTTGAACACTCTCCAACACTCTAGAAAAATCTAAGAAAATCTCATCTTATTGTCTTTAATCTTGTAGAACCGACTTAAAGGGTGCAGGAATGACATTTTCGAGCTCCTCTGGTCCTCTGATGGTGTACGTCCGGATGACTAGGGAAATATAGGAAAAAAATATTCATTTCATTTATTTTATTTCATTCCCCCCCCCCCCTTCTTTTCTTTTCCGTTTGCGTCAGGATTCAGAAACGTTGGGAGACAATGAAGAAACTAGAAAGTATGATCTCCACTGCCTTGATCACTGCACGCCTCCATTTCTCTTTCTTCATTAATACCAAATTGTCTCATTTACTCACTTCATTCTCCCTCTCATCCGATGGAAACAAAAGGAGTAGGAAGTAATAGTTATTATTATTATTTTTATCATCCCACTTTTTGGCTCCCCCCTCACGTCAGGTGGTAGGAAATAATAGGAAAAAAAATGCTCTCTTCAATGCCTCTCTCACGTGCATACTCCTCTTTACTTCATTAATTGATGGTATGTTGTCCAATCAAACCTCATTTCACTACCCCCTTTCACGTCCAATACGAAGGGAAAAGTAGGATCCACTTCCTTCCTTCATTAACCAATGTTGGATTATTTTAACATCATATCCCCTCTTTTTTCTTTTTTCCTTTTTTTTCTTTTCTCACGTCAGAAGTGCTAGAAGCTAGGAATATGCATACATATATTTATTTATCATAATCCATCAATTCATTATTATTCTCCTCTTATTGGATGAAAAATATAAGAATAATGAAGGAGAAATATATATTTTTGCCTTCTCTTGACATTACTTACCTTAAATTATTTGTAACCAAATTTATTAACCACTCCTCAAATAATTCCATATTAATTTTCCCAATAATTAATTTATATTGTCAGAAAAATAATATATCATTGACTACTACTTGGTGAGAAATTCTCATATTCCAATAATTAATTTACATGAAAATTGGGGATGTTACAGGAACAAAGAATCTGCTTTTTTTAAAAAAAAAAATTCCCTATTATAAAAAATAAACCGGTTTATTCCGGGGAAAAAAAACGGATTTACCAAACACAATTTTTATCTATTTTTATTCTTGAGAACAGAAATTTTAAAAAAAATAATAATTCCGGGAGTGTTACCATCATATCCTTGGAGTCGTGCAACATATTATGCAATTTTTTTTTCCCATCACATCATATTATGAATTAACTACATGGAAATTCAGCTTTATGCAATTAAAGGGTTATCTTATATTTGGAAAAAAAAATTGCTGAAACATTAAGTATTCACACGATATATTCCTTCCATGTCATTTTTCTAAATTAATTTATAGCATTCTATTTTTTTGGATAAAAAGTTAAAAACCCCCCACAACTCGAAATAAAATACTTGCGGGTTTTATATTTTCAACGCAAATTTGCGGAGCAGGAAAAAACTCACATTCCCATCCCGGTCATATAATTACTAATTATTGTTGTGTTTGCTCTTGATTTTATTTGGCACAATAATATAATATTTAATATTGAGGACATTATCACATGGAGGAAAAACTTTATACGATTTTGTTAGAAGAAATCGTGGGGATTCATTACGGAATACTTACCAGCAGTGAGCGACTAAGCATTCAATTATTTGATAGAAATAGTAATTTGAACTTTGAAATAGTGGGACAAATACTGTATGTCTTATTACGGTTCCAAAAAACAAACCTCATGTCTTATCAAACGGTTATTTCACCAAGCACAGTTGATGAGATGGCACTAATGCAAGGAAGTTTTATCAGTTTAATCCGGATATGATGGTTGATGGCCTTATGGAAGTCAAGGTTAACTATCCAAGTACGTGTTTTTCAGTTGAAAGTGGTGGGCTAAATGGGTCAGTTTTTTCTACGGTTATTTATGATAATTTCCAAATTAAAGTGATGGTCTCAATGTATTCCATTACTTCAAAACAAAGACAACAAGGTACAAGAGTATATGGAATCAGAGAAATAGCAAGCCAAAAAAAAAAAAATAGCGAGCGAATAAGCTAGAAAACTAGCGAGCGAATAAGCTAGAAATAGTTACAACAAGAAGAAGAAGAAGCAAGCCAAAAACAAAAACTAGCGAGCCAATAAGCTAGAAAACTAGCAAGCGAATAAGCTAGAAATAGTTACAACAAGAAGAAGAAGAAGCAAGCCAAAAACAAAAACTAGCGAGCAAATAAGCTAGAAATAGTTACAAGAAGAAGAAGGAGAAGCAGAAGAAGGAGAAGAAGAGATAGAGAGAGAGAAAAAAAAAAGGAAATCCTCGGGAAAACTAAAAAAAGAATACCAAGCAATAAAATAAATCAGTAGCGAGCATCAGTTTTTGGGCTGATTGCTGAGAATGAAAAACTGGTATGATTTGTTTCAAATTTTCAGTTTTTGTTGTCATGATTCCTTTATATGATGGTCTTGAATTAAGTACTCATTTAGGACAAGTTTCTAACTGTTTTTATTTTATGGCGTAAACTTCATTGCATCACTTCTTCCATCTCCACCTATTTTAGTGCCCACAGACATGTTCAATCATATTCTCAATGTTCATTTGACGTTTAAGTACGTAATTTTGTTGCATTCGTGTTCACATCAAGAGTGTTTGATTGCATATTACCGGGATCAATATGCATCAAGATGGGACTGATGAATAGAATCCAAATACCAACTGGCAAAGTTCAATAAAAGGCAAAAGCATTCATCATGGTACTCGCCTTGAAATAACTGTAAATCCAGGTATTTAGCTTCCACAAATAATTCCATTTTACAATCGCCAATGTGCTCTCAAACACAGTATTTATTCATAATATGGTGAGTTACAAAGTCACTGAAGTTATTTGTTGCTCCTCTAGTAACTCAACCTTCATTCCTTAATTTAGTTGCGGATGAAATTGAAAATAATTGTAATCACTTCAGATCATTAGTTGTAATATTTTTACCGTTTAATTCATTCTGAAAATTGTAACTATAATTATGCTATACTTGCCTCTCTTAAGTCATTTATGTAAGGTTATTTTTTTTTAGGGATTATCGTGTATACTCTCTTCATTATTTAATTATATTCTCTTTCTTACGTTAAGTGCCTGATTCTTTATCGTTTGTTTGGTATTTCTACACCAAAAATGCAGGTCCTGTTTATTAAAACTTAACAACTTTTGAGGGAAAAAAAATCAATTGTCGCTATATATATTTAGATATTTCAAATTAATATGTTTCTAGCGGTAACTTGTACTAATCTCAACTCTAAAATTTCCTTAAAAATCTCTAAAATATATTAGCTCAAATTGCCATGAAAATTGAAGATTGTGCATTTTTTTTAAAAAATTTGAGGGTCCCCATTAAAAAGGGTAAGTGCAATTAATTCAGCATGTGAGAAAATTATTCTCCCAAAAAATACACATTTCGTATTTAGCTGATTCACTTTTCTCCATAAAAAAATTAGCTTTAGGTGACAAATCATTATATCCACTCATCCTGTATTTTAGCAATAAAGGTAATGTATGTATTTCTTTAATTTGACCCGTGCAATACGTATTTCTGTAATTTGAACTCGTGTAATACGTATTTCTTTAATTTAACCCGTGCATTGCACGGTCCTAACCAGTTCATATAAGATCAGCTTTCCTAATTCATTAAAGTACAAAATTCACCGTCTAATTTTATACACCTTGCGTAATGAAATGGCTGAAATCCATTTTTATTTCTTTCTTACACTAAAAAAGATCTATTTCTGCTTCCATAAAAATTACCAAACAAAGCAATAGTCTTATTTTTTGCCAAAACGAAGCAATAGTCTTAGTTTTAGGTTATAGGTAGCATTTAATGGTTACTACCATGGTAATAAAAACGTAGATTTTACCTGAAAACGAAAGGAGAATGAAAAATCGTAAAACGTAAAATCGTAACGTAGTAAAATCATAAAAACTTAAAAGCGTTTGGAAAATTTGTAAAATCGTTTCAATGAAAAAAAATCGTAAAAACGTAAAATCGCAGTGATAAAACGAGTTTTTAACTACCCTGGTTACTACAATGCCCGAAGGGAATATGCATGATTGACAATAAAGGGGATAAAAACAAACGTGTGAATGAGATTGCTGCTGACATTTTCACAGCATATGGGAGTATCAACTACAAAGTCGGTGATGTTATTAGCAAAACTAAATTTCGAAAATTAAATTGGTTTAGACACGTTCAACAATCAACTAATATTGTTTAACTGTAGTAATTAGTTGGTTGTCACTAAAATATATTAATGTCCGTTCTATTTACTCTAAATTACATAGACATTCCTTCTATTTGAAATCTATATGTACCTCCTGAAAAATTAAACTACATGTTGCATAAATATCATCTCTAATTTTGGATATTCAACCATCCACCCAACTGTTAGTTGACAATTAAATGACAACACTGACCTGTTATTTTGACCTAAATGCCCCCTTAATATAATATTACTTAATTATAATTTAATCTTTGCCCAAAACAATAATCATTTAATCACATACCTTTATCCAAAATTTAAAAACAAATGATAAAATATATTTTAAAATTGATTACCATATTACAAAATCAATTAATTTCATTGTTAAAAATTTTTATTTTTTAATAAATTTAAATATTTAATTTCATCTATTTATTAAAAATGATTTATGATGTAATATTTTAAGAATATAATTGTTGGCTAAAATGTTTTGCAAACCCACACTCAATTCAATTAATTCATAAATTATAAAATGATATAATTTCGACATCTTGTAATGATATATTATAATTAAGAAAAACAAACATAATTCGCTAAACATATATGTTTGTTAAAAGTTATTTAAATTTTTGATCAAGTTCTTAATATTTTTTACATAAGAAATTACATTATTTTTTCTTCATTTTAGTAAAAATATTAAATAGATCATTAATAAATATTAATGTTGGAGATAAATTAGGGATTTGGTATAATGAGGGGTAAATTAGTAGACATGATTTTATTTTAATATGGTTTTTAATTAAAAGGTATACTTCAAGAAAAAGGCCATTGGAGGAGGATTGTCCAAAGTTGAAAAAAAGTTAAACCTAACAATGGGAAGGTTGTTATGGACTCAAATGTAGCTGATTGTGATGGTGAAAATTCAAATTTTTGACTATCTACAACGACATCATCAAAACGGTCGGACGTATAGTTGTTGGGCTCATCCTGTAGCCATCATATAATTAATTTTTTTCAAAAGGGTTAAGATGTAAATTAGCTAATGAAATGTTACACTAAAGCATCCGACACAAAAATGTTTTAAAGGTACCTTACACTACTACAAAAAACCCAAAAAAAGACCTAAATAAGACCCAATTAATATCCTATTTTAGAGAGACGTCTCATAGGGGGTAGTGGATTTTGGGATTTTTGGCGTCTTTAATTATATTCAGGACACCTTATGTAAAGCGTGCTGAATATAATTCAGGACGCCTTACATGAGGCGTCTTGAATAATGGATTTTGGGATTTTTGGCGTCCTGAAGGGACGCCAAAAATCCCAAAATCCACTACCCCTACGAGACATCCCTCTGAAATAAGACGTTAGTTGAGTCTTATTTAGGTTGTTTTTCGGGTTTTTTGTAGTAGTGTGAACCCTATCGTCCTCGCCGCTTATTGCTAGATCTTCACCATACTTGCCATTGCTCCCTTTGCTTTCTGCTTCGAACGATACTATCAATGTCTTCTTTTCATATATATATATATATATATATATATATATATATATATATATATATATATATATATATATATCTTCTACTCTTCATCATCTTCTTATTTATCAACCATTCATGCATGCATCAACATCAAATACTTTACCCTGTCTCCAAGGGCGGAACCAGGATTTGAAATTAGGGAGAGAAAATTACAGAATTTGACCCAAAATTTTAGAAAATTATGATTTAACCTCACAAATATTTCAGTTTTTTCCTTTTAGTCCCTTTATGAGCCTTTTTGATAGGGACTAAACTGAAAATATTTAGATTTTTTGAGGAGAAATCATAATTTCCCAAAAATTTAGGTAAAATTCTGTAATTTTAGGGGAGGCGGGGGCCACCCCTAATTCCGCCTATGCCTGTCTCTCAAATTTCAACTCTGTAACTGTAACACCTGTCCTTAATACGCCTTTATTTATCAAAGTTTAAGCACACAAGACATTAAAATAGTTTGGATGACTTAATTGCGGATATAACATTTCTTAAATTAACGTAGTTGAAAATGCGAGGATAATTTTTTCGCAGGCAATATCTATCCTATAGTGGGATGTTACATTAATCCAAACATAGACAAATGATATAATATAGTCCATCTACTCATATTTTTCCAAAAGTCTCTTCTGTTGTAACCCTTACAGCTGCGCCTTTCCTTTCGAACCCGATCCACTACCTGTTTCTTTTATGCGATTTGGAGTTTAAATGAATAAATTCCAAGGGTAACAGTTAACCTTTTATGCAAGTATGAAATATAAATGACAACATAATTGTTAAACCTTAGAAATTGACAACATTCCAGCACATTTTCTCTCTCTTTTCACCTATTTTTGGTTCAAAATGTGCATAGGAATGAAGTTATAGAGGAAAATGTGCATATCAAAGTATAAGGCAAAAATCAAAGAAATTGTTGTTATATCCTATAGAGTTTGTAATTCAACTGAGAATAGATAATTCCTTCCTCTTTTGTAGGAAGATGGAGACAAGTTTTGAAGTTCTATAAGAACCAAGAAACAGGGAAAAAAAAGAAAGGATGTGAAGCAATGCAAAGTTAGAAGAAACTGTACAACTGGCCATAGCAAGTTGACAACTGGCCACAGTAAGAACTGGTCATAGCAAGTTGACAACTGGCCGCAGCAAGTACTGGTCGCAGCAAGTGACAACTGGCCGCAACTAGTCGTGAAAAAGTGCAGAAAATACAGCTGCGCGTTTTGCTTTTCAGAAACAGAAAACCCCTATTTAACCTAAAGGGAAGGGCCGAAAAACACACTCTTGACCTAAGGAAACAAATGGGCACACAAGGAAAGAGCTTGGGAAAGAGATTTGGACAATCTTGAAGGCTTGGGTGCTCAACCTAAGAGAGATTTTAGGGATTTCACATTGGTTTCTCCTCTTTTCTTCTTAGTTTCTTCATGTATTCAATTTCTTTGCTTAGAATCTCTTTGTATTTGAACATGAGTAGCTAAACCTTTCATTCTAGGGTTCTTCTTACCCTTTATATGGATTAATACTTGAATATTCCTCTCTTTTGGTATATGTGTGTGTGTGTGTGTGTGTGTGTGTGTGTGTTAATTTCAACATTGGCTTAATGCTTCTAAGTAATTGGCCTCCATTTAGATGATTTATTCACATAGGTTTTGACTTGAGAGAGCTAATCTAGGTGTAGAACTTGATTGAAATCATGCTTGTCTTGAAGTTTACTTGATAAGTGGATGGTTTGTTGGTAAAAAAGAGATATATTTACTAACCTTGCATTATCACATTAGGGTTGTTGCTTAAATATTGATTCTTACTA
The DNA here is from genome assembly GCA_034222035.1 of Acacia crassicarpa. Classification (NCBI taxonomy): domain Eukaryota; kingdom Viridiplantae; phylum Streptophyta; class Magnoliopsida; order Fabales; family Fabaceae; genus Acacia; species Acacia crassicarpa. The sequence continues at coordinate 57,080,798 of JAWXYG010000003.1, forward strand.
ATTGTAGCAAGAGATTGTGCATTTTAATGAGAACAGAAACTTGATTTTGACTTGAGAGAGCGTTTCAAGTGTTTTTGAACCCTAGACTAACACATATATGTATTGAAATGCTATTAGAGAGGAAGTTAACCAAGTTTTATGAAATGCAAAAGGGGAAGAAGAATCCTAGGCTCAATTATCATTGAAGTCAAAAGTCATTTGCCTTTATCAATTTTAAGTTTTAAAAATAGTCTTTAAACATTCTCATTCAAACTCAAAATTTTGTTCTAGCTCAACTTGATGAAATTCACTAAACCTCTTACTTGACCAATTTGTTAAACAAATCCTCGTAGGAACGATACTTACTTATCACTTTATTTCTTGCGAAACTCGTACACTTGCGAGGCGAACAATAATGCAAGTTTAAGCACAGAATGATTTACTGTAAACAAGTCGCACTGAAACCGCAGTTATCAGCCAAGGACCGTAGCCCTTTAGGGCACGCAGCCCTATGGGATAAGTAGCCCCAATCTATAGCTAGGAAACAACCATGTAAATTATCTAGTAAACATGATCAGTCACACATGAATACATATATACAAGCTAATAAAATAACAGTTACCCACCTCGAGCTTGAATCCTTAATTCGTCTGAAAGTGTTAGGATCAGTAGAGGTGTCAAAGTATGCCTATAAATGTTATGCCTATAAATGTTCATTATTGTCATTAGTCATTTCTTGCGTCGAAAAGTAACTAACTACGTGAATTATTTTTAGAGGATTAAATTAAAGGTGGTTATTAACCCCTAATATTCCCTTAATAATAAGGGTTTATTGTTTATTATATCATTTGACATAAGGTTATGTAAAGTCATCATAAAACTACGTTATTTTGGGAGTTAGGGGAATTAGTAAAGGGTGTTTTTGTATTGTTGTTTTTGTATTTATTATATGAATTTTATAAAATTCATTAATTACCCAAAGATCTTTAATTAATTCCCTTAACCCAAAACTACGTCTTTTTTAAAGTTCATTAATTCTTCTAACCTTAAAACAACAGACATAACCTTATGTCAAGTAACATGATAAACAATAAACCCTAATAATAATACCCTTTTTATTTACTACTTACTCCATTTTCTATTAATAATTATATTATTTATTATTATCATAATTATTATTACTATTATTTCTCTATCATTATCTTAAACTCCTAGAGGCTATTCTATAGCTAACATTTTAAATTTGGAGTTTATAAACACCAATCACCATATAAAATATGTTTTAATGTATTACATATAATGTTTCCCATGGTTTTCCAAAGCGCGCGCGCACACATATATATATATATATTCATATGTGCAGCGCAAATAAATAAATAAATAAATATATATATGCATGTCAGCAAAATATTTCCATATATAAAACAACAATATTTATGTTTAGTAAGCTTGCTCTTTTCTATACAGACTCGTGATATATATATACCTATAGATATAATAAAAGCTTGACAGTTGTGCATATACAACTCAGCAAGAGAAACTGTGAATTTGAGTTTTATGAGCATTTTCCACTTCGTTGAATGGCAGCAACGTCCAGCAAGTTTTCATATCAGCAAGCTTAGTTTCATAACAGCCATGTTTTGCAAGGTTTGGTTACTTATGTAAGTACATATATATACATGCAGTAGCCTAAAGAAACTGGCAGCAAGTTTCAGTTTCTAAGTTTTAAACGAAACTGTCACGTGATATATATATATATATATATGTATGTATGTATATATATAATGTAAAAGATAGCAAATCCACGTATCAGCAAGTTCTCCTTAGGTTCATTCTATATATATATATATATATAAGAGATAGCAACTTATATTTTTCATACAGCCCAGCGATGACAACAACTTAATATGACAACAAACTAGTTTCATTTATTTCCCCGGGGCATCGGTGTGTATATATATAAATAGCACATGACAGTAGCTAACCTCGGGCTGCCGGCTTGAAAGCTGAGCTTCATTGATGCCTCTGTTTTTTTGCTGGTTGAAACAAAGGAAGTAGTTGTGTCTACCACTTGCTCTCTCTCTCTCTCTCTCTCTCACTTTCTCTCGGCCTCTCACACTTTCTCGCTCTCGGCTGAAGGAAGTGAATGATTGAAAGAAGTAGATCAATGGTTATATTTGATGGGTCAGGTCCAAGGAGAAAAGGTAACAGACCGAAGGAGATGGACTAACGTATATGCAGCGTTGTGAGACTCGAGAAGTAGTTGCTGTTTTTTTCCCGTTCTTGTGTTTTCAGTCGCTGGCAGAGATATGCTGACGAGGAGAGCACAACGTGGTCTGCTTTTACGCGATCTGCTCCTGCGTTTTCGGCTGGGTGGATATTGAAGAAGTATATTTATTTATTTATTTGCTGCTTTACGTATCTGTCACGTGTTGGGGTTGGGCCGAGATTGATCAGTGAGTTGAAGAATGATAGTTTAGCTGAAGGTAATGAGTTGGTTTGGTATTTTATAAGCTTTTGGGCCATGAGTGCAAGACATATTGGGCTTTAACTATTGAATCCAATGAATGAATTGCTTGTTTAATTGTCATCTTGAATAAATATTATATACATGCTAGAAAATAAATCCTTAATTCCATGTAAGGATTTTTTTTTTCTCAATTAATTTTTCCTAGGCCATAAAATATTAACTCTCTAATTTTTAGACCTAAATTATTCCTTAGTTGAATTTATTCTTTTTCTAAACTAATTTAAGGGAAAAATAGGCCTTAATTTCCAATAAATAACTTCATAATTATTTTATGTCAAATTTCATAATCAAATTTCTATATAATATTTTAAATCCCAAATCCCAAAATTTGGGATGTTAGAATAACCACATCTTTTTCATGCATCTCCTTGATGAAAGCGGTCTTAACGATTGTATGAAAATAGTTCAAGTAAATAGTAGGCTCACAAACAAACAACTTAAACCGATCAATAATTTTCTGTCTGTCATATTTTCAAATGCACCAAAACAGAGCCTAACTGATTTGAGCTGTAGTGATAATATGCAAGGGGGTGAGGACTTTTTTTTTTTTTAATGCTTCCGAATTGGGTGATGCTCTCCGTGACAATGCGCACGTAGGGTTGGCCTCTTGCATGTTTTGGAAATAAGTGATTCGAGAAAGGCGGCGCAATCGTAGCCTTACCTATGCATTTTTTAATACAAGTTTTACAGTAGTAACAAACATAAGTTTTCAATCAGTGTTACTTTAAAGCGATTTTGTTTGTATCCCACTTTAAGTTTTATTCTTGTTTTGTTTTGCAGCAAAACGGTCCCCAAGTTCCCACAGGTATCTTCATTTAAAATCGAAAAACCCAATCAGAAAGAAACAGAGTAGATGGCGTTACTTTAGGTTTAACAGCCAACAGGGTTGTGATAGTTACCACTTTTTAATTGTTTTTTGGTATTTAGGTACCCTTAAAACATTTTTATACCGAATACTCTTAGCGTAATACTTCATTCATTAGCTAATCTACATCTTTCATGTCATTTCAAACTCAAATATGTTACTATATATCATATTTATAATCGAGACTCCATTTTATATTTCATTCTAAAATCTCCTGTCAAGCATTATGAAATTCCTCCCAGGTGATTATATTTATTTTCCCACATGCATCTTCATTTAAAATTAGCCATTCAACCAAGAAATGAGAAAGTGAACATTAAAAAAAAAAAACCATAATCATAATTTATATTTTTATATATTTTTTGTTGAAAAATGCATGGTAAAAATATAGAATGACTTTATAGATTTATATCAAAATGTAAGGAAGTTACAAATAAAAAATGATGAAAGAACAAAGAGTTCGATTTCTAATACTAGGATATGCAAGTTATTCCTTAGTATGTCATAATTAGTTAAAGCAGACTCACAATAAATAAAGTGCTATATGATATATACTAGTAAGTTATCTTTGAGCTCATAATCGATTCACAATGGTGTCCTACAAAGACGCTGTGGAAGCAAACAGACAACAGTTCACAACAACAATTATCCTGTATCCTTACGTTGGAACCATACGTTTTCTCCACAAGTTCATCAATGGCTCCGAAAAGTATACTTAGTATACCTTGCTTGCTTGTCTCTTCAAGTGAGGAAACATAATGGCTATGGTTAGGAGGGAGAACTAATGCAGAGAAGCAACAAAACATTAGAGATATGGATGAAATTATTTAAACTCAGGAATGTAACAAGAAGAAGCTAAAGCAACAGCCTCATCAAGTTGATGTTGAAGGTTAATTAATTAAGCAGCAATGGCGCTAGAAAAAACGACATCTTCTTTTGATGAGATAACACTAGAGACACATACCTACATATTATAATGGGAAAATGAAAAAGATTATGTAAACATGCATGTAAAAAGATGTTACTGATGCAATATATAGAACAAGTCTGAGAAATTTAACATCATCATGAAAAACATTATATATCTATATGGGCCACTTGATTCCCTAACCCTAGTTTGTTGTCTTTGTTGAACATTGGCCTTGCAAGGCTTAAGTATGTGCTTGACCGATATAATGAGACCCAAAGAGGCATTTGTTGATGGAGTCTATGTGGCTTTCTTCCCCTTCTTTTTCGGGAAAAATAAGAACAATCTTTTTTAAAATAAGTACTCCCTCCGTTTCTTAATATAGGATATAAACTATAATTAGGGAGTTGATTTTGGTCTTAAATATAAAATATATTTTTCATATTTGTCAATTTTTTCTTCCTAATTTAGCCTTATTAATACTTTTTGATAATAAGACGCTAATGGCCTGAATTACAACGAGCGGGAATTATTATTAATACTTCCTCAATAATAATAATTGAGGAGTGGAAATGAAGAAATTAGGAAAGATGACTAGACTGTTTTAAAAAATTGATGTCATATTAACTAATTTTTTTTAACCTAATGAAAATTCTGGGCAAAAAAAGAAAAAAAAAACCTAATGAAATTAGGTAAACATGTTTTATATTAAGGACGGGGAGAATTAAATACCAAGGATTATAAAGGGTCCTATTGAAATAGCCACAAATACCTTTTTTATATAATTTGCGCCTTTTAGGCTAAATGAAACCAATCAATTCCATTAAGAGTTTCTTAAGCTGGGAGGTTGAGTTTGAACTTCCTGGTGGAAGATATAATGCGTATATGAATTTTTTTAAAAAAAAAAAAACAAACTTTTTCTTACGTAAACAGGTAATATAACCAAAGATTTATATTTTGAAAATTCAAGACCAAACCAAAGATGAGGAGTGGTCAGAATATATAGGATGAAATCTTACCTAATTTTTATGCTACAATAATCTCAACATTTATTTTTGGCAAACCAACAACTCTAATTACATGAGTTGTCATAGCAAAACTCATAACAACCACATATAGTCACCCACACACACTCACATCTTAATGGGAGTTATTACCTTCTTCTAAGAGTTTTGAGGAGGAACTACGTTAACAGGGAATTCATGAATATCATCAGTCCAAGCATTCTTCAATGAAGCAACTTCAACATTGTTCAAGGCAACCCATACAGCACTGTTACACTTGAATCCTGACCCAAATTGCAATTGCCAAATTTTGTCACCTTTCTTAATTCTTCCTTTGGCTTCACAGTAAGCCAATTCATACCACACTGAACTTGCAGATGTGTTCCCAAACCTATAAAGTGTCATTCTCGAAGGTTCCATGTCCCAGTCTCGAAGCTCAAGCCTCTTTTGCATTGTATCCAACACTGGCGTTGCTCCAGTGTGAATACAAAAGTGGTCAAAAGCCAACTTGAAGTTCGGAACATAAGCTTTAATATTCAATCCCAAAACCTTACTCCCCACAAATGTTACAAGAAACTTGAGTTTTTCTGAAACAGGAAGAACCAGTGGCGCTAGAGAAGTGATGTGAGACTTGAGGACTTTGCCTGCAACGTTTGTGATGTCTGTTGAGATCGAAATACCAGGTATGTTTTGGTCATCGTCTTGTTGAAAAATACAGTTGTAGCTTCTGTCATCAGAAGCCAAGTGAGTACGAAGTGTGTGAATGATTTGATACTTTGAACGGTGACGATCTGAAGGATGGTTGGACAGGAGAGAAGCAGAACCACCCATGCGAAATAGACAATTGGCGACGAGCATTGAAAGGTTGTTTCCCATGTATATCCCTTTGTTTGTATTTTCAGTGCTCACCACCATGGCGTATGAGTTAGGGTGTGACTGTGATTGCAAAATATTAAGGTATATGAGTTAGATAGGTACACAAAGTTATTTTTAAATAAAAGGATTAAGGTGCAAACATAGTCATGAACTTATAGCAAAAATATTTCTACACTTTTTTTGGGTGCAAAAATACTTATGAACTTTAAAAATCAAAGTAAAAATGAAAACTGTTAAAATCACCTAGATATTTGTTAATTACTCTTTGTAGAAGAAGCCACAAAAAGTAATGGAAATTACGTGATTTTAATAATTGTGTCAATTTTATTGCTGTTGATGGATATTTTGGCACCCGAAAAAAGTTGATGAGTATTTTTCTTTGGCACATTGGATAGAAGTTGATAGGTACTGTTGCACCTTTACCCTTAATAAAAAATAGAGATAATATGAAGCACCTGACTTGGGGTGTCTGCTACAACTCCCACTACAAAAAAAATCAAATTACTCATGAAATTACCAACAGAAAAAAATGTCATCAAAAATTACTCACGGAATTCTGTTGGTAACTGACATTACCGACGAAATTCCGTTGGTAATTAAAATTACTGACGAAAAATCTCAGTCGCAAAAAACACTATGGCTTATTCTACCACGGTGTTTTTTGCGATGGAAAATTTCCGTTAATAATTTTTATTATTGACGGAATTACCCATGAAATTCGGTTGGTAATGTCAGTTATCGATAGAATTCCGTGAGTAATTGCTGACGAAATTTTTTTCGTTGGTAATCCGAGGTTTTTTTGTAGTGTCCTTTGACACCTCTTGCCCCATAAAAATTTCCAACTTTCCAAATGTCTTTTCTTTTTTCTTTTTTTTTTTCCATTATTAGATTCTACATAAAAAAGAGTGACATTTTGATATCTCATTGGCAAAAAAATATTTTTTTTCAATTTTTCTGAGATTTTTGAGAAACAAAAAATACTCCGTAATTATAAATTGAAAACGAAAACATTTTTTACCCACAAGATATCATGTCACTCATTATATGTAGAATCTAATGATAAAAAGAACTAAGAAAAAATATTGGAGAAATTGGAAAAATTTAAGGGATAGCAGAGGAGGGGCAGCAAACTTCCCAAATCCGAAATGGACCTGGAGGAGGCGTTTGGCAAAGTCAATTGCAAGAACTCCAGCGCTGCAACCCATGCCGCTAAGATCAAAACATAAAACATTGTGTCTGAGTTTATATCTATTCACAATGATGTCACACAGCGAAGGTGTGGGACAAAAAATGACGCAATTCACGACAAGGATTCCTATGTCGTTTGGTCGCACCCATGTTTTGTCCAGAAGTTCATCAATGGCTCCAAAAATCACTGTCTCTGTCTCCTTCCTTGCCTCAACCAGACATAATTTTGGTTGTCTCTGCATTATAGATTGAGGGACATACGTCTTAGGTCCCAAACCACTCTTATCTAAAAATTTCTCCATTCTTTGCATGTTCTCCTCTGAGAAAACTCCATAGTTCTTAAATGCTTCCACCAGCATTTCCTTGGTGGTGGCACAAGAATCATCGTTTGGTTTGTAGCATGCAAAGTCTACTAAGTATACTTTGCATGGTTGTGTCTTCAAGTAGTGAAGAAAAATAATGGCTACTAGGGTTAGGAGGAATAATATTGCAGAGAAGCAAGAGATCATCAGAGATTGTTGAAGATATTTGAATTCATGGTGAACGGAAGCTGAAGCTGAAGCTGCCACTAAAAAAGACAAGAGCAATATTAGGTTCATCGTGTTGAACGGCTAAGCAGATGTACATGCAATGACTTTATTTCTTTTAGCCTTAAATAGGCAAAGAAAAGGAGAAATAAATATTAATATTAATTAATATTAAAAGTTGTGGAGCTGCTTTAATTTGTTACGAGGTCATCAAGGATCGTGAGTTAATGCATGGAATCCACACTTTGTTGCCCTGAAAGTTTTTGTTAGATTCAATATCATTCTTAAAGTTTAAAAACGTAGCAATGTTACTCTATACTGTTAAAAAATTAATATTACCAGTTAACTTTTTGATGTTAAAGGGAAACATTACTCTATTTTAACACATCCAGGGCAATATTAAGCCTCAAAAAACTTACAGCGCAATATTGCTTTTTAGTAAAAACTTTAGGCACAAATTTGAACTTTAATCCATTTATTTTTTGTTTGTGAAAGGATTCTAATAAAATAAACTTCAAGATGTAAGAAAATGACATGACTATTACAAACATATACAAGAAAGTTGAATCTTTAGATATATTATTCAGTGTCATATAATAACATTTTTTAGCCTAAAAGGATAATTTTCTCTTCCGTTTCTATTTCTTTTTAAACCAAATTAAAAGAGATCTAATTCTGCATGCTTTCCATGAAAGATACCAAACGGAGCAATGTCTTAACTCTTATGTTCCAACAGAGTAGTCATTTAATGGTAAAATTTGATATTTTTAAATTTCAAAAAGAAAAAAAGATTAAAAACAAAAGTGAGAATGAGATTGCTGCTGAACAGAGTATAGCAAAATAGGAGTTTCAACTGAAAAGTCGGTGGTGTTGTTAGAAAAACTATATTTCGGTGTAGTTATGACATGTTTGTTGGAAAATTAATTTGGCTTAAATACGTTCACCAATAAACTGACAAACAGTGTTTAATAGGAGCATTTAGTTGGCTGTCGCTGGATTGTTTTTAAGAAAACACATGGTCGTGCTCATCACACATTGTGGTATTTTCTTCTTTCAGGTATTTCCACAGTCAGTAATGAACCACATAATACTACTTACTGAAGGCTACTTGATTTATTGATGGCCTAGCTATATCATAAACTAGACAGAATGTATTCAAATTTCACTTTGTTAAAGAAAGACCCCCACGGAGGAGATGCATCCTGATCTGAAAACCTCATTCTAAATTAGTCGGTTTTTCCGTAAGAAGATCCAAAAAAAACAGCGCATACCAACTGACACAGAGGTTGTTAAAAAAGAAAATGAAGCACATAATGCTAAAAAACGCAAATGCATTTACTATATTGGGAAAACGGGCTACAAAATACGGACTAGACTCAGCAATAATACGGCAAACGTGATTTATATTATTAAAAAAAATCTTCCTTGCTCAAGAAGATCCTACATGAACCAACGAGTTTAGAGTTGGGTTTAGCAAAAACGGCTAGTATCTCAAAACCGTGGTAAATCAAGGTTTAAATTCCTGTGGGAAGTGTGCCTATATTTAGTGTCCAACAATGTCTAAGAAAAAAAAAAAGCTGTGAGTTATTTAAAATTATGCAGCATATTATGCCTTTTTTCCTAACACATCTTATTATGAATTAACTACATGGAACATCAGCATTATACAATTTTAGATTAGAGAAAAAAAATGCTGAAAAACTAAGGATGAGTAGGGAGGGCTCTTCCTATTTAGACCGTCCAGATGGAATCTTCTAGATTTAATCTTTTGTAGTAGGGAAGATAGTTCCCATTCGTGGTCTCGTATAGTAACATGTTTTGGCCTAAAAGGATAATTTTTCTTCCGTTTCTGTTTCTTCTTAAACCAAATTAAAAGTGATCTAATTCTGCTATCCATAAAAGATACCAAACGGAGCAATGTCCCTTACGTTCCAAAAGTGGCATTTAATGGTTAATAAAGCATCCACAAGGAATAACTTTTTTTAAAAAAATAAAGTGTCCATAAGGGAATATGCAATGCATGAGACTAGACAACCAATCACAATGCAAAGAAATTAAGGATAGTAAAATGTAATATTTTTAAATTGCAAAAAGAAAAAAGAGAGAGAGAGAGAGAGAGAGAGAGAAGTGCAAATGAGATAATGCTGCTGATCAGAGTATAGCAAAATAGGAGTTTAAACTAAAAAGTTGGAGGTGTTGTTAGAAAAACGATATTTTGGTGTAGTTATGACATGTTTGTTGGAAAATTAATTTGGCTTAAATACCGTCACCAATAAACTGACAGTGTTTAATTGTAGCATTTAGTTGGCAGTCGCTGGATTGTTTTTAAGGAAAAAAACATGGTCATGATCATCAAGCAGCAGTACTATCTTCTTTCATTTATTTCCAGTCAATAATGAATCACATAATACTACCTCCTGTCCTAAATCTAAGTATAGAATAAAGTTTATGGTATAATTTATATTACAAATTTTGTTCTATCTTTAAAACCAAAGAGTACTATGTACTCAAGGCTCCTTGATTTGTTGATATACTAGCTATATCACAAAGTAGACAGAATGTATTCAAATTTCACAATTTTTTTTTTTTAAAAAAAAAGATACAAAGGAGATGCATCTTGATCATAAAACCTCATTCTAATTAAATTAGTCGGTTTCTAGGTAAGATGATCCAAAAAGCAAATGCATTTACGGGCTCTCTGTGTGTGTAGTCGGTTTCTAGGTAAGATGATCCAAAAGGCAAATGCATTTGACTAGACTCACAATAATTGTGTGTGTGTGTGAATGCATTTAATATGTTGGGAAAATGGGCTACAAAATATGGACTAGACTCGCAATAATTGTGTGTATAGTCGGTTTCTAGGTAAGATCATCCAAAAAGCAAATGCATTTACGGGCTTTGTGTGTGTAGTCGTTTTCTAGGTAACATGATCCAAAAAGCAAATGCATTTACGGGCTGTATGTGTGTGTAGTCGGTTTCTAGGTAAGATGATCCAAAAAGCAAATGCATTTAATATGTTGCCCAGACTCGCAATAGTGTGGCTCTGTGCGTGTAGTCGGTTTCTAGATAAGATGATCCAAAAAGCAAATGGATTTACGGGCTCTGTGTGGTAGTCAGTTTCTAGGTAAGATGATCCAAAAAGCAAATGCATTTAATATGTTGCCTAGACTCGCAATAGTGTGGCTCTGTGCGTGTAGTCGGTTTCTAGATAAGATGATCCAAAAAGCAAATGCATTTACGGGCTCTGTGTGGTAGTCAGTTTCTAGGTAAGATGATCCAAAAAGCAAATGCATTTAATATGTTGCCTAGACTCGCAATAGTGTGTGTGTGTCTAATCAGCTTGGCTACCACAGATTCCTTAGTGTGTCTCTTCTAATCAGCTTGGCTACCACAGATTCCTTAGTGTGTGTGTGTGTTTTCTAGAATTCTCTTCTAATCAGCTTGGCTACCACAGATTCCTTAGTGATAGCACAAGAATTGGCGATAGCACAAGAATTGTTTGGTTCGTACTTCGTAGCATGCGAAGTCTACTATAAGTATACTTACTTTTCCGGGTTTTCTCTTCAAGTGAAAAAAATGGATAGGCTTAGGAGGAATAATGCAGAGAAGCAAGAAAGCCATATTATTAGACATGTTGATGAAAATATTTGAACTCATGAACGTAAGCAGAAGCTAAAGCTGCTAATATAAAAACGACATGAGCAATAGATGCAACCCAAACTGCACTATTACACTTGAATCCTGAACCAAATGCCAATTGCCAGATTCTATCACCTTTCTTGATTCTTCCTTTGGCTTCACAAAAGCCAACTCATACCACACTGAACTTAAAGATGTGTTCCCAAGTCTATAAAGTGTCATTCTAGAAGGTCCACGTCCCAGTCTTGAAGCTCAAGGCTCTTCTGCATCGTATCCAACACAGCCCTTCCTCCGGTATGAATACAAAAGTGCTCAAAGTCCATCTTAAAGTTCGGAACATAAGCTTTCATTTTCAAGCTCAAAACCTTGCTTCCCACAAAAGTTACGAGAAACTTGGTTTTCTTTGATACAGGAAGGACCAATGGGGCGAGTAATGTGATGTGAGACTTGAGGACTTCGCCTGCAACGTTCATGAGGTCTTTTGAGATAGAAATACCGCTTATGTTTTGGTCATCGCCTCGTTGAAAAACACAGTTGTAGCTTCTATCGTCGGAAGCCATGTGGATACGCCTGCAACGTTCATGAGATCTTTTGAGATAGAAATACCGCTTATGTTTTGGTCATCGCCTCGTTGAAAAACACAGTTGTAGCTTCTATCGTCGGAAGCCATGTGGATACGAAGTGTGTGAATGATTTGGTACTTTGAACGATGACGATCTGAAGGATGGTTGATGAGGAGCATTGAAGGGTAGTTGCCCAAGTACGTCCTTGTGTTTGCATTCGGTGCTCAGCACCATGGCGTATGAGTTAGGGAATGACTGTGATCACATAATATTAAGGTGGATGAGTTAGATATAACTCCACAAAGATGAGCAGTGATAAGAATATATAGAGGATCAAGTCTGCAGCTACTTGACTACTTGAGGAATCACACATCGTTAATCTCTTTGGGAGGCATTACCCAATTAAATAATTAGGACAATAGTGAACATATATGGGAGTGCATATATTAATTGGCCGATATATATATATTTATCTTAATGAGAGTTACGTACACTCTTCTAAATGTTTTGAGAAGCAACGATATTCTCTTGAAATTCATGAAGATCATGCCTCAATGGATTCTTCAATGAACCTGATTCAACATTGTTCAGTGCAACCCAAACTGCACTATTACACTTGAATCCTGACCCAAATGCCAATTGCCAGATTCTATCACCTTTCTTGATTCTTCCTTTGGCTTCACAAAAGCCAACTCATACCACACTGAACATAAAGATGTGTTCCCAAATCTATAAAGTGTCATTCTAGAAGGTCCACGTCCCAGTCTTGAAGCTCAAGGCTCTTCTACATCGTATATGGTGTTAATAGAACCACAAGTTGGTCATTTATCCAAGACTCATCATCAAAAGTGATAAGGCTTTTGGCCATATAGAAATTTGAGATTATTATGGCTACAGGCCATAATATGAAATTATAACATTAAAAGATATCAATTGATTATCACAATAAGAACAAAACTTGAACTTTTAAACGATAAATTTAGAAGTATAAAGTAACAAATTATATAACGTAAAGACAAATGGTCTCATAGCTCAATATTAATCTTCAATTGCCCATGAATCGATACAATATATAAAAAATGGTGTAAAATTAATAGGCCTCTAAACTAACCATTGAATTCTCTATACATATGGTTACAAGGAAATAAATAGGAGCATAATGATATTAATCATAAGAGACTCCCACAAACCATTGGAAGTTATAGGTTTAGAGCATTGAACACATATAAAATCTTGAGTGTGAAAGGTTATGGAGTGAAGGATATATGAAAAGCCAAGAGTTGGATAGTTTATGGACATCAAATCATATAATATTTACAACAGTTATTCCTTAGTATGTCATAATTAGTTAAAACAGACTTACAATAAATAAAGTGCTATATGATATATACTAGTAAATTATCTTTGAGCTTGTAACCAATTCACAATGGTATCCCACAAAGACTCTGTGGGACCAAACAGTCAACAGTTCACAACAACAATTATCCTGTATCCTTACGTTGGGCCCATACGTTTTCTCCACAAGTTCATCAATGGCCCCGAACAGTCTACTAAGTATACTTTGCTTGCTTGTCTCTTCAAGTGAGGAAAAAAAAATTGCTAGGGTTAGGAGGGAGGATTAATGCAGAGAAGAAAGAAAACATTAGAGATATGGATGAAATTAAATTATTTGAACTCAGGAACGTAATAGCAGAAGCTAGAGCTGCTACTATAAATTAAACGACATGAGCAACAGGCTCATCAATTTGATGTTGAAGGTTAATTAATTAAGCAGCAATGGCGCTAGAAAAAACGACATCTTATTTCTATGAGATAACACCAGAGACACATCCTTACATATTAAAATGGGTAAATGAAAAAGATTATGTAAACATGCATGTAAGAATATTTTACTGACGCAATTTCTAGAACAAGTCTGAAAAATTTAACATCATCATGAAAAACAATAAATATCTATATGGGCCGCTTGGTTCCCTAGCCCTGGTTTGTCGTCTTTGTTGAACATTGGTCTTGTAAGGCTTAGGTAAGTGCTTGACCGATAATGAGACCCAAAGAGGCATTTGTTAATGCAGTCTATGTGCTTTCTTCTCCTCCTGATTCTTTTTATTTCGGGAAAAATAAGAACAATATTTTTTAAAATAATAACTCCCTCCGGTCCTTAATATAGGACAAGATTTATTTAAGAAGTTGATCTTGATCCTAAATATAAAATATATTTTTTATATTTGTCAATTCTTTTCCCAATAATAATGGGAGTTATTACCTTCCTCTAAGAGTTTTGAGAAGCAACTACTTTAACAGGGAATTCATGAATATCATCCCTCCATGGATTCTTCAATAAACCTCCTTCAACATTGTTCAATGCAACCCAAACTGCACTATTACACTCGAAACCTGCCCCAAATTGCAATTGCCAGATTCTGTCACCTTTCTTGATTCTTCCTTTGGCTTCACAATAAGCAAACTCATACCACACTGAACTTGAAGATATGTTGCCAAATCTATAAAGTGTCATTCTAGAAGGTTCCACGTCCCAGTCTTGAAGCTCAAGAGTCTTTTGCATTGTATCCAACACAGCCCTTCCTCCAGCATGAATACAAATGTGTTGAAAAGCCAATTTGAAGTTTGGAACAAAAGCTTTAATCTTCAACCTCAAAACCTTCCTTCCCACCAAAGTTACAACAAACTTGAGTTTCTCTGAGAGAGGAAGGACAAGTGGGGCGAGAGAAGTGATATGAGACTTGAGGACTTCGCCTGCAACGTTCATGAGGTCTTTTGAGATGGAAATACCGATTATGTTTTGGTCATCGTCTTGTTGAAAAATACAGTTGTAGCTTCTGTCGTCGGAAGCCAAGTGAGTACGAAGTGTGTGAATGATTTGATACTTTGAACGGTGACGATCTGAAGGATGGTTGGACAGGAGAGAAGCAGATCCACCCATGCGAAACAGACAATTGGCGACGAGCATTGAACGGTTGTTGCCCATGTACGTCCCTTTGTTTGTATTTTCAGCGGTCACCACCATGGCGTATGAGTTAGGGTGTGACTACGATAGCATAATATTAAGGTATTTATATGAGTTAGATAGGTACACAAAGTTATTTTTAAATAAAAGGGTTAAGGTTAAAAAATATTCATGAACTTATAGCAAAAATATTCCTATACTTTTTTCGACTACAAAAATACCCATGAATTTTAAAAATCAAAGTAAGAATGACACAATCGTTAAAATCACCTAAACATTCGTTAATTAGTTTTTGTAGAAGAAGCTACAAAAAGTAAGGGACATTAGGTGGTTTTAATAATTGTGTCATTTTTATTGCCGATTTTTGAAGCTGATGGATATTTTTTCACCCGAAAAAAGTTAGAGTTTTTTTTTGGCACATTTGATATAAGTTGATAGGTATTATTGCACCTTAGCCCTCAATAAAAAATAGAGATAATGTGAAGAACCCGACTTGGGGTGTCTGCTACCACTTCTCTAACACCTCCTGCCCCTCAAAATTTTCCAACTTTCCAAATGTCTTTCCTTATTTCTTTTCATCATTAGATTTTACATATAATGACATTTTGATATCTTATGGGCAAAAAATATGGCAGTTTTTTTTAAAAAATAATTGTGATTTTAAAAAAAATCCTAAATTATAAATTGAAAGCTACATTTTTTGCCCATAAGATATTAACATGTCACTTATTATATGTAGAATCTAATGATAAAAAGAACTAAGAAAAAATATTTGGGAAATTCGAAAAATTTTAGGGATAGCAGAGGAGTGGCAGCAGACTTCCCAAATCTGAATCAGACCTGGAGGAGGCGTTTGGCAAAGTCAATTGCAAGAACTCCACCGCTGCAGCCCATGCCGCTAAGATCAAAACATAAAATGTTGTGTGTGAGTTTGTATCTATTCACAATGATGTCACACAAGGAAGGTGTGGGACAAAAAATGGGGCTATTCACGACAAGGATTCCTATGTCGTTTGGTAGCACCCATGTTTTGCCCAGAAGTTCATCAATGGCTCCGAAAATCACTGTCTCTGTCTCCTTCCTTGCCTCAACCAGACATAATTTTGGTTGTCTCTGCTTTATAGCTTGAGGGACATACGTCTTAGGCCCCAAACCACACTTATCTAAAATATTCTCCATTCTTTGCACGTTCTCCTCTGAGAAAACTCCAAAATTCTTAAATGTTTCCACCAGCATTTCCTTGGTGGTAGCACAAGAATCGTTTGGTTTGTAGCATGCGAAGTCTAGTAAGTATACTTTGCAAGGTTGTGTCTTCAAGTAGTGATGAAAAATAATGGCTACTAGGGTTAGGATGAATAATATTGCAGAGAAGCAAGAGATCATTAGAGATTGTTGAAGATATTTGAATTCATGGTGAACGCAAACAAAAGGTGAAGCTGCCACTAAAAAAGACATGAGCAATATTAGGTTCATCGTGTTGAACGGCTAAGAAGTTGTACATGCAATGACTTTATTTGGTTTAGTCTTAAATAGGCAAAGAAAAGGAGAAATAAATATTAATGTTAATTAATATTAAAAGTAGTGGAGCCGCTTTAATTTGTTGCAAGGCTATCAAGAATTCCGAGTTAATGCATGGGATCCACACTATCAGATATTTGTTGGAGCTAACGAGCAATATTGTCCCAGAAGTTTTTTTTAAAGATTCAATATCATCCTGAAAGTTTAAAAATGTAGCAATGCTGTTCTATACCATTAAAAAACTAATGTTGCTTGTCAACTTTTTGACGTTAAAGTGCAACATTGTTCTATTTTAACATATCTGGGGGATTAATATTGAACCTCAAAAAACTTACAGTGTAATATTGTTCTTCAATGAAAACTTCCAGCACAAATTTGCACCTTAATCCGTTTATTTTTTGTTTGCAAAAGGATTCTAATAAAATAAACTTCAAGATTTAAAACACATGACACGAATATTATAAACATATACAAGAAAGCTAAATTTTTAGATATGTTATTCATGGTCTTGTATAATCAATATTATCAAAATTGAGTTTCTACTGAAATGGAAGTGGATAGTAGATACATAAATCGTAGAAACGACATGTAACATAATGTTTCTACTATTTAAAGTTAAGATACAAAATTTTGTGTGTGTGTGTGTGTTGTGTGTGTCTGTCTGTAAACAAAAAAAAACATAAACATAAATCACTATTCAAAATTTAATAAACAACTTATTTAAAAAATATAAGTCACATAACTATATAAAACATAAGTCTAAAAACACAGAGTTTAACAACTCCTACAACCAATTTCTAATACATCAAAAAAGTAAAATTTAACCATTCCTAAATTATATCAATTGATTTAAATCAAACACACATCAACTTGCATGTCCTCAATGTCCTCTTCTCTTGCTAATAAGTTTATTTGCAAAACTCGGAATGTCCAAATTATGACCATCCATAGGTTCTCTCACTTCAACTTCAATCAAGTTTTTCTCATCATGGACATCTACATCTAAGTTTTGTAATTTTCTCAATCTTCTTCATTTTCCACTATCCAATCATCATCAGATGGAAGATTACCAAAATTATATGTATGAGAGTTTTGAGTTTTCTTTTTCTTGCCCAATCTTGAATTGACTATCACAAAAACGACATCATTCATAGCCTTTTGATTTGTTGATGGAAATGAAAATAGGATTTTTGTTTTTGTTATTTTCAAGATTTTAAGTGTAGTATTTATCCGTTTTTACTTATAACAGTTTTTACTTGTATCTTAACACGTATCACTCTAATCAAAACGTAAGTGTTTACATTTTTATACTAGGTTTTTACAACAATGCATATAATAACATTTTTTGGCCCAAAAGGATAATTTTTTCTTCTGTTTCTATTTCTTTTTAAACCAAATTAAAAGAGATCTAATTCTGCTTTCCATAGAAGATACCAAGCGGAGCAATGACTTGACTCTTATGTTCCAAAAGATTAGGCATTTAATGGTTAATAAAGCATCCACAGGGAATAACGTTTTAAAAAACTAAAGTGTCCATGGGGGAATATGCATGAGACTAGACAACCAATCACGATGCAAAGAAATTAAGGATAGTAAAATTTGATATTTTTAAATTACAAAAAGAAAAAAAGATTAAAAACAAAAAACAAAAGTGCGAATGAGATTGCTGCTGATCAGAGTATAGCAAAATAGGAGTTTCAACTAAAAAGTCGGTGGTGTTATTAGAAAAATTATGTTTCAGTGTATTTATGACATGTTTGTTGGAAAATTAATTTGGCTTAAATACGTTCACCAGTAAAATTAATTTGGCTGTCGCTGGATTGTTTTTAAGAAAAAACATGGTCATGATCATTACACATTGTCGTATTTTCTTCTTTCGTGTATTTCCACAGTAAGTAATGAACCACATAATACTACTTACTCAAGGCTACTTGATTTATTGATGGACTATAGCTACATCACAAAGTTGACAGAATGTATTCAAATTTCACTTTGTTAAAAAAAGACCCACACGGAGGAGATGCATCCTGATCTGAAAACCACATTCTAAATTAGTCGGTTTTTTGGTAAGATGATCCCAAAAAACAGCGCATACCAACTGACACAGAGGTTGTTAAAAAAGAAAATGAATTTAATATATTGGGAAAACTGGCTACAAATTTAAAACATGGACTAGACTCGGCAATAATTCGGCAAACGTTATTTATCTTATTAAAAAAAATCTTCCTTGCTCAAGAAGATCCTACATGAACCAACGAGTTTAGAGATAGGTCTAGTATCTTACAACGTGGTAAATCAATGTTTAAATCTCTATGGGAAATGTATCTATATTTAGTATCCAACGGTGTCTAAGAAAAGGAAAAAATCTGTGTGACTACGTTAATGTCCCAAACCAAACTTTTCTAGAATTCTCTCCAATGAGTTATTTCGAGTCATGCAGCATATTATGCATTTTTCCGAACACTTCTTATTATGAATTAACTACATGGAGCATCAGCTTTATACAATTAAAGGGTTATTTTAGATTTCAGGAAAAAAAAGTTTGAACAATTAAGTATGCACATGATATATTCCTTCCCTCTTTTTTTTCTAAATTAAATTATGGCATTATATTTTTTGGATATTTTTTTTAAAAAAAAAACCCACAACTCAAAATAAAATACTTAAGGATTTTATATTTTCAATGCAAATTTGCGGAGCAGGAAAAATACACACATTCCCTTCCCCGTCATATAATTACTAATTATTGTTGTGTTTGCTCCTGATTTTATTTGGCTCAAGAATATAACATTAACTTTAGTACTAATTATGAGATCTAGTTGACTTTTTTTTGGAGACACTAAAGAAACTAAATAAATTACTTAATCATTTCATATGTTGTGTATTCTTAGATTATATATTAGTTTATTAGTTAAACTAATTAGTTTGAAGAATAAAAATAAAAAAAGAACTCTAAAATAATTTAACTAGCTTCCTTAATATCTTTAAAAAAATCAACTAGATCATATAATTAAGATCCATGGAAGTAGTTAATATCGGGGACATTATCACATGGAGGAAAAACTTCAGACGATTTTGTTGAAAAAAATCATGGGGATTCATTACGGAGTACTTACCAACTGTGACTAGTCAACCAATGACAATGAAAAAGAAATTAAAGGAAAAAGTTTTTAAGAATATTGAGAAGAAAGGGGATAAAAACAAAAATGTGAATGAGATTGCTGCCGAAATTTTCAAAACATAGGAATATCAACTAAAAAGTTGGTGATGTTATCAGCAAAACAAATAGTCGGTGATGTTATCAACAAAACTAATATTTCGATGTCAATAACATATTGTACGTTTTGCTGGAAAATTAAATTGGCTTAAACACTTTCAACAATACAGTAATATTTTTTAATTGTAGTAATTAGTTGGTTGTCGCTATATATATACTTTTGAGAGTAAAATATATCAACCTCATTTTGATTCTATTTACTCTAAATTATAGAGACATCCCTTTTATTCTAAACTTATGTATACCTCCCTTAAAATCAAAATATATGTTGTATAAACCTCCCCTCTAATTTTGATATTCAACTTCCATCCAACCAACGGTTAGTTAACTGCTAAATCATAATATTGACCTATTATTTTGACCAAAATACCCATCCTTAATATAAATATTACTTAATTATAATTTAATATTTGCCCCAAAATATAATCATTTAATCACATACCTTTATCCAAAATTTAAAAAATAATGCTAAAATATATTGTTATTTTTTTTTGTCTTACTATTAAATTTATTAGCATATTACAAAGCTAATTAATTTCCTTGTTAAATTTGTTTTAATAAATTTAAATATTTAATTTCATCTACTTATTAAACAAATTTTATAAGCTAGTATTTTAAGAATATATATGTTGCCTAAAATGTTTTGAAAATTCACACACACAATTCAATTAATTCATTAAATTATAGAATGATCTAATTTCGAGCTCTTGTAAAAATTAAACATAATTCATTAAACATATATGTTCATTAAAATTTATTTAAATTTTTGATCAAGTTGGTTAATCGTTTCACATAAAAAAATAATTTTTTTCCCTAATTTTGGTAAAAATATTAAACAGATCATTAATAAATATTAATGTTAAGAGATAAATTAGGGATTTGGTATAATGAGGGGTAAATTAGTAAACATGATTTATTCTAAAATGATTTTTAATTAGAACATATACTTCAAGAATCTTTTAGAATATTCTTTGACAATATTAATCATTTGGACAAAAATGTATATTTTTAAAATAGATGGGAGGTATGTATAATTAAGGCAAAACAGAAAGGTGATTAAAATATTTTCCTCTATTTTTCAAGACCATTGTCATGACTAGGCATATTGTTTCATGTATCAGGAGGAAAATAGTGGGTGTTAATTTCGGATGACTAGTTAATTTGGGATAATTGACAAGCAAGCACCAACAAGCACACAAGATGACAAGAATAACACGTTGGAATTTTGGAAGAGAGCCTTTTTTTTGCAAGAACTGAAATAACTAGAGGATATGAATTCATACAATCACATATTGAAATTGCACATAATCGATCTTCCATAGAATAATAGTCAAGATATTATCTTTATTTTAAATTTTATACCCATTAAGATATTATATATATATATATATATAAGATTTTAAAGAAACAAATTAATCTGAACTATCAGATCAGATCTTGAAACCTGATTAGCTCTCTCTTCTAACCACTAACTTATCTTAGTAGAGCTTGTGGTTCTAAATTGGCCTGGAGACTCATTTTTAGGTCTGAAGGACTGTGGGCTGATATATGGGCTTCAAAAAACTTACAGCGTAATATTACTACTCATAAAAAACTTCTGGAATAAATTTACACATTAACCTATTTATTTTTGTAACTGAAAGGATTCTAATGAAATTGTCAAAAAATGACATGAATATTATAAACATATACATACTAAATAAAGGATCCGAGTAGTTATTCTGTTTTTCATACATTTCATGCAATCAGCAACAATATAATAAAAACAAGAAAGCCGAATCTTTTGATATATTATTCATGGTGGAACCAATTCATTTAAAGGATGAGTAGGGAGGGATTTTTCCATCTAAAATGTCCATATGAGATCTTCCCGATTTAATTTTTTGTAGTAGGGAAGCTAGTTCCTATTCATGGTCTCGTATAGTAACATTTTTTGGCCCAAAAGGATAATTTTCTCTTCCGTGTCTATTTCTTTTTAAACCGAATTAAAAGTGATCTAATTCTGCTTTCCATAAAAGATACCAAACGGAGCAATGTCTTAACTCAAGGCTAATTGATTTATTGATACCATGGTAGTTAAAAACTCGATTTATCACTATGATTTTATAGTTTTACGATTTTTTTTATTAAAACGTTTTTAAGTTTTTACGATTTTTTTACGATTTTACTATGTTATGATTTTACGTTTTACGATTTTTTATTCTCCTTCCATTTTCAGATAAAATCTACGTTTTCACTATCATGATTGATACAGTAGCTATATCACAAAGTAGAAATCAAAGTAGACAGAACGTATTCAAATTCCACTTTATCAAAAAAAAAAAGGACACCCATACGGAGGAGATGCATCCTGATCGTCAAACCTCATTCTAATTAAATTAGTCGGTTTCTAGGTAAGAGGATCCAAAAAGCAAATGCATTTAATATGTTGGGAAAACGGGCTACAAAATATGGACTAGACTCAGCAATAATTAGGGGGGGAAAAAGCTGTGTGTCTACACTAACATTAAGGTCCCAAACCAAACTTTTCTAGGATTCTCTTCTGATAAATTCCCAACGCTCTTGGCTCTTCTATGACTGGCTACCACAGATTCCTTAGTGATAGCACAAGAATTGTTTGGTACGTACTTCGTAGCATGCGAAGTCTACTATAGGTATACTTTTCTGGGTTTTCTCTTCAAGTGAAAAAAATGGATAGGCTGCGGAGGAATAATGCAGAGAAGCAAGAAAGCCATATTATTAGACATGTGGATGAAAATATTTGAACTCATGAACGTAAGCAGAAGCTAAAGCTGCTACTATAAAAACGACGTAAGCAATAGATTCATCATGTTGACGTTCCTTGAAGGTTAACTAAGCAGCAAAGGCGCTTCAGATTGTCAATGACATAGCTTTTTCAATACAAAGTTGGAAAATTGAATTCATATTTCGTGATAAGACAGAGACATATACCTACAATAAAGATTATGTAAACATGCATTTCAGAATACGTTAATTTACGCTTTTAAAATTTTATTTAAAATATAAAACAAGTCTGAAGAAAAAAATTTAAGAACATCAAGAACAAATAACTAAATATATAATTTTAAAAAATATCATAGAAGAAAGCAAGGTAATGAAAACTGGACTAATCAATAAACTGGTCAAAAAAATGATTCAAAGTTCCGAGGTCAACTAGGCCAAAATCAGACCATTCACAATTAAAATAAAATTTAAAAAATAAATATTAATTTATAATTATATAGAACATTCACATATAAAGAATACATAATCCAACAAAATAAAGTCTCCAGCCCTATAAAGAAAGAAGAAGAAAAATTAATCCCAATTAACCAGTCCAAAACTTTTAATTGGCTTTGAGCCAAAAAAAAAAAAAAAGACATGAGCAATATGAGGTTCATCGTGTTGAACGGCTATGAAGTTGCACATGCAATGAATTTATTTCTTTTAGCCTTAAATAGGCAAAGAAAAGGAGAAATAAATATTAATATTAATTAATATTAAAAGTGGTGGACCGCTTTAATTTTTTACGAGGTTATCAAGGATCCTGAGTTAATGCATGGGATCCACACTTTTGTTGCCTCAAAAGTTTTGGATTTAGTTTTGGTCGTATACCTCTTACCATCCTTTTTTTTTTATCCTATCGTTGGATTAAGATCTCAACGGTTTAATTTTATTATATGATAAAAATATTATTATAAAGGAAAAGAAGGGAAAAGAATGATAAAAAATGATGGTAAATCTAGACTGTTGAAATCTTAATCCAACGATTAAAAAGGGAAAAGGAGGGAAAAGGATGGTAAAGAGTATAGGACAAAAGCCAAATCCAAAAGTTTTTCCTAGATTCAACATTACCCTCAAGTTCAAAAACGTAGCAATGTTGCCCTATACTATTAAAAAGCTAATGTTGTCTGTCAACTTTTTGATGTTAAAGGGCAACATTACTCTATTTTAATACATCTAGGGCAATATTAGGCTTAAAAAAACTTACAGTACAATATTGCTTTTTAGTGAAAATTTTTATCACAAATTTGAACCCTTAACCCATTTATTTTTTGTTTGCGAAAGGATTCTAATAAAATAAACTTCAAGATGTAAGAAAAATGACATGAATATTATAAACATATAAAAGAAAGCTGAATCTTTAGATATATTATTCATGGTGTCATATAATAACATTTTTTAGCCTAAAAGGATAATTTTCTCTCCAGTTTCTATTTCTTCTTAAACCAAATTAAAAGAGATCTAATTCTGCTTTCCATAAAAGATACCAAACGGAGCAATGTCTTAACTCTTATGTTCCAACAGAGTAGTCATTTAATGGTTAATAAAGCATCCAAAAGGAATAACGTTTAAAAACATAGGTTGAAATATGCTTTTAGTCTTTTAAGCTTATATAAGGTATATTTTTGGTCCCTTAACTTTATAAAGTATACTTGTAGTCCTATAAATCTAACACCGTTAATTTTGCTAAGGGAAAATGTAAATTTAAGTGATAACGTTGTAAACTTAAGTGATAACTATATAATTAAATACTAGTAATCTTAAATTTAAAATGTGGATAAATTGAAGAATATATAAAATTTGTGTAATTAAATGCTATTAGTCATCATTTGAGTTTGTTGCGTTAGCATTTTCTATTAGCAACATTAACGGTGTTAAAATCTTAGGACCAAAAGTATACCTTATAAAGTTAAATGATAAAAAATATATCTTATATAAAATTTAAATGATTAAAAGTATACTTTAGGAAAAAAAAACAAATAAAGTGTCCATAGGGGGAATATGCATGAGACTAGACAACCAATCACAATGCAAAGAAATCAAGGATAGTAAAATTTGATATTTTTAAATTGCAAAAAGATAAAAAGATTTTTTTATAAAAAAGTGCGAAGGAGATTGCTGCTGAAAAGAGTACAGAGAAATATGAGTTTCAACTAAAGTGTCGGTGTTCGGGCAAAAAAAAAAACTAAAGAGTCGGTGGTATTATTACTAGATTTCGGTGTAGTTATGACATGTTTGTTGGAAAATTAATTTGGCTTCAATACGTTCACCAATAAACTGACAAACACTATGTTTAATAGTACTCCCTCGCGTCTTAATTTTAAAAGTTAGTTGACTTTCTTGGAGAGATTAAAGAAGTAAATTAAATTACTTTAAAGTTTTTTTATTTTTATTTTTTTCTTCAAACTTATTAGTTTGATTAATAAACTAATATATAATCTAAGAATATTTAACATATGAAATGATTAAGTAACTTATTTAGCTTCTTTAATCTCTCCAAAGAAAGTCAACTAGCTCTTATAATTAGGACTGAAGGTATTAGCATTTAGTTGGCTGTTCGCTGGATTGTTTTTAAGAAAAAACATGGTCATGATCATTACACATTGTCGTATTTTCTTCTTTCATGTATTTCCACAGTCAGTGATGGACCAGATAATACTGCTTACTCAAGGCTACTTGTTTTATTGATGGACTAGCTATATCACAAAGTAGACAGAATGTATTCAATTTTCACTTTGTTGAAAAAAGACCCACAAGGAGGAGACGCATCCTGATCTGAAAACCTCATTCTAAATTAGTCGGTTTTTCGATAAGATGATCCAAAAAAACAGCGCATACCAACTGACACAGAGGTTGTTAATTAAAAAAGAAAATGAAGCACATAATGCTAAAACAAGCAAACGCATTTAGTATATATTGGGAAAACGGGCTACAAAATATGGACTAGACTCAGCAATAATTCGGCAAACGTGATTTGTATTATTAAAAAAAATCTTCCTTGCTCAAGAAGATCCTACATGAACCAACAAGTTTAGAGTTGGGTCTAGCAAAAACAGCTAGTATCTCAAAATGTGGTATATCAAGGTTTAAATCCCTGTGGGAAATGTGCCTATATTTAGTGTCCGACAGTGTCTAAAAAAGCTGTGAGTTTTTTAGAGTCATGCAGCATATTATGCCTTTTTTTCCTAACACATCTTATTATAAATTAACTACATGGAACATCAGCTTTATACAATTGAAGGGTTATTTTAGATTTGAAGGAAAAAAAATGTTGAACAATTAAGGATGAGTAGGGAGGGCTTTTCCCATCTAGACCGTCCAGATGAGATCTTTCAGATGTAATCTTTTGTAGAAGGGAAGCTAGCTAGTTCCTAGTCATGGTCTCGTATAGTAGCATGTTTTGGCCTAAAAGGATAATTTTTCTTCCGTTTCTATTTCTTCTTAAACCAAATTAAAAGTGATCTAATTCTGCTTTCCATAAAAGATACCAAACGGAGCAATATCTTAACTCTTACCTTCCAAAAGTGTTGGCATTTAATGGTTAATAAAGCATTCACAAGGAATAACTTTTAAAAAAAGTAAAGTGTCCATAGGGGAATATGCAATGCATGAGACTAGACAACCAATCACAATGCAAAGAAATTAAGGATAGTAAAATGTAATATTTTTAAATTTCCAAAAAGATAAAAAGCCAAAAGTGCGAATGAGATAATGCTGCTGATCAGAGTATAGCAAAATAGGATTTTAAACTAAAAAGTTGGAGATGTTATTAGAAAAACTATACCACTCTGATCCTATTTATAAGTCCCTTTTGACAAAAAAAATTTGGTCCTATTTATAAGTCCCCTTTGACCAAATAAATGAGATTGTGACAATTTTGCTCATATTTTTACCAATAAAAATAGAGAGAGGAGAAAAAGTTGAAAGCACCCAATCATAAATGAGGGTAAAGTTGAAAATTCACCTCATAATCATTGAGCTAACTACCTCTCCTTGGTATGTGTGATTTAGTTAAAATGGGACTTATAAATAGGACCAGAGTGGTATTTTGGTGTAGTTATGACAAGTTTGTTGGAAAATTAATTTGGCTTAAATACCTTCACCAATAAACTGACAGTGTTTAATTGTAGCATTTAGTTGGCAGTTGCTGGATTGTTTTTAAGAAAAAACACATGGTCATGATCATTAAGCAGTAGTACTTTCTTCTTTCATGTATTTCCACAGTTAGTAATGAATCTCATAACGCTACATCCGATCCTACATCTAAATATAGGATAAAGTTTATAGTGCAATTTATATTATAAATTTTGTCCTATATTTAAAACCAGAAGAACCACTACGTACTCAAGGCTACTTGATTTATTGATATACTAGCTATATCACCAAGTAGATAGAATGTGTTCAAATTTCACTTTGTTTTTTTCCTTTCTTTTTTTGGTTTTTTTTTTTTAACGGAGGAGATGCATCCTGATTATAAAACCTCATTCTAATTAAATTTGTCGGTTTCTAGGTAAGATGATTCAAAAAGCAAATACATTTAATATGTTGGTAAAACGGGCTACAAAATATGGACTAGACTCAGCAATAATTAGGGGGGGGGGGGGGGGGGGAGGGGGAAGTTGTGTGTCTACACTAACATTAAGGTCCCAAACCAAACTTTTCTAGGATTCTCTTCGGATAAATTCCCAACGCTCTTGGCTCTTCTATGATTGGCTACCCCAGATTCCTTAGTGATAGCGCAAGAATTGTTTGGTACGTACTTCGTAGCATGCGAAGTCTACTATAACTCTATAAGTATACTTACTTTTTTGGGTTTTCTCTTCAAGTGAAAAAATGGATAGGCTGCGGAGGAATAATGCAGAGAAGCAAGAAAGTCATATTATTAGACATGTGGATGAAAATATTTGAACTTATGAACGTAAGCAGAAGCTAAAGCTGCTACTATAAAAACGACATGAGCAATAGATTCATCATGTTGATGTTCCTTGAAGGTTAACTAAGCAGCAAAGGCGCTTCAGATTGTCAATGACATAGCTTTTTAAATACAAAGTTAGAAAATTGAATTCAAAGTTCCGAGGTCAACCAGCCCAAAATAAGACCATTCACAATTAAAATAAAATTTAAATAAAATAAATATTAATTTATAATTATATAGAACATTCACATATAAATGATACATAATCCAGCAAAATAAAGTCTCCAGCCGACCAGCCCAATAAAGAAAGAAGAAGAAAAATTAATCCCAATTTACCAGTCCAAAACTTTTTAATTGGCTGAGGAATTGGTTCAATAGTTTGTTAGTTTGACTGGTCAACAAACTTGGCCGCTTGGTGCCCGCAAGTTGGGCTTCCAAGGCCCAATTGTTTACTGAGAATGACAGGAGACATTGGCTTTCGAGCCCACAGATAATTTATTAATGGGTAAAGGTGTAAAAATACACACGTGCTTTGTCCTCAGGAGTGCCCAGCACCATGTGCTTTTTTTGGGAGCAAAAATACCCACGTGGTTAAAAAAGTGGACCAAAAGTCCCACTGCCGT
The DNA here is from genome assembly GCA_034222035.1 of Acacia crassicarpa. Lineage (NCBI taxonomy): Eukaryota > Viridiplantae > Streptophyta > Magnoliopsida > Fabales > Fabaceae > Acacia > Acacia crassicarpa. The sequence continues at coordinate 57,108,958 of JAWXYG010000003.1, forward strand.
TAATGAACCCAAACGTCCGTCAGTTTGTGTAACTAGAGGTGACATGTTCATCCATCTTATTAATACTGGGCGCTCCTGAGGGCAAAGCATGTGTGTATTTTTGCACCTTTACCCTTTATTAATACTCCTACTTCTTACGTCCTTCTATTAATTCACTATATATAGATATAAAAACAATTAATTAAAATTGATTAGTAGTTAAGCGTCAAAATATTTTAAAATTATAAACTCTTAATCAAATTTTTTGACCGTGAACTCTTAATCAAGTTTGAAAATTCAATTTCCATCGAAAGAATAATCAAGGGCTTCATTCCAATCCCAACGTTCTTACTGGTCAATTATATATCCAAGCCACAAAATGGGAAATCCTCATTTTAAACTTTAATATGGGGCATATAAAAGACATGGATATTTTTAAGAATAAATAATGAATTTTTGATTAATTTTGTATTGGAGAAAAAAATGCACTACATTTTGTGAAATTTATTGAATTATTGTATTAATTGTAGTTATTAAAATAAGACCGGATTGGCCACCTACAAAAAAACATCGTATTACCCACTTCTATTGCAAAAAACGATGGAGTAAAATAAGCTATGTCTTTTTTTGTAACAGAAATTTTCCGTAGGTAATTTTAATTACCCACGGAATTCTGTAGGTAATTTCCCACATAATTTTTTTCATGGGTAATTCTGTAGGTAATACAATGGTTTTTTGTAGTAACCATTTCAGTCGGTTGGTGTGACTGATTCACAGTTTATTTAGAATTTCATGACTTCAAAAATTCATATATAATTCTATATATTTCTAAAAATTACAAATTAAGACTTTATCCAAAGCTTGAAATGTCTACACATTCTAAAGCAAAAAGAATTACTAAAAATAATATTATCATTTGATCATTGGTCTAGCTCTGAGTTAATTCAATTTGACTCCGATATGATCTACTGATTCTTAACCCACTACCCAGTCCGGTTCAGTAGCCGGTCCAGGTTTAATAACCTTAATACTAACAACTATAAAGAGCTTCATAACAAATAAAATAAAAAACTATAAAGGTTTTTATAAATAATATTGGAGCGATTATTTTTCTTACGTAAATGTTTTTTTTTTTTATACTTTCTTACGTATATGTTAACAGAAGTTAACGTCTAACTAAGGATGAGCAGTGATAATAATATATAGAGGATCAAGTCTGCAGCTAATTGAGGAATCACACATCGTTAATCTCTTTAGGAGGCATTGCCCAATTAAAGTAGATTTTCAACGATCATCACATTTTATTTTCTCCCCGACTACCATCAAAGCCACAAATTTTTTATGCCACAAAAGTATAACACACACACACACACACACATATTTGGTAAATATAATAATTAACACTTAACATTTGTTATAGCACAAAACGCACAACATCTACAAAACCATTAAATAATTAGGACAATAGTGAATATATATGGGATTGCATTTATTAATTGGCCGATATAATATACATTATACATACATATAAATCTTAACGAGAGTTACGTACACCTCTTCTAAAAGTTTTGAGAAGCAACGATATTCTCATGAAATTCATGAAGATCATCCCTCCAAGGATTCTTCAACGAACCTGATTCAACATTGTTCAGTGCAGCCCAAACTGCACTATTACACTTGAATCTTGACCCAAATGCCAATTGTCAGATTCTGTCACCTTTCTCGATTCTTCCTTGGGCTTCACAATAAGCCAACTCTACCACACTGAACTTGAAGATGTGTTCCCAAATCTATAAAGTGTCATTCTAGAAGGTTCCGCGTCCCAGTCTTGAAGCTCAAGGCTCTACTGCATCGCATCCAACACAGCCCTTCCTCCAATATGAATACAAAAGTGTTCAAAATCCAACTTAAAGTTTGGAATATAAGCTTTCATTTTCAATCTCAAAACCTTCCTTCCCACAAAAGTTAATTACGAGAAACTTGAGTTTCGCTGATACAGGAAGGACCAATGGGGCGAGTGATGTGATGTGAGACTTGAGGACTTGTCCTGCAATGTTCATGAGGTCTTTTGAGATGGAAATACCGATTATGTTTTGGTCATCGTCTTGTTTAAAAGCACAGTTGTAGCTTCTGTCGTCGGAAGCCATGTGGATATGAAGTGTGTGAATGATTTGGTACTTTGAACGGTGACGATCTGAAGGATGGTAGGGTAGGAGAGAAGCAAAACCACCCATGCGAAAGAGACAGTTTATGAGGAGCATTGAAGGGTTGTTGCCTAAGTACGTCCCTGTGTTTGCATTCAGTGCTTAGAACCATGGCGTATGAGTTAGGGTGTGACTGTGATCACATAATATTAAGGTCGATGAGTTAGATATAAGTTCACAAAATTATTCTAAACCTTGACTCAGTTGTGATTGAATGTATGTTTCTTTTAATTTAATCTTCTGATCCCTATAGCTTGAGGTAGGTATGTCTTAGATCCCAAACCAGACTTATCGGCAATTTTCTCCATTCGTTTAACGAAAAACGATATCAAGAAAAAGGTTCATCATGTTGAGGCCTAAGTGGTGATACATGCAATCTATGTATATGGTTGAGCTTTAAATAGGCCAAAAAATAAGAGAAATAAATTATTGTTAGTCTCACAAAGAGCCTCATAGATGAAACGTGGTTTATAAGTTTATATAATGGGGTTTAAACTTCTCATGTTGCATTAGAAGAAGAAGATTTCTACACACACATGAAATAGTGAGACTCACACACACACATATATAATGCTAATTATATATATGTGGGTTCCATCATTTTATATGTGTGTGACATGAGAAAATACTTTTCTTACAACATTAGAAGTGTTTTTCCCTTATATAATTCTCCTTCCCATTATTTGTTAGTCTTTGAGTAAGATAACACCTAATGACCACATAAATGACTACCCATAGAGGGTCTGACAATGAGACGCTGGGTGAAAACAGAGAAGCCGACAACCATGTTCTCTACAAATCAATCTTTTGGGATTCAATTCTTATTTTAAATTTGTGTTCATAACATAAAACAACTATAATTATTATTATTAGAGTTTAATGTTTCAGTTTTTGCTGTAGAATTTTTTTTTTCTACCACACTCTCTTAAAAGTGAGTGGGTTTTATTGTAAAAAGAAGAGGGAGAAAATATTAGTTGGACACTCACTTTTATGTGAGTTTGGCAGAAAAATATTTTTGCAGTAAAAGCAGAAATAGGTGAGTTTCGCAGAAAAGATATTTCTGTAGCAAAAGCAGAAATGCCACTTTGTTTTGTTGAGCCACTTTGTTTCAAGCTTCTTTAGGACTCCAAATAAATGCATGTGGTCTCTATTCATATTTTATTTTTGCTAGCTATAGGTTTCTATTAATTTATAGAGTAAACTTTAGAAAAGGGTGGGGCAATTGGCCCCAGAAATATAATAAAGGGAGCAAAACTTTAGAAAAGGGTGGGGCAATTGGCCCCAGAAATGTAATAAAGGGAGCAATAATGTTGGTCTAGCTGTTATCTCAGTTAATTTTGACCGTTGACCAAATATGTTGAATTAACATTCCACAAATTATCTACGTCATTTTTGTTAATACATATGTAAATTTGCCCTAGAAGTTTTAAATCTAATTTTGAAAAAAGATGAAGTAGATAATGCATGGGTTTTTAACCTAAATTTACACCTTAACAAAAATGACGTTGATAGCATGTGGACAGCCAGCTTAACATATTTATAGTAGAAGCTTCGACTTTAGGTTGTGTTCATCGTAATGAATTCAAATATCTTCCTCCAATGGCTTCTTATTTCTCTGCAATGATATTCCTCCTAACGCTAGCCATTATTTCCATCAGTACTTCTCCGATAGACAACCAACGAAAGTATACCTAGTAGACTTCGTATGCCACAAACCAGACGATTCATGTGTTGTCACAAAGGAAATGGTGCTGGAAAGAGCAAAGAAGCTCGGGAATTTATCAGAGGAGAACTTGAAGCTTTGTATAAAAAGTTTTGATAAGTTAGGTGTGGGAACCAAGACCTACACAGCTCCAGCTGGAATGGAGATTCCACCAAAGAAGTATCTAGTTTTTTTTGCTATAAAGAAGTATCTAGTTGAAGCGTGGAAGGAGACAGAGAGTGTGTTTTTCGGAGTTGTCGATCAACTTTTTTTTTTTTTTTTTTTGCTCAATATCGATCAACTTCTTCAGACGAAAACATATTGGGTACAGCCTAATTAAGGACAAAGAGGAATTCTCATAATAAATTGCTGTAGTGTGATAGGATATTATGAATCGTTATGAGCTCAGAGATGATGTGTTGTTCTATGATCCTAGTGGAATGGGATGTAGTGCTGGCATTCTTGCTATTGACTTCGCCAAATGCCAGAACATAAATATCTAGCCCTATGGGGCTAGGAGATGTTGATATCGGATCAAGTGGCTTTTCAAAGATGCTTATTATGGATTAAACACGTAAAAGAAGATGATTGCTCAATGATACCTATGAGGAAGATATCATGAAGCACTCTCAGATCACTGTGCTACACAAGAGCAGCATTTCGCCAATGGGGTGGGGTGTGTGCATAGTAAGGCTGAATAATAAATAATGGAAAAAAGAATGTAGAGAATGCACCTAGTGGGTAACCTCCTATTTATAGGGATTACCTAAGGTTTCACTCTCATGACCGTGAATCCGTTACTCAGGCAATATGCGCTTCCCACGTCCTGTAAATGCCTACTCCACTACTTGTACAGTCCTGAATTATAGGCATGATGCAAAGGTAATTAACATTCTACCTGATTAAAGAAGGACTCCATCGTGAATACGCTCACTGGGCCACATAACTAATGGGCCCAATTCATAGATCCATAACAGCCTCCTTCAGGTATTCCCAAAATTTGATTTTAATATTGTTCCCTGGAGTCAAGGGATAATTGCTAAAAATTCTCTCGTTGCAAAGTTTATTATCTAGAGCAGTGGCGGACCTATGTTGGTGTTAATGTGGGCAGGTGCAGACATAAAATATATATAATTTAAAAGAAATTAGTAACAATGTTACATGTGGTGCAGGTGGTTCACAGTTCACTCTCAAGTCTTCCTTTTAAATAATACGTCCCACGTTCGAACCTGCTAAACCACCCTTTTTTTATTTCCCTCATAACGAAGGGCGCGTGCATGCGGAATACATATATCTTGAGCGGCTTTTTTTTTTTTTTTGGGGTTACAATCGGCTGATCCCTACAGATCAGAGACCATCAGAGCATAGCCTCACGTGACCCACCCCAGCAACATCCTCTTGGAGCAAACGTTGAGCGCCTTTTAAGTCAAACAAAAGTTACGGGGGTGTAAGATTGGATTCCTTTACTGAATTTAATGATTTCTTATTTTAAATATTAGATCAGGGTAATTTTAAATGATGCAAATTTAATATTTTAAAAAATCATTATTAGGATTTTAAATGATCATGTACTAAAATTAAATTTGAATAGTTTTATGATTGTATTGCAAAGAGCCAAAGACTATATATGATTAAAATATTTTCATAAAGTGAATACTGTATTTACTTTATTTCTGTGACTGTGATTTGTTGTAATCAAATTTGAACAAATTAAGCTTATTATTTAATATTTTAATCATAATTTTATAAAATATCGGCTATAACCATTTAAATTTAATGTTTGACTCTTGATTATTATTTTTATATGTTAAGTTGAAGTTTTCTTTTCTTTTATTATTTATATTCTTTTTTTTAATGAGTTTAAAACTTTCCTTTAAAAAAAATTTCAGGGGCAGTAAATCTCACCACTAATTGTGTACCCACAAACTTAAAATCCTGGATCCGCCACTGATCTAGAGTGTACCTGAAACGGCCCATAGGTGCAACTCCTTTGCACATAGATGAACATACATGTTTATATAACTGAAGAATAGTTGCACCTGAAGAAAATGAATTGTAGTCGCTCAAGGACTCTGGTCCTTATGTAGCTTCAGGTGGTATAAATTTTACAATGAGAGACTTTTGCTATTTCCCCTAAAATGAACCCACAATTAAATTAAACTAAATTTCGTTTTTAAATTATTAAAAAATGGGAAAAGAATATATACGCATGCATTTTTAAATTAATTTGATGATGCTTCTAGTTTCTTTAAATTGAACTTTCTCTAGTTTTAAAGTTGATAACCAGGGCTTAGCTTGTAGTTTAAATTACTTTTTCCAATTTAATTTTAGTTTATCCATTTTTCAGTATATATGTTGGATAAGCATCAGTGTTTAAAAAAACTACAGTGCTTGTATTTTGCGACCTAAAGTTTGACGGGGTTTAGATTCTGTTTGTAGGTAATAGAGCTAAAATGCTTTAACTTTGAGATATATTAAGATGATTAGTTGATTAGGATCTTACGATTAATAATTAAGATGTTGGTGGTAGTTGGTGATGGTCCATAAGTCTATAAATATGGGGTCTTAGTAACGTAGTTTAGTGTGTGAAGGGATATTAATCCGTGCCATGTAAAGATCGAGATAAGGTAACTTGTATTGTCTCTCTAGAGAAATCAGTATCTCTCAAATCCGTGAGGTTAGTTCATCAACTTCAAGTGAGGGTAGATTAGTTGTCCATAGTAATTTATGAACTTGTTGCTCTTATATGAATAATACACCTAATTTTCTTATTATTTATCTCTAAACACTATAGTAGTTGACATCAAACATAAAGTTCATACAATCCTAAAATGTAGTCTTTGTTTGTTATAACTAGATTTAGCGAGTCAAAAACTTCAAAATCAGTGGGGCGAAATACAAAAAATCAGTACATTTAAATGAAATTTTCATGCTTAAGGATGTACAATGAAATTTTAACATGCAGCTTTTTCTGCTAAGTTTAATATATACACTAAAAAACACTTCTATCATTGTATGTGATGGATCACAGTCACATCCAAACTCGTACGCCATGGTGCTGAGCACTGAAAGTGGAATCTCAAGCTTATACCTTGGCAACAACCCCTCAATGCTCCTCGTCAATTGTCTATTTCACATGGGTGGTTCTGCTTCTCTCCTGTCCAACCATCCTTCATATCGTCACCGTTCAAAATACCAAATCATCCACATACTCCGTACAGTTGTGGCTTCTGATGACAGAAGCTACAACTGTGTCCAACAACAAGAAGATAAGCAACAACAAATTGGTTTTGCCATCACAAAAGACCTCATGAATGTTGCAGGTCAAGTCCTCAAGTCTCACATCACACCTCTGGCCCCACTGATCCTTCCTATATCAGAGAAACTCAAGTTTATTGTAACTTTTGAGGGAAGTAAGGTTTTCGGATTTTTCCGAACTTTAAGTTGGCTTTTGAACACTTTTGTATTCATGCTGGAGGAAGCGATCTGTTGGATATAATGCAGAAGAATCTTCAGCTTCAAGATTGGAATATGGAACCTTCGAGAATGACACTTAATAGGTTTGGGAACGCATCTTCGAGTTCAGTGTGGTATGAGTTGGCTTATTGTGAAGCCAAAGGAAGAATCAAGATCTGGCAACTGGCATTTGGGTCTGGATTCAAGTGTAACAGTGCAATGTGGGTTGCTTTGGACAATATTGAAGCAGCTTCATTGACGAATGCTTGGACTGATCATATTCGTGAATTCCCCGTTATATTAAATAGGGAGAAGCCGATTTTAATTTAGCATAAGCAGCTAGTATTTTTGTTATTTATGAATTGCCCGTTAATGGTTCTTGAAAACTCTTGGATTGAGCAAAGCAAATAAGTAGAGAAGCCTATTTTAGCAATAGATAGTATGGTATTTTGAGAATTTGCATGTTTCTTACACATTAGTTTTAAGTTTATTAATACTTTGTCTAAAGTCACACCAATCATAGTTAATAGCAGTGTTTTCAAAATAAAACCGGACTGGTGTCGATCATATGCGTGTTTTGGTTTGTTATATGTGTGTGTGTGTATATATATATAATTTATTGGTGGTTTTGCCTATTTATAAAAGCTTGAGTTAATTTAGTTGGCCAATTAGTCTAGTACTCTTTCCGGACATAATTATAAAACCTAGTTTGTAATACAAATTATATTAAAAACTAGGTTTTATAATTACGATTTGAGGTAATAGTATATTTGATAACTTTGGTCATTCATAACAGATAATAAATACTCTTTTTTTGTAAGAGTTAATAATAATAAATACTTTTATACTGTAATTTGGGTATGATTTACTGTACAAATATATTATTAAAATTGTTTAAGATTGTTGCGGAATCGTGTATTGGGCTTGGACTTGACTTGGCCCAAAGAGGCTTCGTTGGAGAAAAAAGTCAGTTTAGGTAGGTAAAATGCTAATGGTCCTAAGATTAAGATGCTAATCCCAGCAGTACAGGTAGTGGAGCAAAAAATGTCAGATAATGGAGCAGGCATTTGAGGGACGAGGAGCTACATGGGATGGACTCACAACCTTCACAACTAAACCCTAAATAACTCTTATAAATAGGAGGTTACCCCAGGTACATTCTTGGTTCATATCCTTTTATCATTCAGGTTTATTTGGTACGACTTTTAAGACCCAATGTTTTAAATGTCCAGTCTGAAAGATTTTCTTTAAGACCGATTCAGTTCCGGTCTTAAATGTTGGACTTTTAATACCGGTTGAAACACGACCGATCGCTAGTTCGATCTTACGATGCCTCTTTTGTTTGGTCTTAAAACCTTTTTTTACCATAGTGATAACTCCTTCCTACCATTAGTTATTACTTTGTTTGTTATTCACTAAAATAACATAATATGATAGAGTTTATTTGTCCTCCAATCTATAAATCTTATTAAAATAATTCTTGTTATTTAAAATAGAAATACATCTATATATATATATAACTAAATCTGTATAAAGCTTATGACATTTTATTCCCCAACAAACACCCCCCCCCCCCCCGAAAAAAAAAAAAAAAAAACCTCTTTAAAACATTACGTGTCATGTGCATTAATTAGAAAGTAGATTAATTTAGATATATAGTACTGAAAGAGAACAAGCGAAATGTAACATGTCATACCGAACAAACAATTTTTTCCATGGTTGGTTAGAAGTCCATTTAATATATGGCTCCACAAAAATTTATTATTTTCAAATACAACTCATAAAAATTTTCTCGCCTTTTCTATATATGGCATAGCAAACAGCCCTTATAGATACAAATCCGTGACCGTATATACACTGTTAAAGCGTCATTTTCTAGTAGAAGTCATTCTTATTTTTTTCGATTTTATTGTAGCGTTAAGGTATAAAAATAGAAATGTGATTTTTCCAAAAGCCTACATAACACCAAATGCTTTTTTAGGTACAATAGTGAGTATGAGGTTGTAAAAGTAGAACACAAATACTCATTGACTGCTAACTTGACTTTTTTGTATTTTAAAACTGACATAGACAATGACTTAACTAAATTTCATCCTAGCTTTCAGTGAAGAACTGGAGAAAATTACAAAAAATGGCCCACATAGTTCAGAAAATAGCATAAAGCTCGCAATGGTGGTGAGTATGTGGAGATAGATAGCCCTATGCCTCTATGGGTAAGATTGAGATTAAAAAAGAGAATGGCTGAACTGTAATTTTTAAAATATTTATGTTATTTTCCCCAGTCTTTAATGGTAGTTTGGAAGAAATTTAGTTGAGTCATTGTCTATATCAGCCTTAAAAACACAAAAAGTTCAAACTCACGGCAATAACAATTTTTGCTCTACTTTTATAACCACATAGTCACTTTTTCATCCCAAAAAGTACTTGATGTTAGATGCATTCTTAGAAAAATCACATCTATATTTTTACACCTTAACATTTTATTGTATGTCTTCTTAGAGACAATTTGTTCAAATGTCTTTATAATTTAATAGTAATATGTTTTCAAAAATGATGAATGATTACATACATGACGATTTAGACTTTATTAGTTAAATTCAAAGAGTACAAGATCTTATAGAATATAATTCAATATAGATCTCATCATTTTACAAAGAATCTAAAATAAGTTGGATTAATAATATTTATCGAAATCATTTTTTATTAAATTAATTTATATAACTTATAAACTGATAAATAATATAATAATAATCTTATAATTAAGTAATTTATTTTGTTTCATTAATTTCTAAAAAAAAAAAAAAAAAAACTTAACTGGTTCTTATCAAGAACAAGAACCAGTATTATACAATGTGTCAACTTGAAGGAATTTCGATGTTCGTCTGTTGGCTACAGAATCCCTGAGAAAAGTTAGCCTCTAGTAATCAAGTTGAATCATTTATATACCACCCATCATAAAACATCGCAGTTTACACCTCAAATAAACAAGGCTGTTGAGGATTACTTTTCTGAACACACGCATACACATAATATGATTTGACATCTTATCTTAAAATTTAAACATGTCTTTACTATTTTGATCCCGACAGCTGTAACGAGCCCCACATGGGAAAGGTTTCATTGAATGAGTGGAAAACTATTTTTATATTTTAAAGGCTATATTATCTGGGTAACTTTTAAAATAATATGATGTCTACGGAAAAGAATATCATAAAAATATTAAGTTTCAGGTAGATGTCTTTTTTTTATCAAAATATACATAAAAATATCATCAAATTTGATATTCACTATCAAATAGTAGGGAATTCTTTGCAATCAAAAATTTATATTTCAATTTTTTGTTCTTAAAAATAATTACAATTTTTAAAGTCTTTATTAATAAATTACTTTTTGGTAGGCAAGGGTATTTATCGCCGGTAGCAGCAGTGACTAATCCCCTCACGTCGTAAACTTTTGGGGAAAGTTCTAGTGCTGGCCATGACTCATGAAATTGTCTCCACACACACTATCAGATATTGAATGCCTGACTAAATGCTTAAGAAACCCAGCTAAGTGTTAATTGTGTCAGGCCTCATGGTTTATCAATAGATATTTCCATTCATTGGTCGTTCTCCCTCATTCTCCCAAAAATCTCAGCATATATTTAACTTACACGTTTAAAGTAGTTGTCAAAAATAAATAAATAAATAACTTACACATTTAAGCATTTAATCTTTCAAAAAAATAAAAAATTCATTAAATTTAATCTTTAAAACTTTAATTTATAATAGACCATTCTAAGCTTACATATCTACGCAAATAACTCCTCCCTGCCATTAGTTTGTTACTTTGTTTGTTATTTCACTAAAATAACATAATATCATAGAGTTTATTTGTCCTCCAATCTATAAATCTTATTAAAATAATTCTTGTTATGCCAAGCGTCTCGTAGCGCGATGGACTAGGGCCAGCCTTAGGAGCTGGCCTTCTCTCTTGTACAGGGTTTGAGTCCTACCTCCCCTTCCCCCACTGGCTGTATAAAAATAATAATAATAATAATAATTCTTGTTATCTAAATTAGAAATATATCCATATATATAAAAATAAATCTCTATAAAGCTTATGACATTTTATTTTCCCCCCTCCAAGAATCCTCTTTGAAATATTACCTATCGTGTGCATTAATTAGAAGGTAGATTTAGATAATACTGAAAGAGAACGTCACATGTCATACCTAACAAACAACAATTTTTTCCATCGTTAGCAGTCCATTTAATATGTGGCTCCACAAAAATTTATTATTTTCAAGTACACTCACCTTCTAAATTTGGCATAGCAAACAGCCCCTTATAGATACAAATCCGTGACTGTAGTCATCTTCTAGTAGAAGTCATTCTTATCTTTTTGATTTTATTATAGGGTTAAGGTATAAAAATATATATGGGATTTTGTAAAAATATTCATTAACATTTAATTTGATTTTTTTGTATTTTTAAAACTGACATGGACAATGACTTAACTAAATTTTATCCAAGGTGTCAATTGAGAACTGCAGAAAATTACAGAAAAAGGCACAGCTAGTTTTAAAAACTACAAGAAGGTGGCAACAATGGTGAGTAGGTGGAGATAGGCCACCCAATGTGCAAGATTGAGATTGAGAGAGGGGGAATTGGAGAGAGAATGGCTAAACTGTAATTTCCAAAATATCTATGTTATTTTTTGTAATTTTCTCCAGTTATTTATTGCCAGTTGGAAAGAAATTTGGTTGGGTTATCGTCCATGTTAGCCTTAATAATACAAAAAATTCAAACTAACGGTCAATGAGTATTTTTGCTCCATTTTTAAAACCAAATTGTCACTTTTGGCACAGCAAACAGTTATATCGTCATTTTCTAGTAGAAGTCATCCTTATCTTTTCGATGTTTTTTAGAGTTAAGGTATAAAAATATACATGTGATTTTTTCAAAAATGCACTCAACACCAAATTCTTTTTTTTTTGTGGAAAAGTGACTATGAGGTTGAAAAAGTGGAGTAAAAATACTGTTAGTTTGACTTTTTTGTATCTTTAAAACTGATATGGACAATGACTTAGCTAAATTCTATCCTAGCTGTCAGTAAAGAAGTGGAGAAAATTATAGAAAATGGCTCACATAGTTTTGAAAATTATAGAAAGGTGGCAACGGCGGTGAGTAGGTGGAGATAGGCGACTCGATGGCTAAGATTGGGATTGAGAAAGAGAACGAGAATTAGAGAGAGAATGGCTGAACTATCATTTCCAAAATATTTATGTCATTTTCTGTAATTTTCTCCAGTTCTTTACTGCCAATGTGGAAGAAATCTAGCTGAGCGAGTCATCGTCCGTGTCAGCCTTAAAAATACAAAAAATTCAAACTCACAGTCAATGAGTATTTTTGCTCCACTTTTATAACCACATAGTCATTTTTGCACCCAAAAAAAAGTACTTGGTGTGGGTGCATTTTAAAAAAAAATCAAAGGTATATTTTTACACCTTTACCATTTATTGTATGTCTTCTAATAAGTGACAATTTGTTCAAATGTCTTTATAATATAATAGTAATATGTTTTTTCAAATGATGAATGATTGCATATATATGACGATTTAGACATTATTAATTAAATTCAAAGAGAATAAGATCTTATAAAATATAATTCGAATATTGATCTCTTCATTTTACAAAGAATCTAAAATAAGTTGGACTAATGGTATTTATCGATGTCGTTTTTATTAAATTAATTTATATAACTTATAAACTGCTAAATAATATAATGATATATAACCTGTCTTATAATTAAGTGATTTATTTTATTTTATTAAAAAGAAAAAGAAAAAAAAAACAAAACTGGTTCTTATCAAGAACCAGAGGTCGTATTATATTGTGTCAACTTGAAGAAATTTCGATTTTCGTCTGTTGGCTACAAAATCCCAGAGAAAAATTAGCCTCTAGTGATCAAGTTGAATCATAAATATACCACCCATCGTGAAAAATTGCAGTTTACACCCATCGAGTATTAATTTTCTGAACAGACGCATACACATAATATGATTTGACGTCTTATCTTTAAATCGAAACATGTCATTACTATTTTAATCCCGACAGCTGTAACGAACCCCACTCATGGATAGGTTTCGTTGAATGAGTGGATATTTACGAGAAAGAATATCATAAAAATATTGAGTCTCAGGTACATGTCTTTTTACCAAAATATACATAAAAATATTGGACTTAACTTCTGTCCCTTTCTTTTACTGTCTGTTTCCATCTGTTATCCTTTTTATGGCCATTGGATCAAGATCCAATAATCCACATTTAATATTTCCTTCTCATCTTTCTCTCTCCCCTTTTTATAAGAGGGAAAAAAAATATTAATAACACTAAATGTAGATCATTGGATATTAATCCAACGGTCATAAAGGGGATAAAGGATGAAAATAGACAGTAAAAGAAAAGGACAGAAGCCAAGTCCAAAAATATTGTCAAATTTCATTACTCACCTTCAAATAGTAGCGAAGGTTAGTTTTGTAATTAAAAATTTATATTTCAATTTTTTGCCCTTAGAAATAATTACATTTTTTAAAGTCCTTATGAATAAATTTTTTTTAAAGGCTGTTGTCAAAAAAAATAACTTTAAGCATTTAATCTTTCAAAAAAAAAATTCATTAAATTTAATCTTTAAAACTTTAATTTATAATAGACCATTCTAAGCTTGCATATCTACGCAAATAACTCCTCCCTACATTACTTTGTTAGTTTTTTTATTATCTCACCAAAATAACATAATTTGATAGTGTTTATTAAAATAATTCTTGTTATTTAAATTAGAAATATATCCATATGTATAAAAATAAATCTCCATAAAGCTTATGAGTTATGACATCCCAAAAAAAAAAAACCTCTTTAAAACTTTAATTCATTAAATAATACTTGTTATTTAAATTAGAAAAATATACTTCTTGTTTTTGTTAGCTTCTAGTGCAATAATTAGAAGGTGGATTAATTTAGATAGTATTTTGACCCCATGGGATGGCGTGCATTAATTTACTCCACCCTAATTGGGTGGCGTGAATTGATGTACGCCACTCTCCAATTTGCATAGAGGCGTCAGTGACTGCATTAATTTAGGAATTAATTTCCCAACTGTTCTAATCCGGTACTTTTTGAAAAAAAAGTTCTTATTTTGGTCAATTTCCCCAACTATATGTATATAATATATGACTCACATTCAATGAAATGCTTCGAAGCATTATTTTCCCATGTTTACCCCAGTTACTGCAACAGTATATGGGCATTAAAGGTTTTTTTATTTTTTGAAAAATAAGGTTCATTATTTATATTTAATTTTCATGGGTATAAAGCTTAAGCATGGACTATGGCTCCCCTCCTTAAAAATAATAACTAAGGAGGTGTCACGTGTCCCACAACTCCAATGTAATCCCGGCCAGAGGAAAACATGGAAGATGGGGCCCTAACAAATACCATCTACTGTGCACCGAGTAGTGGTATAAATGGATCTTATCATTTAAATTTCTCCTTACTCTAACCTATTACATACAGTCGCTATGATAATTGTATCAATAAAATAAAGTATATTAAAACACGCTTTTATTTATATCAAATATCATAAAAAAGGTAAATCAAACATATCATAAAACCTTTGTAAAAAAAAAAAACATATCATAAAACCTCATCGGACCAATCTGTCATTCTTGAAATTTGAAGAACTAAACTGTCATTTTGAAATTCGGGACTAAACGGTCATTTTTGAAATTCAAGGGCAAAACCGTAATTTTTGCTGGGCACAAATTGTAATTTTCTTGGGCGTAAAACTGTAATTTTCATGGGTACAAAACTGTAATTTTCATGTGTATAAAATTGTAATTTTTTGCGGGTACAAAGCTGTAATTTTCATGAGTACAAAACTGTAATATTCAGTTTTCATACTAATAATATTATAATACATATACTTATAGATCAGTCTATAAAAAAGTTTTAATTTATAATCATACACAATTCACAAGTATATGGAAGAATATTCAAAGTTACCTGTTACTCGCTACTTCCCAAGTAATCACCGAAAAGCAACTACCAATATCCCCAAATAATTATCTCTACGCTTTCTCTCTCTCCTTCTTCCTCTGCTCTCTTTATTTTTTTTTTCTCACACTCGGATTGTTCTGCCTGAATACCCACCCGAAGGTGTGTATTTATAGTGGTTGAGAAGGGGGTGAACAGGCGAAATTAGGGGAGTGAATATGGGTAAAGTAGGTGGGTGAAAGAGGTAAAATGTTGAGGTGAAATTGAGGGTAGAGTGAAATAGGGGGGGGGGGGTGGTTGGAGTGAATTGGGTAAAGTGGGGGATGAAGTTTTATTACACCCTCCCTTTTGAACTTCTTTGCCGACCACGTCTTCAATATGTGTGTGTATTAATCTATCCTATTAAATTTCAGGATATTACATATTTTCAAGTTTGTTACTATATGAATAGCCAATAATAATAATAAGGGAAAATCTTATATAAAACTCATTGAAATACTGAAAACCTAAATAAGGCCTTCAAACTTGACAAATCTTTGATAAGAACATTGACCCAAAATAGAACATTGCAGAAGGCGCTGTGTTCCTTAATACTCCTCCATATTTTCTTGATCCTGTATTTCGATCTGATCTGGCCGTTTTAATGGTGTAGTTTTCTGTTTCTTATTTTCATTGAAAAAAAATATCGATAAAAAACAACATTAGACAAAGTTCAAAGAAAAAAAAAAAAAAGGAAAGAAAGAAAGAAAAAAGAAATGCATAGTTATAACAAACTTGAAAATAAAAAAAGGAAAAGAAATTAAGCTGAGGCCATCTCGAATATTAATCCATCTCCTTATGAGCGAAATCTACCAATAATTGTCTGTGCCTTGTTTATAACTGATTTTTTTATTCGTGCTCGGTTGAAGAATGAGACATAATTCCTTTTTATATCCAAGAGGATGTTTGAATTCTTCTTAAATTAAACTTTGATCAAAACTTGCTTCTTTCTTTCCTAAATCAATCTTGTTCTACATGTACCCTCAATAATTTATATAACTTATAGACTGCTAAAAAATATAATGATATATAACATGTCTTATAATTAAGTAATTTATTTTGTTTTATTAAAAAAAAGGGAAAAAAAAAACTTAACTGGTTCTTATCAAGAACCAGAGGTCGTATTATATTGTGTCAACTTGAAGAAATTTCGATTTTCGTCTGTTGGCTACAAAATCCCAGAGAAAAGTTAGCCTCTAGTGATCAAGTTGAATCATATATATATACCACCCATCGTGAAAAATTGCAGTTTACACCTCAAAAATCCACAAACAGGGGAAAAAAAAAAAGGCTGTCGAGGATTAATTTTCTGAAGAGACGCATACACTTAATATGATTTGACGTCTTATCTTTATATAGAAACATGTCTTTGACCGAAAAAAAAAAAAAAGAAACATGTCATCATTATTTTGATCCCGACAGCTGTAACGAACCCCACTCATGGATAGGTTTCGTTGAATGAGTGGATATTTACGAGAAAGAATATCATAAAAATATTGAGTCTCAGGTACATGTCTATTTACCAAAATATACATAAAAATATCATCAAATTTCATTACTCACCTTCAGATAGTAGCGAAGGTTAATTTTGTAATTAAAATTTATATTTCAATTTTTTGTCCTTAAAAATAATTACAGTTTTTAAAGTCCTTATGAATAAATTTTTTTAAAAGGCTGTTGTCAAAAAAATAACTTACACATTTAAGCATTTAATCTTTTTTAAAAAATAAAAAATTAATTAAATTTAATCTTTAAAACTTTAATTTATAATAGAACATTCTAAGCTTGCATATCTACACAAATAACTCCTCCCTACATTACTTTGTTAGCAGTGGCGGAACGCCTTTATGGCTAGCTGGGGCCAAGCCATGACTGATCTTATAAAATTTGTTAAAATATATATATATATATATTTATTTATTATATGATATTTTATTTGGCCACAAATTTAGCCACAGCTAATTTTTTATCTTCTCTGTAAGGATGATGTTTGTTTCATTATTAATTAGACTAAGAGGAAAGTAAAATTCTTGTTTGAGATACCGAAAAAATTAGTATCATCTTATATATTGTTTTAATTTATAATTATTTGTTATTATTTGTTTGTATTTTCCAGGTTATTTGATGCTATTTAGTAAATACTCCCTTTGGTCTTTATTTAAGGAACCAACTAACAATTCTCACAAGTCAATAAAAACAGTTAAAGTAATTAAATTTGATCTAAAATTTAAATAGTTTTCAATATTATCCCTATTAATTACACTAAACTCTAATATCACATTAATTATTACTCCTTTTTTTCCACGAAAAAAAGAATAATTATTAATTATTACTCTCACTCACTACCTTTTTAATTATGGGTAGACATGGAAAAAAATATTTAATGCTATTTATAAAAAGAACCAAATATATTTGTTAGTTGGTACCTTATAATAAAAATTAACGAAAGTAGTTCAATATGTTTATTTTTTTGCCCGGGCTAAAAAAATTTCCTGGTTCCGCCACTGTTTGTTAGTTTTTTTTTTTATCTGACCTAAATAACATAATTTGATAGATTTTATTAAAATAATTCTTGTTATTTAAATTAGAAATATGTCCATATGTATAAAAATAAATCTCTATAAAGCTTATGACATCCCCCCCCCCCCCCAAAAAAAACAAAAAGAATCCTCTTGAAAACTTTAATTCATTAAATAATACTTGTTATTTAAATTAGAAATATACTTCTTGTTTTTGTTAGCCTCTAGTGCATTAATTAGAAGGTGGATTAATTTAGATAGTACTGAAAGAGAACGTCACATGTCATACCTAACAAACAACAATTTTCTCCACGGTTAGCAGTCCATTTCATATGTGGCTCCACAAATGGGATAAGTTTCATTGAACGAGGGCCCTTATAAGCTAAGGCTTTAGGTTCTTTAACTCCAATAGAATGGAGATATAATTCTTTCAAAAACTTAAGTCACAATTCTTCACCTTCAATATGCACAAAATACTATAATACTAATATTCAATAGCCATATGTACAAAAATATTAAATGTGAAGTTTAATCATGTTGAATTAGCAAAAATCCGCCACTACAATGACTAAATGAAATAATGAAAGGAATAAAAATATGATTTATCATCTTGTTTTTATTTCAGGCAAGGGTAAGATTGGCGTTAAATTTAGAATCTTACATCCATTATCTTAAGATATTTTTTCAGCTGCACTTAGTACTTAAAGGAATTTCTTTTCTTTTGTTTGTTGCAATTTTAAGCAAAGAAGTCTACATTACGAAAGGGCATCTAAACAATATTTTAAGTGTAAAATTGCACCATAGATAATATCAAGGCGATACATGCTACTTATTCCTACACATGCATATCGTTTGGTTATCCTGTAATTTGTACTCCACAAGTCTTCTCTATTTGCACCATTTTGTTTTGTTGGGGTTTAATGTTTCTGCTTTTGCTGTAGAATGTTTTTCTGTCACACTCACATAAAAGTGAGTAAGTCCCATTAAAAAGAGAAGAGAAATAAAATATTATTGGAACCCACTCAATTTTATATAAGTGTGGAAGAAAAAATTTCTACAGAAAAAACAAAAACATCAAACCCTTTTGTTTTATTATTTTTTCTTCTTCACTCGCTCTGACACGCTTCACAATTGGTTCATTGTTTATACTAGTGATCTCATATAAGTTTCTATTTATTAAATTTTACTAAATTATAATGATATCACCTAATTTATTAAAGAAAAACTAATGAGATGAGCAGCATAAATAATGAATTAGTCAGGCAATTTAAGAACTCTTTCTGTAAATAAATGTTACAAGCAGGTTCCGAATGAGGTTTAGAACTTTTAAAGCATTCATTGTACCATCTCTTATAAAATTACTTTTTTTTTTCCTTCTCAAAAGTACTAGTATTAATATTTTAAAGATACACTCAATGAAAATACATCAAACGGGAAACTAACATGACCAAGAAAATAAAACAACACAATCCAAATGCAAGAAAAACTACAAATCACCATGCTAACCCTAGTATGGATATCAAAAATATTATTCCTCTTTACCGACACTTATCCCTCAAAAATATCTTCAACCACATCTCTAATGGCTTCTTGTTTCTCTGCAATATTATTCCTCTTAACCCTAGTAGCCATTATTTTTCATCACTACTTGAAGAGAAAACCAAGACAAGTATACTTAGTGGACTTTGCATACTACAAACCAAACGATACTTATGCTATCATCAAGGAAGAGACAGTGGAAGCATTAAAGACATAAGCACATAACACTTGCCTAAAGAGGAAGCAAGTATATCATTAACTCTCTAAAAACAGTCCAAGAGGAATATCCAGACCTAACACTTGCTTCCTCTATTGCATACCTAACCACATATTCAGTTTCTTACCAGAACACCACCGCCGCAACCCATGCCGCTAAGATCATAACATAAAACGTCGTGTTTGAGTTTATATCAACTCACAATGATATCACACGGAGATGGTGTGGGACAAAACGTACTGCTGTTCACCACAAGGATTCCTATATCCTTTAGTCACACCTATGTTTTCTCCAGAAGTTCATCAATGGCTCCGAAAAACACAGTCTATGTCTCCTTCCTTGCATCAACCAAACATAGTTTTGGTTCCTTCTGCTTTATAGCTTGAGGTAGGTACGTCTTGCGTCCCAAACTAGACTTAGCCACAATTTTCTCCATTCGTTTCAGGTTCTCCTTTGAGAAAACTCCAATGCTCTTTAATGCTTCCACTGTCTCTTCCTTGGTGATAGCACAAGAATCGTTTGGTTTGTAGCATGCAAAGTCTACTGAGTATAGTTGTCTTGGTTTTCTCTCAAGTGGTGATGAAAAATAATGGCTACTGGGGTTAGGAGGAATCATATTGCAGAGAAGCAAGAAGCCATTGGAGTTGTGGTTGAAGATATCTTTGAGGGATAAGTGGTGGTACATGCAATGTCTCTGTTTGGCTTAAATAGGGGAGAGGGAGAGGGAGGGGGGGGGGGGGGAAGGAGAGAGAAATTGTTACCAGTCTCATATCAACTAGGTTCATAAATGAAGCGTGGTTTCTAAGTATATGTATATAGCTAGTTCTCCCTCCCAATAAACTAATCTTTAGGTAAGATAGCACGTGATGATCTCATAAATGACTACCCACGAAGGGTAGTTTCACAACAGGATGTTAGGTGAAACCGGGGAAATTGGCACATTGTTCTTTAAAAACTAGTCTTTTGGGATTCAGCTCTCCTTTCGAATTTGTGTTCATTTTATGAACACTAGTAAAAAAATTTTCAAAAAAAAAATATATAAACATGTAAAATATTAACTAAATATAGATATGTGTTGAGAACTTGAGATAAGATCTTTAATATCTTACATTTATTATAGTTGCTTGATAGTTTAGGATCAGATTCGACAGGGTATTTAATTCTGTAGATATGATCCTATGTAGATATGTAAGGATACGCACGACTATATATATATATATATATATAATATATGACTCACATTCAATGAAATGCTTCGAAGCATTATTTTCCCATGTTTACCCCAGTTACTGCAACAGTATATGGGCAATCACAAATTTTTTTTTTTTTTGAAAAATAAGCTTCATTATTTATATTTAATTTTTTTGGTTACATATTCATATTTAATTTTGAAGCTGTTGGCCAAAAAATATTTAATTTTGAAGCTACCACATAGAACATTAAACCCTTTTTATGTCGAGTGATAGAGAATGTCCAAAAGAGAACCTGGAATAATCCCTTTATTTGGAGTCCCTATGCCTATAGTTTTAAAAAGCTAAGGGGGGAAAAAAATTCCTCATCATTTTACTTTAATTATATGTTCTTCCATTTACTCTTTTTCTTGTTTCTTCCTGAATATTAGCAACCATCCCCCGCCCCCCCGGGGGCGGTGGGGAAAAAAAAAATCCCTACTCCATTTTGAATTTCTTAAAGGCTTGTTTAGTATGGGGGATTTGGAGGGTAGAAAAGTTTGTATAAGTTGGATTTAAGAAAATTAAGTGGGCCGGGTTTAAAAATTTTATTAAAAAAAAAGATGTAATAAAATAGATTAAGAAAAAAAATTATTAACCTCACTTCTCTTTTTTTTTAAAAAAAATTAAGTTCCCCTTCATACCAAACAAACCCTAATGAGGCTTGATTTTTGTAGGATTTGTCGGACAAAATCTATTAGAACCCAATGTCAAGTATAAGAACACGTGTTGGAAATTTATTATTCTTACCTTACCAAAAATCCAAAATCAGACAAGGCCCATGTGAGCAATCTCGTAGGTATGATCAAGGTTGGTCAATCTCGCGAGTTCAAGTAAACTCATAATAATAACATAAGTTCATATCGTGAATACAAACCGTAAATTCATAAGATTTTATTTTATAATTAAATAAATATTAATAGTTTATCATTAAATGATTAAAATATATATAAAAAATGAGAACACTTTGATTTAAATATATTTCAATTCCAAATAATTGAAACTAAATTCATCAACATTAATAATTTATCATATTTAACAAATAAATTTCTACAAAATTTATATATAAAGTCTCTGAGCATGACAAAATTAAAGTAGTTAATACAAGTTCAAGAGTGAGTTAACACGATCTTGTAAGCTAGAAACGTAAAAAAAGTAAATTCGATATATAAACTTGTTAGTTTGACAGAGTTTACAATAACTTCACTTGATTTTGTAAATTAAAAACGTAAAATAGTAAATTTAGAAATTTATGTTGGATTTTTGTTTAAATCCATGGGTTATCGATTCATCATTGCCGGTCGCGTCGGTTCGCCGAGGAAACTCCATCTGATCATTTCATGGTCTATAAATAGACATGCGTATGACAGAAAAACTATCTCGTTTTCTTAACACTATGCTTTCATACATATAGTTTAATGCATTTTATTATTGGTTTCATCTGTGCATTCCGAAAGCAGACTCATTGGATTTGCTTGGGCTTCAGACAGACAGAGCCATCTTTCTGGAGACGAATAATCCACTCTATCTTGGGAGGTAATTGCTCAGAAAACTTTCGGCATCTGTATTGAGGGAGCAAAATTGTCTTAAGGACACAACAAAAATTGGGGCCGGATTTCTACATAGTTTATTATTATTTTCGGCAGTCTTGTGAGTTTTTACTGGTTTTTCTTCTTAGTGCAGTAATATTGTATGTTTTCAGATTATGCATATTGATTACACAGATTCTTATTTTTAGTGATATGTATATATTGAAAGTATTTTCACCAACAATCTTGAGACAATTCTGTTTTGGTTTGTGAATCTGTGTTGTACTCAGTATTTTAAATTTTAAATTTTTATACTGTTTCCAGTTTTTCGTTTGGACTTGCATATGTTTGTTTTTGCGACGGGTATGAATATGTGTTCAAAACTGTCATTGTATTGTATGAATATATAGTTTTATTTCATAGTTCATGCCCGTAGGTGAATTTTTATTTATACTGGAGTTTTTCGGTTAGTAAATTTGGTTTGAAAAGGTTGTAGCCTCATGCTAAATACACGACTCATGTTTTGATGATATGCATTTGGTTATTGTAAAATAGTGATTATTATTTGGACTTTATATCCATTTGCGGTGGATTTTTTTTTTCTTTCTTTCTCTCTCTCTCGTGTCTGTGTTTTTATGTTCTCTTATATACTGCCTCGCAACGAGTCATCGTTGGTTTCCTTTTGAATCTTTTTCACCCATGCTTTACCGTGAAATCACACTTTGATTTGGTGGAGTGATTGTTTTCCCGAACTGAAAAATCCAAGTATCAGAAGGTTGAATCTGTCCCTTCCAATAAAGACAAAAAAGGAATTGGATTGGGTTTGGGAAATTACCATTGACTCGTTCTTGTCGCTTGCGCTTCATGATAAGCAAATAGCCTCGATGGCTATGTCTATGAGAAGGAAAAAAATTTGTTGGTCGGATGATAATTGAGAATGGAGGGAGTGAGAATTGGGTCTTGTATCTGAAGAAAGCATAATCTTTATGATCAAGGAGAGTCTGTCATGAACAAAGACTCAGTTTCCCTTTCATCCGGACTCATTTTAATATCTATGGTAAAGAGATTTTAAGCGCCTTGTCATCCTTGCAAACATGGGCAAGAGGTAGAAAAGAAGTCTGCAATTCTAATCAGGAAGAAAGGTTATTCTTGAATGGATGCGATGCAACAGGTACGTAAGAAGAGTTACCGTTTTCACGTCCGTTTGTGATTAAGCGAACAGGTATGCGTCCAATTTAATATTAATTAGATTATTGGTTTGCATATATTAAATTTTTTATACGTTTATATAGCTTTCAATATTTGATGTGGCGATTTTGAGAATGGATATGGCCATAGAAATCAATATGTTATTTAATTTTATGCTAATTATTGATTATTTGCACGGTGAATTTACTTCCATTGAAAATTTGATTATCTTTTATTAATAAGTATATTAGTTTTGATTGAAAGAGTAGTTAATATGTAACATCCTGAATTTTGGACCTAAAGACTTGAAAACTAGCCTATTTTTGGAGGACTACTAGGCCCTATTTTTGAAAATGACAAATTTGAAATCAGTATTTTTGAATATGAATAGTATTTACTATTCACAAATACGTACATGAATAGTATTCACTATTCACAAATACGTATTCACTTTTTATAAATACGGTATTTTGTGGGGTATGAATAGTATTTACTATTTAAAAATACGGTATTTACTATTCCTAAATACGTATTCACTATTTGAAAATACGTATTTACTATTCATGCGGGACCCACGTCAAATTATTTCCCTCTGCCAACACCCGTGAAGTTTGAAAAATTTTGCGCGCGGGACCCACTCAATAATAATATTATTATAATATAATATCTTATACTTTGGAAAACAATAGAAATAAAATTATTTCCAATAAACCGTGAATTAGGTTTTTAAAGTAAGGGTATATTATAAACAAGTGAATTTCTATCTCAGAGTGGGTTATCTCCAAAGTCATTTCCGTAATCGGCGGAATGATTTTTGAGATAGGTTGAAACCGATAATTTGAATTAGGACAGATAGTGGAACCTGTAGGAAATAAATCGTAACTCAAAATCCTTGAACTAAGTAGTAAACAGCTGGACATATTATGAATCAGTGAATTTTTGTCTAGAAGTTGGTGTCACCCGAAGTAATTTCTGTAACCGTCAGTGTCCGACTTAAAATCTTCGGCAGGTTACGGAATACCCTAAATAGGATCAAAAATTTAGTTGACCCAGATATTTCTGAAGAGGAAAAATAGAACTTCAAGGCTGTGCTTCCGGATTCTTGAGAATTTCTAATATAACGCGATTAGAACACCGATCAGGGAATCTTTATAGGATAAATGCAAAAGAGTAAGAAAGTGTCATCGTCATGATGACGTCATCGATGACGTAAGCATCTTGATGACGTCATCGATGACGTAAGCAAATGGATTGGGCGGTTGAGATGAAGCCATGTTTAAAGTCAAGATCCAACGGCCAAAATCTGACCTGATAAAGTATGAATAGTATCATGCTTTTTCACTATAAATAGAGGCTTCATTTCTTCATTTTCTTCACACCAAACTCAGAGAACAACAGTTGAGTTTAAGAGAAGAGTGAGAATTCTTAGAGTTAGAGAGAGAGTTTAGAGTAAAGTTCTTGAAGCTGGAGAGAATGAGCAGGAACTTCAAGGGTAAGTTCTTTGGTCTCTAGTCTTAATATTTGGTAGTTTCTTTTGGTAATTATAGTAGAAATGCCAGATAGAGTTTTTCTGAGTATGCTCTGTGGCTGCAGCTTAGTCTGATCTGTCACATCAGAAAAGAATTATCCTTGGACAGTAAATATTATTTACTGGCACAGTAAAAAATATTTACCGGCACGGTAAAAATATTTTTACTGGTACTATTCACATGAATAGTGAATATCCAACATAGTTTCCGCAAATGCTGAAAATTAATGGTCACTGATAAAAATGATATTATAGGATATCCGAGGATTCCGGAGTCAGATTCAAAGGAAGTTTGGGGATACGTGAATAGTGCCGTATACGTGAATAGTGCCGTATACATGAATAGTGCCGTATACATGAATAGTAATTTACTATTCACGTGGAAGGAAGGTACGGACGCGTATTGTAACCTTAACTCTGATGCTTATGGTATGCTTATATGTGATAGATAGTCTGAAATTCTGTTTTTGAAAATTGATCATACACATACAACTTGATACGGGTTATAGTCTTGATAACGCCGTTATGTTTTCCTAGCGCTGAGGACACGGATGTACACCGTGGCACTGGTGAATAGTGCAGACTATAATAACATGCATATTGCAGTGGCTGTGTTATGTTATTATGTGAATATGAGAATAATGTATGTGATTATTGCTGTTTTGACATGAATATCTGTCATACATATTTGATACATAAGCATGAGGTTAACCGTTACCTGAGGTTCAATGGGTATTGAACCTCAGCTCTTACTGTAGCTTCAGGATTTTCGGAGTGAACAGAAACAGAAACAAGGGTAAGCAGCAGGCAGAAGGACTAGCTGGAGAAAGTCCTGTAGATATGTATAGTCTTTCGAACTCTTTGTATCAGCAAACCAGTACACTACAGTGGTTGAATATCAGTTACTCTGTATTTAAAATCATTTCGTTGCCCTACTCTGATCAAATAATTTTGAAAATGCTTTAGAAAAGTTGGGGTGTTATATTTTGGTATCAGAGCAGACATCCTGGCACGGAGTTAACTAAGTTACTCCAAACAGTCTGATATCTAGAAAGGGGTTTTGTGGTTGGCAATCAGTTTCCTTGAATTCGTCGAGCCTTCCACAAATACACCTGCCTAGTCGGATTGTCTGAGTAGCGGAGTTAGGTTCTAAGCTTTCAAAAGTGTTTTATCTGGTATGAACCCGACTCAGTTACAGTAAACCATTGGTGCCGAAGGTAGGGCCGAGTCTATGTGGATCAGCCAATCAGTCACCCTAGCACGGTGAGGCTCCCATGATAGACGCCTACCTGGCCAATCGGTTTGACTAACTAAGTTAGGCTCTAAGCCATGGTTTTAAAAGTGTTTCGAAAAAACAAGTACAAGTACTGATACAATACTGGTGTTGTGATACAAAAAGGACGTACATCCTAAGGAAAAGGGTTAGGCTCGGGAGGCCTTGATATAGAGTAGATGGCATAGAATATGGTTTCTGTTGTTGAACTTTAAGACTTTTGATATGGGAATCAGAATCTAAGTTAAATCCCCGCTCAGAGTTTCAAGGGAAGTGGTACAGAGAAGTCGGTACGACTTAAGTTTTCCGGTAGACAGTAACCTACTGTTTAGGTTTCCCTTGGATAGTAACCTATCGATTTAATGTCCATGTCAAAATAATAACTTGTTAAGGTACCCTGAGAAGAAAATCCCTACCTTGTAGAGGCCAGACACCATGCGTGCAAAGGGGCGTGGCTCCGGGGACGAAGATCTTTTGATTAAGTCCTTGACGGTGGTGATCAATTGACAAAAGAGGGAAAGTACCCAGTAATTCTGGGGAGACAGTTATGTCATACTAGTACCTATGAGAGTTGTAGGTACCCAGTACTAAGTATACCAATATTAGTACCAAGAATCAATAGACATTATGAAGTTAATATTGCTTAGGCGAGAGAAATCTCAGAACTATGACCCCTGTGAGAGTAAGAACCCTGAGAAAATATGAGTGAGTTTTGCCTAGGTTCCAAATACCTAAGAGATAGTTCCTTAACAGAACCATACGAAAGCTGGAAACCTCAGTAGCCACCAGGTTATGGTCTCAAGGTGGGACCAAGAACCATAGAGATGTTAGTGGCTAATAGATTCCCTATAAAGTAAGTGGCTACCCGATAGGGAAAATTGAGTTAAGAATTATGCTTGGAGCTAAATAGAAAGTGAAAGTCCACAAATAGAATGACCCTAGATAAGATGGCAGACATAGAAACAACGGTTTATGAAACTACTAAAGAATAGGAACCTGATAAGATTTGAGTTCTCATTATAATGATTCAAAGACGATCACTGGCGCTACTTATGGAAAGTTTAATCGGAGAAAGATACCTACGGGGAGTTCTGATCTAGGAGGTTTACCTACAAGGATGCTAACCGGAAAAGCTGACTGATCTGAGAAGACTGAGTGAAGCGCCGAGTAATGTGCCGTAGAGCAGAGCCACCGTGACGACGAACCGTAGAGTGGAGCCGCCGTGACAACGAACCATAAAGTAGAGTTACCAGTGCATCGGTTCTCAAGGTAAGTACATTATAATGAATCTCACATTGAATAGGTTCCCTAGAGAAAAGACTGTTGTAACTTAGTATATCGTCATGGTTTGCTCCAGTGCTATACAGCATATATTGTGTTTATAGGCTAGCAGAAGCCCATAGTTGTCAGACAACGAATATGAGAAGTGTTCAGAAAATTTTGTGAGATCCGAGGATAGCGAACGATGTTTGAAATAGTAGGAAGATTAAAGTAGAACAAACTAAGTATTTTATGGATAGTTTGAGTAGCCAAGGACAGAGGTTCCAATGCGTGTAATTAGTGATGACCTTCTAATGTTAGTTGTCTGATTCCTAAGTAAGGTTTTTAAATTGAATTTTTGAACTTGCCAATACACCTGCTGTATTAGAAATTTTGAAATTTATTTGTTCGAACATGTGGATTTTTTTTTTTTGAAGCTGAGTTTTCAAATGAAATATTTTTCAACAGAATTTGAGACCACAGTGATGGTTATGATGTTGTCTTGTACAAACGGTTTTGTTAGAACCCAGAGTTTGAAACTGAGTTTTTAACTATGTTGTGGTAAAGTCAGTACAAAACTGGAAGGACAGAAGCTGTTGTAGATGTACACAGTTTGCTGGGTCTTGCTAGATGTTTTAAAATGTTTGAAATCGCTGGCCTTTGATAAATGTTCTCTTTGAACAAAAAGTTTTTGGAGGGATTTTGTTTGAGAAAATGGAAATCGCACCAACAGTGAACGCACCCAATCCATAACACTTTGCCGAGGGCATATGTTTTGTTTAGTACAACCTGACTGTCTATGACTGGACTGAGTTCCGCTAGATAGGGTTGCTACTTTATGTGCCAGTGTGAACACTGGGTCTCCTGAGAGAGGGGCGGAGGTTCTCCCACATGGTTGATAGTACTGTTGAGACTGGATTTGAGGATTGGGGTAAGGCGCTCACTGTACCAAATGGTTAAAATGAAGGTGTGTACTCTCAATTGTAAAATTTTGTGAAATAAATTAGCTCCCTCAAAGATATGTGCCGGTAATCAAAGTTTTTGAAAATGATCCGGCAGTGAAAAATGTTTTCATGAATTTGTGATGGCAGCGATTAAGTTTAAAAATGTTATAGCACTATTACTTTGTGGTATAGTGCAGATTGTGAAATGTACTGAAACCACGGAAAATTTTTCATGTTTGAAAATTTGAAAATGAGACAAGAAAATAATTTTGGGTAGCAATGACATGATTGTCGACGCTATCGTGTTGAAAAGAAAAGCAGTGTAATTGGGAATTATGGTACAGGAACAGCAACTATTAAAAAGGTCTGGAATACTAAACTAGTTAAGTCAATTAATAGCTGCCGGTTATGATGTTGAGTAAGTGAAAGTAGTTTGAGGACTTGAATGGGAAAGACTCAGATGAAATTGATGAGCAGATGCGGAAGGCCAATATGTGTTAAGCCGATAGGCTAAATAAATCAGGTAGTGAGGCCTGTGTAACCGAGTACTGTGAGAATAGATCAGCAAGTCCTGTAATTTAGTACTATACCTGGGTATAAGATTGAGACACTGAATAGTAGGATGCGTGCTATTTAAGTTTGCATAAGGAAGGAATAGACTAGAGGTCTAGATAACCTTTTGATTTTATATTGTCAAATTTCGAGGACGAAATTTATTGAACGGGGGGAGAATTGTAACATCCTGAATTTTGGACCTAAAGACTTGAAAACTAGCCTATTTTTGGAGGACTACTAGGCCCTATTTTTGAAAATGACAAATTTGAAATCAGTATTTTTGAATATGAATAGTATTTACTATTCACAAATACGTACATGAATAGTATTCACTATTCACAAATACGTATTCACTTTTTATAAATACGGTATTTTGTGGGGTATGAATAGTATTTACTATTTAAAAATACGGTATTTACTATTCCTAAATACGTATTCACTATTTGAAAATACGTATTTACTATTCATGCGGGACCCACGTCAAATTATTTCCCTCTGCCAACACCCGTGAAGTTTGAAAAATTTTGCGCGCGGGACCCACTCAATAATAATATTATTATAATATAATATCTTATACTTTGGAAAACAATAGAAATAAAATTATTTCCAATAAACCGTGAATTAGGTTTTTAAAGTAAGGGTATATTATAAACAAGTGAATTTCTATCTCAGAGTGGGTTATCTCCAAAGTCATTTCCGTAATCGGCGGAATGATTTTTGAGATAGGTTGAAACCGATAATTTGAATTAGGACAGATAGTGGAACCTGTAGGAAATAAATCGTAACTCAAAATCCTTGAACTAAGTAGTAAACAGCTGGACATATTATGAATCAGTGAATTTTTGTCTAGAAGTTGGTGTCACCCGAAGTAATTTCTGTAACCGTCAGTGTCCGACTTAAAATCTTCGGCAGGTTACGGAATACCCTAAATAGGATCAAAAATTTAGTTGACCCAGATATTTCTGAAGAGGAAAAATAGAACTTCAAGGCTGTGCTTCCGGATTCTTGAGAATTTCTAATATAGCGCGATTAGAACACCGATCAGGGAATCTTTATAGGATAAATGCAAAAGAGTAAGAAAGTGTCATCGTCATGATGACGTCATCGATGACGTAAGCATCTTGATGACGTCATCGATGACGTAAGCAAATGGATTGGGCGGTTGAGATGAAGCCATGTTTAAAGTCAAGATCCAACGGCCAAAATCTGACCTGATAAAGTATGAATAGTATCATGCTTTTTCACTATAAATAGAGGCTTCATTTCTTCATTTTCTTCACACCAAACTCAGAGAACAACAGTTGAGTTTAAGAGAAGAGTGAGAATTCTTAGAGTTAGAGAGAGAGTTTAGAGTAAAGTTCTTGAAGCTGGAGAGAATGAGCAGGAACTTCAAGGGTAAGTTCTTTGGTCTCTAGTCTTAATATTTGGTAGTTTCTTTTGGTAATTATAGTAGAAATGCCAGATAGAGTTTTTCTGAGTATGCTCTGTGGCTGCAGCTTAGTCTGATCTGTCACATCAGAAAAGAATTATCCTTGGACAGTAAATATTATTTACTGGCACAGTAAAAAATATTTACCGGCACGGTAAAAATATTTTTACTGGTACTATTCACATGAATAGTGAATATCCAACATAGTTTCCGCAAATGCTGAAAATTAATGGTCACTGATAAAAATGATATTATAGGATATCCGAGGATTCCGGAGTCAGATTCAAAGGAAGTTTGGGGATACGTGAATAGTGCCGTATACGTGAATAGTGCCGTATACATGAATAGTGCCGTATACATGAATAGTAATTTACTATTCACGTGGAAGGAAGGTACGGACGCGTATTGTAACCTTAACTCTGATGCTTATGGTATGCTTATATGTGATAGATAGTCTGAAATTCTGTTTTTGAAAATTGATCATACACATACAACTTGATACGGGTTATAGTCTTGATAACGCCGTTATGTTTTCCTAGCGCTGAGGACACGGATGTACACCGTGGCACTGGTGAATAGTGCAGACTATAATAACATGCATATTGCAGTGGCTGTGTTATGTTATTATGTGAATATGAGAATAATGTATGTGATTATTGCTGTTTTGACATGAATATCTGTCATACATATTTGATACATAAGCATGAGGTTAACCGTTACCTGAGGTTCAATGGGTATTGAACCTCAGCTCTTACTGTAGCTTCAGGATTTTCGGAGTGAACAGAAACAGAAACAAGGGTAAGCAGCAGGCAGAAGGACTAGCTGGAGAAAGTCCTGTAGATATGTATAGTCTTTCGAACTCTTTGTATCAGCAAACCAGTACACTACAGTGGTTGAATATCAGTTACTCTGTATTTAAAATCATTTCGTTGCCCTACTCTGATCAAATAATTTTGAAAATGCTTTAGAAAAGTTGGGGTGTTATATAATAAATCTCCTACATTCTCTCCTTATTTTAATGAGGATTTTGATGAATACCAAAATTAATAAAGTGAAGATAATGTATATCTTATGCCTTGGTTTCATCTGAAGATTTTATTAGTTTTATTAATTAATGTTTGAATTAAATTATTTATCGTACGTAAATGAAATTTTGATACGATAATCAGATCATTATTGAATTCATGAGTGTTATTTTATTATTTGATTTCTAGTTACAAAAATTAAATATATTTAACATTTAAATGATGAGCTTTATTAAAAATCCTAAATTATAAGATGAAAGGGGAATTTAGTCCCGATTAAGGATTTATTATTAATGGAGATATTAATTTTTTTGATAATTTCTAATCTCCTATAGTCTCTCCTAAAATCTTGTGAAGCTTTTTGAATTAATAATGACTGAATAAAAATGGTGATATTTGTGAATATCTTAGCCATTATTTATTTTATTAAGAAGGATTTATTATTTTCTTTTGAAAGTAAATGTGGTAAAATTATTAAATATTTTGTGTGATAAGCATATGACATTAATATGAAAACTTAATCATTTATCTTGGTAATTTGTGTAGAGATAAATGTGCTCTAATTTTTCATAGTATTATTATTTCTCTTGGTATAAGCATGCATGATATCGTGAAATATCTAAATATAATGAAATTGACTTTCATGTATTGGTAGAAATGCAATTATAGCCTTAATTTTATAATTCTGGATGATTTTGTGGCTATAATTTTATGTTTTTTAAATATTGTGAATAGCAATTATATAAATGCTAAATATTTAAATTTTAGAATTAAGTATGATTGATTTGTTAATCATCAAAGTAGTCAATTCTTTATGAATTATTTTAATTCCAAATATTATGTGGTAATAGTATAGTTGATTTGTTAGTCACCAAAGTGGTCAATTCTTTATGAAATATTACGGTGATTTTTCAACTACCCATAACCTTGATGCTATGATGTTATGTTTATATTGTGGGTGAATTAAAGTTTGTTATTATAAGGCGTTTATGGTTTTTCAATTATAAGGTTGATTATTTGTCTTTATAATTATTGAAAATAATCGTTGGTAGTTTTATTTAGACACCCAAAGATGATAAATATATCTAGTTGGGGTATGCACCACTACCAATTTATGTGAAATTTTTATAGCATTATTATGGCTGAATGTTGTATATTAATGAAAAAAAAAGGCATTGAATTAAATTATGAATGAAATGTTGATTACGTCTAGTTCACCACAGAATTTGTGGGGGAAAGTCATTTTAATGACTAATTTTTCTAATTAATAGACTGCCCCACAAAAGGATACAAAAGCATACTATACAAAATATGGAAAGGAAAAGAAGCTTCCTTAAAATATTTGAAAGTGTGGGGGTGCTTGGCTAAGGCTGTGATTTCTAAACCCAAAAGGTTGAGAGTCAAACCTAAGACAATAGACTGTGTTTATTGGTCATGCACTTGACAGTAGTGCATATCAGTCTTTGGTTTATAAGTTTGATGTATCAGATATCCATGTGAATACGGTTATTAAGTCAATGAATGTTACGTTCTTTGAGAATGTATTTTTGTATAACAAGGCAAGTGGTAATAATATAACAACACTGTGAAACCGTGTAATACTACGACCAATGATGACCCTGTAGAGGAGAAACCTAGACGTAGTACAAGACAAAAGACCATAATATCCTTTGGTCCTGCTTTTTCTGACCTATTTGTTAGAAAATGAGCCTCGAACACATGGAGAGGTTATGAGCTCTCCTAAAGCACCATTCTGGGGGGGGGGGGGAAGCTATCAATAGTGAAATTAAATCTATTCTGTCAAACCACACATGTGGATTGGTTGACCTTTCTCTTGGCAATAAGCCTCTAGGAACTAAGTGGGTCTTCAAAAGAAGTTGAAAGTAGATGGCACTATTGATATGTACAAAGCTAGGCTAGTAGTAAAAGGCTACAGACAACGTGAAGGCCTAGACTACTTTGATACCTATTTACTTGTTACAATGATTACATCCATTCATATATTAATTGCAAAAACAACAGTGAATGGGTTGGAATTATGTCAAATGGATGAAAAGAGACCATCTTGAATGGTGAATTAGAGGAAGAGATCTATCTAGAACAACCTGAGGGATTTATTGTCTCAGGACAAGAATGGAAAGTTTGTCGATTGCTTAATAAAGTCCCTTATAGACTTAATCAAGCCCAAAACAATGGCATGGGAGATTTGATAAAGTTATGATATCAAATGACTTTAGTATTAATGAATGTGACAAGTGTGTCTATATTCGGCATACTGAGAATGGTTTTGCTATAGTTTGTCTTTATGTAAATGACATATTGATAACAGGTAGTAATAATCAAATGATTAAAGCTACTAAGTAATTGCTTACCAGTAAGTTCGACATAAAAGATATGAGTCTAGCAGATGTTATTTTGAGAATTAAAATCCATAGTACATCTGTTGGGTTGGCTTTATCACAAGAATATCTATATTGCTAACATTCTTGAGAAATTCAAGAGTTTAAACATAGCCCTTGTGACGAACCCTATAGATTCCAGTCTTCATTTGTTGAGAAATACTGACAAAGCTTAAAAACAAAAAGGAGTATGCTAGAGTGCTAGGTTGTTCTATGTATGTTATGAATTGCATTAGACCTGATATTGCCTACGCAGTAAGCAGGTTGAGTTGCTTTACGAGTAATCCAAATGAGCTTCATTGGAGAGCTATGATAAGAGTTTTGGGTTACTTAAAGCACAATCAAAATTTTACTTTGCATTATGAGAAGTACCCTACAGTACTAGAAGGGTTTTGTGTTGCAAATTGGATCACCAGCTCTAATGACACAAGGTTCACAAGTGGATATGTATTCACCCTTGTTGGGGTTGCTATGTCTTGGAAGTCATCCAAGCAGACTTGCATTGTAAGATCAACTATAGAAGCAAAATTCATTGCATTAGATAAAGCTGGTGAAGAAGCCGAGTGGCTTCGTAATTTTCTTAAAAACATTCCTAGTTGGCCAAAACCGGTACCGACAGTATGTATACACTGTAATACTGATAGTCAAACAGCTATTGGTAGGGCCAAGAATGTCATGTACAACGGCAAGTCTTGACATATACGTCATAGACATGACATCATTAGACAACTACTCTCAAATGGAATCATCTCAATTGATTAGATGAAATCAAAAGAGAATACAGCGGCTCCATTGACTAGAGGGATTCCTAGAGAGTTAGTTAAAAATTTGTCTAAAGGAATGGGTTTAAGGCCGATCCATTGTTGATTATCGCGGTAACTCTACCTAGAAGAGTGGAGATCCCACGAACTAGGTTCAAAGAGACAACTAAGTCTT
The DNA here is from genome assembly GCA_034222035.1 of Acacia crassicarpa. Classification (NCBI taxonomy): domain Eukaryota; kingdom Viridiplantae; phylum Streptophyta; class Magnoliopsida; order Fabales; family Fabaceae; genus Acacia; species Acacia crassicarpa. Next base: position 57,143,941 of record JAWXYG010000003.1, read on the forward strand.
AATCGACTGTTAACACTATGGAGTTTTAATTCATACTCATTCCTAAACAAGACAGTGCATATATATAAGGGTAAGTTTTTAAGCTTTTAATGGTTTCTTAATCTGATGTGCTCAGATGATGTATGTTGCCTTACATCACAAGGAATCACCTATGTAAGTGTGAAGTGCGGGCCGCTTCTATGAGAATTTAAAACGGCTGATTCTCTAGAACACTCACAGAACCAAGCGGTGTCCAGGGCCAAAATGGACACAGCATGAGAACCAATGATGCTAGAGAAGCAACTATGTGACTCCTATTGTCTTGGTATACACTAAGAGGTCGACAGTTTAAGATAGCGCGTCCACTGATTGACCAGTATATCCGATAGGTTTTTACTAGAGAAGGTTCAAAGGTAACCCCTACCTTTCTCGATGCAGTTGCTGCTCGTAGAGGAATCACAATTTGCATACATATTCATTTGCATTTGATCATGATGGACTGACTTCTTATCCATGTGGGGGGATTGTTGGATTTTTGTTTAAATCCATGGGTTATGAATAAGAAGTCGCCTCAGTTCATCATCGCTGGTTGCGTAGGTTCGCCGAGGAGACTCCATTTGATCATTTCATGGTCTATAAATAGACATGCGTATGACATAAAAACTATCTCATTTTCCTAACACTACGCTCTCATACATATAGTTTAATGCATTTTATTATTAGTTTCATCTGTGTGTTCCAAAAGCAGACTCGTTGGATTCGCTTGGGCTTCAGACAAACAGAGCCATCTTTCTGGAGACGAATTATCCGCTCTATCCTGGGAGGCAATTGCTCAGAAAACCTTCTGCATCCGTATTGAGGAAGAAAAATTGTCTTAAGGACACAATGAAAGTTGGGTCCGGATTTCTGCAAAGTTCATTATTTTTTTCGGTAGTCTTGTGAGTTTTTACTGGTTTTTCTTCTTAGTGCAGTAATATTGTATGTTTACAGATTATGCATATTGACTACACAGATTCTTATTTTTAGTGATATGTATATATTGAAAGTATTTTCACCAAGAAGTTATCTCGTGAGTTTGACAACAATTAGCATGATATTGTGTTATTATATTATATTCATAGATTGTAATTAATGGTTGTTGAAGTGTCCATTCAATTAGTTGGTTGGGGAAATATTTCTTAAATAAAAGTTGTATTTTAAACTCTGTGTTATTATCCATTATTCCGAATTAATAATTTATACTTTAAAATAAATTTCAGTTTGTAAAATATTTTAATAAATATTTTTCTTATTATTAGCTGTCTTCAATTTTGTTTGTTATCATTTAAAAATTTTAATGACAAAATAACAAAGCAAAGAATTATTTTGCCTTAATAATACAAGGAAAATAACGAGTTAATATTTGAGATAAAATAATGCATTACGTTGAATTGCATTTTCAGGTTTGTTACTATATTAATAGCCAATAATTATAATAAGGGGAAATGTCATATAAAGCTCGTTGAAATACTGAAAACCTAAATAAGCCTTCAAACTTGACAAATCTTTGATAAGGATATTGACCCAAAATAGAACATTGCAGAAGACGCTGTGTTCCTTAGTACTCCTCCATGATCTGGACGTTTTAATGGTGTAGTTTTGTGTTTCTTATTTTCATTGAAAAAAATATCGATTAAAAACAACATTAGACAAAGTTCAAAGCAAAAACAAAAAGAAATGCAAAGTTATAACAAACTTGAAAATGAAAAAAATAATAATAATAAATAATAAAAAAGCAAAAGAAATTCGTAAAGCTAAGGCCATCTCGAATATTAACCCATCTCCTCATGAGCGAAATTAAATCTACAAGTGATTGTTGTTGGAATATTTAATTTGGTAATCAATATTCCGTTATTTCTATTTATGGCCCACATTATTGCTGGTTTTATAACTGTTCATTAATACTGTAACGGCCCAATTAATACGCAATAAGTGCGTATTGAATGTGTTTCCTTTTGTAGCTCTATGATGGCCAGAGGAGAGACATACGATGTAATTCTGTCTGGTCCCTTGAACCTGCTCTGAAATTGAGAAAAAGCACACCATCTGCAGATTCAAAGAAAAGGATCAGAAGGACAAAGACTCAGAGTTCGTTCCTGCTTGCTGGCTTGGATTTGTTCCTGTTTGGAGACTCAGAGCTCGTCCCTGCTTGCTTCTGGAGACCAATCAATGGTGGGAGGTATTTGTGTTCTCTACTTCATTTTTCTGCATTAATCTTATGCTATTTAGTTGTTCAGCATGATAAGATCACCTATATTTCTAACATTTGGTATCAGAGCAGATTATATGCCTCTGCCTTGATTTTTCTGGATTGAGTCTCGGTTTGTTTTTTCATAAAAAATCAATGAGTTCAATCTGGGTTTTTGGAATTTCTCTCGTGTTTGTTCTCTGGAATCAATAAGTGATTTTCCTTTTGACATGAGATTTCTGATAAATTTTTCTGAGAAATCAATTTATGAATGAATCTTATTCAAATTCTTTTGATTCTAAAACTTTCAACCTGGGATCAGGGGTCTTATTTTTGAAAAGTTAGAGGACCCATATTAATTTGTTAATGAAATCCGTGATCTGGTTTTCGTTTGCCATCACCACGCATTGTCGCCATCGGAATCTGGATTTTTCGATTGTGTGATTATATTAAGCATATTGTTTTGGATAATTATTAATTTTTGGTGATTATTTTCGATCATTGTTGCATGAAAATCACCATCCTTCAAACTTCCCGATTGCCTGAGAATCACCGTGAAATATGGACCACAACGGCATAAGGATCACCGGAAAACTGGATCTGGAGCACTCTGTTTCCGGCGGCTGTTTCAGATCACAGTGGCATCTCAGATCATAGCAGCCACAGATCCTTCCCGTCGCATTCAGATTTGGCGATTGGAGCTGCCGGTAAAGCCACCTGGAGTTGCCGGAAAAGGCGATCTGCATTTGCAGATCGGGCAACAGGAACCAGGTTAGCGACTAGAACCGGGTTGAGATCTAGGTATTAAGAATCCGATTATGGGGAATATGACACTTGTGTAATTTTGAAAGATTTTATATTTACATATTGTGATTTTTGGATTTAAATATAATAATTTGATTTTTGCTTAAGTTTCAGATTCATATAATTATTATATATTATGTGGTTTGCATGCATTAATTATTATTTAATTATACATGCAATATTAAGTCAAATAATATGTCAATATGAATATCCAATTTTATGTTAATATTGCTTATGGTTTGTTGCAATATTATTATTTTTTTTAAAAAAAATCTTAATGTGGAACCTTAAATCAGTGGGCCAATTGTTCATATGAGTTGAGCAATTATTCTGGGCATTTAAATCTTTTTATTTCCTTCTTAGAAAATTATTAGACCCTATTGCAATTTTTAATCACCATGGCCATACTTATTTATTTTCTTGGCAACCTGTTTTATGTGAAATGTATTTTATTACATTAAATTGATTTGTTTAAATTGAGAAAAGTTCATTTTGGCAACTTTCACATTTTGGAAACTTTTTGAAAAAATTATTACTATTATTTTTTAGTTATTTAATTGTCTAAATATTTGGAAAAATTAACTTTAGACAATTATATATATCTTTTTCAAATTGTTGAAGCCAAATTTGAGTTAAGCTATGCCAAAATTAATTCTTTAAACAATATTTGGATACATAAAACAGTGGGAGGTTTTTTCTTTTAATTTGATTATTTAGTTAATCAATTAATCCCTCCATTAAGATATGCATATATTAAATTTATTTTGAATGCACCAAATAGTGGGAAAATTTGTCTAAGATGATTATTTAATCACATTTTGTTGATTAAATTAATCAATTAAATTCTCATTAATGATTTGTGCATATTTAGAATCTAAACGCACAAGATTAATTTTGGTGATTAATATTGGAAATATTGATTTAATCAAAGTGGGAGGATTGTATTTAGTCACTTATATTGATTAAATTAATTGGTTAAGTCCTCCATAAAGCTGTGCATATATAGAATTTATAATGCACATTATTGATATTTATGATTAACTTGCGTGCTAGAGTGGTAGCTATTGTGCCTTCTTATAACATGCATAAATAATCACATATGGATTTTATAGATTAAATTAATTGGTTAAGTCCTCCATAAAACTGTGCATATACAGATTTTAAGTGCACATTATTGATCTTTGTGATTAACTTGCATATTAGAGTAATCACCTATGGATTTTAGAATATCAATCTTTGAAGGTGAGTAAATATTTTTTATTCACATTAATGATTTAGTTGTTTAAATTAATTAAATTCATATTTCTTTTGACATTGTGTGTATGGTATTTACATTGTACATATTTGATATTAGTGATTAGTATACATATTTGTTAAAGGAATAGCTACAACATCTTTATGCACATGTTGTATGCATATTTAATCACATAAGGTTATACCATATCAAAATTATGAGCATATGTACAATTAATATACACAATGGTGTGATGTCTTTGTGATGAGTATGTAGAATCAAGGAGTAGCCAAAACATCCTTACTAGGCACATACACTCTATTTTGTTCTAACAAACAAAATACATCACACAAAGATTTTAAAGACATCCATTGTAATTAAATATGTAGTTATAATTAATCTTTGCCCACAGGTGGATAATTATAATCATAGTTTTAATTAGGGTGGAATGGAACGACATTATATTTTCTAAGTAGCCCACAGGTATTAGGGAATATAACTGCATTCTAGTTTCATCAATTCGAGATAAATTCATGCTATGCTAATGTCTTTGCCCACAGGTAGACTTTAGTGATACGAATTTATATTGATATGGTTAATTGGAATAAAACATCAAATTATATTCTTAATTTACCTGCAAGAATTAAGAATAAGGAAATAATTTGATAGTTTTATGATAAAGGCATATATGGATCTAATTGAATTATAACTTTAGCCCACAGGCAAGTTATATGTCAGTAGATTCATGTTTTTTAAGCATGATTTACATTGGTAAATCATTATATGATTTATTAGTCTCAAATTTTAGTTATAAGCATGTATGTTCAATACTATGCGATCATACAACCTGCAAATTTCTCTGATATGAAATGTAACATTCCCGAACTGAGGGGTGATAACTATAAGGTATGGAGAGAAAGAGTTCTTCTCCAATTGGGGTGGATGGACATTGATTATGCTATAAGGAAAGACGAACCACCTTCCATTACTGTAACCAGCACTCCAAATCGGGTTGATCTTTATGAAAAGTGGGAGCAATCTAATCGTCTCTCAGTTATATTCATAAAGACCTCAATCTCTGCTAGCATTTGTGGTCCTGTCAAACAGTATAACAAGATTAGGCCACTTCTGAAGGCAATTTATAAACAATTTGTTACTTTAGATAAAGCATTTGACGGCACCTTAATTATGAAGTTTTCATCCCCAAGACTCACTATAGTAAAATATGTGTGTAAGCACATCATATTAATAAGGGACATTGCAGCTCAACTGAATTCACTTGAGGTTGACATGTCTGATTCTTTCTTTGTACACTATATTCTGAACACTCTTCCACAGCCATATAGACCCTTTATGATATCCTATAACACACATAAAGATAAATGGTCAATTAATGAACCTTTGACCATATGTGCTAAGGAGCAGGGAAGGCTGAAAATGCAAATGAGAGAATTTCTTGAATATGACTTGATTAGTGGGAGCGATCAATTCAGAAAGCTTGTTTCTAAAAAGGATCATTCAAATAGCAAACCTCCCACTTCAAGTTTAAGATTGGTTGTTAACAATATTCCTTCAGTTTAATCGAATATTGTACAACCAGTCATTCAAGAGCTACAACTTGCTGATATTGATCCAGTAGATCAAGTTGTTGATGAGGAACAATAAGAAATTGTTGAGCAACCAGTTGAACAACAAGTTCCTCAAGAAGATAATGAAACAACATTAAGTAGATCTACTATAACAATAAGGTCAGCGATACCTAGTGAATATATTGTGTATCTACAGAAATCTGACTATAATGTACGGCTGAAAATGATCCTGAAACATTTTCACAAGCCATGAACTGTAGAGAATCAAACTCATGGTGTGATGCTATGAAGGCTTAGATGAATACTGAGGCATCTAACAGAGTCTAAGATCTTGTTAAGTTGCATGATGGTGTAAAAGCCATTGGATGAAAATGGGTTTTTAAAACAAAGAAATTAAAGATTCAATTGGCAACATTAACAAATATAAGGCAAGACTCATTGCTAAGGATTCACTCAAAAAGAAGGAATCGACTACAAGGAGACATTTTCTCCTGTATCTAAGAAAGATTCTCTTCATATCATTCTAGCATTGGTTGCACATTATGAATTAAAGTTGCAACAAATGGATGTGAAAACGGCCTTTCTCAACGGAGATCTAGAGGATAATGTTTACATGAAACAACCCATAAGGATTTTCCTCTAATAATGGTGAGCATTTGGTGTGCAAACTCAAGAAATCTGTATATGGATTGAAACAAGTTTCCCATCAATAGTATTTAAATTTTCATGATGTTATCTCTTCATTTGGTTGAGTAGAGAACATTGTGGATGAATGTATATACCAGAAGGTTAGTGGGAGCAAGACTTGCTTATTCTATATGTGGATGATATTTTACTTACAACCAATGATAATGGTTTACTATATGAGGTGAAACAATTTCTTTCTAAAAAACTTTGACTTGAAGGACATAGGAGATGTATCTTGTGTCACTGGCATCAAGATACATAGAGACAAACGTCAAGTATTCTAGGTTTGTCTCAAGAGACCTATATCAACAAAGCTTTGAAAATATTTCAGATGAGGAATTGTTCACCAAGTATAGCTCCTATTGTGAAAGGTGACATGTTCAATTTGGACTAGTACCCAAGGAATGACTTTGAGTGGGAACAAATGAAAAACATTTCCTGTGCCTTAACAGTAAGAAGCCTTATGTATGTTCGGGTCTGCATAAGACCTGACATCGCATTTACTGTTGGAATGGTAAGGAGATATCAGAGTAATTCAGGTACAAACCACTGGAGAGCTACAAAGAAAGTATTGAGATACCCTTAAGGAACTAAAGAGTACATGCTTAAGTACAAACAAATCGACAATTTGGAAGTGACTGGCTACCATGATTCAGGTTATGTTGGCTGCATTGACTTAAGAAAATACGCTTTAGGATATATTTTCAAGCTAGCCAATAGAGCTGTATCATGGAGTAGTAAAGAGCAATCTTTAATTGCTACTTCCATTATGTAAGTTGAGTTTGTATCTTGTTTTGCGGCTACCTCACATGGTGTATGAATGAATTGTTTCATTTCCCGGCTTAGAATTATGGATCCGATTTCTGAGCTATTGAGATTATATTGTGACAATTCAGTTGCTGCTTTTATGGCTAAGAACAATAAAGGTGGTAGTCGAATCAAGCATATCGACATTGAGTGTTTAGCCATAAAAGTGCGTGTTAAAAATAAAACAGTGGTTATTGAACACATGAGTATTGAATTGATCATTGCTAATCCTTTAACTAAAGGCATGCCTACATTGAAATTTTAGGATCATGCAGAAAGAATGTGACTTGGTTCCTTTATCTGATTTTCGTTGTAAGAACGATATTATTTATGAAACTCTATTTGCGATATTTTCTCATTCAGTGTTGTGCATATATTCATTTTGAGAAATATCATTAAAGTTTGGACCTAGAATAAACGTAGGGTTTATTCATTAAGCTACTTGGGCTTGGGAAACATGATGCACTGTGATACATGGAAGATATTACTCGCTTTAAGAGGACCTATCACTATGATCCATGCATTTTGTTTTTTAGTGGTATATACTGAAGTATGTGGGCCAAGTGGGAGAATGTTGGAATATTTAATTTGGTAATCAATATTCCGTTATTTCTATTTATGGCCCACATTATTGCTGGTTTTGTAACCGTTCATTAATACTGTAACGGCCCAATTTATACACAATAAGTGCATATTGAATGCGTTTCCTTTTGTAGCTCTGTGATGGCCAGAGGGGAGACGTACGGTGTAATTCTGTTTGGTCCCCTGAACCTGCTCTGAAATTGAGAAAAAGCACACCATCTGCAAATTCAGAGAAAAGGATCAAAAGGACAAAGACTCGGAGTTCGTTCCTGCTTGCTGGCTTGGATTTGTTCCTGTTTGGAGACTCAGAGCTCGTCCCTACTTGCTTCTGGAGACAAATCAATGGCGGGAGGTATTTGTGTTCTCTACTTCATTTTTCCGCATTGATCTTATGCTATTTAGTTGTTCAGCATGATAAGATCACCTATATTTCTAACATTTGTCTCTGCCTTTTTATAATTGATTTTTTTTATTCGTGTTCGGTTGAAGAATAAAACAATTCCTTTTATATCTAGGAGGATGTTTGAATTCTTCGGAAACTTTAATCAAAACTTTATTTCTTCTTACTTTCCTAAATCAATCTTGTTGCTGCATTTTGTACCCTCAATAAACAAAGAATGATGATATCAGATATTGAAGTTAATTAGAGGTTTATTGGGTAGCCATTTGGGCCATTAATAACTTAGGGGCATGGAGTAATCTGATACAATTTCTAAATCCAAGTTTAGGTCATATAACCTTATTAGTGATTTATTAAGTTTACTCACCCAAATTAAATTTTGGTATTTCAAATTACTTTTAAAAGGATTCCTTCTTTCACTTGATCACAATAATAATCCATAATGTTCACATTCCAATTAATGACCTATATATCGTTGGTATAATCCTTGAAAAGAAAAAAAGAAACCCTTTATTTCGGGAATAGACAGATACTTATTCTGATGTGAATGATGTCTGGTATAGATAAATATTGTATATTTTATTATCTATGGATGAGAATAGACAGATACTTACTCTGTTGTGAATGATTCTGGTATATATATATACTACCTCCAGCCCTAAATATAGAACATAGTTTGTAGTGCAATTTTGCAATAGAAACTGTCATATATTTAGGATCGGAACAAAAACCTTAAAAATTGTAATTATTTTAAAGGTTAAAATGCTAATTGGCCAATGAACTTTTACTCTAGGAGCGCTCAACACAAAAAACTTTTAAGTTGACCAAAAATACTAAAAAACTTTTAAAAATGTAAAGTTAGCATAACGCCGTTAGAACATCCGTTAAAATGTAAACTTTAATGGTTAAGGTGCAAATTGGCCGACCAACTTTTACTCCAGAAGCGCCCCTCACAAAAAAGTTTTACTCCAAGAGCGCCCAGCACACAAAAAAACCCATGTGCAATTCATCTAAAATCCAACTGTTGCAAATCCTTGCCCCAACCCTCCAACCATGTGCATTGGGGTTAGGAAGAGTGAATACAACAACAACAAAAATCACAAATGTAATGAGTAGATTTCATTTTGAGTAAGGATGGTGAGTTTTCAAACTTACTCGAACAAGTCCATATGCAATACACTCAAAATCCAACTGTTGCAAATCCTTGTCTGGATCCCCCACCATGTGCATTGAGGTTAAAAAGAGTGAATGCAATAAAAAAAATCACAAATGTAACGAGTAGATTTCATTTTAAGTAAGGGTGGTAAGTTTTCGAATCCACCCAATGCAGATGCAGATGCAAATTGTGATTTTTAAGTGGACTTAAAATATCTACTTGTTACATTTGTGATTTTTTTTGTTGCATTCACTCTTTTTAACTCCAATACACATGGTTGGAGGTCTGGATAAGGATTTACAACAGTTGGATTTTAGGTTTATTGCACATAGATTTACCCATACAAGTTTGAAAACTTACCATCCTTACTCAAAATGAAATCTACTCGTTACATTTGTATTTTTTTTTTAGTTGCATTCACTCTTTCTAACCCTAGCGCACATGGTTAGGCGGTTTGCGTAAGGATCTGCAACAGTTGAATTTTGGGTGGATTGCACATGGACTTTTTTTGTGCTAGAGCTCCTGGAGTAAAACTTTTTTTGTTCTGAGTGCTCTTGAAGTAAAAGTTCGTTGGCCAATCTACACCTTAAACCTTAAAAGTTTACATTTTAATAGACGTTCTAACGGCGTTGTATTGATTTTATATTTTAAAATTTTTTTAGTATTTTTTATCCACTTAAAAGTTTTTTTTGCGCTAGGCGCTCCAAAAGTAAAAGTTCATTGACAAATCTACACCTTAACCCTTATTTTAAAGGACCAAAAATTAAAATATAAATCTTCAATTACGAAATTAACCTTGCCATACTCCTTCTTTATCCTCATCTCAACTATTTGAGTGTTAGTTATCAATCTTCCCTTAGATTGTGTCCTTACTGCGTCCTTAAATTTAATTGGTTTTGATAAATATTGAAATTCCTATGATGTTAGTAGTTTATTTAGGAATTTATTCTTTAAGAATTTTAAATTTTAATATTTTGCATTTTTATAAAATTCATTTTAGGTGCATCCCATTTGTTTAAGCTTTTTTCCTATTAAAAATCACATATTTTTAAAAGAAACATATTATAATATTTTTTTATGTTTTAAATTTTTTTAAAATAATCAAAATCTCAAAAGAGGTAAATTTATAATTATTTATAGATTTTAGAGGCTATTTTATTTGGGTAACTTTTAAAATAATATGATATTTACGAGAAAGAATATAATTAAAATATTGACTTTCAGGTAGATCTCTTTTTTATCAAAATATACATAAAAATATCATCAAATTTGATAACTTACCGATAGTAGGGATGGTTAATTTTATAATTAAAAATTTATATTTCAATTTTTGGCCTTTGAAAATAATTACAATTTTTAAAGGGGCTTTAATGCTAGCCATGACTCATGAGACCTTCTCTATACACATCATAAGGAATCGAACCCCTAACTAAATACTTAAAAAACTCAGTTAAACGTTAGTTAGGCCTCATGGTTTATTAATAGATATTTCCTTTCATTGGTACTTCTCCCTGATTCCCCCTAAAAAATCCCAGCATATATTTAACTTTCACATTTAAGCATTTAATCTTTTAGAAAAGAGAAAAAATTCACTAAATTTAATCTTTAAAATTTTAATTTGTAATATACCATTCTAAGCGTACATATCTACACATATAACCCCTTCCTACCATTAGTTTGTTACTTTGTTTGTTATTCACTAAAATAACATAATATGATAGAGTTTATTTAATTTGTCATCCAATCTATAAATCTTATTAAAATAATTCTTGTTATTTAAAATAGAAATACATCTATATATATATATATATATATATATATATATATATATATATATATATAAAACTAAATCTCTATAAAGCTTATGACATTTTATTCCCCAACAAACACCCCCCCCCCAAAAAAAAAAAAAAAGAATCCTCTTTAAAACATTACGTGTCATGTGCATTAATTAGAAAGTAGATTAATTTAGATATATAGTACTGAAAGAGAACAAGCGAAATGTAACATGTCATACGGTCATACCGAACAAACAACAATTTTTCCATGGTTGGTTAGAAGTCCATTTAATATATGGCTCCACAAAAATTTATTATTTTCAAATACAACTTATAAAAATTTTCTCGCCTTTTCTATATATGGCATAGCAAACAGCCCTTATAGATACAAATCCGTGACCGTATATACACTGTTAAAGCGTCATTTTCTAGTAGAAGTCATTCTTATTTTTTCGATTTTATTGTAGGGTTAATTAAGGTATAAAAATAGAAATGTGATTTTTCCAAAAGCATACATAACACCAAATACTTTTTTAGGTACAATAGTAACTAGTGAGTATGAGGTTGCAAAAGTAGAGCAAAAATACTCATTGACTGCTAGCTTGACTTTTTTGTATTTTTAAAATTGACACAGACGATGTCTTAACTAAATTTCATCCTAGCTTTCAGTGAAGAACTGGAGAAAATTACAGAAAATGGCCCACATAGTTCATAAAATAACATAAAGCTGGCAATGGCGGTGAGTATGTGGAGATAGATAGCCCTATGGGTAAGGGTAAGATTAAGATTGAAAGAGAGAATGACTGAACTATAATTTTCAAAATATTTATGTCATTTTCTCCAGTTCTTTACTGTCAGTTTGGAAGAAATTTAGTTGAGTCATTGTCTATATTAACCTTAAAAATACAAAAAAATCAAACTCACGACAATAAGTATTTTTGCTCCACTTTTATAACCACATAGTTACTTTTGCATCCCGAAAAAGCACTTGGTGTTAAATACTTTTTTAGAAAAATCACATCTATATTTTTACACCTTAACCTTTTATTGTATGTCTTCTTAGAGACAATTTGTTCAAATGTCTTTATAATTTAATAGTAATATGTTTTCAAAAATGATGAATGATTGCATATATGACGATTTAGACTTTATTAGTTAAATTCAAAGAGTACAAGATCTTATAGAATATAATTCAATATAGATCTCATCATTTTACAAAGAATCTAAAATAAGTTGGATTAATAATATTTATCGAAATCATTTTTTATTAAATTAATTTGTATAACTTATAAACTGATAAATAATATAATACTACCTCTGATCCTAATTATAAGAGCTAGTTGATTTTATTTGGAGAAATTAAAGAAGTTAAATAAGTTACTTAATCATTTCAAATGCTATGTATCCTTAGATTATATATTAGTTTATTAGTTAAATTAATTAGTTTGAAGAAAAAAAATAAAAAAATACTCTAAAGTAGTTTAACTAGCTCCCTTAATCTCTCCAAAAAAGTCAACTAGCTCTTATAATTAGAACCGGAGGAAGTAATAGTCTTATAATTAAGTAATTTATTTTATTTCCTTAATTTCTCAAAAAAAAAAAAACTTGACTGGTTCTTATCAAGAACCGGAACCAGAAATAATATTATACAATGTGTCAACTTGAAGGAATTTCGATGTTCGTCTGTTGGCGCTACAAAATCCCTGAGAAAAATTAGCCTCTAGTAATCAAGTTGAATCATTTATATACCACCCATCATAAAACATTGCAGTTTACACCTCAAATTAGAGTCGGGAAATCAGGTCAAGCCCGTTTAAACCCTGACCCTATAAGACTCGAGCTTGAAAAATATATCTGAAATTTGAATTTGGCCCTGTAGGGCTTCGGGTTTAATCGGGCCGACTCTGCAGGGCCTCGAGCCGGCCTGTTAGGCCTTATTACGGTAGCATTTTCATTTTTAAAAAAAAAATAGTCAAAGAGTGTCAAGAGGAAGAGGCTAGGAGGCACATATATAAATACATAATAACTATACTCTGATTTTATGATTTGGTATATTATTTGTTGCAAATAATGATTATGGATATGTTCATAATGCGGGAAAGAAATTCATGACATTTTTACTCCTGAAGCACAGCCTTCTGCTCAAAGTGAAATACAATCAAATATATATGAAATTGATGATAGTGATGAAGAAGGTGACAATTGACAATGATAATGGTATACTTTTATATTTTATGTGAGTTATCTAATGTTACTTAGTTTAATGCTTCTTATGTTTTATGTGAACCAATTGTGGATAATGGTTTTTTTTATTATGAATTAATGAATGTATTTATTTGTTGGATGATTTGTATTGTTTAGATATTAATGTTGATATATAATATTTATTTGATAGATTAGAACTTTAATGGTTGCAATTTACTAATTATATTTTTTTAGAAAAAAAAACCAAAAAAAAATAGTTAATATTTAGAACAGTAATTTCTAAGCCTTATAGGGTCCAGGCCCTATAGGGCCGAAGCGACCTTCATTCCCAGTTCTACCTCAAATAAACAAGGCTACCTCAAATAAACAAGGCTGTTGAGGATTAATTTTCTGAACAGAGGCGTACACATGATATGATTTGACATCTTATCTTAAAATTCAAACATGTCTTTACTATTTTGATCTCGACAGCTGTAACGAACCCCACATGGGATAGGTTTCGTGGATAACTATTTTTATACCAATCTATTCTTATTTATAAGTTCCTTATAACTAAAAAATTTAGTTATATTTATAAATCTATTTTGATCAAATAAATGAGATTGTGACAATCTTATCCATATTATTATACCAATAAAAATAGAGAGAAAATAAAGAGTTGAAAGTTACCCATTTATAAATAAGGGAAAAGTTGGTAATGTACCTCATAATCATTGAGCCACCTACCTCTTTTTGGTATGTGTAATTTGGTCAAAAGAAACTTATAAATAAGATCGGAGTGGTATTTTAGAGGCTATATTATCTGAGTAACTTTTAAAATAATATGATGTCTACGAGAGAGAATATCATAAAAATATTGAGTTTCATGTAGATGTCTTTTTTATCAAAATATACATAAAAATATCATCATATTTGATAACTCACCGTCAAATGATAGGGAATTTTTTGCAATCAAAAATTTATATTTTAATTTTTTGTCTTTAAAAATAATTACAATTTTTAAAGTCCTTATTAATAAATTATTTTTTGGTAGGCAAGGGTATTTATTGCCGGTAGCAGCAGTGACTAATCCCCTCACACTGTAAACTTTTTGAAAGGGCTCTAGTGCTGGCCATGACTCATGAAGTTGTCTCCACACACACTATTAGAGATCGAATGCCTAACTAAATGCTTAAGAAACCCAGCTAAGTGTTAATTGTGTCAAGCCTCATGGTTTATCAATAGATTTTTCCATTCATTGGTCGTTCTCCCTAAAATCCCTAAAATCTCAGCATATATTTAACTTACACGTTTAAAGTAGTTGTCAAAAATAAATAAATAAATAACTTACACATTTAAGCATTTAATCTTTCAAAAAAATAAAAAATTCATTAAATTTAATCTTTAAAACTTTAATTTATAATAGACCTTTCTAAGCTTACATATCTACGCAAATAACTCCTCCCTGCCATTAGTTTGTTACTTTGTTTGTTATTTCCACTAAAATAACACAATATCAAAGAGTTTATCTGTCCACCGATCTATAAATCTTATTAAAATAATTCTTGTTATGTAAATTAGAAATATATCCATATATATAAAAATAAATCTCTATAAAGCTTATGACATTTTATTTTCCCCCCTCCCAGAATCCTCTTTGAAATATTACCTATCATGTGCATTAATTAGAAGGTAGATTTACATAATACTGAAAGAGAACGTCACATGTCATACCTAACAAACAACAATTTTTTTCTATCGTTAGCAGTCCATTTAATATGTGGCTCCACAAAAATTTATTATTTTCAAGTGCAACTGATAAATATTTTCTCACCTTCTAAATTTGGCATAGCAAACAGCCCCTTATAGATACAAATCCTTGACTGTAGTCATGTTCTAGTAGAAGTCATTCTTATCTTTTTGATTTCATTATAGGGTTAAGGTATAAAAATATATATGAGATTTTTTTTTCAAAAGTCCAGTCAACATTACGTGCTTTTTTGGGTACAAAAGTGACTATGTGGTTATAAAATAGAGCAAAAATACTCATTAACGGTTAGTTTGACTTTTTTATATTTTTAAAACTAACATGGACAATGATTTAGCTAAATTTCATTCAAGCTGTCAATTGAGAATTGCAGAAAATTACAAAAAAAGGGCCAGCTAGTTTTAAAAACTACAAGAAGGTCACAACAACGATGAGTAGGTGGAGATAGGCCACCCAATGTGCAAGATTGAGATTGAGAGAGGGGGAATTGGAGAGAGAATGGCTGAACTGTAATTTCCAAAATATCTATTTTTTTTTTTTTGTAATTTTCTCCAGTTATTTATTGCCAATTGGAAAGAAATTTAGATGGGTCATCGTCCATGTCAACCTTAATAATACAAAAAATTCAAACTAATGGTCAATGAGTATTTTTGCTCCACTTTTAAAACCAGATAGTCACTTTTGCATCAAAAAAAATGCATTCGATATTAGATATACTTTTAGAAAAATCACATATATATTTTTACACCTTAATCTTTTATTGTATGTCTTCTAAGAGACAATTTGTTCAAATGTCTTTATAATATAATAGTAATATGGTTTTTCAAATGATGAATGATTGCATATAAATGACGATTTAGAATTTATTAATTAAATTCAAAGAGTATAAGATCTTATAAAATATAATTCGAATATAGATCTCATCATTTTACAAAGAATCTAAAATAAGTTGGATTAATAATATTTATCGAAATCGTTTTTTATTAAATTAATTTGCATAACTTATAAAATGATAAGTAATATAATGATATATAACATATCTTATGATTAAGTAATTTATTTTGTTTCCTTAATTTTTCAGGGAAAAAAAAAAACTTAATGGTTCTTGTAACCAGAGGTGGTATTATACAATGTGTCAACTTGAAGGAATTTCGATGTTCGTCTATTAGATGCAAAATCCCTGAGAAAAGTTAGCCTATGGTTATCAAGTTGAATCATATATATAGCACCCAGGCTTTTTTTTTTTCAATTTTCCCCTTTCTAAATAACTATTTAACAAAATACCCCTATTTGGAAATTATTTAAGCATCTGTCCCTGTTTAATCGACTAATGCCCTTATTTAGTCGACTAAAACGCGGAGCTCAATTTTTTTAAAAAAATCCCGCAATTTAGTCGACTAAACCATATTTAGTCGACTACATCGTGGGGCATGGTTTAGTCGACTAAATCACGGAATTTTTTTAAAAAATTGAGTCTTGCATTTGTAATGAGCTGACAACCTTTTCACATTAAATTTGTTGAAAAGAAATTTGTTTTTTAATTATTGTTATTTTAAAGTTTGAATTATTGTTTTCAGTTTTTTAGGAGTTTCAAATAAGTAGCAGTTTTGTTATGATTGTTAAGATGCATCCGAACAGGGGAAGTTGGAGGTAAAAAAAACAAAATGTTATTTTATTATAATAATATATTATTATAGGAAAAGTATTTCTCCTGTCACTCGAGATAGAGTTATCTCCGGTGACCTTAAAACTACGTCATTTTGAATTAATGAATGGTGTTTTTGTAATTTCAGGTGAATTAATGAAGAATGTTTCCGTAATTTTGCACCCTTCATTAATTCATCTAAAATTACAAACATACCCTTCATTAATTCAAAACGACGTAGTTTTAGAGTCATTGTGTAACATCCCAAATTTTGGGATTTCAAATTTGAAATATTTTATGGAAATTTTGGCTTAAAATAATTAATTAAATTAATTATTGGAAATTTAGGATTATTTGTTCACTGATTAATTTATTATGGGAAAAAGAATAAATTCAAGTAAGGATCTAATTACAAATAGAGCTTATAGAGGGTTCCTAAAGTAATAAGTCATTAATTCATTTGGACCAAACAAAGCCCATTTCATTTCCATATCTCCAATCCATTACTTAGAAGCCCAATCACAATTCTCTACTAATCTGATTAGCCCAACACGTGAAAAGCCATACTTGTCTATTAAACCCATGTATTCTTATTTTCATCTATTAATCTATTACCCTTTATCAATTGCTAGAACTCCACGTCTCAATCTCAACCAAAACACGCAGAAGAGATAGCAAAAAGACAAAGTCCATATAGTGCCCCAACTCATTTCGTTGCTTTAGCCCATTATTCATCTCAATCTCGGCCTCACCGAAATGTAGAAAAAGATCACAGGGAGAAATCATGTTACTTGCTTTAATCATTCTTAGACAGATTACCACGCCATACTTCACTGCTTTTCATTAATTAAGATATGACACCAGTGGCCATACTCCATTCAGCTGACAGTAGCCATTCTTCTCGAGCCACACACACGCACATTCAACCCATTCTTCTTCTTCTTCTTCTTCTTTTTTTGATACTTGGGGGGGGGGGGGATCGAGCTCGCTACATGGGGGGTGCCAAGCTCCTAGGACTAGCCTAGGAGCCAAGGGCGCACGAGGCGCAAGAGCAACCCATTCTTCTTCTTCAGTCAACACGGAAATGGCGAAGAGTCAGGAAGAGATTGACAAAGCCCATACTTCCTGGACTCATTATTTCTCTTCGGCTTACACGAAAATGCAGAGGGAAGGAGTAGGTAGCGAGAGATCATACCTACTTAATCATCCTCGGAGAGGACACCACTTCATACTCTCTCTTTATAACCCTTCGGCCAGAGGTAAACAAGAGGCAAAGAGAACGCATAAGTGATAGGAAGAGGAACCGAGGAAGGAGAGCAAGTGAGAGAGCTTAGCCATTTTCCTTGCTCTGCAAAATGCACAGAGAATTCTAGGTGGGTTTGAACGAGAGGGAGCACTGGAGAAGGAAATCAAAGATAAAAATATAGTACTCACGTCGCAAGCAAGCTTGAGTTTGAACCTAGGTGAGTTGTTAATTCTTCTCGGACCGTTGTATAATTCCCTCTGACCGTTAGTTTCATTCCCAGTCTAGATCCTTAAGTTTTTATTTAAGTTCTTACCTTGGCTCTCATTCAGTGGCGTTGCTGCAACCGAAACCAAGAGTAAGAGAGAGTGAGGCAAAGAAGGAGAGAGAGATTGAGAGCAGGAACGTAGAGTAAGCAAGAGAGATAGAGAGAGAGAGTCTGAGGAAGAAGGAAGGAACAGACGCATGCCATGAAAGCTGAGAGCTAGAGAATTCCAACGTGTGTTTAAGCTCCTCTCCTTCCAATTTCCGTAAGTTCCCATCGTTAGCCTCCTTGTATTTATGCTCGTTAGTTTAGCATTTAAGTCTCTGTTTCTATGAAGCTAAAGCAAAGGAAAACTTGCGGTTTAACATATATATAAATATGCCACAACGCTGCACTCACCATATATATATATATATATGTAAACACATGCATGGTTTTTTGTCAAAAACGCTGCACACCTACGTATATAAATATAAACATGGAATCGAAACTTGGTTATTTTACCCATAAAACGCTGCTGTGTGTTGAAATGTATATACATAAATTCATATATATGGGTTAGTGTAAATATCCAAATGATAGGAATAGTGACAAGAGTTAAAAAGGTTGTCAGGTGTCTTAATCAATTAATGTTATACTTAAATTCATGTGTACACACACCCACATGCGTTGCTGATAATAGGGGGGGGGGGGGGGGGGGGAAGTCCACTGTACAGAATTTCTACCTTGCTAATATAAACGTGCGTGTGTGTGTATATTTATCATGTACCTGAGGGATAAGCTTTGTGGAAACTAAAACAAGAAGCTGCATAGACATATATGCATGTATAACTAAGAAAAACATTTAAACACCTGGGAAGAATGAAAGGAAGCATGGTGTCTTGCATACTTAAATCTTTTGACGTAAATGCAGTCACATGGAAGAGGGTCCTGTTATTTTCATTGGAAATATTGAAGTAAACTTGTTCAGGATCCTATATTCTTATCATAGGGATTCTTTTATGCCACCATACATGAAAATAATTAGGGAAAATTTATTTACATATGTACAGATTTTATGTATCACATGAAAGCTCATTTTATTTGGTGATCACATATATGTATATATAGTGAAGTGTATTCTACTTGGTGCTAGTGTTTTATTAGACTCAAGACTTCTATTTTTATAAACATATATGATGAAACATAATGCTTTGGGAAAACCGTGAGAAACATTTAATGCATTAAAGTCTAATTTATATTATTGACATTTATAAACTCTTAATCTAAAGTGTTAAGGTAAATCTTTGAGAGTCTAAAATAATTGAAAATAATAATAATAATAATAATAAAAAGAAGAAGTAAAATAATACTAATATTAATTAATAATATAATAGTAAATTGTTAAAATTGGGCCTGAGATGAAAAATGAAAATAAGGCCTAAAATATTTATTTTGGCTTTCAAAAATTAAAATGGACCTTGAAAACTTAATATAGGTCCAGGCCAGTAGTCTTACACTAAGCCTAGTCCCATAACGTTGGAGATTATGAAGAGTTTAGACAAATAATAACTTGTCATCCGTAAATGTATACTTATAGGACCCGACCGCTACCCGAGACAATTAAACGAACTTGGAGCAAGTTGGAGATTGTAAAACAACCAGGTAGTAGCTTAATCCTCACACACTTTGTATGGCTGTATATGTTTGTTTTAAATCGTACACGTGATTGTCCCATCCTGTGTGGGCCAGCACTTCTCCGGCTCGATTGAGCGGAAGGACTGACCATGGAGTACCTTCCTGGTGGACAAAACTAGGATAGGGCCTATTGGACGAAAGTCTTTAGGTGGCTAACTTAGTTGCATTCGGATGACTCGGATGCTTCGATTGAGAACTATGGCGGTTCCAGGGGACTCTCGGTAGGTCCTAGTCTACCAATCCTTATTGGGTGCTCTGATTAAGAACTCCAGTTACAAGGGGACTCTCGGTACAGGCCACAGGGTATACTTAGCGCTATGGTTCTGTAATCTGTGTTTAACTGCATGAGATCTACACTACGTTTACTGAATGCTATGCTGTTGTGGACTATTTGTTATGATTGACTGTCATATACTGTTTATACTCTGTTTGTGAGATTAACTGTTACTCTGGGATTCAAATTGAATCCCAGATGTCCCTAAGAGTTCAGGATTTGGGTATGGTCATTGCGGCAGACGAAATCTCAAAGGAAAGGCAACAAATGCAGACTACTGATGGTTCCCATTTAGATTTTAATAGGCTCAGGAATTTACAAACATGTTTTGGTTAATTCCCTTTTTGTAATTTTAATATTTTGGTACCGATACATTCACGGATTACTGTATTAAGAACTCAGTAGGTTATTCCAACACACAACCAAGTATGTTGTATTATCAGTTTTCTATTCTATCCTTGTGTTGCTCACTATCATTCGCTGCAATACTCTAATAAGTGTTAAATTACAAAGGGTATTACACAGTGGAGATAACTCTATCTTCAGTAACAGGAGAAATCTTTTCCCCATTATTATATTACTTTATATTTTGTTAGATTTTATACATAAGTGGAAGTGGTTAGCAACATATATGAATTATAGTTATAATTCATGTTGCGTTTTTTATAGTGAAACATCTTCTATTTTTCCTCTCATCAGAGGGACTACACTTTTTTTTTTTTTACATATTCTATTTATTTAGATTATGTTATATATATATTCTATTTACACAAATCAATATATATATTATCCAAGTTAATATCATCAAAAACCAAAATCTTAAGTTAAATAGTTGATAAAATTACTCATTTTCATCCGTCGATGCATGGTTTAATTAAATATATGAGGTGGGACCCAGAAGCTTAAATTTTTTTCAATCGGCTGACAATCTTTTCACATTGTTATTTTAAAGTTTGAATTATTGTTTCCAGTTTTTTAGGAGTTTCAAATAAGTAGCGGTTTTGTTAGGATTGTTTCCTACTTTTTTGCTAAAACTGGAAACAATAATTTAAACTTTAAAATAACAATAATTAAAAAACAGATTTCTTTTCAACAAATTTAATGTGAAAATGTTGTCAACCCATTTGAAGTATATTATTAATTAGAGGTTTATTGGATAGCCATTTTGGTAATTAATAAAAGTACATCATAAATAAAAGTATTTGAAATATGATACATACCTTATATAAAAAAAAATTGAAAGAAATTTTTTACAGAAATTAAGATTACTTCACTTAACTCTTAATCTACGTGTTTTCATATTATTAAACTCATCTATAATAGAGTTTGTACTAAAACTTAAAACTTGCCCAATATCCTAACCCTAAAATATTCTCTAATCAGTATAAAAGTAGTATCATTAGAAAAATAAAATCATGTATAATAAATTTTATGAAGGAAATTTAATGAAAAGAAGTGATTTTGAGTACTTTATTGATTCTCAAAATTGGTCATAAGCTGTTGAAAAAAATAACAGACAATGGGACAAGCGAGAGGAAAAAGAGACGAAAGATTTCGAAAGAATGCAAACAAATGGGGTTGGAGGAAATTAAAGCTTATGGCCCCACCTCTTTATTATCATATTCTTTACTTCTTCTTCTTTTTTTTTTTAATATACAATGCAAGCAAACGAAGGGTCAGAGGGTAAGGAGTTGAAAACAAAGAATCCCACTACCTCTTCAAATCAAATCAATCAAATGCAAAGATGATTTATTAATGATTTTGGGGCCCCCCACCACCGCGCATCCGTCCCTGCTGGAAGTGATCTGATACAATTTTTAAATCCTAATTTAGGTCATATAACTTTATTAATGATTTATTAAGTTTAGTCACTTAAATTAAAATTTGGGTATTTCAAATTCCTTTTAAAAGGATTCCATTTTTTTTTTTAACAATAATGATCCATATTGTTCACATTCCAAATGTAGGCCCTATATATCGGGAATAGATAGATACTTGTTTTGATGTTAATGATGTCTGGTATACATACATATTCTATATCTATGATCTGAAGGGTATGTTTGGATTGAGGGAGGGAGAGGGAGGGGGAGGAAAAAAAAAAAGGAGAGGAGAGAAATTATTTTTCAAAATTGAGTATAGTGGGGCCCACAAATTTTCCTCTCCCCTCCTTTTTTCTCTCCCCCTCCCTCAATCCAAACATACCTGAAAACTGATTACGTCAAAGAATATCTTATGGCAAAATTAGGGAGAAGGATAAAAAAAGGAAAAAAAAAAGAAATATTTATTAACAAAAATCCTAAAAATTGTAATTATTTTAAAGAATTAAAAATTTAAATATAAATCTTCAATTACGAAATTAACCTTCAAACTCCTCAAATTTTGTTTATCACCATCTCAACTATTTGAGAGTCAATTATCAATCTTCCCTTAGATTAGATTGTGTCCTTAAATTTAATTGGCTTTGGTAAATATTGAAATTCCTATGATATTATTAGTTATTTATGAATTTAATGTTTACGAAATTTTAAATTTTAGTATTTTTCATTTTTATAAAATTATTTTTATGTGCATACTATTTGTTTAAGCTTTTTTCCTATTAAAAATCACATATTTTCAAAAGAAACATATTATAAGATTTTTTTATTTTTAAAATTTTTTAAAATAATTAAAATCTTGAAAGAGGTAAATTTATAGTTATTTATAGATTTTAGAGGCTATTTTATTTAGGTAACTTTTAAAATAATATGATGTTTACGAGAAAGAATATCATAAATCAAAAAATTTTATTTCAATTTTTGGTCTTTGAAAATAATTACAGTTTTTGAAGTCCTTATTAATTTTTTTTTGGGTGGGCCCGGGGGTATTTATCACTAGTAGCAGTAGTGACTAATCCCCTCACACTATAGGCTTTTCAAAGGGGCTCTAGTCTAGCCATGACTCATAAGTAGAGCCAGGAAATTAACGAACTCGGCCCTTTTAAGCCCTGGCCCTTCAAGAGTCAGGATTGAAAACTATAGGAGTTAAATAAAATAAGCCTTGTAGGGCCAGCCCTGCAGGGCCTCGGGTTTAAAAGGGCCGGCCCTATAGGTCATGTTAATTTTTTTTTAATTTAATTAGGAGTTGAAAAAGATATCCCCCATTCGAATATTCATTGAAAATGAAAGTCAGCTTATTTCTTATATTGACAACCTTCTCATCATAAGTCAGAGGGTCAATCTTGTTAGAAATATTGTACAATAGTTTAAATGTATAACTTAGGTATGCTTCTTATGTTTTATGTGAGTTATTTGTGGACAATAGTTTCCTTTTGATTACGAATTAGTAAATGCGTTTATTTGTTGGATGATTCATGTTATTGGGATATCAATGCTGACAACATTTATTTGATTAATTAGAACTTTAATTGTTGTAGTTTAGTAATTATATTGCCTTATAAAAAAAGGAAGAAAATAGTTAAAATTTAGAAGATAAACTTTCAAGCCCTAGGCCGGCCCTGGCTTGGTGCTCTCAGGTTAGGCTTTGAAAAACAAGTATTTTTCTTACTACAAACCCTGTAGGCCCTTGGCCCTTCAAAGGCCAAGCCGCTCCTGAAGGGCCAAGCCGGCCCTGATTCCAAACTCTAGTCATAAGGCCATTTTTACACACACCATCAAAGATTGAACCCCTAACTGAATACTTAAAAAACCCAGCTAAATGTCAATTATGCCAGGCTTCATGGTTTATTAATAAATTTTTCCTTTCATTGGTCCTTCTCCCTGATTCCCCCTAAAATCTCACCATATATTTAACTTACACATTTAAGCATTTAATCTTTTAAGAAAAAAGAAAAAATTCACTAAATTTAATCTTTAAAACTTTAATTTATAATAGACCATTCTAAGCGTACATATCTACGCAAATAACTCCTTCCTACCATTAGTTTGTTACTTTGTTTGTTATTCACTAAAATAACATAATATGATAGGGTTTATTTGTCCTCCAATCTATAAATCGTATTAAAATAATTCTTGTTATTTAAAATCAAATTATATATATATAAAACTAAATCTCTATAAAGTTTATTATTGGGATCTGTACACGCAGCGGATTTAAAATTTCTACGAATCCCGTCCCGAGGATCACTCAGGTGCATTTAAGTCAAGACTTAGGGAACCCGAATCATACCTCTATTGAACTCGTCCGCGTCTCGTTCTCTTTGAACAGGTGGGCTACCTTCTCGATCAGCAGAAGACGACTTCTTAGAATCGGCTTCCTCTACCGGTATCCACACGAACAATCCCCGAACACGGTTACGACAGCGTGCTAGCGCCTCGAGTTGTGCGTCTCTCTCTTTTACGCTCTAGGGTTTCTCGCGGCTTTCTAATACGCTCGACTAAAAGTTCTGTCGGTTTTTCTAAACCTGATAGGCGTATTATATAATCAAAATTAATCCTCATTAATTTTGAAATTCGAATTTTGAATCTGGATAATATATCAATTAAATCTATCTAATAGATTTAATCTAATATATTTATTTAATCCGAATTAAAACCAGATCTGAAATTCAAATCTAATTAAAAGCCTTCTGATTTAATTTATCTCTTATAAATTAAATCCGAGAAATGATATCTATCTATTTAATTAAATCTAAGATACTATATCTTAATTTAAATTAAACAGTATCTTTATTCGAAAATCAAATGAGATATAATATCTCTATTTGTTTTAGATATTTAATTTATCCGATAAATTAAATATAAAATAAATATCATATAATATTATTATAATCTCCATTAAATAATATTATTATATTATTTTTTGAATTATATATATATATATATATATATATATATATATATATATATATATACCCTAGATTAAATTCAACATCCATTAAATCTTAGATTAATCTAAGATTCAATGAATCTGGACGCATTTGCTCGTGTTGGGTTATTCTTGTGTGCGACCCTGTAGGCCCATATGAGATTGGCAGTGGGCCAAAACTGTATCAGCCCACAAGTTGCAAGTGGCCTCTAGCAAGACATTGCGACTACCCAATTCACATGGGGATCGATGACACGATACAACCTATCGTACAACCATGTTACGTCCCTTTTGTCACGCGATAATTTGGTCAAGGATGAGGCATGGATAATGTCAACTTCGTGTTCTTGACCACTACTTTCTCGATTCTCGAGTAGTCTAAAAGGTGAAATGGAAACTCTTTTCCATCACAGTATGGCCATACATTTCTTAGACTCACTCATCGAGGGCCCAGTATTATCTCTCTACAAATGTGAGGGACAAATTCCATCTTGACCATTCACATTCCTCCGCATGAAAACCACTGATCCCGATCCCAGCCTTTATCATCACCCGGTCAAAGGTGACTTTTGACTAGGTCAAAGGTCAGTGACTTATCATGTAGGAATCCATGATGATCTCAGGTTATAGGGCGTTGTGACGCGGTTATACATGAGATAAGCTTATGACTTATATCGTGCAGCTTTCTCATAGTGGGTCGGTCCAGCACCTTGTACTCTTACAAGTGCCCATGACTTTGATTCGTATCTCCATACCTCATCAAAGTCATACTGGTCTTATTTCATCTTCACTCCCGTGTAGATAACCGACCAGGGACATTTAGGATAATCTATAAGATTATCCAGGGATGCAGTTATCAATACGAACATGCAAACGAAAATGATAACAAAAGAGAATACTTTAAACAACTTAAATATCCAAAGTACAATGAATTGCCCCTAGGGCATAATTTCCAACACTTATGACATTTTATCCCCCCAAGAAGGATCCGGATTCTCTCCCATCTTTCCTCATCCTTCAGTATCTTTTTATCTTTGTCGTCCAAAAATTGATTAAAACATTTAAAAAGAGACACATCATCAATTTAAAAAAACCGCATGCGGTAAATATAAAAATTTTAAAAATAGATGACGTGACTCTCTCTGAACGTTTGATCAATTTTTAGATGACTCAGATAAAAAGATACTGAGGGATGAGAAATGAAGCAATTCTAAGATAATCTGCGTCTCCCCAAAGAATCCTCTTTAAAATATTCCCTGTCATGTGCATTAATTAGAAAGTAGATTAATTTAGGTAGTACTGAAAGAGAACAAGGAAATGTAACATGTCGTCATACCTAACAAACAACAATGTTTTCCATGGTTAGAAGTCCATTTAATATGTGGCTCCTCAAAAATTTATTATTTTCAAATATAACTCAGAAAAAAATTTTCCCCTTCTAAATTTGACATAGAAAACAGCCCCTTATAGATACAAATATACACCGTTAAAGCGTTATTTTCTAGCAAAGTCATTCTTATCTTTTCGATTTTATTGTAGGGTTAAGGTCAGCGGCGGAGCCAGAGTTTTATATTTGTGGGTGCACACTACTCCCGATTTTTTTTTTTGAAGGAAAGTTTTAAATGCATTAAAAATCAAATGAATATAGACAAAAAAGAGAAAAGAAAACTTCAACTTAACATAGAAAAATAATAATTAAGAATCAATTAAGCTATTACAACAAAACGTTATAAAAACATTCTTCGATTCTTCATTCCTTGAAAATATTGCATTATATCTTCATCATCAACCTTATTAAACATATGTTGTTTAACATAAGTGTGTTAAGAGTTCTCTAAGATTATACAAGGTGAGTTTGAAATGTCTATGATAGGAGAATTAAATTTCTTCTTAGGACTTCAAATCTGTAACATCCTGAATTTTGGACCTAAAGACTTGAAAACTAGCCTATTTTTGGAGGACTACTAGGCTCTACTTTTGAAAATGGCGAATTTTGAAACGGTATTTTGTGGGACGTGAATAGTATTTACTATTCACATATACGTATTTACTATTCACAAATACGTATTCACTTTTTATAAATACGGTATTTAATCGATATTTTGAGAAATATGAAAAGTATTTACTATTTACAAATACGTATTCACTATTCAAAAATACGGTATTCACTATTCCTAAATACGTATTCACTATTTGAAAATACGTATTTACTATTCATGCGGGACCCACGTCAAACTATTTCTCCTCTGCCAACACCCGTGAAGTTTGAAAAATTTTGCGCGCGGGACCCACTCAATAATAATAATATTATAATATAATATCTTATACTTTGGAAAACAATAGAAATAAAATTATTTCCAATAAACCGTGAATTAGGTTTTTAAAGTAAGGGTATATTATAAACAAGTGAATTTCTATCTCAGAGTGGGTTATCTCCAAAGTCATTTCCGTAATCGGCGGAATGATTATTGAGATAGATTGAAACCGATATTTTGAAGCAGGACAGATAGTGGAATCTGTAGGAAATAAATCGTAACTCAAAATCCTTGAACTAAGTAGTAAACAACTGGACATATTATGAATCAGCGAATTTTTGTCTTGAAGATGGTGTCACTCAAAGTAATTTCTGTTACCGTCAGTATCCGACTTAAAATCTTTGACAGATTATGAAATACCCTGAATGAGGTCAAAAATTCAGTTGACCCAGATATTTTTAAAGAGGAAGAATAGAGCTTCAAGGCTGTGCTTCCGGATTTTTGAGATTTTGCAAAAGATCACGCGATCAGAACACCGAACAAGGAATTTTATCAGTATTTTATTAAAATATTATTAAACTTTTTAAATGCCCACAAGGAGCCAGAGAAGAGTCACGGGCATTTTGTTTTAGTTTTTTTGGAAATTACGCAAATTGACCCAAAGACGAAAAATTACGCTTAAGGACCCATTTTTCAACACTATAAATAGAGGCTTCATTTCTTCATTTTCTTCACACCAAACTCAGAGAACAACAGTTGAGTTTAAGAGAAGAGTGAGAATTCTTAGAGTTAGAGAGAGAGTTTAGAGTAAAGTTCTTGAAGCTGGAGAGAATGAGCAGGAACTTCAAGGGTAAGTTCTTTGGTCTCTAGTCTTAATATTTGGTAGTTTCTTTTGGTAATTATAGTAGAAATGCCAGATAGAGTTTTTCTGAGTATGCTCTGTGGCTGCAGCTTAGTCTGATCTGTCACATCAGAAAAGAATTATCCTTGGACAGTAAATATTATTTACTGGCACAGTAAAAAATATTTACCGGCACGGTAAAAATATTTTTACTGGTACTATTCACATGAATAGTGAATATCCAACATAGTTTCCGCAAATGCTGAAAATTAATGGTCACTGATAAAAATGATATTATAGGATATCCGAGGATTCCGGAGTCAGATTCAAAGGAAGTTTGGGGATACGTGAATAGTGCCGTATACATGAATAGTGCCGTATACATGAATAGTAATTTACTATTCACGTGGAAGGAAGGTACGGACGCGTATTGTAACCTTAACTCTGATGCTTATGGTATGCTTATATGTGATAGATAGTCTGAAATTCTGTTTTTGAAAATTGATCATACACATACAACTTGATACGGGTTATAGTCTTGATAACGCCGTTATGTTTTCCTAGCGCTGAGGACACGGATGTACACCGTGGCACTGGTGAATAGTGCAGACTATAATAACATGCATATTGCAGTGGCTGTGTTATGTTATTATGTGAATATGAGAATAATGTATGTGATTATTGCTATTTTGACATGAATATCTGTCATACATATTTGATACATAAGCATGAGGTTAACCGTTACCTGAGGTTCAATGGGTATTGAACCTCAGCTCTTACTGTAGCTTCAGGATTTTCGGAGTGAACAGAAACAGAAACAAGGGTAAGCAGCAGGCAGAAGGACTAGCTGGAGAAAGTCCTGTAGATATGTATAGTCTTTCGAACTCTTTGTATCAACAAACCAGTACACTACAGTGGTTGAATATCAGTTACTTTGTATTTAAAATCATTTCGTTGCTCAACTCTGGTTAAATTATTTTGAACTCTGATCAAATAATTTCGAAAATGCTTTAGAAAAGTTGGGGTGTTACATTTTGGTATCAGAGAAGGCATTCTGGCACGAAGTTAACTAAGTTACTCCAAACAGTCTGATATCTAGAAAGGGGTTTTGTGGTTGGCAATCAGTTTCCTTGAATTCGGTGAGCCTTCCACAAATACACCTGCCTAGTCGGATTGTCTGAGTAGCGGAGTTAGGTTCTAAGCTTTCAAAAGTGTTTTATCTGGTATGAACCCGACTCAGTTACAGTAAACCATTGGTGCCGAAGGTAGGGCCGAGTCTATGTGGATCAGCCAATCAGTCACCCTAGCACGGTGAGGCTCCCATGATAGACGCCTACCTGGCCAATCGGTTTGACTAACTAAGTTAGGCTCTAAGCCATGGTTTTAAAAGTGTTTCGAAAAAACAAGTACAAGTACTGATACAATACTGGTGTTGTGATACAAAAAGGACGTACATCCTAAGGAAAAGGGTTAGGCTCGGGAGGCCTTGATATAGAGTAGATGGCACAGAATATGGTTTCTGTCGTTAAACTTTAAAACTTTTGATATGGGAATCGGAATCTAAGTTAAATCCCCGCTCAGAGTTTCAAGGGAAGTGGTACAGAGAAGTTTGGTACGACTTAAGTTTTCCGGTAGACAGTAACCTACTGTTTAGGTTTCCCTTGGATAGTAACCTATCGATTTAATGTCCTTGTCAAAATAATAACTTGTTAAGTTATCTTGAGAAGGAAATCCCTACCTTGTAGAGGCCAGACACCATGCGTGCAAAGGGGCGTGGCTCCGGGGACGAAGATCTTTTGATTAAGTCCTTGACGGTGGTGATCAATTGACAGAAGAGGGAAAGTACCCAGTAATTCTGGGGAGACAGTTATGTCATACTAGTGCCTATGAGAGTTGTAGGTACCCAGTAGTAAGTATATCAATATTAGTACCAAGAATCAATAGACATTATGAAGTTAATATTGCTTAGGCGAGAGAAATCTCAGAACTATGACCCCTGTGAGAGTAGGAACCCTGAGAAAATATGAGTGAGTTTTGCCTAGGTTCCAAATACCTAAGAGATAGTTCCTTAACAGAACCATACGAAAGCTGGAAACCTCAGTAGCCACCAGGTTATGGTCTCAAGGTGGGACCAAGAATCATAGAGATGTTAGTGGCTAGTAGATTCCCCAAGAAGTAGGTGATTACCCAATAGGGAAAGTTGAGTTAAGGATTATGCCTGGAGCTAAACAGAAAGTGGAAGTTTACAAATAGAATGGCCCTAGATAAGATGGCAGACATAGAAACAACGGTTTATGAAACTACTAAAGGATAGGAACCTGTTAAGATTTGAGTTCTCATTATAATGATTCAAAGACGATCACTGGCGCTACTTATGGAAAGTTTGTCGGAGAAGGATACCTACGGGGAGTTCTGATCAAGGAGGTTTACCTACAGAGGATGCTAACCGGAAAAGCTGACTGGTCTGAGAAGACTAAGTGAAGCGCCGAGTAATGTGCCGTAGAGCAGAGCCACCGTGACGACGAACCGTAGAGTGGAGCCGCCGTGACAACGAACCATAAAGTAGAGTTACCAGTGCATCAGTTCTCAAGGTAAGTAAATTATAATGAGTCTCACATCGAATAGGTTCCCCAGAGTGAAGGTTTAAGTAATCTAGTATATCACCATGGTTTACTCCAATGCTATATAGTACATATTGTTAGACAACAAATACGAGAAGTGTCCCAAAAAGCTTGTAAAACCCGAGGATAACGGGCAAAGTTTGGAATAGCCAGATGAGTTAAGTAGAACAAACTAAACATTATACATATGGTTTGAGTAGTCAAGAACAGAGGTCCGGATGTATGTAGTTAGTAATGACCTTCTAATGTTAGTTGTCTGATTCCTAAGTAAGGTTTTAAAAAAAAATTGAATTTTTGAACTTACCAATGCACCTGCTATTTTGAAATTTTCGGAGTTTACTTTCAAATTTGTGAAATCGAGTTTTCAAATGAAATATTTTTCAACAGAATTTGAGACCACAGTGATGGTTATGATGTTGTCTTGTACAAACGGTTTTGTTAGAACCCAGAGTTTGAAACTGAGTTTTCAACTATGTTGTGGTAAAGTCAGTACAAAACTGGAAGGACAGAAGCTGTTGTAGATGTACACAGTTTGCTGGGTCTGCCAGATGTTTTAAAACGTTTGAAATCGCTGGCCTTTGATAAATGTTCTCTTTGAACAAAAAGTTTTTGGAGGGATTTTGTTTGAGAAAATGGAAATCGCACCAACAGTGAACGCACCCAATCCATAACACTTTGCCGAGGGCATATGTTTTGTTTAGTACAACCTGACTGTCTATGACTGGACTGAGTTCCGCTAGATAGGGTTGCTACTTTATGTGCCAGTGTGAACACTGGGTCTCCTGAGAAAGGGGCGGAGGTTCTCCCACATTGTTGATAATACTGTTAAAACTGGATTTGGGGATTGGGAGAAGGCGCTCACTGTACCAAATGGTTAAAATGATGGTGTGTACTCTCAATTGTAAAATTTTGTGAAATAAATTAGCTCCCTCAAAGATATGTGCCGGTAATAAAAGTTTTTGAAAATGATCCGGCAGTGAAAAATGTTTTCACGAATTTGTGATGGCAGCGATTAAATTTAAAAATGTTATAGCACTATTACTTTGTGGTATAGTGCAGATTGTGAAATGTACTGAAACCACGGAAAATTTTTCATGTTTGAAAATTTGAAAATGAGACAAGAAAATTTATTGAATATTGGATTCTGTAGGCCCAAAATTACTTTCTAGGGGATGAATATTTTTATTGGTGTCTAGGAAAGTGATTGAAAGACTAAGCCCCTATTTGATGGTTATTCATTTTGTTGCCGTTGTAAAAAGTATGAAGAGATTTTCGCTAGATTTACACTTACCTAGCTAATTTATATGAGTAACAGATGACAATACCATAACAAAATGCGGACATAGTCTTGATTATACAGAATAACTGGCTTAAGCTTGAATTTAATAAGATAAAGCTGAGTTTGGCAGGAAAACTCGAAAATCCTTATGAATCCTAGAATAAGAGATTACAAACATTAGCAAGAAGGCTAAGAAGAGTAGACTATATTAATTCAAGCATCAAGAACAACAGTTGGTACAATCCCACCGCAAGCTTCGACTATCTCAAGTTTAAGTCTATTAATTTCTTCCTGAGCGGCTGCACTTGAGAGAGGACCATCAGAAGACATTGTTTTTCTCAATCTAGCTATTTGCTTCATAGTGCTTCGAATTTTTACATACGGCCAATGCTTTATTCCTCCCCTATGGCATATTTTCATTAGAACATTTTTGCATAGACGAACTTGTTGAGCCGCTTCTTGTTGAGGTAAATGGAAGAAGTCTCTAAGATCATCTATTGACATTGATGCAGCTCTAATATTTTGTTCAGCTCTTGATCGGTATGGATTACTAGGTATGGGGACTGAAGGATTATTATTTACAACCATGAGCTCTTTTCCTTTATTGGATATATTTTCTGTATTGGTTGGAAATGAACTATTAGGGAGTTCATTTTGATTTTTAGTCCATTCCAAACCAACACAGAGAGCCTCATAGTAGGCTGATATGGGATCCGACACCAGGACATACCCTAAAGATTTTTGATTCAAACAATAATTTTCTAGAAAATGTTTGACATCATCTAAATTCTTCTTACCAAAGTCAAATACTTGAGGACTGAAAGAACCTCCTTGTACGTCCTGGTGAAAGACAGCGTGGCATATCATACCAATCCTCCCATGAACTTCAAGTTTATGGTATTGAAGTCCATTGGTATGAATAATCTCTCGTAGAACATGGCAGCAACCACATGAAAATGGATTAGTAGTCTCAGTCAAGGTAGAAGCAGGATTCCTTGGTTGAGAAGGTACCGTAGACTCCATAAGTTCTGCCACATTACGACACCTTTGGACAGGTCGCCTTGATGGACCTGCTTCAGATTCCTTTCTGTTAGTAGTTGTAAAAATAGAATCTTGTATCCTTGGAGGAGGAGTAGGAATGTTAATCGTTGAGGCAGATGGATGAACGTTCATACTTACGGGATTTTGGGGAAATAAAGAAGAATAAGGGTATGATGCATTGTTTGACAAATCAGACAACATGTTAGTCTGATAGTCATGAAGTAAGGCTTCAAGAAAGAAGGGGTTGAATGAATCGGAGACTGGAATAGAGTTACTTGAACCGGCCATGTTTAAGGATAATGTGGAAGGTTATAGTGAAGATTACGATCGGAGAGGAAATGAATATTTTGTGAAGTTTGAGAGAACATGAAACATTTACTCTTTCTTTACTCGATTTATAGCTGGGCTAGCAACGTCTAGATTTTGTTAAGCAGCATCGGATTCTCATCTGTCGTTGGCTCAGAATAGTGCAGACTTTGTTGTTATGCGGAAAATTTTATGGCACCGCACCCTAGTGCACCCTAGCCACCGTTAGGGGTCGCAGTTTCCTAGACCTTTGCAGACAGAAATCGCTATGGCATTTATTGCTAGCTGTGTTTTCAAGAAAATAAGTTTGGACGTTTATACGCACATTTATCTAAGAAATCTGTCTTAGATGTGCAACTGACTCAAGATGTCGGAATTGACATTTGAAAATAGGATTTTGAAGCGTAAGCGTGCTAAGGTGATAGTAATCTTGGGAAGGGTGACTTTCTAATAATATTAGATGAACCGGAGAGAATCCGAAGATTTGAAATGATGATGAGAATAGTATCTATGATGATACTTGGTACCAGAATTAAGAGAATTGGAGTGATAGACAAACCCATAAAATAGAATTTTTCCTGGATCACTAGTTGGCATGCTAGTACAAAGGAAGAGGTTGAATTATAGAAAATGAAATGGAGCATTTGTGAAATGTTCCCAATTTAATGGAGCATTGAATAGTAGGATGTATGCTAGATAAGCATGTATAAGGAATAGACTAGAGGTCTAGATAACCTTTTGATTTTATATTGTCAAATTTCGAGGACGAAATTTATTGAACGGGGGCAGAATTGTAACATCCTGAATTTTGGACCTAAAGACTTGAAAACTAGCCTATTTTTGGAGGACTACTAGGCTCTACTTTTGAAAATGGCGAATTTTGAAACGGTATTTTGTGGGACGTGAATAGTATTTACTATTCACATATACGTATTTACTATTCACAAATACGTATTCACTTTTTATAAATACGGTATTTAATCGATATTTTGAGAAATATGAAAAGTATTTACTATTTACAAATACGTATTCACTATTCAAAAATACGGTATTCACTATTCCTAAATACGTATTCACTATTTGAAAATACGTATTTACTATTCATGCGGGACCCACATCAAACTATTTCTCCTCTGCCAACACCCGTGAAGTTTGAAAAATTTTGCGCGCGGGACCCACTCAATAATAATAATATTATAATATAATATCTTATACTTTGGAAAACAATAGAAATAAAATTATTTCCAATAAACCGTGAATTAGGTTTTTAAAGTAAGGGTATATTATAAACAAGTGAATTTCTATCTCAGAGTGGGTTATCTCCAAAGTCATTTCCGTAATCGGCGGAATGATTATTGAGATAGATTGAAACCGATATTTTGAAGCAGG
This sequence comes from Acacia crassicarpa, assembly GCA_034222035.1. Lineage (NCBI taxonomy): Eukaryota > Viridiplantae > Streptophyta > Magnoliopsida > Fabales > Fabaceae > Acacia > Acacia crassicarpa. Next base: position 57,178,775 of record JAWXYG010000003.1, read on the forward strand.
ACAGATAGTGGAATCTGTAGGAAATAAATCGTAACTCAAAATCCTTGAACTAAGTAGTAAACAACTGGACATATTATGAATCAGCGAATTTTTGTCTTGAAGATGGTGTCACTCAAAGTAATTTCTGTTACCGTCAGTATCCGACTTAAAATCTTTGACAGATTATGAAATACCCTGAATGAGGTCAAAAATTCAGTTGACCCAGATATTTTTAAAGAGGAAGAATAGAGCTTCAAGGCTGTGCTTCCGGATTTTTGAGATTTTGCAAAAGATCACGCGATCAGAACACCGAACAAGGAATTTTATCAGTATTTTATTAAAATATTATTAAACTTTTTAAATGCCCACAAGGAGCCAGAGAAGAGTCACGGGCATTTTGTTTTAGTTTTTTTGGAAATTACGCAAATTGACCCAAAGACGAAAAATTACGCTTAAGGACCCATTTTTCAACACTATAAATAGAGGCTTCATTTCTTCATTTTCTTCACACCAAACTCAGAGAACAACAGTTGAGTTTAAGAGAAGAGTGAGAATTCTTAGAGTTAGAGAGAGAGTTTAGAGTAAAGTTCTTGAAGCTGGAGAGAATGAGCAGGAACTTCAAGGGTAAGTTCTTTGGTCTCTAGTCTTAATATTTGGTAGTTTCTTTTGGTAATTATAGTAGAAATGCCAGATAGAGTTTTTCTGAGTATGCTCTGTGGCTGCAGCTTAGTCTGATCTGTCACATCAGAAAAGAATTATCCTTGGACAGTAAATATTATTTACTGGCACAGTAAAAAATATTTACCGGCACGGTAAAAATATTTTTACTGGTACTATTCACATGAATAGTGAATATCCAACATAGTTTCCGCAAATGCTGAAAATTAATGGTCACTGATAAAAATGATATTATAGGATATCCGAGGATTCCGGAGTCAGATTCAAAGGAAGTTTGGGGATACGTGAATAGTGCCGTATACATGAATAGTGCCGTATACATGAATAGTAATTTACTATTCACGTGGAAGGAAGGTACGGACGCGTATTGTAACCTTAACTCTGATGCTTATGGTATGCTTATATGTGATAGATAGTCTGAAATTCTGTTTTTGAAAATTGATCATACACATACAACTTGATACGGGTTATAGTCTTGATAACGCCGTTATGTTTTCCTAGCGCTGAGGACACGGATGTACACCGTGGCACTGGTGAATAGTGCAGACTATAATAACATGCATATTGCAGTGGCTGTGTTATGTTATTATGTGAATATGAGAATAATGTATGTGATTATTGCTATTTTGACATGAATATCTGTCATACATATTTGATACATAAGCATGAGGTTAACCGTTACCTGAGGTTCAATGGGTATTGAACCTCAGCTCTTACTGTAGCTTCAGGATTTTCGGAGTGAACAGAAACAGAAACAAGGGTAAGCAGCAGGCAGAAGGACTAGCTGGAGAAAGTCCTGTAGATATGTATAGTCTTTCGAACTCTTTGTATCAACAAACCAGTACACTACAGTGGTTGAATATCAGTTACTTTGTATTTAAAATCATTTCGTTGCTCAACTCTGGTTAAATTATTTTGAACTCTGATCAAATAATTTCGAAAATGCTTTAGAAAAGTTGGGGTGTTACAAAATCAAGTAAAAGAAAAATAAAATATTAATTTCCCAAACCAAATACCTGTGAGAGCTTCTTAAGAAATATCGAATAGATCATTACAATAGAGGAGGATTCAAACTGGGGTCTAAACCATGGCAAAGGATTATTTTACCGCTAGACTATTGGTGTGCTTCTTCTTGAAAAGTTCATTCAAAATATATACATATTCTTAGAATTTTATGGGTGCACTTGCCCACATAAATTTCAATGTGGCTCCGCCACTGATTAAGGTATAAAAATTCATATGTGATTTTTCTAAAAGTACACTCAACATCAAGTTTTTTTGGTGAAAAAGTGATTATGAAGTTGCAAAAGTGGAATAAAAATACTCATTGACTGCTAGTTTGACTTTTTTGTATGTTTAAAACTGACATGGACAATGATTTAGCTTAATTCTATCCTAACTGTAAGTGAAGAACTGGAAAAAATTAAAGAAAAGGGCTCACATAGTTTTGAAAATTATAGAAAGGTGGCAACGGCTGTGAGTAGGTGGAGATAGGCGACTTGATGGGTAAGATTGAGATTCAGAGAGAGAAGGGGAATTAGAGAGAGAATGGCTAAATAGTGATTTCCAAAAGATCCATGTCATTTTCTGTAATTTTCTTCAGTTCTTTACAGCCAGTTTGAAAGAAATTTAGCTGAGTCATCATCCATGTCAGCCTTAAAAATATAAAAAATTCAAACTCACAGTCAATGAGTATTTTTGCTCCACTTTTGTAACCACATAGTCACTTTTACACCTAAAAAAAGTACTTGATGTTGGGTGCATCTTTGAAAAAATCGAATGTATGTTTTTACACCTTAACCTTTTATTATATGTCTTCTAAGAGACAATTTGTTCAAATGTCTTTATAATATAATAGTAATATGTTTTTTCAAATGATTAATGATTGCATATATATGACGATTTAGAGTTTATTAATTAAATTCAAAGAGTATAAGATCTTATAAAATATAATTCGAATATTGATCTCTTCATTTTACAAAGAATCTAAAATAAGTTGGATAATATTTATAAATATTTTTCTTATTAAACTAATTTGTATAACTTATAAACTAATAAATAATATAATGATACATAACTTATTTTATAATTAAGTGATTTTTTCCCCTTAATTTCTCCAGGAAAAAAAAAAAAAGAAACACCTAACTGGAGAGGTCGTATTATATATCATGTGTCAACTTGAAAAAATTTGGATTTTCGTATTATATCTAGTGATCAAGTTGAATCACATATACACCTAACTGGAGAGGTCGTATTATATATCATGTGTCATATTAAGATTGAACCCCTAACTAAATACTTAAAAAACCCAGCTTAATGTCAATTATGTCAAGCCTCATCATGGTTTATTTACAACTTTTTCCTTTCATTGGTCCTTCTCCCTGATTCCCCCTAAAATTTCACCATATATTTAACTTACACATTTAAGCATTTAATCTTTTAAGAAAAAAGAAAAAATTCACTAAATTTAATCTTTAAAACTTTAATTTATAATAGACCATTCTAAGCGTACATATCTACGCAAATAACTCCTTCCTACCATTAGTTTGTTACTTTGTTTGTTATTCACTAAAATAACATGATATGATAGGGTTTATTTGTCCTCCAATCTATAAATCGTATTAAAATAATTCTTGTTATTTAAAATAGAATTTTATATATATATATATATATATATATATATATATATATATATGAGATAGGATATTGTCATTACTAATTTTATGTTACTACTAAGTCACTACCACTTTTACACTGTTAGATCAGTATCTCAATAGGAGAGAGAAATGATAAAGGTAGATGAGATTCTGATCTAACAGTGAAAAAGTGGTAGTGACTTGGTAGTGACATAAAATTGGTAGTGACAATATCATATCCCTATATATGTGTGTGTGTGTGTGTGTATAACTAAATCTCTATAAAGCTTATGACATTTTATCCCCCAAGAAGGATCCGGATTCTCTCCCATCTCTCCTCATCCTTCAGTATCTTTTTATCTTAATCGTCCAAAAATTGATTAAAGCATCTAAAAAGAGACACATAATCAATTTAAAAAAACCGCATGCGATAAATATAAAATTTTTAAAAGTAGATGACGTATCTCTCTCTGAACGTTAGATCCATTTTTAGATGACTCAGATAAAAAGATAGGGATGAGAAATGAAGCAATTCTAAGATAATCTGCGTTCCCCAAAGAATCCTCTTTAAAATATTCCCTGTCATGTGCATTAATTAGAAAGTAGATTAATTTAGGTAGTACTGAAAGAGAACAAGGAAATGTAACATGTCATACCTAACAAACAACAATTTTTTCCATGGTTAGAAGTCCATTTAATATGTGGCTCCTCAAAAATTTATTATTTTCAAATATAACTCATAAAAAAATTTTCCCCTCCTAAATTTGACATAGAAAACAGCCCCTTATAGATACAAATATACACCGTTAAAGCGTCATTTTCTAGCAGAAGTCATTCTTATCTTTTCGATTTTATTGTAGGGTTAAGGTATACAAATTCACATGTGATTTTTTTTAAAAGTACACTCAACATCAAGTTTTTTTGGTGAAAAAGTGATTATTAAGTTGCAAAAGTGAAGTAAAAATACTCATTAACTGCTAGTTTGACTTTTTTGTATATTTAAAACTGACATTGACGATGATTTAGCTAAATTCTATCCTAGCTATCAGTAAAGAACTGGAAAAAATTAAAGAAAAGATTTTGAAAATTATAGAAAGGTGGCAACAGCGGTAGTAGGTGGAGATAAGCACCTTGATAGGTAAGATTGAGATTCAGAGAGAGAGGGGGAATTAGAGAGAGAATGGCTAAACAGTCATTTCCAAAATATCCATGTCATTTTCTATAATTTTCTTCGGTTCTTTACTGCCAGTTTGGAAAAAATTTAGCTGAATTATCATCCATGTCAGCCTTAAAAATACAAAAAATTCAAACGCACAATCAATGAATATTTTTGCTCCACTTTTGTAACCACATAGTCACTTTTGCACCTAAAAAAAATACTTGATATTGGATGTATTTTTGAAAAAATCGAATGTATGTTTTTACACCTTAACCTTTTATTATATGTCTTTTAAGAGACAATCTGTTCAAATGTCTTTATAATATAATAGTAATATGTTTTTTCAAATGATGAATGATTGCATATATATGACGATTTAGACTTTATTAATTAAATTCAAAGAGTATATGATCTAATAAAATATAATTCGAATATTGATCTCTTCATTTTACAAAGAATCTAAAATAAGTTGGACTAATAATATTTATAAATATTGTTTTTATTAAACTAATTTGTATAATTTATAAACTGATAAATAATATAATGATACATAACTTATTTTATAATTAAGTGATTTATTATGTTTTCTTAATTTCTCTAAAAAAAAAGAAAAAAAAAACTAACTGGAGAGGTCGTATTATATCATGTGTCGACTTGAAGAAATTTCAATTCGATTTTCATCTGTTGGCTACAAAATCCCAGAGAAAAGTTAGCCTCTAGTGATCAAGTTGAATCACATATATACCAGCCATATCGTAAAAAATTGCGGCTTACACCTCAAATAAACAAGGCTGTCGAGGATTAATTTTCTGAACCGACGCATGCACATGATATGATTTGACGTCTTATCTTTAGATAGAAACATGTCATTGCGATTTTGATCCTGACAGCTCTAACGAGCCCCACACATGGGATAGGTTTTCGTTGAATGAGTGGATAATTATTTTTATATTTTAGAGACTATTTGGTAGAGTTTATTAAAATAATTCTTGTTATTTAAGTTAGAAATATATCCATATGTATAAAAATAAATCTCTATCTAAAAAGCTTATGACGACATTCCCCCTCCCCCCCCCCCCAAAAAAAAAGAAAAGAAAAAGAATCCTCTTTAAAACTTTAATTCATTAAAAATTAGAAATATACTTCTTGTTTTTGTTAGCCTCTAGTGCATTAATTAGAAGGTCGATTAATTTAGATAGTACTGAAAGAGAACGTCACATGTCATACCTAGCAAACAACAATTTTCTCCATGGTTAGCAGTCCATTTCATGTGTGGCCACAAATGGGATAAGTTTCATTGAACAAGGACCCTTATAAGCTAAGGCTTTAGGTTCTTTAACTCCAATAGAATGGAGATATAATTCTTTCAAAAACTTAAGTCACAATTCTTCACCTTCAATATGCACAAAATACTATAATACTAACATTCAATAGCCATATGTACAAAAATATTAAATGTGAAGTTTAATCGTATTCAATTAGCAAAAATCCGCCACTACAATGACTAAATGAAATGAAAGGAATAAAAATATGATTTATCATCTTGTTTTTATTTCAGGCAAGGGTAAGATTGGCGTTAAATTTAGAATCTTACATCCATTATCTTAAGATATTTTTTCAGCTACACTTCGTACTTAAAGGAATTTCTTTTCTTTTGTTTGTTGCAATTTTAAGGGGAGATTGTAATTTATCAAAGAAGTCTACATTACGAAAGGGCATCTAAACAATATTTTAAGTGCAAAATTGCACCATAGATAATATCAAGGCGATACATGCTACTTATTCCTACACATGCAGGTCGTTTGGTTATCCTGTAATTTGTACTCCACAAGTCTTCTCTATTTGCACCATTTTGTTTTGTTGAGGTTTAATGTTTCTGCTTTTACTGTAAAATGTTTTTCTATCACACTCACATAAAAGTGAGTGAGTCTCATTAAAAAGAGAAGAGAAATAAAATATTATTGGAACCCCTCAATTTTATGTAAGTGTGGCAGAAAAAAATTTCTACAGAAAAAACAGAAACATTAAACCTTTTTATTTTATTACTTTTTCTTTTTTACTCGCTCTGACGCACTTCACAATTGATTCATTTGTTTATACTTGTGATCTCATATAAGTTTCTATTTATTAATTTTTACTAAATTATCATGATATCACCTAATTTAGTAAAGAAAAACTAATGATATGAGCAGCATAAATAATGAATTAGTCAGCCAAGTTAACTACTCTTTATGTAAATAAGTGTTCCAAGCAGGTTCCAAAGGAGGTTTAGAACTTTTAAAGCATTCATTGTACCATCACTTATAAAATTACATTTTCTTTCCCTTCTCAAAAGTACTTGTATTAATATTTTAAAGATACACTCAATGAAAATACATCAAACGGGAAACTAACATGACCAAGAAAATAAAACAAGACAATCCAAATGCAAGAAAAACAAATCACCATCCTAACCCTAGTATGGATATCAAAAATATTATTCCTCTTTACCGCCACTTATCCCTCAAAAATATCTTCAACCACATCTCTAATGGCTTCTTGTTTCTCTGCAATATTATTCCTCCTAACCCTAGTAGCCATTATTTTTCATCACTACTTGAAGAGAAAACCAAGACAAGTATACTTAGTGGACTTTGCATGCTACAAACCAAACGATTCTTGTGCTATCACCAAGGAAGAGACAGCGGAAGAATTAAAGACCTAACCACATAACACTTGCTAAAAAGGAAGCAAGTATATCTCACTAACTATCTAAAAATAGCCCAAGAGGAATATCCAGACCTAACACTTGCTTCCTCTTCCATACCTAACCACAGATTCAGTGTCTTAATTACCAGAACACCACCACCGCAATCCATGCCGCTAAGATTATAACATAAAACGTCGTGTCTGAGTTTATATCCACTCACAATGATATCAAACGAAGATGGTGTGGGACAAAACGTACTGCTGTTCACCACAAGGATTCCTATATGCTTTGGTCGCACCAATCTTTTCTCTAGAAGTTCATCAATGGCTCCGAAAAACATAGTCTATGTCTCCTTCCTTGCATCAACCAAACATATTTCGGCTCCTTCTGCGTTATAGCTTGAGGTAGGTACGTCTTAGTTCCCAAACTAGACTTAGCTACAATTTTCTCCATTCGTTTCAGGTTCTCCTTTGAGAAAACTCCGATGCTCTTTAATGCTTCCATTGTCTCTTCCTTGGTGATAGCACAAGAATCGTTTGGTTTGTAGAATGCAAATTCTACTAAGTATACTTGTCTTGGTTTTCTCGCAAGTGGTGATGAAAAATAATGGCTACTGGGGTTAGGAGGAATAATATTGCAGAGAAGCAAGAAGCCATTGGAGATGTGGTTGAAGATATTTTTGAGGGATAAGTAGTGGGGTTCTGCAATGTCTCTATATGGCTTAAATAGGCAAGAGAGAGAGAGAGAGAAATTGTTACCAGTCTCATATCAACTAGGCTCATAAATGAAGCGTGGTTTCTAAGTATATGTATATAGTCTCCCTCCGAATAAACTAATCTTTGGGTAAGATAGCACTTGATGACCTCATAAATGACTACCCCCGAAGGGTACGTAGTCTCACAACAGGATGTTGGGTGAAACCGGGAAAATTGGCACATTGTTCTCTAAAAACTAGTCTTTGAGATTCAGCTCTCCTTTTGAATTTGTGTTCATTTCATGAACACAAGTAATTTTTTATTTTTCAAAAAATAATATATAAACATGTAAAATATTAACTAAATATAGGTATGTGTTGAGAGCTTGAGATAATATCTTTAATATCTTACATTTATAATAGTTGATTGATAGTTTAGGATCAGATTTGACAGGGTATTTAATTCCGTCGATATGATTGTATGTAGATACGATAAGGATACACACGACTATATATATATATATATATATATATATATATATATATATATATATCACTATAAAAAAAACATGAATAACCCACAGAATTATTGACGGAAAAAATTCCATCGGAGATTATCCATAGAATTCCGTGGTAATTTTTTTACTGACAAAATTACCCACAAAATTCCGTCGGTAACTGAAATTGCCAACAGAATTATGTAGGTAATTAAAATTACCGACAGAAAATTTTTGTCACAAAAAAAGTCGTGGCAGAATAAAATTTATTTTTGTCATGACTTTTTTTGCGACGGAAATTTTAATTACCAACGGAATTACTCACAAAATTCCATCGGTAATTTTTACCCACAAAATTTCATGGGTAATCTCTGACAGAATTTTGTCCGTTACTAATTCCTTGGATATTCCGCCTTTTTTTTTTTTTGTATATAGTGTATATAACTCATTCAATGAAACGCTTCGAAGCATTATTTTCCCATGTTTACCCTAGTTACTGCCTCAATATATGGGCATTATAGGGTTTTTTCATTTTTTGAAAAATAAGCTTCATTATTTATATTTAATTTTTTGGTTACATATTCATATTTAATTTTGAAGGTATTGGCCAAAAAATATTTATTTTTTTTTACCAAAAAAATATATTTAATTTTGAAGCTACCACATGGAACATTAAACCCTTTTTATGTCGAGTGATAGAGAATGTCCAAAAAAGAATCTGGAATAATCCCTTTATTTTGAGTCCCTATGCCTATAGTTTTAAAAAGCTAAGGAAAAACAATCTTCATCATTTTACTTTAATTATAAGTTCTTCCATTTACTCTTTTTCTTGTTTCTTCCTAAATATTAGCAATTTCTTTACCCGGCCCCCTGTACCAAACAAGCCCTAATGGGGGTTAGAAAAGTTTGTATAAGTTGGATTTAAGAAAATTGGAGGAGTGGGCCGGATTTGAAAATTTTAGTAAAAAAAAAGGATGTAATAAAATAGATTAAGAAAAAAAATTATTAACCTTACTTCTCTCTCTTTTTTTTTTCAATCTAACTAAAATAATAATAATAATAATAACTTCCCCCTTCCTACCAAACAAGCCCTAATGAGGCTTGATTTTTATAGGATTTGTGGGACAAAATCTATTAGAAGCCAATGTCAAGGCCCATGTGATGTGAGCAATCTCGTAGGTATGATTAAAGTTGGTCAAACTCGCGAGTTTAAGTAAACTCGTGATAATAATATAAGCTCATATCGTGAACCCAAATCGTAAACTCGTAAAAGTTTATTTTTATAATTAAATAAATATTAATAGTGTATAATTAAATGATTAAGATATTGAAAAAAAAATGAGAACACTTTGATTTAAGTATATTTCAAATCCAAATAATTAAAATTAAATCTATCAACATTTATAATTTATCATATTTAACAAATAAATTTCTACAAAACTTATACATAAAGCCTCTGAGTATGACAAAATCAAAGTAGTTAACACGAGTTTAAAAGCGAGTTAATATGATTTTGTAAGCTAGAAACGTAAAAACGATAAATACAATATATAAACTTGTTAGTTTAATCAAGTTTACAAAGGTCACGAGTTTACAATAACTCCACTTGATTTTGTAAATTAAAAATGTAAAAATAGTAAATTTGAAAAGTTATATCGCGAGTTTGACAACAATGTACATGATATTATGTTATATTATATTTATAGATTATAATTAATGGTTGTTGAAGTGTCCATTCAATTAGTTAGTTGGGAAAATATTTTTTAAATAAAACTTGTATTTTAAACTCTGTGCTATTATCCATTATTCCAAATTAATAATTTATACTTTAAAATAAATTTCAGTTTTTAAAATATTTTAATAAATATTTCTTCTTATTATTAGCTGTCTTCAAATTTGTTTCTTATCATTTAAAAATTTTAATGACAACATAACAAAGCAAGCAATTATTTTGCCTTAATAATACAGGGAAAATAACGAATTATGATCTGAAAACTGATTACGTCAAACAATATCTTATGGTTTGAACAAAAAAAAAACAATATCTTATGGCAAAATTAGGGAGAATGTGATAAAGAAAAAGAAATATTTATTAACAAAAACCTTAAAAATTGTAATTATTTTAAGAACCAAAAATTTAAATTTAAATCTTAAATTACAAAATTAACCTTGCCAAACTCCTCAAATTGTCTTTATCACCATCTCAACTATTTGAGTGTTAATTTTCAATCTTCCCTTAGATTAGATTGTGTCCTTAAATTTAATTGGATTTCGTAAATATTGAAATTCCTATGATATTAGTGATTAATTTATGAATTTATTGTTTAAGAATTTTAAATTTTAGTATTTTTCATTTTTATAAAATTATTTTTATGTGCATACCATTTGTTTAAGCTTGTTTCCTATTAAAAAAAAAAAAATCACATATTTTTAAAAGAAACGTATTATAAGATTTTTTTGTGATTTTTTTTAAAATAATCAAAATCTCAAAGAGGTAAATTTCTAATTGTTTATAGATTTTGGGAGCTATTCTATTTGGGTAAATTTTAAAATAATATGATATTCATGAGAAAGAATATCATAAAAATATTGAGTTTCAGGTAGATGTCCTTTTTTTTAAAATCAAAATATACATAAAAATATCATCAACTTTGACAACTCACCGTCAAATAGTAGGGAAGGTTGATTTTGAAATTAAAAATTTATATTTCAATTTTTTGTCCTTGAGGATGGTTACAATCTTTAAGGTTCTTATTTTTAAATATTTTTTTGGTAGGCCCAGGGTATTCACCACCGATAGCAATGACTAATCCCCTCGCACCATAGACTTCTTGATGAGGCTTTAGTTTGGCCATAACATCCTCTCCATATATACTATTAGAGATCAAACCTTGACTAAATGTTTAAAGAACCCATCTAAGTGCACTAGCGGAATTAGGGGGTTAGGGTGCGCCCTCCTAAAATTTAAAAGGAATATGTATATATATATGGGAAAATCATTTATCCAGTGACTAGACCTTACAATCTATCCTGTGAATCGAAACTACACCATTTGGGTCAGTGAAAGCATGCCTTAAATTAAAAAACAAAAAACAAAAGAAAAAACAAAACACCCATGACTCAATTTCCGATCCAGCGGTGAAGAAGAAATAGGAATAAAACATATCCCAGGATAAAAATACAAACCGACAGAATCAATAGGAAATTGTAGAGAGAATTACTTCTAGCGAATGGATTAAAACCTTATATCTAAATTTAGAAATCAAATCACTAATGGAAGATAAAAGAATCTGATTCTTCATTCTTTCTCTCAATGTCATGAATTCGCTTGTTGTAACTTCCTATGTATTTCGTTTATCCGGCTTTCTTGTGTGTAATCTCGATGATTCTAAATTAATTTGATTCAAAAACCTAGCCATTTATTCAAATTTTGCAAGAAATTGTTAGCGGCAGTCTGGAAGATGCGATGGGAAACGTCTTTATTCAAATTTTGTGAGAAATTGTTAATGGGAAACCTAGCCATTTGATTCTTCATTCGATGATTCTAAGCGATTTTTTTAAAAAAAAATTAAGGCACCCCATCACTATACTTAACCAAACGACATAGTTTTAGTGGTTTACAGGAAAATTTCTTAGGTCCAGTCACTGGACAAATGATTTTCCCTATATATATATATATGAGAAACGGGAGCCCACTGATTAAATGAATTAATGAAATGGGAGAGTCCACCAATTAAATGAATTAATGAATGGAATGGACTGTAGGTTTAATTTGTCAGTGACTCATATCAAAAATAAAATAAAAATAAAAATTTGTCACTGACGTTTAATTTGTTCATCACCTGCATCTCATGAGGTAAAACATGTCTTTTTTAAAAAAAAAAATTCCTAAACATTCAGATTTGATTAATTTATTAACTATATCTGAATTATGTTAAGGGCTAGGAAGAACTGAAAAATCCATTATTTATCCTCTTATTAATAGAGTGATTAGATTTATACTCACTCTTTTAGTTTCTACAACAACTACTGAAAAATCTTTCTCTCCTATGAAGATAATCAAGAACAGGCTTCAAAATATAATAAAAGACTAATTTTTTGATAATTCTTTGATTACATACATTGAAAAATAAATTGTTTTGAGTTTTAACACTGATTTAATTATAGATAAATTTAACAATATGAAAACACGTATAATAAGAGTCAAGTAAAGTGACCTTAATTTCTGTAATAGACTTCTTTTAATTTTTTGTATATAAGGGTTGTATTATATTTTAAGTACTTTTATCTATGATACACTCCTTCCGATTTTAATTATAAGAACATTTCTGTAATACAATTTGCACTACAAAAGTGCTCCTATAATTAGGACCGGAGGTAGTAGTATTTTTTATTTCCGTCCCCTGTTATTAAAATTCTGGAGTCCGCCACTAACTAAATGCCAACTGTGCTAGTCCTCATAATTTATTAATGGGAAAAACACTTCTCATGTTGTAGGAGAAGTGTATTCTCATGTCACACACACATGAAATAATGGGACCCATATATATATATAATTAGCATTATATGTATATGTGGGTCTCACCATTTCATATGTGTGTAGGAATCTTCTTTTTTTCATACAACATGAGAAGTTTAAACCCCTTTATTAATAAATATTTTGTTTCATTGGTCATTCTCCCTGATTTTCCCTAAAATCTCAGCATATATTTAACTTACACATTTAAAGCTGTTGTGGAAAGAAATTACACATTTAAGAATTTAATATTTTGAAAAAATAAAAAGTTCATTAAATTTAATCTTTAAAACTTTAATTTATAATAGACCATTCTAAGCATACATATCTACGCAAATAACTCCTCCCTACCATTAGTTTGTTACTTCGTTTGTTATTTCACCAAAATAACATAGTACTATTATAGAGTTCAGGTGTCCTCCAATCTATCAATCTTATTAAAATAATTCTTGTTATTTAAATTATAAATATATCAATATATATAAAAATAAATCTCTATAAAGCTTATGGCATTTTATTTTTCCCCCTCCCGGAATCCTCTTTAAAATACTATCCAACATGTGCATTAATTAGAAAATTAATTGATTTAGATGGTTCTGAAAGAGAACAAGGAAATGTCCCATGTCGTACCTAACAAATAATTTTGGGAGAATTCATCTGGAGGACCATATTAACAACTTAAACCCAAAAAAGGCCCAAGGAATCTGCCAATACAAGGAAAGGCCCCAGGGCCCTTATAGATATTAACTTTCAATGCAAAAATACATCATGCCCTCAGTGAAGATTTGAAGTTGAACCCAAACAAAAACCATTCCCCGTATTCCTCTCTCCTCTCTAAATCATTCCAAATCGCCTTCTCTGTGCGCCCACTCTCTCCGGTTTCTAACCTCCGGCCTCATTCGGTTGTCAAATCGCCTTCTCCGTCGCGCCCACTCTCTGCATTCTCTGATCTCTGGCGTCATTCGGTTGTTCGTCGTCATTCTCTGTCTCTGCGCCTCCGTCCTCGTCGATCTACGGCTGTTTCAGAGAGAAAGGGTAAGTGTTGATTAAACCCTAATGTCGATCTCCCTGATCTCTGGCGGGTTTTTTCTTTGGCTATAAATTCTTTGTATTCTTTGGCTTGTGAAATTCCAGGTTCAATCGTTTGTTGTTGTCTTGTCGGGTCTGTGTCTTATTTCCAAATGAGGCATCTGTGGTTGCTTCTTCTTCTTCTTTTATGCTTTCCTTTGGTCAGGACCAAGAAAGGTCTAATGCAATGAATGTTATATAAATTCTTTCATGCTTTCCTTTGGTCATGCTGCCATCAGTGTTGGTGATGCCATCGAGCAAGAGGTGTGTCTTCATTTCTCTCATCTTGCTCATGTTTATTTTATATTCTATTTGGAGCTCACCGCTCAAATTACATGGTTAAAATATATGGGGTTAATCACCGCTCAAGTTATTTGTCAATCTTCTTTTATTAGTAAGATATATGATCCATTTTTATTCAAAAAAATTAAGAATTTGATTTCAATATGTAATTGTGTTGCTCTTTGCCGTTTATCTATTAACTGGTGCAGAAAATCTGTAGGCTATTTGAACTTTAGAAGGGAAAACTTCCCCCTGCAATGCAATATTAGAAGGAGCATATTCTTTTGTTTAGTCTCCCAAACTCAACTAAAGTGAAATCTAATCTGTAAGAGTACTTCTTGAAAATAAAGTAGTTGTCCAGGGTTTCAAGCCTTTCATTTTACTTAGAAGGATCAATTCCACCCAAAAGCTTAAGCTATTAAGTGAAGGTTCTTGAATAAGTTTATTATAGTCTTTATCACATACTCACATGATAGTCTATCAGACTTGAGGTGAAGATAAAGCAAAGGCCCATTATACCTTGTGATGAAATTTAACTCTGATAAAAAGGAAATAATAAGAGGCAAGGATCAACCTGCTGACTATTCGGTTATAAAATCTCTTATACCATGTCAAGGACCAATGGAGTTCATAAGTTTAAACTATCAAGAAGAGAATGACCATGAATAGCTTTCTTATAATCTCTAACAATTCCTATATCCCAAGCTTTACTGAGGTGAAGGTATTGGGGAGTGACCTGATTTATTAGTTGTCAATGCATAAGAGTAGACTGCAATAATGTTTCATGATCTGATTTATATGATATGTAGATTTTAAGTGGCATAACACTTCATTTCCATTCATGTCACCTATATTTTGATGGTTCAAGTTAGAATATACAAGTTCTTGGAGAAGACCAAAAAGGTAGAGTTAAAGAACAAGGGAAACACTTTTCATCATCATTAATTGCAAGAGCATAAATTTCAGGAATGTCATCATTGTCATTCTACAGCAGCTTGGGGGAGTTTCCTGAATCAATTGGCTTACTTAGGCATTTTAGTTAAAGTAGCTGGAACAAAAATTAAAAGCATATGATATCAATTTGATGATGTTACTTTTGTGTATATGCTGAAAAACGAAAATGTGGCTAGAATAGCTTAGATGACTATGCTCAACAAATGATATATTTTGACAAGTAGAGCATCTTACAAGCTTATTTGTATGATGACAAAGCAATTTCCTACATATATTTTCATTGTTATATATCTTCATTATTTGATGTTGAGAAAAGGGAATTACAAAGTAGAAAAATAGGGGAGTTTTATGAAAACTTTGCTTACAATCTCATGCATACTGAAATTTTGAAAACTTTGCTTACAAAATGCTAATGTAGATTCAATTCTGGTTGTATGTGAATTGCATGGTGTGAGATTCATTTTACTTTCATGGTGAACAAATTATTGAGGGTCGGTTCAGTCACTTATTGTCACTGATTCATTATGCTCTTTATTTCATAATTATTTTTGTTGTACAATTTGTTTGAATTTCTGGAAAATCACTCTACGGCACTGCTACTCATATACTTTTGTGCTGAATTTCTGTCTACCATTCTGATGTTGGATTCAAAACCTCAAGGAAAAACTTGCTGTTTTTACTCTAGTTAACGAACTTGAATGTTGAATTGAATTGGCCAAACACAACTTGCATGTGTTGTGCTTTAACGCATATTAATTTGCATATTGCAGTGCTGAAATCAACACTTTACAATGAAACATTCTCAAAGGGACCCAAGGTTCTCCGGCTATAACTTGTACACAGAAGAATTCTTCAAGCAACATGTACAAAAACAAAAGGCGAAGGGCAAGGGGAAGGGGAAGAAAGCTATAGGAGCTGACCGAAGAACCTATGATGACTTAAGTCTACAAGTGAGAGAATCATGGAAAAAGTTGAGTTCAACCGAAAAAGGCGAATACACCAAGAGGGCTCAAAAACTAAGGGGCCCTGGTAAAGTAGAGAAGTATGTAGTGCCATTCCTAACGAGGTGTGCATCGAACACTTTCATTCATGTATGCCATAAGTTAAAGGAACGACCCGAGGCCATGGCAAGGCTGAAAGCGATTGGGTTTGATAGGTTGGTGGAAATTAGTTGCCGACAAATAAACTGTTCCTTAATTGCACAATATATGGCATGTTTTGACCCCCCCCCCCAACAAAGCAAGTGTCCATTAGAGGGGAGACCCGAGTCATAGGGCCTGAACATGTGCATCAACTTATGGGTCTACCTGTGGGGGGTCAGGGCATAGAAGTTAAAGTTAGTGTGCAAAACACAGTGTTTAGAGACTTTAGGCGTGCGTACAAGAATGTAAGGTATAAAGCACTCAGTGACACGTTGTTAGAAAAATTAGATGAAAACTTTGAGTATCTTTTTGTGTTATTCAGCTTAGATATACTTTTGGCTCCAAGAGCATCCATCTATATAAGTGACCGTATGTTGAAGGTGATAACGTTGACTAAGGATGCACTTGGTCATTTTGATTGGTCCTCCTTTATTCTTGAAGAACTCACCCAACAGATCCATGAGTTCAAGAAAGACTCCCACAAGTCCAAGGGTAAGAAGAGCAAAACTGTTGGAGGATGTGTATACTTCCTCATGGTAAGTTGTCTTTAAGTAAGATTGTATGTAAACGTTATACATCAATTGCTGAGTGCTGTTATTAATGCATTGAAATGTTTTTTTTCAGCTGTTTTGTTTGCAAAATTTTCCTTTGGGTGATGTGATAGCTACTGAGCATGAGTCGGCCATGGCTTATTGGACTGATGACAAGATTAAGAGCAGAGTGGTGCTCGAGAAAAAAAGCCAAAGAGGCCTGCTGGCTCGCGCCTCTCGTCCTCAGCCATCGGTGACTCCGTCGGCCTCCTTTGACCCTGACACGATGCTCACTTACCCGGTAATGTGTTACAACAATTGTCATGGGAATTTAATTTCTTTTACATTATCTAATTTTGCTGGGTTCTTTGTGGGTTATGTTTGTTACAATGTTTCTTACAATTAGTTCATATAACATGTTCCCGCTGGCTCATACTATGTCGATGAGTTCTTGCATTGTCCTTTACTCGAGTTGTTGTCCATGATTGATGATTTAACAACTGATTTTTGATTTTCCAGGAAGTTCGCAGTGCATATTTCAAGCTTGTGTCCATATTGGGACAGGAGATGTTGGCCCTTCAAGATAGATTAACATCAGACACCAAGGAAGATGAAGGGCCTCAACAAGGCTTGCATGAAACTGAATCACCCAACAACCAGCCCTCAAGTTCCAGGGACTCTGAGAAAGACTCTGAGCAAAAGAGAGTGATGAGGAAGATGAGGCTGAAAATATTGAAGACATTGATGATGAGGATGACCATCGTCAGGACACAGTTATTGTTGAAGATGGTCTTCACGTGGAACCCACTGAAGAAGAAGTGGCCAAACCTGAAGCAGAAGAGGGAGAACGAAGTGACGATCAAATTAGAAGATCCAAGAGGGTGATAACCCGGAGCAGTGTGTTAAAATCTCCTTGGATTGATCCAAACCGCAAGGGAAAAGGAAAGAGGCCCTATGATGAGAAGGAGCAGCTGTACCAGTTGTGTATTACTCATCCAAGTCAAGATGAGGCTGAGGAGTAAGTATATTTAACTTGTGCACATAGACTTACGTATATTATAAAAAATGCATACGATGCTTAATATTGTCATTTGTTGGCATTTAGGGAATTTGTTGACATGCACGACTGGCACCTCACAAGGGGAGAGCACATTGTCTGAAACCACGTGCTTGGTTAAGTGATACGGTATGGACTGTGCACTTGATAACTGCTGTAAGGCATTAGTACAAATGGATGTGCATTAGTAATTTTTCGATATTTGCTTTCGCTTGAATAAATGTGTTACACAGTACTCACGTAGTAACATTTTGTGCATATTCAGGTCATGAGCATGGTAGCCAAGACTTTGGTTGCTGATCAACTGGAGAATGGAGGGATAGTCACCAGACACATTTTCACTGCGCATTTCATGGACAAAATGATAAGATCTCCGCTGAATTGGTCATTGGAAGCCAACGAAGCGGAAATCTTGCCCGAGCGTATAAGATATAACATCGAGGATTGTCGTTTCATTTTTGGACCGTCGCTAAGACAATTTCACTGGTTCTGCTATGTTGTAGACACGACAACGATGACCTTCTACGCCCTAGATTCGTTAGTCGACACATGGACATATTCACGCAGAGAGACCCAAATGGAACATGCAAAGATATTGCCAACCAAGTCAAAAAAGAAGGCAAAAAAACCTCAATCCTTTAAGGAAAAGGAACAGTTGGCAACTCGTGTGGTAAGCTGAACTGAATTTCAATGTGTACTTATGTTACAAAACATTTTAATAATTGTCATCTAATTGTGTCAACTTTAATATCAACGAAATCATTTCATGGCCATACTCCGAAGGGTTAAGCCACAATTGTTCGACCACGAGGATAGAATTCCTAAGGGGGTCACATGGTCTAAAGTCCATGTCCAAACAGATTTGTAAGTGTCTATTAAGTTGTTTAACATTCATATATATAATATACAGATTACATGATCAGTTTTGTTAACACCTCTGTATAATTCTTGTTTTAGGGACTCGTGTGGTGTTCATGTTGTTTCGTGGTTGCAAATGTGGGACGGCAAGGAGCAAGAGGATGGATACACAATGCCTTACTACTCCAAGGATGAAATCCGGGAACTGAAGATTGGCTTGTTGTGGTGGTTATCATGAAAAGAACACGCAGCGAGACAAAGTGTTGTCCATGATTGAGGACTCGCAAAAGCGGAAGATGAGCCGTTAGGAAGCAATCATACAATTTACATAGGCTGACTTGTTTTTAAGTGTATATAAATCTTAATGATTGTATGACAGATTTTATTAAGGCAATTGTTCCGAACTCGAGTTCATATTTAGGAGAAAGTTTTGTAAATTTGATGATGTAGGTGACATGATATTTTAATATGAATGAGAATGGCAATTGTTTCCTGCATCTCTGTCATTGTTGGTGGTATGTGTAGAAAGTGGAAAATGAGATATAATAAGGTACCCATATGAATAACATCAGGACTCAATCACAACTACATCAGACCTCACTGACAACTACATCAGCACCCACTGACAACTACATCAGCCCCCACTGACAACTACATCAGCAAACATCTAACAACCATATCAGTGAATTCAGACAACTACATCAGCAATAAAATGACAACAACATCAGCCCCCACTAACAACAACATCAGCCCCCACTGACAACTACATTAGCCCCCACTGACAACTATATCAGCACCCACTAACAACTACATCAGCAAACATCTAACAACCATATCAGTGAATTCAGACAACTACATCAGCAATAAAATGACAACAACATCAGCCCCCACTGACAACTACATCAGCCCCCACTGACAACTACATCAGCACCCATTGACAACTACATCAGCCCCCACTGACAACTATATCAGCACCCACTAACAACTACATCAGCAAAAATCTAACAACCATATCAGTGAATTCAGACAACTACATCAGCAACAAAATGACAACTACATCAGCAAACAACTAATAACAACATCAGCCCCTACTGACAACTACATCAGCACCCACTGACAACTATATCAGCACCCACTAACAACTACATCAGCAAAAATCTAACAACCATATCAGTGAATTCAGACAACTACATCAGCAACAAAATGACAACTACATCAGCAAACAACTAACAACAACATCAGCACCCACTGATAACTACATCAGCCCCCACTGACAACTATATCAGCACCCACTAACAACTACATCAGCAAAAATCTAACAACCATATCAGTGAATTCAGACAACTACATCAGCAACAAAATGACAACTACATCAGCAAATAACTAACAACATCATCAGCCCCCACTAACAACTACATCAGCCCTCACTGATAATTACATCAGCACCCACTAACAACTACATCAGCCCCCACTGACAACTACATCAGCCCCCACTGACAACAACATCAATAAAATCTGACAACTATATCAGCCCCCATTGACATCAACATCAAGATCAGGAAAACAATAACAACTACATCAGGCCCCTTGAACATATATTTGTCAACGTCATTTACATTTGTAACACAACATGAATATGTGTACATAAATGAGACTTGGATACAATTGTGACAACAATATCCAACGTTCATTTACAACACCAAATGCATCTACAAATTCATAATAACATCACACACCATCGCCAAAAAAATGATATGGTGTGGCTTTCTATGTAAAGCCATATACAACAAAAGAGTGTGAGACGCAATGCCCAAAAAAGAAAAACACAAGGCACCATGAATGATCATGCTGGATTTGGATTCTTGCAAGTCTTGACGGAGTGTCCTGGCTCATGGCATCTACCACAATGATAAACCATATTGTTTTGAAACTGAGATTCCACTCTTTTTCTTTTTTGTCTACCGAGTGGCCTTGTAGTAATTGGAGGCTCCAAGAAAGTCTCTGTTAGCATTTGTGTCACCGTCGGGGCATCTACACATGGACAATCATATGTTGCAACTGGCCGCATGCTATGTGCATAAATTTTGTCCTGTGCTGAAAGTGTAAAGCAATCATCTACGAATGTGTAGACATTACCATTGAGTAACTTAATTGCTGCACATGCGTGTGGGCAAGGTAGTCCACTCATTTGCCATGCTAAACAAGAGCATTCTTTTGCAACCACATCAACTTTCACATAAATTAAGGCATCACCGTGTCTAGTCTCAACCAAAAACTGGTTATCCCCATAAAATGTAGCATGCATATTTTCTGCAAAGTTCACATTTTGCAGCAATTTTTTTTCTATGTTAGGTCCTACACCATTTTTCCAATTCAGCAAAGCCATCTTGCTTGCAAGCAACTTCGCAGCCAACTTCTCCCTATGCTCATGTATTAACCTTGACACAGTGTGCGTCCTCTCTTTCACCATACATGCATTGAACGATTCAGCAATGTTAGTGGTTATGTTATCCCACCTTTTGAAAGGAAACTTGCTTAAAGCCCATCGATCAACGTCCCCATGGGTCTCAACCCATTGTGCCAATAGTGGATTGAACATTTTTAATGTTCCCATCGCAACAGTGAATTCTTCACCCAGTCTTGCATACGCAATTGCATCGAGGAGGTGCAATGCAATATCCTTGCTATTCGCAGAAGTACGTGGCATCCCTCTCATGACTTTGAGGAACTCTGCACTATAATTTTCCTTTACATGCCTATAACAAAATGCATGTCTGTCGCTGCCAAATATATCTGCTACAGCCCCAATAATGGAATTATTCCGATCAGACACAATTGTTATCATCATCGATCTTGTAATCTGTTTTACATTATTTAGAAACCAAGCCCAATCATCATATGTCTCACCACTGACAATGCCATATGCTAAGGGAAACATTTGGTTGTCTGCATCATACACACAAGCTGACAACATTGTTCCCCTATAAGGGCCACTTAGATGACATCCATCTATATAGAGTATTGGCCGACAACCATCTGCAAAACCTTTAATAGAGCAGCCATAGGCAATAAATAACCTCTTAAATCTATTATCATGTGACCCTTCCCATTTTGCAACTGTATCGGGATCACTCTCTATGAGTCTGGCACACATCCAAGGAATAACCTTGTGAGAGTCCTCTACTCGTCCGTGTAATTGCCTAACTGCTCTTTCTTTCGCACCGTATGCTTGCCGATAGTTTAGCCGTACCCCGTACTCACTATACAATTCAGTTTGAATTTCATTAGGCGTCTTGTCAATATTATTTCTCAAACCATCAATTACAATTGATGATGTCAAGCTACACTTGGGTGGATGAGATACGATAAGGCTATCTTGTGCTTGGTGTATGTGTTCGCTTCTGTATGTTTTAATGATGAGGAACTTGGTATCTTGACGTTGTCCCGTTGAATATGCACCCATGTACCAGGGACAATCATCAACCTTGCACTTCACTATTATCTTGTTTGGCTTGTTCTTCACAAATGTGTAGGAAAACTTGTGTGCGATGCTATATTTGTACAACGTCTCACGGAGGGTCACAGCATTCGCAAAAATTTGTCCTTTTCCCATTATCAAATCCCTCCATTTAGAATGATTCATTTGAGGTCTGCTTAATGGCACACTTTGTGAACTACAAGGTAATGATACCAACTCTTGCGTTTCATTGAACATTTGAGGGGGCGACATAGACACCGTATTTGAACCTCCAAATACTTGATCCACCCTGCGACAAACAACAATTATTAGTGCAAGTAATGAGAACCAAGTAATGACAATTTATGTATGAACTAATTACATTTCTTAACACAACAAGACTTACACTTGTTCTTCTTCCATTTGAACATTCATTTGTTGTGCTCTATTGTCATTATTCTCACTTTCTTCAACATACACATGACAATATTCTTCATTATACCTTAACAAATGTTCTACCCCTTCATCATCTACAAGATCAACAAATGTAGATGTATCTATGCTAAGTTTGAACTTAACGCATATTTCAGTATTTTCTTGCCCAATTAAAGACACTATGATTCTTTGCAACTCCTCATACATTGTTCCTTCTTTGATGGCTCTTGTTCTTACCATTCCACCAACATATTCACTTTCTTGTCCTCCCCCATGTACAAAGTTACCCCTTACATGGAAGAAACATAATAGGTTCTTCCCTGAAGCACTAGCCATCTTTAACTATGATCTGCAACATAAAGTTAGTATTAACAACTTTAACAGTCATATTAACAACTAAAACTGAAGGTATTAACAACTAAAACTGTAGGTATTAACAACTAGCACATATCAGCGTTTTCACATTCAATCATTCCCTCTGACAAACAAACCTCCCTCTGTTTCCATGCCCAAAAAACAGAGCAACCTACCCTACAGCGTTTTCACTTTCATCTCGTATTAACAAGTTTAACAGCCATATTAACAGCTAAAACTGAGGGTATTAACAACTAAAACTGTAGGTATTAACAACTATCAAATTTCAGCATTTTTTCAGCCTTCATTCCTTGATCACTTTCACCATTCCAGCTCAAATACAGACATTTGCCTCTGTTTTCAGGCACAAAAACAGAGCAACATTTTACTAACCCAACCCTACAGTGATTAAAAACAAAGTACCATTGTGATTATGATATCTTAATCAAAATCTTAGCATTTCTTACCTATCTTCTACCTGATAATAACATAAATGAGGTGAAGCTCCAACCTTTCAGTCACCCAACCTTGTGACTGGAAAAAAAAAAAACGATGAGGAACAGCAAATACAAATTGTTGAGTTCAGACTGTAATGCAATGGATGATCAGAATACACCAAGGATAAACAAGGGAAGAGGGAAGAGAAGGATCAAGGAGGTAACGAGCATTTCAAAGGAGACCCACGTTCTGTCTGTCTTGTTTCAGCGCCAAAACAGATGGTATTTCATCCAATTTATCCGACTCGTTTCAGCGCCAAAAAATAGATTGTATTTTCTTTTTAACTCCAAGGGGCATGAATGTATTTTTGCATTGAAAGTTAATACCTATAGGGCCCTGGGGCCTTTCCTTGTATTGGCAGATTCCTTGGGCCTTTTTTGGGTTTAAGTTGTTAATATGGGCCTCCAGATGAATTCTCCCAATAATTTTTTCCATGGTTAGAAGTCCATTTCTTATGTGGCTCCACAAAAATTTTTATTTTTAAATGCAACTCATAAAAATATTTATAATATAATAGCAATATGTTCTTTCAAATGATGAAGGATTGCATATATATGACGATTTAGATTTTATTAATTAAATTCAACGAGTATAAGATTTGATAAAATATAATTCGAATATAGATCCGATCAATTTACAAAGAATCTAAAATAAGTTGGTTTAATAGTATTTATATCTATTGTTTTTTATCAAACAAATTTGTCAAAATTATAAATTGATAAATAATCTAATGATACATAACTTATATTATACTTAAGTAGTTTATTTTACTTCTTTGATTTTTCTATAAAAAAAAAAGTCAACTTAATCTTATATATGTAGTATTATACAATATGTTTTTGTTGGCTACAAAATTCCTGAACAAAGTGGACCTGGCTTCTCTCCTGTGTGTCTCCCATCCGTTGCCCTCTTTTTTTTTCTTTTTCTTTTTTTCAATTTCTCATCTCTCCATCCTCCAATTCCTTCAAGCCGTGTCGCCCCTCTCCTCACTTCTTATATATATATATATTCACTTCTTATACACTTACACGGTTTATGCAACAAGGACTTGAAACACAAATTTTTGTAGGATCTTAAAAAAAAAATTAAGGTACTGATTGATACTAAAAACAATACCTTATGATCTTGAAAAATTATTATAGAATCTTGAAAAAACATCCTGTAGTATATTTTTAGTATCAGTCAGTACCATAAAATATCCTTGTAGGACCATTCGGCATACCTTGAAATAATTTTTTTTCCAAAATCTTAAAATAATTTTTCAAAATCGTGAGGCATTTTTTCAATATTAGTCAATATCCTAAAGTATTTTTTTTTTAGTACTAGTCAATACCCTAAAATATTTTTTCAAGATCATAAAGTATTTTTTTTAGTACTAGTAAATACCCTGAAGTATCCTTTTAATATTAGTTCCTACCTTGAAATAATTTTTCAAGATTATAAAGTATTTTTTTTAGTACCATTCAATATCCTAGTATCAGTCTAACCTTGAAATATTTTTTTCTAAGATACTAAAAAAAAATTTGTGTTTCATCTCCTTATTGCATAAACCGTATAAGTGTATAAGGAGTAAAAAAAAAATATAAATATATATATATATATATATATAAGGAGTGAGGTGAGGGGCCACATGGCTTGAATGGATTGGAGGATGGAAAGATGAGAAATCGGAAAAAAAAAAAACCGGGGGGGGGGGGGGGGGGGAAGAAGAAGAAGAAGGGAGGAGGAGGGTGGGAGACACAGAGAAAAGAAGCCCAGTCCAATATGGCTCTCTCAAAAACTTAAGTCACAACGCCTCGTCTTCGGGTTCAACTAGCGTGGGGGTCGATCTTTCTCACCTTAAGGGAGGGGATTCGATCCCTGCGTCGGTCAAGGCGCTGGGGGAGGCATCCTAGCGGTCTAGGAAGCAATTGTAACACTGGTAGAGGTGAATGCATGTGTACTTTCTGGCCAATATCCCCTGTGGATTGGGCTCCAAGCGCCCTGCCTTTAGATTATGGGTGAGCCCAACCTTTTTTCTAAAAATTTTTTTATCAAAAAAAAAAAAAAACTTAAGTCACAATCCTTCACCTTCAATATGCACAAAATAATATAATACTAATATCCAATAGCCATATGTGCAAAAAAGATAAATGAGAAGTTTCATCGTGCTCAATTAGCCTCAATCCACCACTAAAATGACTAAATGAAATTAAATGAATAAAAATATGATTTATCATCCTTTTTTTTTTTAATTTCAGGCAAGGGTAAGATTGGCATTAAATTTAGAATGTTACATCCAATATCTTAAGATATTTTTTCAATTGCATTTAGTACTTAAAGGATTTTTTTTTCCTTTTTTTTTTTTTTTGCAATTTTAATGGGAGATTTTAGTTTTTGAAAAAAGTCTAAATTTTGAATGTACATCTTTCATACCCCAGAAAAAATAATTCAAGGACGAAACAGTATCCAAACTCTTTTTTAAGTGTAAAATTGCACAATAAATAATATCAAGGCATTAGATGCTACGTTATTCTTACCTACGCAGCTCGTTTGGTTATCTTGTAATTACATAAAGTGTCGTATATAATATGAAACTTCAAACATAATTTATATTATAGCTAAAGTACCTATTTGGTCTTTTATGTTTGCTTCAAGTATCCATTTAGTTCCTTAAGTTTGTAAAATACTCGTTTGGTCCTTGAAAATTAACACTGTTAGGCAGACTTAACGGAAAATACTAACTCATAATTTTAAACGATGACTATGCACTTAAATGCTGATAAAGTAAGCTTACATGTTACTTTTTTAATAAATTAATATTTTAAATCCTGTAAATTGAAATTTTAAACGATGACTGTGCACTTAAATGTCTCAGACGAAAAATATATACTCAAAGTTTGCTTGAATAAATTTCAATTTACAGGATTTAAAATATTAATTTATTAAAAAAAATAACATGTAAGTTTGCTTTGTCAGCATTTAAGTACACAGTCATTGTTTAAAATTGCTGAGTTAGTATTTTCCGTTAAGTCTGCTTAACGGTGTTAACTTTCAAGGACCAAACGAATACTTTACAAACTTAAGGGACTAAATGGATACTTGAAGCAAATATAAAGGACCAAACGGATACTTTAACCTTTATATTATTCATTAATTAGAAGTACCGTTTATGATGATTTCTGTGCTCATGTCTTATAATATTGATTGATTTTAGAGTCACGCCATCAAAACTTAATCTTGTACTTGTACATCATATTTCTCTTGATACCAAAAATTTGGACCGCAGGCGCAACGCCTGAAAAGTATGGGAATTGAACCCACCACAAAGGGCACATTTGATGCCACGAGACAAAATGGTCTTCAGCCACAACAACCAACCAAGGAAAGGCATCCAAAAAAAAAAAAGGCTTCATTGGAAACTCATTTCTTTTTTCTTCTCCCCCATGAATATCCTCCATTCAAACAAACCCTAGGCTAAGAGCCAACATTGGATTAGAATAACAGACTTCAGAATCTAAAGCGAATATTTTCTCCATAACGCAAAATATGAAATCAACTCAAAATTATGAATAAAAAGTACCATGCCGCATTGTATTACTAGCATTAGCAGTTTGTTGAAACCCACCAGATTGACCACAGAAAAAGCTAGACCGCCACTAGATGTGTAAACAAATTAACGGTAGAACCTAAAACTCTGCCTCGCTCAGTCGCTCTCATGTGTCTCCCATGATGGCCTGCTCTCATTTGCAACATCCTTCTTGATAAATCCTCGTATTGGTTTAATGACAAGGAGATACTGTTGACAGGCACATAGATTGAGAACCTTTTTTTTTTTGTCAATATATAAAATAAAAAAGAAACAAGATTCAACTCAGATACTTACTTGGAGTGCAAAAATAAGGGGAATCCATAATTTTCCTGTCTGATTTGGATTTGGCCCTTCAATTAACTTCTGGTCAACATGGATAGATTCACTGCCGTTCAAAGTGACTTGTGTGATTGTTCCGACTAACTTGGGAATCCAAGCAGTACCATCTGGAAGAACCTGTCATACAGAAGCCAACATTTGCTCAATATCTAACTAAAGAGAATATAAAGATCAATGAATTAAAGAGAACACAAAGAAATACTGTCACGCAAATATCTAACCTTCTCATCATTTTCATTCTTATTGCATCTTCCACTGTTCTCAACCAAAACAACAGGGATAGCAGAAGCCTGGGAGACAACATAAAATTAAAGTTTATGAATTAAATGTAAGAGTACATAACTGTTCTCAACCCCACATGTCCTGCATTTAACAACATAAATCATCAGAGGAAAGTGATATGTAAAGATAATAATATGCATCTAGGGACCTAAGTGTAAACTAGATAAGTAGGAAGGTAATTAGTCATTAACCCATTAGTTAGGGCTTGAGGAAGATTATAGTGTTATGAATAGCCTACTCCTCCATAATTGTAGAGAGAGATCAGTTTTGCTATGAGTGTGAATACACTGTGAGAGAGCTTAGCTCTCTTCTTCTCTTCTAATCCCTTTCTTGTGTCTCTTCTACTTTATTTCTCAATTCTTGTTCAATAAGCGTATCAGTGGTATCGAAGCTGTCCCTCCTTGGCTGCTTCTGTTTGCTGTTTCTGTCCTAATCCCTTTCTATTCTGATTTTGAAGAAACAAAGAAAAAGAGAAAGTCTTCTGTTCTACTCTTTTCTGTTCTGATCTAAGAAAAACGAAAGAAGAAAAGAATTTCCTATGGCTTCTACATTCTCTTCTTAATTTCTTTCAAGAAGTTTTGAGGAAAGCGTCCAACAAGCAAAGGGGCGACGTCAGTTATGGCATCTTCAACAACAAGGTTCTGTAGCAGATTATAATTATGCCTTTGATTCCCTCTCAGCCAATCTAGATGTATCAGAGGGTTACCTGGTTAAGACATATGTTTGTGGCTTGAAAGAAGAGGTTGCAAAAATTGTTTATATGGCCAACCTGCTCACTCTGCTTTCAGCTAAGCGTTTGGCAAGATTGCAAGAAGTTTACTTGCAATGGCTAGTGGAGAAAGCAGAGAAGGCAAGAAAACAATTGGAAAATCCAAAAAATTCTTGTTCGATCGACACCCAAGAATGCATCAAGGTGTTGTTTGCAAAAGATGCTCTTCAACACACTGTTTCGGAGCATGAAGCCGAGAGTGAAGAGACGAATGAGAAGCTCTCATTTGGAGACAATGGATCTTCAAACCTCTGATTTCGGTGAGTGTTTTTAGGAGAAATCTCACAATAATTCATCGGTTTCGGCACCGTCAATGACTACTACTGCTCTTTCGACGCCAATTCTGCCTTCCAGTTCAAGTGCTTCGCCAGCTGTCCTCTTTCCTTTCCCACCGTCGAGTCCTCTTCCAGCGCCGTCACCGCTTGTTCCGTGTTTGTCGCTGGCAATCTCTGTCTCTTTGCTGCCGCGGGGCTCTCATGCATTGCCGCTGTCTCTATTTGTTGTTCACTCTTCAGTTCGTGATTCTATGCAGATTGGAAGAGTAGCGTGGCAAGCTGAGAACTGTTGTGAACAAAAATCTCTCGTCCCAGGAGCTACGTGGCTAAGCAAAGATCAGTTGGAAAAGTCAAAAGCACAGCTGGCTGTCTCCATCCCTGACTGTCAGAAGTATTCTCGTGGGCCACTGGATTTTCTAATATTGAATGAGTATATGGGCTTTAACTTTCACAAAAATGGCCCAAGTTCATTGCAGCATTGGGTGAATTCAGCCAAACCTGTATTCATGTATATTCATTGGTCTTTTCATGTTAAACTCTCTTGTAAAAGAACTCTTCTGCAGCTATGGTTCAAGGGAAGGTTGATTGTAATGCTCTATGGGAGGTTTTGCTCTCTAGGAGGGAAAGATAAGAAAATGCTTAAAGGGTGAAGAGTGTGGCAGCATAAGTTCCATAATTTTTCCAGAATTTTACAGCTTGGGTTATGTGTTGGTTGTTTCAGTTTTGTATTTTTGAAAGTCAGATTTGTGTTTGTAGTCCATCATCCTTGAGGGCAAGGATGTTTTGGGGAGGGGATATTGATATGTAAAGATAATAATATGCATTTAGGGACCTAAGTGTAATATGAGCCTAGGGACCTAAGTGTAAACTAGATAAGTAGGAGGGTAATTAGTAATTAACTCATAAGTTAGGCCTTGAGGAAGCTAATAGTGTTATAAATAGCCTCTCCTCCATAATTGTAGAGAGAGATTAGTTTTGCTATGAGTGTGAATACATAGTGAGAGAGCTTAGCTCTCTTCTCTTCTAATCCCTTTCTTGTGTCTCTTCTACTCCATTTCTCAATTCTTCTTCAATAAGCATATCAGAAAGGATTAAGGAACATGAGCAGCGTTACTTGAAAAGAGGATTACTTACTAATGGTACACACCAGAAAAAATGAAGCAAATAGTCTCAGCAACACAATATTGCACTAAAAATTCATGCAAGTCATTATGAAACCATGAGCCACTCATAAAAGGGAAGCCCAAAAGACAGTATTATCCCAAATGAGACTTCTTCATGAGGACCTCAAAATTTAGCTCCCACCAAATACATGGCAAAGTAACATAAACAAAACATCTACAACCTTGACCTGTTCACTTTATAGCTCCAAACTCTGAGCACAGACCCAAGATTCCTTAAAGCACCCAAAGAGTATCAATTATATTGGAAGACACTATTAGGCGTCTACAAAGGTAGTACAATTTAATTACTCCCAATTACTGATACTATTACTACTCCAAACAAAGACTCGAGAGGGAGGGGGAGATATCAGGTTCACACCATATAGCTGATATGGTAATTATAGAACAAAGGGAGAGACGAGAGACACACATGAAAGGGGGACTGAGGAGAGAAATCTGTGATGCTCATTCATTCATCATAACAAGCATAGAGATACAATAGATAGTCATATGCCTTATATAGGCAATACTAGACCTATTAATCCCAACTAACTACTATTAGTTACTAATTAACTAACAAACTAACTAATTCCTTCCCAACTAACTAACCTAATTAGTTATTTATTGTTTATATATCAATACCCCTCCCCAAAACATCCTTGCCCTCAAGGATGATTGACAACAAAAAACAAAAAATACAAAACTAAAAATATAAATCTGACTCAATCAAAAACACCGTTGATGGAGTCTTTCTTGGTTTCCCTTCAGCTGTTGTCCCATACCAACGAGATTTTTTTTTTTTTTTCCTTCAACTGTTGTCCAATACCAACGAGAAAAGGAAATATCTTTTTTTTTTCCTTCAGTTTTTTTTTTTTTTTTTTTTTGCAAACTTCAAAACCAGCCCAATAATCTTGCTGCGAAGACCGGTACCCATTTGCGTTCGGATCTCCAAGAACTCAGAATCCTCTCGCACAAAACAGAGCGGTGAACATCCGATGAACAGAACAATGCAGAGCCCAGAACCAGCTGACGTACCATTGATGAAGATTCAGAATCAGTCGACGCAACCAGCTTAGGCAGAAAACAAAAATCGGATGAGAGATAGGATTCAGAATCTGACGATATACAATATTCAGAATCTAACAGAAACCAGAACCTGATGAGCTGAATTAAAAAAACGAAACGTTCAATGCAGACGACAACCAGTCACCGAAACCAGAAACGAGAACCAGAAGTCAGGACCCGACGTTATAGACGCAATCCTGGATATTGATTTGAGCACCGATGGAATGCCCAAAAGATTTTCCCGAGCCAGTCGCTGAACCCAGTTGCTGAAACGGCCGAAGAACCAGTCGACGAGACTCGGGCTAACCAAACCGACAAACACAAGCACAGAGCCTTGACGCTGTGATGAATCAAAACTGGGTCTTCGAATTGGCATGGAATGACTTCGGCGTTACTTCTGGTTTGACAAGAATGCTGGGTCGATTAAAATTTTGGATCCTGGGTTGTCAAGACTAAATCTTGAGGTATCTTTTTGGAGTTTTCTGCTGACTCAAATGTCGAACTGAACCATTAGGGTCATGACTCCACCTGGTTCACGTTGCACTAGGTCAAAATTCTTGTTTTTTTTTTTCCTGATCAGAACTGAACCGTGAGGTGAGAAGAAGACTCAGATCTAATTCAAGATTAACAGATCATACAGAAGCATGCCAAGGACTGAACAGCTCTGTTACAACAGATATGGAAATTATTGAACAAAGGGAGAGAGACGAGAGACACACATGAAAGGGGGACTGAGTTGAGAAATCTGGGATGCTCATTCATTCATTATAACAAGCATAGAGATACAATGGATAATCATATGCCTTATATAAGCAATACTAGACCTATTAATCCCAACTAACTACTATTAGTTACTAACTAACTAACAAACTAACTAATTCCTTCCTAACTAACTAACCTAATTAGTTATTTATTGTTTACATATCAATAGCCCTCTGTATCCATAAGGCCATAACTTAAAAGTGGGTAATATACATTAAAATGAACGAACCATATTGATCATCAATTCAACATGGGGCCAGAGTAAATTGATTACTACATGTGAAACCAGACGTCTCAAAAGTGAATGCCTATCTCCCTTGCAAATTGAAATTCATTTGAGCGATGATATTCAGCTTTTAGAACAATTACTAAAAATGAATATTTATACCTCATCTTTCTTTAACCGAGCACCTGATCTAATAACTTTCAGGAGGGCTTCAGATCTTTTTGAGAAGAATTCATCATAAGGCAACCCATCAGGAGGTGAGAACTGAGCATGTGAGAGTGCTATAACAGCCTTGTCCCATATTCTTTTACCAAAAGTATCAGTTATAGCTTTGGCAACCAACTTATCCAGGTTGTCCACTCTATATGCATCCAAACGGTCCACATAAAGCAGCACATCTATGGTCTTGTTCAAAAGGAAACTGCTCAAAATCCACACATCCCATCCAAAGAAAAGAAAAGAAAAGAATAAGGGGAATGAAATGTAAGCATCCAAATTAAGACCAGTATGTGGAGTTAAGTAGAGAAATGTGCTAAAGTGAAACATACCGTTTTATTATATCAAGTGCCAAGTCATTAATATATCCACCTTCTATAAGACCAGGAGTGTCAATAATATTTAATGTGAATCCTGCCCTTGATCGTGATACCATCACAGGTCTCGGTCCTTCCGACTATCGAGGAATTTAGAGTTTAGATATCTAAATATAAGCAGACAAAACCACTCAATAAACCATCAAGAGAAAGAAATGTACACCTGAAATGGACTGATGGTGACCACTCTCTCCCCGGTGATGGAGTTAACAGTAGAAGATTTTCCAACACCCCCTTTTCCCATCACAAGGATTGTCAAAGTGTTCACATTCTACACCACAGTAAATAAGAAATTAAAAGACACACAGAAAGTTCTTTCAAACAGATTTTCTTAGAAACCATAAGTAATCAAACTGTAGACAAATATGAATTATCAAGTTTATAGGAATGGCAAATTGTCTCTATAAATGCATGAATTTGAAGGAAAAATAGTACCTCCTGTTTAAGTTTTCCCAGAAGTTCAAGCAGTTTTGTCTGGGTTGCAGGTGCAAATGTATTGATTCCAGCCCACTCACGGACTTGAGATGCCATTATCGGATGGTCCCCTAGGAAATAAATAAGGAAAATTTAGGATTATTACATATTCCAAGCTACTTAATTTGCTCAAAATGCAACAAATCACTATACCAAGGGCACAGGTGGACGTATCTTGCACTCAGCAGGGGCATCTACCCCCACTGAAATCTATGAATTATGTACAGGCGATATCATAACCTTTAATTTTTATTCTAGATATGTTACCAACGATGACTTAGTAAGCCAATTGAGTCAAGCAACTCATCCAAGCCACTGAAGAATGACAATGATAAAACGCTTACAATTCATAATCCTTAAATTTCACCTTGCAATTTGAGATCATGAAAAGTATCGCCTAGAGTGAGTAAGGTGTGCAACTGATTGTTTCTGTCATTAGCTTCTAAATTCGAAGATCAATGAGCAGAAGGAAATGATTTGAACTCAGGCTTGTAGATTGAGACAGAAATCGAGCCAAATAATTTACTAGACCATGCGTCACAAACATCTAGAGAATTTTCTAAATTGGTGATAAAATAGAGAGATTAATAAACAGAATGCGAATGCAAAACAAATCCAACGCTGCACAGCAACACAACCCAAACCATATAAGTCGCTACTAAAACCAATTACGCACCATTCAAGCAAAAATAGTAAACAAAGTTTAAAAAAATTAAAGCAAAGCAAGAAACGGTCAGAAGGCGTCTGACACAGGGTTAAAAACCACGCAAGGAACAGATAACGCGGGGGAACAGAGTCAAATCAAGCCCTAAGGTTCGAAACTCCTTCAATACTTACCGGAGAACAACCACGCAGGGTTAAGGCGGTAGACGGCGTCCAACGGCGAGCTCGACTTGTGGAAAGCTTGTTCGTCAAAGAAGAAAAAGGGTTCTGCTTCTTGAGATAGTGTTTCGTAGGGGTTATGACTTATGACATATGATCCATTTTATTAATTCATTTTATACTTGGGAGTCATCTGCCATTTAATATTTTGGATTCTTCTGCATATCGCATCTACATCCAAAGTGAAAAATCATTGACTATTTTATTATTAGTTTTCAGAATAACTTTTATATTTATGAGATAAATATATCTGAAGAGTTTTGTCACGATTTATGAAAAATAATTTCTGAAAGAAATAGGATATTGTCATTACCAATTTTATGTTACTACTAAGTCACTAACACTTTTCCACCGTTAGATCAAAATCTCAATAGGAGAGAGAAATGATAAAAGTAAATGAGATTCTGATCTAACGGTGGAAAAGTAGTAGTGACTTGGTAATGACATAAAATTGGTAGTGACAATGTCTCATCTCTTTCTGAAATATGGTTTTGTTGGTTCTAAAACATGTAATAATACCAAACACTCTTGGCTTAAAATATTTTAAATAAAATATCCAAATATGAACCATCTAGATCATAAATTATTTAAATTTATTTATATACATTTTTTATATTTGAAATTATAGTATTTCTTCAGTCCTTAACATAAGACATATTTATCTTTAAAAAGTTAATTGAGTTAGTTCATGTGATATGTAATTTGCTGCCAACTTTTTGTTTTTTGGCCAACATAATTTGGTGCCTTCTGATAATAAGTTATACAAGTAATTCTTTAAGCTTATTCCATTCTTTTTATTTTCTTTCTATTCCCATTTCCAAACAGTTAAACATGTCTCAACAGCACCAAGCGTCTCGTAGCGCGATGGCACTAAGGCCAGCCTTAGAAGCGGGTCTTCCCCTTGTCTAGGGTTCGAGCCCTGCCTCCCCCTCCCCCCACTGGCTGTATCCAAAAAAAAAAAAAACATGTCTCAGTAGCTTTTATTACTCCCATAGATGATGGGGTAAAACTGGCTAAAGGAGGGAAAAAAAAGAATATGAAAAATAAAGTCTTAGGCATAAACTTACAATTTACAGTAGTTTGGATCTTATAACATAAAAGACATCAACTACCTCCTTTAAGATTTTATCGAATCAGAGGTTACAAATTCAAACCTTATGGGGAGCGTATAATTGGTGAGTGAGTTAGGGAAAAACTTACAACTTAGCATAACTATACATTACATATCTTTATATGCATTAAGGTTCTAGTTCCAAAACTCCTTAATATTATTTAAATAAAAATCTTAAGGAGCTAAAAATTTATGATAACAATAACAATCAAATATATTTTAAAAATATTATTGTATAAATGGGTGAAAAAAATGTTTCAAATAAGAGCATGAATTCAAATAATCTACAACTATTGATCAATACACTATGAAACTAACATTAATTATTTAAATATTAAATATCAGTTTTCTTTGTTTTTTTTTTTTAAAAAAAATGTTACTCTTTATTTGACAACGTAGCAATTCCTTTTTTCGGCCTAGCGGTTAGGCCACATTGCACGAGTTTTGGAGCATGGTAAGCTACATTGGACCAAATGATTGTTTAGGATATAGATACTAATTGCTAGTTGAGCAAAAAATTTGGGACAAAAACATCCTTTAACCATTTTTCCTTATGAATAAAAAAAATATTTTCTAAAGAAGAAGATAAAGAATTGTTCTAAAGAGCATATACTTTGTGTATCAATACAAGAAATTTAAATTCTTGTCAGGGGACATATCCCATGAGCACGCAAATTCTGTGGTGGGCCTGATTCAGAGGACAGAGTGCCCCAGCTAATAAGCTACATTTCATAGATCACAAATTTATCAAATTCTAACAACTAACAAGTCTATGGAACGGCCAAATTACAAGTGTTCACAAGTCATAACAAAGTAGAACTAAAACAGAAATGCCTTAAGGAGTTCGAAGAAAAGACAAACAAAATTCATCTGACTTCTTCTATTTCTGGCCAAAGATGCATTAGGCTAAGAGATAAATGCAGGGTTGTTGAGTTCAATGAGCAGGGTGGGTTGAGGATGTTTTCTTAAAATCAATCTTGTCCACCTTAACCTCCCCATCAATGAGTTCATAAACATAGACCACAACACGTAAGCCATCGATGTCCATGAGAATGAAACTCGGGTTCACGTCGTAGGTCATGCCACTGAAGGCACCAGTTGCTGAACCTGGATTTATAACAACACCACCCTCGTGTTTGTAAGCTGTAAACTGATGGGTGTGACCTGTGACCAGAATGTCCACATCAAGCTGCCTTTGAAGCATTGCTAGTGAGTCTAGGTCCCCCCATGGAATAACCTTCACAAAGGTCAAGAAGACATATTCATCTAGTAATTATCATAACTCAGCACAGATAATTTTGTTTCATTTTGGTGGAGTCAAGGGGTCCTTTGAAATTGTATAAGCGTTCTGACAAAGTTGAACAGATATTAAAAAAATCATGGCCTCAGTGATAAACTAGCATGTGTAAATTACTTTATGCCATTCAACAAGAACGAGGAGAAACCACCAAAATATGAAAATCAACAACTGAACCTGTAAATGTGCAAGTGCAACATAGTGGCACACTGATATGATTGATCTAGCTAACTGATAAATTCAGAGCTAATGCAAGGCAATTCATACAAAAGACCTGAAAAACTGCCCAAGACAAGTCCCTTGTCCACTAAAGTATCTACCTTCTATCATGGGAACTCAAAGTACATTTCCCTAAACTGCCAAAGAAATAATAAACGGTATGCTCCACATATATCTTGAAAAGAACTGGGGGAAATAACAGCAAAGAAAATCAGACCTGATGACCATGGCATAGTCCAAGTTTAAATTGACCAATAGTTAGCGTCTTGGTCTCTGGATAACTTGTCTCTTCGTCATACTCACCACGAGCTATATGCAAGTCGGGACAAAGAGTCTTTAAATAGTCATGAACTTCCTGAACACAATTGGCATCAAAGTTAGCTAAGAAAATTCAAGTTCAAGAATCTTAACACCTTTGTCATACAACTTGCTGTAGAATCATAGTGCAAACTTGAGACCTTACATGAGTTTGCAAGTTTATATTGGAGTCACTCCGATAACAGAATCCAAATGTCTAAGTTCAATTTCAACTTGACAGAACTTCCTTACCAAAATGCTTAAACTTGTTTGAGTTCATACATTTAAATTAAAAGTTATGCTTGCAAACCATTTTCAGCCAAGGAGGTAAAAGCCTACACCCACACTAATGAGATATTTTTTAATATATATATATATACACACACATAGTTTTAAAAAAAAAAATTATACTTTTCTTAAATAACATGTTTCCCTTTGCACTTTTGGAATAAGATAAATGAAATTTAACGCACTATCAAAATCCTAGCTTTTATACCTACAAAAGAAAATCCTAGCTTCCTCTCATAAGGATACAATCTGAAATTAAACAATTAGTGGGCAAAAATTACTTTTTACATCAATATCAACAATTTTACTATCAAAACATTTACGAAGACAGCTTTATATCTACTCAATATTCTTGTGAAGTATAGTGAGGATACACTGAAAAGTATACCATTACTCACCAACATCATGATAATTCAAAAGATGGCTTTGAGCATATTGAAGGGATTAAAAATATCTGATGATATACAAATATGTCACAATCAATTAACAAAAAAGAAACTACAATTGTAAAGCCTTGTGAATACAATTTTATCCACAGCACATCAAAAATCTTTTTAAATATACAAAGTACGATTTGTATGAAAAGAAAGAGTGCAATGAGAATAATATGAATGATGAATGTCCAACAAGAGAAAACAAAAGATGAATAAGTGCAAGTCCATTTGCACATCCATCTGTGATGCACGAATCAGGAAATAGAGCATTAATAGAGCAAGGATCAAGCACGTTGTGTGGCATTTACATGGCAGTGCCTTGGTCACCAGTAACGTTACAAATCTTTCAAACAGGTGTTTAATATCTCCAAATTTAACTAGATGCTCAACAATCATCAAACATCTACCCAACTTCCACCAAATCCACAAGTTTCTTTTCTGCCACAAAAACTCTAACTTCTGTCACACCACGACTCATA
Source organism: Acacia crassicarpa (assembly GCA_034222035.1). Lineage (NCBI taxonomy): Eukaryota > Viridiplantae > Streptophyta > Magnoliopsida > Fabales > Fabaceae > Acacia > Acacia crassicarpa. Next base: position 57,216,784 of record JAWXYG010000003.1, read on the forward strand.
AATAACCAATAAGCACTAGTGTGCTACATTTTTTATATAATTTGATTTTTCAAGCACAGGCCTAAATTCTAGTGGAATTAGACTCTACTAATGTGCTCAAATTTGACAATACAAGAAACTCAAACCACCACCTTTCCTGATATCCAGACTTAGAATTTGAAAATCAAAGGAAGTTAATTAATAACATTTTAAAACATCAACACAGCAACAGTACTAGGACAATAAGAATACATACCTTAATACATAAATTTCCAGTGCAAATAATGTGCTGGATCTTGCCAGGAACTAGCATCGATTTGAACTTTGCAGGCAGATCAGAAGCCCTATGGGGTATGTGCAAATCCCCCAGGGCTAAGACAAGTACCATTCTCACCAATCAAAAATTCAAAGCAACGATAACAAACTGCAGAAAATAAAAATAGAAATAATGACTTGCTGCTAAAATAATTTTAGTAGATCCGCAATTCTACAAATATGTATTATAAAAAAGAATCGCATATCAGATAAAAGATTATTTGTCGATTTGTTACTTATAGAGAAGAGTGATAAATATGTCCGATGTTCAATCAATAAATCTCTCCAATATTATATGCCAACCTTCGTTTCTGAAAATTGTTATGGGCCGATGTAATTCATAATTATTTGAAATTGAAACTAGCAAAAAGGTTAACTGGTATCTTAATTTGAGATTGTTAGCTTTTTCAACCAATATGACATGATACAAGTTAAAAGGCAAGAAGAGAGGAGTACATCAACCAGATGAACGCAAAGGTGACTATTAATTTTTGAATTGACATCCTAATTTGAGATTCAGGAATAGCATAATGTTCGCAGTTGCACAAGAGTTAAAGAAAATTGAAGTGTTCGACAGTGATAGTGATTTAAGGCAACAGATTTCTACCAAGCCAAATTTTCAATCACAACAGTGAAAAAGATGGAAGTTCAGAGAGGATAGTTCCGGCAATTTAGGTTCCAGAAAACAAAAAACACATCCAAACAAGATGCCAATTGGAGGGGGGAACCCAACTCAGAGGCCGATTTTTGTCCCGCACTCCTTCCCTGGACCCCGCGAAATCGTTAGATCATTAACCATGTGATGATCTATACACCATAGATCTCATGCACTCGTTTCTCATAATGCCTAACTCTTCTCTCAAGTTATGGATTTCATTTCCCACCTAATTCGTAAATACGATCACTGTTCACTCTAAATCAATACAAAAACCAAAATTCACTTAGGCCTTTTCTCGATGGGGAACGAAGACGAAGAATAAGGTATAGCGGAGAGGTCAACAAAAAGGAAGTCCTCAACAAGTTAAACCAAAACAAATCGCATTTGTCTTGGGTAGGAAAACATAATACCCTGATGAATCGAAACAGTAGAAGAAACACCTGGGAGAAGATGAAGCTGGAGGAATACGCGCCACCGTCGTAACGGGTGGTAGCAGCGGCTGCGTAACGGCCGGGAGCGAGGAAGAGAGTTCACTCGAGCTACGATGGCGGGAGAATCACATCTACCTCCGGTCAGCGATGACCGTGAAACGAATTCTGATTTATTGCAAAATTTTATTTTATATATATTGATCCTCTAATTTTACATTTTTTTTAGTTAATACTATCTTTAGTACTTTAATACTTTAAGTTTACATAATTTTGATTTTAATCTCTTAAATTTCAAAGTAAGGGTATTGCCCCTCAAGGGAAAGAAATAGCATGGGTTTATATTAAATTATAAGAACGGTATTTGAAATAAAATAAAACTTGAAAAATCAAAATCTATCATATAAAATTGGATTAACGTGTAAAAATACATATGTGTTTTAGTCAAAATAGTGTCTAACACCAAGTACTTTTTTAAGATGTAAAAGTGACTTTGTGATTATGAAATTAGAGCAAATGTCATAGAAACCGTTAAAGTGGTGGATGTGGACGTTAAGATGGATTGTTTGACTAAAATTGTTGACGTAGACGCTTACTTAGACTTTGAAGAAGGTAAGTGGGAGCCTAAATAATTGCGTAATTGCTGAGTAGGAAGCATCCACGTCAACAATTTTAACAAACCATCCATCTTAACAATCAACGTCCACCCCTTTTAACAGTTTCTATGACATTTGCTTCAATTTCATAATCACGTAGTCACTTTTACACCTCAAAAAAATACTTGATGTTGAACGTTATTTTGACAAAAACACATATATATTTTTATGCTTTAACCCTATAAAATTTGAAGGACTTAAAACCAATATAAGGAAAAAAAAATTAAAGAAAAAAAAAATATATTAATTTTTTTTTCCATTATTCACCTATAAGAAGAATTCACCCACCCATCAGGTAGAACTCACAACCTCTTAATTCAGGATTTGACTCCCATCTTTTTCCCTTCCCATCCACTTCTCAATCTCAGCTGTCTGAACAATTCAGATTTCATCTTCTATATTTTAGAGGCTATTTGGTAGAGTTTATTAAAATAATTCTTGTTATTTAAATTAAAAATATATCCATATGTATAAAATAAATCTCTATAAAGCTTATGACATTCCCCCTCCCCCCAAAAACAAAAACAAAAAGAATCCTCTTTAAAACTTTAATTCATTAAATAATACTTGTTATTGAAATTGGAAATATACTTCTTGTTTTTGTTAGCCTCTAGTGCATTAATTAGAAGGTCGATTAATTTGGATAGTACTAAAAGACAACGTCACGCATCATACCTAAAAAACAACAATTTTCTCCACAAACATGATATATGATTTTTTTTCATTATCTACATATGAGACATATTTATGTTATTTAATTATATTTAAAAAGTTAGTTAGATTTATTAATATGATATATATTTTCTAAAGTATTATAATTATCTTCTTTATTCTCTAGTTCCCTCTATCCTTAATTATAATTGAGTGAACATTAATAAAAATAAATTTAAAAAAGACTGACAAAAAAAATGTCTTAGAATCATGATTAACTCTCTAAATAGTACAAATTTAATTATAAAAACATATATATACAGTTTTTTTGTTTTTCCCTACCCGTTGAAAATAGAGTCAAGGTACATCGAACACAATAGAGTCAAGGTACATCGAACACTTGAGGTATTTTTATAGTGCGTAATTTGCACCCTCAAGTATTTGGACACGGCTCAGGTCCTCTTCCCCTATGGTCCATTACTATCCTCTTCTCTCAATACTGTGTTGTTTTGGCGCAAAATAGGTAAGGTGATCTCTCTCTTTTTTTTTTTAACTACTAACAGGCACTAAAAAATATTTTAGGATACTGATACGTACTGAAAAAATACTGACAGGCACTTCATGATTTTGAAAAATTATTTAGGATGTTGAAAAATATTTCAAGGTACAGACTGATACTCAAAAGATACATTAGGATGCTGACTGGGGATACTGGCTGATACTAAAAAAAATACTTTATGATCTTGAAAAATTATTTTAAGATAAGATCATAAAGTATTTTTTTAGTACTAGTCAATATCCCCAGTCAGCATCCTGAGGTATCTTTTGAGTACCAGTTTGTACCCTGAAATATTTTTCAATATCCTAAATAATTTTTTAAGATCATGAAGTATTTTTCAATACCAATCAGTATCTAAAATAATTTTTTAGTACCTGTTAGTAGTTTAGAGAGAGAGAGAGATCACCTTACCTATTTTGTATTAAAACAGCATAGTATTGGGAGAAGAGGACAGCAGCAGACCATTAGGGAAGAGGACTTCACCCGCGTCCCAAGTATTTGGGTTGTAATTTTGAACCGATGTATTTAAATGGGTGTACTTTCACCTAACGGATAAAAACGTCCGTTTTCCTGTTTCATCTCCCTCCCGTCCATTCCTCTCTGCCGTCAATAAGGACAGAGCTTGATGAAGACCTTTGAACTCGCCATCAAGAAGGTCAAATCAGAAGTTGAACTTAAAGTTGTATGAGAGTTCTTCGCTGAAGAAGAAGCTTGATGAGTTTTCCAACTTCAATAAAGCACTTGAAAAGGAGCTAAATTCAAGTGTGTCATTGTCAATGTTCCATAATCTGACCCATTTCGTCAGTTTCTTGTACTTACATTGAGAGCGATCAAGAGCTTCGTTAAGTTGTTGGTCAAAGAAATCGAATCTTCTGTTAATTAATATAATTAGAGAACACAGTAAGGAGAAATAAGATAATTAGAGAACACAATAAAGAGAAAGAAGATGAAGAATAATGTATTATTATCAATAGAGTATAATGCTCTTACAAAGAGTAATGGTGAGGTTCTACACTCAACACTTTAATCTCACTAGCCAAGATCCTTTATATAGTTTAGGGCCCTAACTAATTCACTAACCTAACTAATTTACTAATTAATCAATTATTCTCTTATATTCTAACACGTCCCATCAATTTGAACATTACTCAACAAGATATTCAATTTGAACAACACAAAAATAAGGGGATAACATGAATCAAATTGAATAGTTTTACAATCAATAAAATACAAAGATTTCTTTCAATCACACTTTTCTTCTCCATATCCATATTTGCTAATTCACTTTTGGAATGCTTCAGTCACCAAGTTTCTGCAATCACTAACAGTTTCTTCTTCCCCTTTCATATGCCTTCCTTCATCGTTTACAATTACAATGATCATTGAGAACCTTGGCATGTCCTTTCATTGCTATCTCTTCTTCCCCACACCAAGAACCTGCTAAAGACAACCAGCTACCACACAAACTCCCAAAGGTCTCATAATCCCAGTGTCAACAAAACCAGCAGAAAGCTAATTAGACTCCCAGTTACAATAGGCATTATTTTCCCACTTGAAAACAAGAAAGTATAAATGGATAGCCAAACCTTGCTTGAACTCGTGGCATCATATCTGACTAGATTATATGCTCAAGTAGAACCCTTAAATTCTCTTGCTTGCTACTTTCTTTTAGTATATAATATCACATCTCTGGGAATTGCTCTTCTATCTTAATTGTTGTCCAGATTTGGATTCTCAAGGACTATCCCACAGAGTTGATGGTTACAATTGATAGTAGCGAGGAGGCGATTCTTCACTGCTCTCTACTCTACTTTCCCTTAAATCGACAAGAGTGAGGAGGCGTCATTTCTCTACTCTCTACACTGCTCTCAAACATCATCACTTTCATAAGCACAGACTAACACATGAATAAGAACCAGTGATCTCTACTTGCACTCAGGCACACCCAACAAAGCTATCTGTTTGGAATTAATCAAATTGTCCATGGGGGTTGAAAATCATTGGCATCCAATAACACTTACCAATTGCCAAGAAAACTATAGCAAAGATGAAAATCCAACATTAATAATAGTTGAACCTTCAACCACAAGGCTAATTCAATAATAGCAAGTCAGCGACACCCAATAACTCTTTCGCTATAGTGGACCCTCTGGATAGTGTGATCAAACAACTCTCCCCATAACATAGTATATATCATAGTAGTCCAAGAATCCAAATTTAACGAAGGCGTTGAATTCTAAATAGAATAAGCATAATCTAACAGTGAGAAGCAAAACCCATGAGAGGCTATTTCTTTCCATGGTTGATGATGAGTATATATTTTATGATTAAATATGTGTATATTTTAAGAGAATTAATTGGAATTATTAATATTATATACTTATTTAATTATCTTTTATTGACTTTTCCATCATTGAATCAAACTTAGGATCAAAGAATAAATCGACATAAAATCTACTCATATCCTTTTTTTATTGTGAAGGAAATATTAGCTGATTTGGAATGAAGTAGAAAAAGCAATTAAGAGGATATGCAATCAGCTAAACTCGGTGGTCCGATGCAAAAAACAAAAACAAAACAAAACAAAATCAATTGCGTGATCTGGTGGAGTAAATTACAAGATATAATATATCTTTGTAATAAGAAAAGGAGAATCAGTGACCTATGGCCTAAGTTATATTTAGGTTATATATATAAAGAAAGAAAGAGGCAAGACATAGTAGATCTGAGAGACGCAGAACGAGAAAGAATGAGGAAGCAGAGGAGTAAGATCGGGAGACACAGAACAAGAAGGAATGAAGAAGTAGAGGAGTAGAGGCTGAGCGTTTCAATTCTCTTCATCATCTCCACAGAAGGACGAGGGGACTGTGGAAGCGACGAAGAAATTTTCTTTCCTCTCTCTCTTTATTCTTTGAACCTGAATTATTATCTTTTTGTTATGGATTTTGTTAGAGCCATGTGTGGTTAGTTTGTTTTGCAACTTAGAGGACCTACGAACTTATGGGTGTATTGAATTTTGTTTTCATTATTTAGTTGAATTTGATATTAATTTTGGTTACTTAATCTTGTTTAGTTTTATCTATTTAGTGATTGGCAATCATTGAATATGATTTTGAGCATTAGGATTTACCTTGACGAAGAGGATTTTAATTAGACTCTGAGATTAAGTAATATGGGATTAGATTACGATTTAATTTGCGGTTAGGATAAACATATACCTAATGGCCCCATATAATTGTTGAAGAGTGTATTCAATTTTTGTTGCCTCTTGAGTAACTATGTTAGACATAACAAGTTATACTCAAGAGAGGGTTGTAAGTGGACCGACAGATACTTATAACTATTTATATTCGAGATTAACAAAATTGATATTAAAACTAATTAAATTAGAGAAAACAAGGTTTATGAAGCTAATAAGGGATTAGTAACTTTGGGTTGCTCATTTGATTATTATGGTAGTTTTCTTATTTTTATTTTAGTTTTTATTTTATTTTCTTTTATCTTAATTAAATTCAATTTTGGTTTTCTCAACTTAAACGAAATTGTGAAATTAATGCTTAACTAAAGTTGTGATACTAAGTCCTCGTGAGAACGATACTTTTCTTATCACTTTATTACTTGATACGGTCCGTGCACTTGCGAAGTTTACAGGCTATAAAGTTTTGCCCTATCAAGTTTTTGGTGCCGTTGTCAGGGACTTGTGTGTCACAACTGTCTTGGTTGGAATTGATTGAGCATTAATAGTTTAAGTTTGAGTTCGTAAATATTTTATTTTTTTTTAAGGAAAAAGAAAGGATTTCAATTGGCAACCAACTGGTTTTAATATTGAAAATGAGATGAATTCTTTGTCTTTTACACAAGATGGATTAATTACTACTTTAAATTCTTTGAATGAATATTGGCAACGTAAAAGGAGCATAAATGATGGTTGTATTCCATATGTTGATTCTTCTCAATATGTTTGCATGTCTTGTGTTTATTGTGGAGGGAGTCATTTATATGAATATTGTCCATATAGTACAACTAGTCATTTTGTGAGAGATGATTTCACTAAAAACCAAGCTTGTTTTGATAACTCATTTTGTCCTAGTAAAGGTTTTGAGCAACATAATTTTAGGAATTCACATGTCTATTATTCTTATGAAAATATCCCCCCTTTTTACTTTTATCCACCTATTGAAGAACACACCATTGAGTATAAGGAAAAATCTAATTTAGAAAAATTACTTGAGGAGTGTGTAGAAGCATAAGAGAGATCTAGTAGAGAGCAAAAGGAGATTCTCACTAGCATAGGGGTATGTGCGAGTCAAATTCTTTCAACCCTTGAGACTATGGTGCAAGATAATTCCTTTAACCTGATGACCACTTCTTATGCTAATAATGATTATTGTGAGGAAGTTGAAGGTATAGAATTACATGAGACTATAGATAATGTAGAAAATGATTGTGGGTTTGAAATTAAGTTAGATGAGAATAGTGGATGTCTAGAAGAGGTTCCGACTGTGGAGCATAAGGATTGTGATGTTGGTGATCCAATTGATATAGATGTCCCAATTGTTGTTGTTTATGACTCTCCTCTTGAAGTGTTGACTCTTATTGATGACAGTTAAGTTGGTTTTATTAGATGTTCTAAATTCTTAGAAGTGCCTATATTTATTTTCAAGAATATGCATGTTGTACCTTCTTTGAATTTAGTTATTGTTTATAATCTAAGGTTGTCTATGATTAAGGAAGTACAAGTAATTAACTTGAATAATCAATCTTTTTATGTGATACCTTGTTATTGCTTGAAAAGAAATGAAGACAAGATAATTGAGGTGTTTGATACTTATGATTAGTGGTTTATTTTGAGAAGTCTGGCTGAAGACTATAAATTTAGCGCTTTTTAGGAGGCAACCCAAGGGTTTTGCTTGCATATTTTACTATTATTATTTCTTTCTTTCTTTCAGTTTTATTCAGGTTTGAAGAAGATCACTCCTCTTGTTGATGCAAAGTCTTGCTTGAGCATTCTCTTTTCCCTTAAAATTTGAAATATCATGGATGGTACCAAGGAAAGCACTACACATCAGAGTTAGTGGCCTAAACCAGGGGAGTACTTTTTTTTTTGGTTAAAGATGCATTCATTGAGATAACTAAATAAGCACGAATACAGATAGTCCAAAGATTAGAACTTAAAACTACAACAACCAGAATAAAGTAGACAACAACTACAACAGATAAAAAACCTAAGACGGAAGAAAACAAGCAACTACAACAGAAAAAAATTATCCACCATCTACAATATAAGTGGAACTTGAAGAATTATCTAGCACATCGCTAATCATTCGGGCCTCAAAAGTTAGAAGAGATAATAAAGCGGGTGTTGGTTGCCAAACCCACCTAAAAGGGCACACCCCTTTATGAGCATCCGCTGCCAGAAGATGAGCAGCACGATTACCCCCTCTCAGGGAAAAAGACAAGGAGAACCCAACTCTTGAGGACAAAAGACAAATGATATCCTGGATAATTCCTCTACATTTCCAATCACACGAATCTGGTGTCTTAGTCTCAACACAAGAAAGCAAAGGAAGACAGTCTGTTTCAAAGATAACTTTATCACGACCAAGGGGAGTACTAGTTCCTTTCCTTCTTTATATTTTTGCAACTTTAAGGACAATATTTGATTTAAGTGTGGGGGAGGGATATAATTTTTTTGGTTATGATATAATTTCTTTGAATTATGCTTGTCTTTATGCAATTGAAAAGATTTTTGTTAATTTGATATTTTTGCATTGTTGAGGATTGACCTTAATTTTGAGTTTTCCCCATCTTAGAGAATATTATCAAGTCAACAATTAAAAAAAAAAAAAAAGATGTTTTAACCAAGTCTCTAAGCCTTGAGTTTTTTTTTTTTTTTGGCAATCTTGATATGGACTATGAGAATAGGGATTAGTTTGTAATATGATCAACAGATTATTAGTTCATGAATATTTTGCTACATGATTTCTTTAAAAAATTAAATGATGACTGTTGCCAGCTAAGTAAAACTTTTGTGTAGGGAAATGACTCAGGAAAAATAAAAATAAAAATAAATAATAAAAAAAGAGAAAATTAAAAAACAACTCCAATGACTTTTCTAGACCTTATTTAGTAACCGGGGACACTTCATCACCAATGTTGGCACTCGCATCAAACGGTAAGTTAAAGAGGGTTATGAGTTGGGCTAAAAGTGTAACGCCTCAATTTTAACACCCAAAAACTTGGCCAAAGATACAAATTCATTTATACAGGGCCAAAATAAATCCAAAATAATATCAGAGTTATTTTAAAATGCGGAAGTCTTTTAGGTTCATGGCAAATAAAATAACACAACATAAACTAAAGGAGTACAGAAGAGCCTACAAAGCTCACTCCATGGGTGCATTCCCTTGATCTCTACTAAGCTATTCACCTGAAAAATGATAATATGGGGTGAGATTACACATCTCAGTAACTACTAAATATTTCCACCGCATACAAGTAAATAATGTATGATAAAAAGGCATAAACTTATTTCATAAATATAAATATATACCATACTTTCTCTTACAAAGATTATTTGTAAAAGTAGTTATCAATATAAAATATGACTTTATATATATAAATATATTATTTCAGAAGTTCTCATCATATGTCTTTACAAATCATTCATCAGTCTATCAAATCCTTGATCTGTTCAGAAATGCATTATGCAGTATGCAGCCTCCCTTATACCACCTCCATCCGTATACCGCTGACTGGAGCCATAGGCTAACACATAGTCCAATAGAAACTTATTCATTTGACTGAATTGTTCCAAGCTCACCAAATCTTAAGTTACACCCGGCCAAAGGTATAGAGCTTAAATCTGGACTATGGCTCCCCTCCTTTAAGATAACAACTAAGGAGGTGTCACATGTCCCACATCTCCAATGAAATCCCGGCCAGAGGAAAACATGGAAGATGGGGCCCTGAAATAAGTACCATCCACTGTGCACCGAGTGGTGGCATAAACAATTCTTATCATTCAAATCCCTCCTTACTCCACCCATCACAATACAACCGCCATGATGAATGTGTTTAATCAAAAGTAATGCATTATTATACCATTATATACATCGATATGCGTATTTATGAATAGTAAAATACTATACGTATATGTGAATAGTAAAATACTATGCGTATATGTGAATAGTAAAATACTATGCGTATATGTGAATAGTAAAATACGGTATATATACATGAATAGTAAAAATAAATAGTACATACGGTATGTATACGTGAATAGTAAAAATGAATAGAAAATACAGTATGTATACGTGAATAGTAAATGTGAATAGTAAATACGGTATACGTGAATAGTAAATACGGTATTCGTGAATAGTAACGTACGCATAAATAGTACCTCTGCAGATTTGCAAATCAAAGTTCCCACACCAGATCTTAAAACCATAAATATTTTCTAAATATTCTTGCCAGAATAATAAACAAACAAATTTATATTCATACATAATTCACAAGTATAAGGAGGAATATTCAGAGTTACCTGTTACTTGCTAATACCCGAATCACCAACCAGCTATTATAAGACTCTCAAGCAAATGTCTCTCTACTCTCTCTCTCTCTCTACCTCTCTCTATGGTTTTTAGAAGTTGTGAAGAATGAAATGAAATGAAAGGTCTATTTATAGTTGGAAAATGGGTCTTTAGGCGTAATTTTCACAAAATTATAAAATTATATAATATAAAAATATTTTCCTCGTGGGCTGCTGCGCTTCTGCCGTTTCAAAATTTTCTTTATTATTTTAATATTTTAATAATATAATATAATATATTTAAATAATAAATTATTATTGAGTGGGTCCCGCGTGAATTTTTTCAAAACTCACGAGAAAGGTTGTCGCTCACGGGAAGTTTGCAGAGAATTATTTTGGTTGTGGGTCCCGCATGAATAGTAAATACGTATTTAGGAATAGTAAATACCGTATTTTTAAATAGTAAATACGTATATGTGAATAGTGAACACTATTCATATTTCACAAATTTCAAGTATTAAATACGTATTTGCGAATAACATATATATATATATATATATTTTTTAAATACGTATTTGTAAATAGTAAAAACGTATACGTGAATAGTAAATACTATTCACGGGGCCCACAAAATACTGATTTCAAATTTATTACTTTCCAAAAATAGAGCCTACTAGTCTTCCCAAAATAGGTTTATGTTCAAGATATTAGATTCAAAATTCAGGATGTTACATTTCTCCCCTCCTAAAAGAAAATTTTGTCCTCAAAATTTCGCTATAATAAGAATTCTAACCTATTTAAATAAATGAGGATAGGTTTGTCGCATGCTCTCCTCCGTTTCCCAAGTAGCATCTCCGGGAGCCATTCCTTTACACACAACCTTTACAAGCTAATAGCCTTGTTCCTCAATTACTTATCCCCCGCATCAACAATCCGCTCCGACTCAGCTTTATATATCATATTATCCCTAAGTCCTATCTCTTTCCCAAACATGCTCACCAAGCACACAACACAATTTTCGTTCATCCTGTACCCAAAGTAATATTCAGACACAGGATCCACTAGTTCCTTATTTGAGCGCTTGGTTACACTGGCCTCACAGGCCAGTTCATTCTTCCTTTCTGCTTATTTCATTGTATTACCACGACACTGGATATTCAGATCTTACAGCTTAAGAAGCTACCCTCAGGCCATAATAACCACAACATGATATAATCTGATTATTCTGCCAACCTTAAGATAAACTTTAGACATACAGGTCTAATGTTACCATGATAGGCAACAAACACAATACTAGGCACATAAGTCTTATAGCCTAGAGATACCACCATATGCAAACTAGCTCAACGGGTCTTACCGCTTCAAGCCTCTGCTCGTCTATCCTATACCCGTGCTTCCTCAATTCAAGTTTAAGAAAACACTTACTTACTAAATCTAGCTTTCACCAATGGCAAGTAATTCAAAAACAAGTACATTTGGCAAGATTCCGCAAATTAAGTATATCCACAACAGTTTCCAACCTCTTCTAGCTTGTACACCTTCCACCACAATCATAATGTAAAAGTCAATTCTTGTTCGAATTTCGCAAGGATTCATTCCATGAGACATCATAGTTTATAAATGTCGATTACAAGCTGGTCTAAAATCCTGTTGTAAATATTGCGTAAAAATTTCCAAACACAGCAAGTGCATTGGTAAGTTCAAAATTCAAATACTCAGGGACCTAGCAACTATTTTAAATAGTCACCAACTCCGAATACATTCCAGGTTCCAACTTATTCTACTCAACTCATCCATGAAACACTCAATTCATTATTTCTAAAGAAAGATTCTATTATCAAGATTATTTTCTATGCTAGATAAACAGTTGGCAATTCTCTGAACACCTTACACATGTTGGTATCACATTTTGTTCCCTATTTCTCTCCAATCAATTAGTACCATATTCTAATATCTCAATTTATTCAATCAATTCAGTCTCCTAAAGAATCAATACAACTGTTAAGTTGAACTGTTATATTACATTTCTACTAGTAGCAACCCTCTAGATCCCCTACCAACTTTCAGATTCATCATCCTATTTCTAAAACCCCGATTATTCATACTAGATTCATCATACTCCATAGCTTATATCATTTAAGAACTATCCTCAAACTTTCCCCAAAAATGATAATTGTCAAATTACAAATCAACTCTTAGAACTTCAATATCAGCAAGACAGAGATATCATGTGTCCTCAATAATACCCATAGAACATTCTAAATTCATGTTTCACAATTCCTAGACTAAGATTTAAAACAGTCAAATATTATTCTCACAATCTCAGCATTGTTCACATGATTCGAATTCAATCCTTAGTATCTCAAAGACATATACTAAATATCATCTGTTCCTCTCATAGTTATCTATTAATCACACCCAAATAACATACTAATATTGTAACATAAATCACCGGATTTCATACTTTCTTAATTAGACATACTATCTTAACTCAGATTGAATTCAAGTCTATTTTCAAATATTCCCAGACATTAATAGTCAAGTTTACAATTTGATTCTTATAACCTCAACATCAACTGATAATTCGTGTTTCCCCAAAAATACCCATTATACATACTAAGATCATGATTCACAATTCCTAATCTAATTCTTGGGTTATATGAAGACTATCTACAACCTCAGCAATATTCACAAGGTTCTAATTCTACCTCAACCTGCAATAACACAAAGGCTCATTTCATTCTTAAGTTCTATTTCAGCTTAGATTAAATTAAAGCCTATCCTCAATATTTACTATATTCATTCTATCATCTTTCTGGCATTCTTAAGGATCACCATTTCATACCTTTCCATCGATCTTCCAACATGTTTATCCAAAAACCTTAGTCTTTGAATTATCTGTGACAAATTCATAGAGTTCTTCGGATACTCAGAGAGTGAAGAATGCTCTCGGGTTAATTGGCACAACTCATCATCATTTCAAATCTTCGGATTCTCTCCGGTTCATCTAATATTATTAGAAAGTCACCCTTCCCAAGATTACTATCACCTTAGCACGCTTACGCTTAAAATCCTATTTTCAAATGCCAATTCCGACATCTTGAGTCAGCTGCACATCCAAGACAGATTTCTTAGATAAATGTGCGTATAAACGTCCAAACTTAATTTCTTGAAAACACAGCTAGCAATAAATGCCATAGCGATTTCTGTCTGCAAAGGTCTAGGAAACTGCGACCCCTAACGGTGGCTAGGGTGCACTAGGGTGCGGTGCCATAAAATTTCCGCATAACAACAAAGTCTGCATAATTATGAGCCAGCGACAGATGAGAATCCAATGCTGCTTAACAAAATCTAGACGTTACTAGCCCAGCTATAAACCGAGTAAAGAAAGAGTAAATGTTTCACGTTCTCTCAAACTTCACAAAACCTCCACATATTCATTTCCTCTCCGATCGTAACCTTCACTATAACCTTCCACTTTATCATGGCCGGTTCAAGTAACTCTATTCCAGTCTCCGATTCATTCAACCCTTTCTTTCTTGAAGCTTTACTTCATGACTATCAGACTAACATGTTGTCTGACTTGTCAAACAATGCATCATACCCTTATTCTTCTTTACTTCCCCAAAATCCCGTAAGTATGAATGTTCATTCATCTGCCTCAACGATTAACATTCCTACTCCTCCTCCAAGGATACAAGATTCTATTTTTACAACTACTAACAGAAAGGAATCTGAAGCAGGTCCATCAAGGCGACCTGTCCAAAGATGTCGTAATATGGCAGATCTTATGGAGTCCACGGTACCTTCTCAACCAAGGAATCCTGGTTCTAGCTTGACGGAGACTACTAATCCATTCTCATGTGGTTGCTGCCATGTTCTACGAGAGATCATTCATACCAATGGACTTCAATACCATAAACTTGAAGTTCATGGGAGGATTGGTATGATATGCCACGCTGTCTTTCACCAGGACGTACAAGGAGGTTCTTCCAATCCTCAAGTATTTGACTTTGGTAAGAAAAATTTAGAAGATGTCAAACATTTTCTAGAAAATTATTGTTTGAATCAAAAATCTTTAGGGTATGTCCTGGTGTCGGATCCCCTATCAGCCTACTATGAGGCCCTCTGTGTTGGTTTGGAATGGACTAAAAATCAAAATGAACTCCCTAATAGTTCATTTCCAACCAATACAGAAAATATATCCAATAAAGGAAAAGAGCTCATGGTTGTAAATAATAATCCTTCGGTCCCCATACCTAGTAATCCATACCGATCAAGAGCTGAACAAAATATTAGAGCTGCATCAATGTCAATTAATGATCTTAGAGACTTATTCCATTTACCTCAACAAGAAGCGGCTCAACAAGTTCGTCTATGCAAAAATGTTCTAATGAAAATATGCCATAGGGGAGGAATAAAGCATTGGCCTTATGTAAAAATTCGAAGCACTATGAGGCAAATAGCTAGATTGAGAAAAACAATGTCTTCTGATGGTCCTCTCTCAAGTGCAGCCGCTCAGGAAGAAATTAATAGACTTAAACTTGAGATAGTCGAAGCTTGCGGTGGGATTGTACCAACTGTTGTTTTTGATGCTTGAATTAATATAGTCTACTCTTCTTAGCCTTCTTGCTAATGTTTGTAATCTCTATTCTAGGATTCATAAGGATTTTCGAGTTTTCCTGCCAAACTCAACTTTATCTTACTAAATTCAAACTTAAGCCAGTTATTCTGTATAATCAAGACTATGCCCGTATTCTGTTATGGTATTGACATCTGTTACTCATATAAATTAGCTAGGTAAGTGAAAACCTAGCGAAAATCTCTTCATACTTTTTACAACGGCAACTAATTGAATAAACATCAAATAGGGGCTTAGTCTTTCAATCACTTTCCTAGACACCAATAAAAATATTCATCCTAGAAAGTAATTTTAGGCCTAGAATCCAATATTCAATAAATTTTCTACTTACCAACTTCCGCTACGCAGCTCTGAAATTTAATCTCAATCACATCCTCAAATCATAAATCCTCATTATCAATCACTTGAATATTTTGATTAACCCATTCTTCTCCTATCATGAATGTCACAAGAAAATTGGTAAAAAGAATCCAAAGCTATAAAGGAAAATGCACATGTTATGATATTTAATTTGCCATGACCTCAAAATTTTTATTTAGAAAACTGATAGGAAATTTACAGATTGGCCAGAACCTTTGCTCTGATACCAAAAATGTAACGCCTCAATTTTAACACCCAAAAACTTGGCCAAAGATACAAATTCATTTATACAGGGCCAAAATAAATCCAAAATAATATCAGAGTTATTTTAAAATGCGGAAGTCTTTTAGGTTCATGGCAAATAAAATAACACAACATAAACTAAAGGAGTACAGAAGAGCCTACAAAGCTCACTCCATGGGTGCATTCCCTTGATCTCTACTAAGCTATTCACCTGAAAAATGATAATATGGGGTGAGATTACACATCTCAGTAACTACTAAATATTTCCACCGCATACAAGTAAATAATGTATGATAAAAAGGCATAAACTTATTTCATAAATATAAATATATACCATACTTTCTCTTACAAAGATTATTTGTAAAAGTAGTTATCAATATAAAATATGACTTTATATATATAAATATATTATTTCAGAAGTTCTCATCATATGTCTTTACAAATCATTCATCAGTCTATCAAATCCTTGATCTGTTCAGAAATGCATTATGCAGTATGCAGCCTCCCTTATACCACCTCCATCCGTATACCGCTGACTGGAGCCATAGGCTAACACATAGTCCAATAGAAACTTATTCATTTGACTGAATTGTTCCAAGCTCACCAAATCTTAAGTTACACCCGGCCAAAGGTATAGAGCTTAAATCTGGACTATGGCTCCCCTCCTTTAAGATAACAACTAAGGAGGTGTCACATGTCCCACATCTCCAATGAAATCCCGGCCAGAGGAAAACATGGAAGATGGGGCCCTGAAATAAGTACCATCTACTGTGCACCGAGTGGTGGCATAAACAATTCTTATCATTCAAATCCCTCCTTACTCCACCCATCACAATACAACCGCCATGATGAATGTGTTTAATCAAAAGTAATGCATTATTATACCATTATATACATCGATATGCGTATTTATGAATAGTAAAATACTATACGTATATGTGAATAGTAAAATACTATGCGTATATGTGAATAGTAAAATACTATGCGTATATGTGAATAGTAAAATACGGTATATATACATGAATAGTAAAAATAAATAGTACATACGGTATGTATACGTGAATAGTAAAAATGAATAGAAAATACAGTATGTATACGTGAATAGTAAATGTGAATAGTAAATACGGTATACGTGAATAGTAAATACGGTATTCGTGAATAGTAACGTACGCATAAATAGTACCTCTGCAGATTTGCAAATCAAAGTTCCCACACCAGATCTTAAAACCATAAATATTTTCTAAATATTCTTGCCAGAATAATAAACAAACAAATTTATATTCATACATAATTCACAAGTATAAGGAGGAATATTCAGAGTTACCTGTTACTTGCTAATACCCGAATCACCAACCAGCTATTATAAGACTCTCAAGCAAATGTCTCTCTACTCTCTCTCTCTCTCTACCTCTCTCTATGGTTTTTAGAAGTT
Source organism: Acacia crassicarpa (assembly GCA_034222035.1). NCBI lineage: Eukaryota > Viridiplantae > Streptophyta > Magnoliopsida > Fabales > Fabaceae > Acacia > Acacia crassicarpa. Next base: position 57,234,238 of record JAWXYG010000003.1, read on the forward strand.
GTGAAGAATGAAATGAAATGAAAGGTCTATTTATAGTTGGAAAATGGGTCTTTAGGCGTAATTTTCACAAAATTATAAAATTATATAATATAAAAATATTTTCCTCGTGGGCTGCTGCGCTTCTGCCGTTTCAAAATTTTCTTTATTATTTTAATATTTTAATAATATAATATAATATATTTAAATAATAAATTATTATTGAGTGGGTCCCGCGTGAATTTTTTCAAAACTCACGAGAAAGGTTGTCGCTCACGGGAAGTTTGCAGAGAATTATTTTGGTTGTGGGTCCCGCATGAATAGTAAATACGTATTTAGGAATAGTAAATACCATATTTTTAAATAGTAAATACGTATATGTGAATAGTGAACACTATTCATATTTCACAAATTTCAAGTATTAAATACGTATTTGCGAATAACATATATATATATATATATTTTTTTTAAATACGTATTTGTAAATAGTAAAAACGTATACGTGAATAGTAAATACTATTCACGGGGCCCACAAAATACTGATTTCAAATTTATTACTTTCCAAAAATAGAGCCTACTAGTCTTCCCAATAGGTTTATGTTCAAGATATTAGATTCAAAATTCAGGATGTTACAAAAAGCCTCTTGAGGTGCCTGTTGGAGTAACTGAGTAACCGGTGCTACATCACCCATGTGCAAGGTCACGTCAAAAGATGAACTACAACGGCTCAAGAAACAGGGGAAAAAAAAGACAAAATGAGTTATTTCCTACCTAAGAATTCTTAATAAATTAAATGAAAAACTTGGTTTGGTGGGGGCATTTGAATTTTTCTAGAGCAATTAAGTAGCGTAATATTCTTTTACTAATCTTATGGTTGAACTTGTTGCTTGCCGATCTTTTGATCATGAGACATTAAGGGATTGTTACACTCTATTGGCTTAGTGACCTATTTTTGTAAGACATTAACTTAAAGGGTTAAGGTGCAATTTTACCAATGAACTATTGGTCCAGGAGCGTCCAACCCAATTAACTCTCAAGTGGACCAAAAATACCAAAAATAGTTTTACTCAGGAGCATCTAACACAACGCCGTTAGACAAAAGTTGATGTCCGTTATTTAAGGTGCAAATTGGCCAACGAACTTTTACCCCAAGAGCGCCCGACACAAAATTCTAAATTTTACTAAATTAAATAATTTTTTCTCAATTGTCATTATTAAAAACTACTTGTATAGATATATATAAACAAAAATTACTCATTCTTTAATTTTGTCGAAATTATAATTTGCTAAAACAAACAAAATTTATAATTAAGAATTTTAATTATATGATTTAAATAAAACTTAAGGTGTTTTATAGTTTATTATATATGTTAAACATTATAATTTAAATCATATAATGACAATTTAAATAAAATTATATAAGGAGGACAAATATGGGTTTTTGTTGAGACTGGAGAGTTTCGTCTCATCTCACAAGGCATGCGTCTTAGTTGCATTCGGGGCAGTAAAGAGTGAACCAGTAAAATGGAAGAAAATAATAATAATGATGATGTTAATTAATAAAGAAAAAGAAAAAAAAGGGTTAGACAATCAACAGTGGCGATAGATTCATGAAGAAACTCAAATATAAAATATATGGAAATGGTGTCTTGCAAGATATATATAAATACACACACATAATCACGCAGACCCAATGAAGGAGGGAGATGGGGTTATATAAAAAAAAATATATTTATATGTATACACTCACACACAGTCCGAAGTGAAGAAACCAGGGGGTAAGGCATGAATGATGATCTTATCTTATGCCAAAATTGAAGAATGAGTAACTTTTGTCCATATATATCTATACAAGTAATTTTCAATAATGACAATTGAGAAAAAATTATTTAATTTAGTAAAATTTAGAATTTTGTGTTGGACGGTATATGTATACACTCACACACAGTCCGAAGTGAAGAAACCAGGGGGTGAGGCATGAATGATGATCTTATCTTATGCGAAAATTGAAGAATGAGTAACTTTTGTCCATATATATCTATACAAGTAATTTTCAATAATGACAATTGAGAAAAAAATTATTTAATTTTGTAAAATTTAGAATTTTGTGTTGGACGCTCCTGGGGTAAAAGTTCGTTGGCCAATCTGCACCTTAGATAACGGACATTAACTTTTGTCTAACGGCGTTGTGCTGGACGCTCCTGAGTAAAACTATTTATAGTATTTTTGGTCCACTTGAGAGTTAATTGTGTTGGACGCTCCTGGACCAATAGTTCGTTGGTAAAATTGCACCTTAACCCTAACTTAAATAAGATTTGATGATATGATCCAAGTGTAGTGGTTTTTTACTCTCTGTTTAGAAATTTCATAAGCAATGTTCTTTTCAGATAATGAATTCTCTTTCTTTTGCTTGAGGACAAGCAAATGTTTAAGTGTGCGGGTGTTTGATGAGTATATATTTTATGATTAAATAGGTGTATATTTTAAGAGAATTAATTGGAATTAATGATATTATATACCTATTTAATTATTTTTTATTGACTTTTTCATCATTGAATCAAACTTAGGATCAAAGAATAAATCGACATAAAATCTACTCATATCCTATTTTTATTGTGTAGGAAATATTAACTGGTTTGAAATGAAGTAGAAAAAGCAATTAAGAGGATATGCAATCAGCTAAACTCGGTGGTCCCACGCCAAAAAAAAAAATAGAAACAAAATCAATTGCGTGATTTGGTGGAGTAAATTACAAGATGTAATATATCTTTGTAATAAAAAAAGGAGAACCAGTGACTCACGGCCTAAGTTATATTTAGGTTATATATATGAAGAAAGGAAAAGGCAAGACATAGTAGATCTGAGAGACGCAGAACAAGAAGGAACGAGAAAGCGGAGGAGTAAGATCGGGAGACACAGAACAAGAAGGAACGAAGAAGTATAGGAGTAGAGGCTGAGCGTTTCGGTTCTCTTCATCATCTCCATGGAAGGACGAGAGGACTGTGGAGACGACGAAAAAATTTTCTTTCCTCTCTCTCTCTTTATTCTTTGAACCTGAATTGTTATGGATTTTGTTAGAGCCATGTGTGGCTAGTTCGTTTTGCAACCTAGAGGACTTATGAACTTATGGGTGAATTGAATTTTGTTTTCATTATTTAGTTAAATTTGATATTAATTTTGATTACTTAATCTTATTTAGTTTTATCTATTTAGTGATTGGCCATCATTGAATATGATTTTGAGCATTAGAATTTACCTTGACGAATGAGATTTTAACTAACTCTGAGATTAAGAAATTTGGGACTAAATTACGATTTAATTTGCGATTAAGATAGACATATACCTAATGGCCCCATATAATTGTTGATATATTATTTTTTGGTGACATTAGTAAAATTGATATATTAGTTTTTGGGTGACATTAGTAAAATTGTTTAGTTTTTTTATCTTTTCCCCTGAATTCTGAAAACTCAAAATCCTATTTTGAATATATGTGGGCGTGCCTAGAATAGTTTATACCTGGCAATTGATATATATATATATATATATATATATATATATATATATATATATATATATAAAATACATGGAATTAAACCAAAACTAGTCATCCTGGGGTAGAGCCGAATGACCATCCTTGAGTATCCAATGTTCTCAAAATCAAGTTTTTTCGTAGAAACAGAAATGGGTGGTAAAAATAAATCATAGAAATAACACGAAACGTAAGTTTCTACTACTTAAGGTTAGGGTACAAAATTATATGTGTGTGTGTAAAAACATAAATTGCTACTCCAAATTCAATGAACAATCTCATAGTGAAAAGATATAAGTCATATAATTATATAAAACATAAGTCCAACAACACAAAAAGAGTTTTACAACTCCCACAACCAAGTTCTAAAATATCAAAAAAAATAAAGTTTAACAATTTCTAAATTATATCAATTGATTCAAATCAAACACATCATCTTGTATCAGTTGCACGTCCTCAATGTCTTCTTTTCTTGCTCTTATAAAAAGTTCATGCTCCTATAACTTGGAATGCATAACTTGGGGGAAATTAAAATAGGTTTTTTTTTTTAAAAAAAAAAAAGCGTTTTCACCCGTTTTTACTGAGGACCTTTTTACTTGTGTTTTAACACGTATCCCTTATGCTTTTACACTAGTTTTTGACAAACAATACGCGTAACAACTGAGTTGCTCCATTTGGTGGTTCAATGAAAACGCTCGAATCAATAATTCACCACCCAATCACATTGTAGCGTTGTTCCATTTGGAGCTTTAGTGAAAACTCAATCTCAAAAATAATATGAAGAGTAAGAAGTTTGTTATTGGCGTAGATGCATGTGATGAATGAGAAGAAGCCGACTATGACATCCACTAAAATCACCCTTGAGTTTTATTTTTTCAATGAGGGTATTCAAAGAAATTTCACAAATTTGATAGAGGTAAATTAGTCAAGATTTTTGGCTTCTCTCCAAAACCCCAAATTTGGAGACACCAAAATAAGGGGTGTAACACCCTTGCTTTTGTAAATATTGTATTTGTATGAACTCATGAAGTAATGAGAAGTTTTGATTGCTAATTTAATTATTATTATTATTTTTTGTAATATTTTATTATAATAATAATTATTAAAAGGGTCTGCCAAACTATTGGGGGAAAGGATATTAAATCTTAAAAAGACCAAAAATGTCGCCTAATATGATCAGAGAAAAAGAAGTCATGATTGCACCCTAATTAGGAAAGAAGGTGGGCCAAACATTGAATACTGGAGCAATATAAGCCAATACAATAAAGAGAGGATAGAGGGTATTGGCAGATCACAAATTCCTACCCTGCACAATGTGTATGCACCACCTATAGACAGAAAAGAGGAAGAGACATTGCAAAAATCATATGCTGAAAAGGAAAAGTTAGTGTAATCATTACATCGGGACACATGTCATTGCAAGGTTAAAAAGAGAAAAAGTAAGGGTAGAAAAGTCAATTCCTTACCCTTTAAGGAGGAATTTTCGTCCACATGAAAAATATGGGAGAAAATCATATGATTTTATCTGTACTTAAGCCCAAACATAAAGTACAGGCCCTAAAGGATGTTAATTGGTAAAATGGAGACTGATAAGGACCAATTAGGGACTTCTTTTTGAATTAAATGGAACAAATATTGGATTGTCCTAGAGTCCAAAATGGCGCCACATATTAATAATTAATCAAGGAAAAAGATCTGAAAATTTAAAGAAAAGTGAAAAAGGAAGCACCCTTTTAACCAGCAGTGTACTATAAGGACAAGTGGATAAAAGGGATTCCTCTAACTCACCGCCCAAAAAGGCGAGGCTGGTAGGAGTATAACAAGGGGAGAGATAAGCAATATTTTCCTCCCCTCCAATCCAAATTTTCAAACCAAATGAGTTCATATTTCCTCCCCTCCCCTCAAACCGAAGGCATCTAAAGGTGTGTTTGGTATGAGATGAGGGACGGGGATGAGAGGGGAGGGAGATGGTTGAAAAATTTTACTTCGTTTTAACCAAATTGCCTATATAAACTTTTCAATTTTCAAGTGCACCACCACCCCCACCCCCTGTATTGTAGAAATTGGATGAACTTTCAGAGAAACATGAAGCATTCCTGTGACACGAGAGGGGTTTCCAATGATTCATTCGCCGCTGAAGACGACCATTTGCCTGTGCTCATGGAAGTCAGATCCTTGGAGGAATCCTTTGCCCTCCCCCACTTCCTCCTCTCCCTCGCTCCCTCCACTCAATCCATTGCGGCCAATTCCTCCAAGAACTTTGTGATGCCCTAAATATCAAACTCCTTATCACCTCTGGCGAATCTCGAGATTTTACCCCTTTATCGAAATTCCTATCTCACATATTTGGACTCCACGACCTTCTCTCTAACGAGGTCGGCGATGAAGGCGTCGTTGTAAGTGGAAGAATTGAAGGATATGCGCCAGGCAATTGAGATGGCCAAGTTAGTCCATGGGCAATTTGGTAAAAAAAAATTCCCCTTCTCTCTTCACATCAAACACATTCTAAAGATGTCTGAAAAATCCTTGGGATACTCAATGCCCTAGCCCTTGAAAATAGTAAGATTTAGCTTCGATACTATGTTCCTTACCATTCTTTTTATTCTTTTTCTTTTTTTTATTATTGGATTAAGATCTCAACGATCCAGATTTACCATCATTTTTTACTATTTGTTTCCCTTATAGTAATATTTTTATTATATGATAAATCTAAACCGTTAAAATTTTAATTTAACGATAGAAAAAGGAAAAGAAAGAAAAATAATGATAAGGGTTATAGTTTCTCAAAGTCAAGTCCAAAATAGTGTACTATATTTTTTTGGGTGCTATATATATATATATATATTTTTTTTTTTTTTTTTTTAAAATGCGCCAACACCGGCATTTTTTGGGTGTTTTGTGGATTGGTATGCAGCACAGCACAGCGCCTGGAAGAACCCTCCTTACCTGGGGTCCCGAATGACAAAAATCATGATTATCCCGAAAACATGCCGCAGAGTCGGAAAGAGGTAAATCTAGCTTAGATCAATGTACCGATAAGCTCACTGTTATTGCTTCATCTCCAATTTCAGAGGCTACTTATGGCTTCTATGGCGCCACCACTGTCATGCCCTCAGACCCAGAAGGTTTCCATTCTTCGCAAAATCACTTCTATATCGAATATCTGTCCTTTTGGTTCAATTTTGATTCCAAAAGCATCTCTTTCTCTTTCAAGACAAACCCAGCAAAAAACTCGCCTTCCTTTTTCCCACAGCTTACCTCATCTTCAACACATACACGAGCTTTGCGAGTCCGGGAACCTCAATGAGGCTCTTACCTTCCTGCGAGAAGATTTTGACAATCCTGTTTCCACTTCAGATCAGATAGGAGAAGCTATAGGGGTCTTACTTCAGGCTTGTATGCGTCACAAAGACACCGAGGTTGGTCGGAAAGTTCACGAAATGGTCTCGTCATCTACTCAATTCAGTAATGATTTTTTTCTTAATACCCGTCTTATTACTATGTACTCTATGTGTGGGTACCCCTCGGATTCTCGATTCGTTTTTAATGGCATGCAGAGGAAGAACTTGATTCAGTGGAATGCGCTTCTTAGTGCATATACCAAAAACGACCTTTTTCATGATGCAGTTTTGTTGTTTATCGAGTTGATCTCCATGACGGAATTCAGTCCAGATAATTTCACATTGCCTTGTGTGATTAAGGCATGCTCTGGACTTTTGGACGTGAATTTGGGCAAGGTACTTCATGGATTTGCGGTAAAGAAGGCTTTTTCCTCGGATGGGTTTGTGGGTAATGCGTTGATTGCAATGTATGGAAAATGTGGGTGTATCGATGAAGCTCTGCAACTGTTTGAATCTATGCCTGAAACAGACTTGGTTTCTTGGAATGCAATGATGCATGTGTATGCAGAGAATGGACTTTCTCAAGACAGCTATGACCTATTTAAGGGGCTTATAAATAGTGAGGAAGGGCTCATACCTGATTCTGTTACAATGGTGATAATAATACCTGTGTCTACTTCTGAAAGTGATGTGACCATGGGGAGGCTACTTCATGGTTTGGCTCTAAAATTGGGTCTAACTCAAGAATTGATGGTGAACAATTCCCTTGTTGACATGTATGCAAAATGCAATTACTTGGCTGAAGCGCAAATTCTGTTTGATAGGAATGATAATAGAAATGTGGTTTCTTGGAATTCCCTGATTGGCGGATACTCTAAAGAAGGAGATGCTTACGGAACATTTGATCTCCTACGAAAGATGCAAATGGAAGATGAGATAGTGGTAAATGAGGTGACCGTATTGAATGTCCTGCCAGCTTGTTTAGATGAGTCTCAACTAGGGAGCTTGAAAGAACTGCATGGTTTTGCTTTCAGGCATGGATTTCAAGATGATGAATTGGTTGCCAATAATTTTGTTGCTGCTTATTCAAAGTGTATGTCACCCACTTATGCTGAGCGTGTCTTTCATGGCATAAAGACAAAAACAGTGAGCTCTTGGAATGCTCTAATTGGCGGATATGCACAAAATGGTTTTCGTACAAAAGCTCTGGACTTTTACCTTCTAATGACAGAGTCTGGCATAGATCCTGATCCATTTACTATAGGAAGCCTTCTTCTAGCCTGCGCCCACCTGAAACTACTGCAATACGGCAAAGAGATTCATGGCTTTATGCTACGTAATGGTCTAGAGTTGGATGAATTTGTTGGGATATCATTACTGTCAGTTTACATTCACTGTGAGAAAATGCTACCGGCAAAACTATTGTTTGATAGGATGGAAGACAAGAGTGTAGTAAGTTGGAACACAATGATTAGTGGTTTTTCACAGAATGGACTTGCTAGTGAAGCCCTTGACACATTTCGTCAAATGCTTTTAAATGGAAATCAACCTCATGAGATAGCCATTACAGGCGTTCTGGGGGCTTGTTCACAGATATCGGCTCTGCGTTTGGGAAAAGAAGTTCACTCATTTGTGTTAAAAGCTCATCTAACAGAGGACACCTACATTAGTTGTTCACTGATGGACATGTATGCAAAAAGTGGGTGCATGGAACAATCTCGAAACATTTTTGACAGGTTAAACGAGAAAAATGAAGCATCGTGGAATGTTTTAATTGCAGGATACGGAATTCATGGGCGAGGTCACGAGGCTATAGAGCTATTTGAAATGATGCAAGCCTCGGGTTGCAGGCCAGATTCTTTGACATTTATAGGACTTTTAATGGCATGTAGCCATTCTGGCTTAGTAACAGAAGGGCTAAAATATCACAGTCAGATGCAAAGTTTGTATGGCATAGAGCCCAAACTAGAGCATTATGCTTGTGTAGTAGACATGCTTGGTCGCGCTGGCCAAATGAATGAAGCTTTAAAACTCGTGAACGAGATGCCCGAGGAACCAGATTCAAGGATATGGAGTTCATTACTTAGTTCCTGTAGGAACTATGGTGATTTGGATATCGGAGAGGAAGCTTCCAGAAAGTTACTAGAGTTGAGGCCAGACAAAGCCGAAAGCTACGTATTGCTATCAAATTTGTACGGCGCGCTCGGGAAATGGGATGATGTGAGAAAAGTGAGGCAGAGGATGAAGGAGATTGGCCTTCAAAAAGATGCAGGGTGCAGTTGGATTGAGGTAGGAGGGAAAGTGTATAAATTTCTTGTTGGAGATGCGTCGGTGTCTGAATCGAAGAAGATTCGGCAGACATGGATGAAATTGGAGAAGAAAATATGCAAAATTGGATACAAACCTGACACAAGTTGTGTACTTCATGAACTGGAAGAAGATGAGAAGATTGAGATACTAAGAGGTCATAGTGAGAAGCTTGCAATTTCTTTTGGATTATTGAATACGACCAAAGGTTCACCACTGAGAGTATGCAAAAATCTACGTATTTGTGTGGACTGTCATAATGCTGCTAGATTCATATCAAAGGTTGTTAAAAGGGAGATTATTATAAGGGACAACAAGCGCTTTCATCATTTTAGTAATGGGCTTTGTTCATGTGGAGATTATTGGTAATTAAAGGTGTAAACAAGTTTCTTCATGCGTTTGTTAGGAATGTGAAGGATTCCACAAATCATTTAGAGGTGTAAACAAGTTTATTGGATTTGGAACTTCTGTACAGATTAGCAGGTTCTATTTGAAGGTCGACAAAAATCAAGCATGTGTAAAATGACTGATATATTAACTCATGTCAATTAAACTATATCTTATATTTAGGATGTTATACCTTATATTTAAGACATAAGGTAGCGTTTAACAAAGAAAAAGGCATAAGCTTTTTTGAAATTAAAAATGAGAGGGGAAATTGCAGCATACAAATATTAAAAAGATCAGATAGCACGCAATCAAAAATTTAAGCCAGAACAGTCCATTAAGGCAAAAGGATCCATGATCAATTTTAACAGTGATTTGTCAGGAGCCATTTTAGTGATATGGCATGGACGGAAGAGATTTATAAAATACTCCTCTCAATCAATAATAAAAAAATCCATTTTAACAAAAAGGCTGAATTACAAGGTGAATCTTATAATATTAAAAAATGAGGTAGCGTATTGATATTGATGATTTGTGATGTGCTCAAGTAAAAGATATTTACTGTAAGATATAGGGTTAAGTATCATTTTTGCCCCTGAAGTATGCGCCGAGGAGCAATTTTGCCCCTTAAGTTCTCGAAAACGTTAGTTGACCTAACGAAGGGGCAACATTGCTCCGTTTTCATATTTTAGGGGCAAAATTGCTCCTCCGGAAACTTAAGGGGCAAAATTGGTACTTAACCCTTCCTAAAATAATTTTTCAAGATCGCGAAATATTTTTTTAGTACCAGCCAGTATCCCCAGTCAGTATCCTGAAATATTTTTTTAGTACTTATCAATACCTTGAAATATTTTTTCAATGTCCTAAAATAATTTTTCAAGATTATGAAGTATTTTTTCAATATCCTAAACTAATTTTTCAAGATCATAAAGTATTTTTTTTAATACCAGCCAATATCCCTAGGCAGTATTCTGAAATATCTTTTTAGTACCTGTCAATATCCTGAAATATTTTTTCAATGTCCTAAAATAATTTTTCAAGATCATGAAATACCTATCAATATTTTTTTTAGTACCCGTCAATATCCTGAAATCTCTTTTTTGTACCCTTAATATTTAAACAAAAAAGAGTGATCAGGTATATTTTGCGTCAAAACGATGCAGTATTAAAAAAGAGAACAGCAGTGGATGGAAGGTTGAAGAGGACCTCAGCCGGATCCTGACATAACATACCCTGTATGGACAATATTTCTATTTCTCACTCTCTTTGGAATTTGTGTCTCATTTCTATTTATTTTAGCTATTAACCCAAAATATCATCTTTGTAAAATAACTAATAACATTTAAAAAAAAAAAAAAGAAGGTTAAGTACCAATTTTGCCCTTGAAATATGCGCTCACGAGCAATTTTGCCCCTTAAGTTTTTGAAGGAGCAATCTTGCCCTTGAAGTATCAAAACGGAGCAATGTTGCCCCTCCGTTAAAAACCCTAACGGTCAACGAACGTTGACCGTTAGTTAACCTAACGGAGGGGCAACATTGCTCCGTTTTCATACTTTAGGGGCAACATTGCTCCTCCGGAAACTTAAGGGGCAAAATTGCTCCTGGGTGCGTACTTCAGGGGCAAAAATGGTACTTAACCCTAAGATATATTAATGTTTAAAAGAAGATTTGAAAATTGATTACCTGAATTGGGTTTGTGTTTAGATTTTTTATCAATTCATAGTCATGAATATGTAGCTTTTATAAATTTCTCCATAAATCATTAATATCAAGAAATTATACTGCTATCAAGTTTTAAAATCAAAATAAGGTGGAAAATATTTAATTATCATAAAACAAACTATTGATATCTCTCATAATAAACAACAACAGAGACAAATATCATTAGGTGGAGTCAGCTACATGAATTAAACATCGTCATTATGCTCGATAATAAGGTAAATTATGGTATTTCCCATAAAATACCAGTATGAGCCCATTTGAAATAGTGGTGGCCGAAGTGACTTTTTTCTAGATAGGTTTTTCCATATGAGCTTTTTTCAGAAAAATCAGATTGTAGATGTAATTTGTGTTTGTGATAACGATAATAAAAGTGACTTTTTCTCGATGGGCTCTTGTTTGAATGATTATTTGAGATGAAAAATGACATAAATTTTATTGAATACTCTCTCTCTCTCTCTCTCTCTCTATATATATATATATATATATATATATTACTTATATATATTGTGATAATTGAATATAAAATTTGATAAAAAAATTAAATTATTATTAGAAAATTACAAAACTCTAAAGTACTTAATTACATATATTATAATGGATAAATTAGAATACATACAAATATATATTTAATAGTATATTTCTTATTAGATCACATATTCATAACATTTTTCTCTACAAATTGAAAAAAGTGACTTTTGGGAAAAAAATCACTTTTTTTGGAGGAGTCAATTACCCATAAAAGCTATCTCAAACACCTCTTTTTCCTCTATTGGACTTTTCTCACTGTTGTTGGGCTTTTTTCCTTGCTATGGCAATGCCAAACATGCTATATAGTCAAATAGATAATATGTCGACATAGTCAAAAGAATAAAATTTATTCCTATTTTTAAGGTTGACTTCCCATTCTCTACTCTCCACCATGCACATGTAAAACGGTAAACTTTTAACTCTAAATATGGAACATCTTTCACTCCTCCATAAACCCCACCTTACGGCACACAAAAAAAACCTACAAACTACAACAAACACTAAAAAGAAGAGAACTTGGAGATCAAAGTGAAATTTGAACATAGCATCATGGCTTGCAAGCTAAGGAAGGCCATAGGGGCAATGAAGGATCAAACAAGTATAGGGTTAGCCATGGTAAGAAGTGCTGCAAATCTTGAGGTTAACATTCTTAAAGCCACCACACATAATGAGATCCCAATGGATAATAGGTACGTGTATCAAATTCTTCTTCTGGTCTCTTCCAACAAAGTTTATGCAGCAGCTTGTGCCCAATCCATAGGCAAACGAATCGGCAGAACTTGCAATTGGGTTGTTTCCCTAAAATCCCTCATGCTTGTTTTTAGAATCCTTCAAGATGGTGATCCATATTTCCCCAGAGAAATCTTCCATGCCATGAAACAAGGTGCTAAGATTCTTAATCTCTCTAATTTCAAGGATGATTCAACGTCGAGTTCTCGGGATTATTCTTGCTTTGTTAGAATGTTGGCTCTCTACCTTCAGGAACGCTTAGATTGCTTTCTCACAGGAAAGCTTCAACGTCGATTCACGATCCAAAAGAAAAACTTGACACAAAGAAAGATGTCTCGTGAACTTGGGATTAAAGGTATGAAACCCACACTAGTCCTGGATAGAATCACTCATTGGCAGAAACTGTTGGATAGAGCAATTGAGGCAAGCCCAATTGGGGCAGCACAGAATAATACATTGATTAAGATTTCTTTATATGCTATTGTGAAAGAAAGTTTTGATCTGTATAGGGACATTTCTGATGGGCTTTCTGTAATCTTAGATAACTTCTTTCATTTGCCACATAAGGCATGTGTCATTGCCTTCGAAGTTTGTGTTAAATCCTCCACACAATTTGATGAGCTGTCTAGATTCTATGCTTTGTGTGTAAGCCTTGGAATTGGGAGTAAGTTTGAGTACCCATGTGTGCAAAAGGTGTCTAATGAACTTATGGAGCCATTGCAAGAATTCTTAAAAGATCAAGCTTCATTTTCTACTTCAAATAATTTTCGACTACTATCCCCACCTTGTGATTCCAAGCACAATCTTCTTCCACCACCTCTGCCAAATGATACTGGTTCAATTTCAAGCCAGGATGAAGCTAATGAGCAACCTGGTGCACCTTTAAAGTCTTCAGAGCAAGTAGAGCAACATGATAGTCAAGTAAGAGACCAAGAACAGAAAGATACAAATTCGACTTCAAACCATGGTTCCACAGATAGCTGGGATTCAATGCTAGATGAGATCGCGTCTATACGCAAGCAAGGAGTGCAGCATGATAGTCAAACAAGAGATCAAGAACAGAAAACTACAACTTCAAGTTCAAACAATGTTACTCAAACCCAGTACAATCCATTCGTAGAAAATACAACAGACATGGCTCCTTCCACCACTGAAAACTATGATCCAGCACCCATATTCCATGGAAGTGTACCAATGGTTATTATTGATCAGAATCCTTTTAAGGTAGCAATAGCACCAACCTTCGCTGGTCCATGCTATTATAATTTCCAGACTTGTTTTGCTCAGACTCTTGGTGACCTCAATGGGATGAAGACATCACCAACCTTTACTCCTCAGGTTAACTTTTGGACCAGGATGGTTGCAGAACCAACCTTTCATGGTCAAAGTTTGAATACAATCACTACAGAGCCAGCCTTTTATGTTCCTGGTTCTTATAGGATTGGCTCCACATCACCAGCTTTTCATGCCTATAATGAGACAACCTCGGTTCCGACGTTAAGCACACAAAATCAGGGATTGATGCAATGATCAACGATAAGAAAAACCTATAGTGAGTTAAAACAAGAGCAGAGTTTGTCTTAGCAGCAAAACAAAATCATGGGCATGAATATGCCAATGGCATTGGACTTAATTCCTCACTCTTGTTTGATCCCAAACCACCAAAAGAAACTATCCATGAATCCCTATTCTCTAAGATGTTTTCTCCTTTGCTTTCTTATGATATATATGCTGTAACGAGTTATTTTATTGTCCATTATTTTCCTCAATAGAAGGCTAATAATTATGTGTTGGGATATTCACATACAATCCTATTTTATGTTCTCTATTATTGTTTCAGTTCCTGTAATTTGAAATTTTGACATTTAACAGGGCAAAAAAGTTTCATTTAATTCTAAGAGCTAATAACGCTAGTTTTCAAGAGAAATAGACACCATTCTTTATTTTTTGGGGTTGGGGACTAATACCCTTCTTATTTATTCTAAATATAATGTTCATAGTACAATACTTAATACTTGTATGAACAAGACAAAAAGTGCTTTTTTAATTACTTATCCCTCTTATAGATTTACCAAAATGTTGTAAAAGTCAATGTTATTAAAACCAGATTGGACCGGTCAATTCAAGCCGGAAAGCGGCGAACCAGTCGTATAACCAGTTTAGTCCGGTCACAAAACCGGTTTAATCAATTCAATGATTTTTTATTTTGTACTACTTCCGGTCCTAAATATATGATACAGTTTGTGATACAATTTGTAATACAAATTTTGTCTTATATTTAGACGAAAGGGAGTAATAAATAATTTAATTCAATTTTTTTTAATCTATTTCAGAATTTTATATTAATAACTTTAGAATCTTTATTTCCTCATAGGTTTTGCTCAAGTTAGTTCTAGTTTGACTCCGATCTAACCTACTTACATTTAACTCAGTACTCCAACCGGTTTAGTGTATCGTCCAATTTTATTAATCTTAAAAGCAGTTACATAGGATAGGAGATACCCTATTGTCTATATTCCATATAATAAACAACAAAAAAATACTTATCTGTATTTATTTATATCATGCAATCAAATTTTCAATCAAATCTCTACTCTTGTCACTTGGGTATTATCATCACTTCATCGTTTTATCCAATTTAAATATTTAATATATTTGCTTAGAGAATTGCTATAATGAGCTAAATTTATCCAATTATATTAATTTTAGGAAAAAAATTACATTATTCATGAATAATTTCCTGCGTGAGCGTGATTTATTATTTTTTTAACTAAAACATATTTTAAAATTTCATGCAAATTATTTTTTTGGAAAAAAAGAAAGAAAAGAAAATCCTTTTGGTATTTCTGAGTTGGAGAATGGAGATAACGGGGAAGCGAGCGTAGGCATGGAGCATTGGAATATGGGTCTCCACCCAAAACCCAAAATGAACAGTTGTTGGTCCGAATCACATAAACCCCACAAAACCCTGCTTCAAATCTCCGCCTCAGTTCAGAACCACAGCTGCTGAGTGCCTCAACAGAATAGCAAAATGGTGCATAAACCATGGAAGATTATACCAAGACCTCTGCTTGAAACCATTTTAAACAACCACGTTCAACACCCTCGTGTCCCCCAGCCTCTCATTCTTCACGGACCCAGAGGCGTCGGAAAAACGACTCTCATACTCGAACGTACATTCTTTTCAAGTCTTCTCTCTTGTTTCTATTCTGAATTCACTTTCTCTTACAATTTTTAGTTTCCAGGTTTACTCGGTGATTGGAATAAAGCCCCCCACCTCACTGGGTATGTAGATTTTGCGGAAACCATCAAAGATCACCACCCACAATACAATCAGTCATTTCCATGGACTTCTTGGTCGAATTGCCCTCCACCCACTTTGTCAGATTGCCGGCAGAAGCTTGAACACTGCCTCGAATCCATGGCAGAAAAGGGGATCATGCTTGGAACCATCACCTCTCAGCAAATATTCACCACTCTAAACAAATGGCATGGTCTAAATACAGCACTTAAGCGTATATTGCAGAGCAGTATTGCTTCAAAATCTGCGGTTTCAAACAGGGTTTCCCTCTCCAGATTGTGGGATCACGCAATTTGTGTGGTATCTGATCGATGTAGTGCCAATGAGATTGATCGGATTTTGGGGTTGGGTGAGAAGGGGTGTAGTTTGTCTGTTGAGGAGGCATCGTATTTCAAGGAGGCCATTGTAGGACTGAAACTGGCAAAGGAGGTTATTAAGGTACAACAAGGTTGGAGAGCTAATGCCATTGCTCATCTGAACAGGACAGGTGGGTTTTCAAGGTCTTTGGCACGTAGTTGTACTGACTGGCCCTGTATATTGCTGGAGTTGTTGTCACAAGCTGCTGAAATTGATCATTTTCAGGTAGTTATGTTATATCGCTGGTGTGTGCGCTTTTCTCTCTCTCTGTATATATACGTATGTATATGTTGTAATAATTGAATGAAAACATATATATAATGCCACCTGCGTTTGAGTTTGTGTCTTGCAAATGATTCCAAAAGCAAAGTTTGTGGGAATGCATTTTCATGTATGATGTGTAGAATAAACTTGATTAAGTTTTTGTGAAGTGAATTTGATGTTCAAATTGCTGATGTTTTCAAATTTACTTGCAGCCGAAGTTGGTTATTAACAATGTTGAAGTTTTGAAGCATGCAACTCTAGATGATGAGTTATCAGTTAGTGGGCCACTATATCACGATATTTTGATATGGAGAATAATTGCTTTGGCTGTTAACGTACGTAGTTTACCTGTGATTCTGGTGACATCTGATAGGTATGTACCATTCTCTCGGCTTCATTTTCACTCACCCTTCACCATCAATGACAATTACAATATGAAACTCTTATTTAAACATGACTAGAATTAGCACTTCAGGCTTTTTTTTTTTTTTTTAATGCATATTTGTTGTTCATGATATGGTTCCAAATTTAAGAGCATCAGTGAGTGAGGATTTGTGACTTGGGGTTCTTCTTGTTGATTTTCTTGATGATAACTTATTTTAGGAGCATAATCTTGAATGCTCATGTGCTGCAAATTGTTTTTATGGACACATTTTTTGACTAAACGATTATATGATATGGATAAATTTGAAGCTTCAGATGAGTGAACTACCAGATGCCTGCTTTGCTAATACATATAGCATGGATATATAGAGCAATTAAGAGCATTCTATAGTTGAAAGTTCATAAGTTTTTATAACAAATGTGTATTCTATTGGTGATAAAACCAGTCATTTGTATTTTCTTTTGCATTGTAGTATATTACAACTTCATTTGTAGGCTTAAGAGTTGAATTTCTTGCATTGATATCTGTCAAATTCCATGCAATTAATTTTTAACATACTTGATCTATGGTCTTTGTATACCCACCCTTCGCTGGATTTTGATTTGTTTCTTGTCAACTTCTCAACCATCTTTATTATAGAGGTTTGTGCTAATGTTTAGTAGATTTTTCTCATGTCTTTTCTCCCTTACTTGTACGAAATGCTTTTTCCTAATGTAGTAGTTTACCTTGTTTGAATACTTTAAGTAGGGAGGTTCCAGTCTGTTCAAGAATTCTAACACCTTGCTGTTTGATTCAGTTACTATTCATACAAAGCTTTCTTGGATTTTGGATTTATTGACATATTCGTCTCCCGTGAGGTACTTTCATTGAAATCATTTACTTCTTTTTTCAGACACATGCATACCCTAACAATTCTATGTGGATGTGGGATTGCAGATGCATGAATGTACATGTACTTGAACTAAAAAAAATGCCAAAATGATCTATACATAATTTTCTGTCTCCCTCCCTTGGGAGTATCAGGTTGAGTAATTTAATGCTTCAGGCTTCCCATTTTAAGAACACTCAAATCACATCATAATGAGTTTAAATTCTGGAAAAAAAAAATCATTATTGTTAGAAATGCTATTGTGCGTATGTATCTATTGAGGTGCATTCAAGTTCTTCAACAAGCAGAAGTTCTAATCAATTTCCCAAGGTTGCTTCTGCAATATAGTTATGAAGTGACTATATTATTCATGGTTGTTTATATGAGATATGAAGAGTTGTCTGTAACAGTTCAAGATCTGTTTTGATCGGATCATTTCAATTTGGTTTATGCATTACTTTATGTCACTCACTGAAGAATCATTAACTGGCAGACCTTTGGATGGACTCCTCAAGAAGTTAAAATGCACATGGTTGCTGATTATTTCAGTCATTCTGAAGTAAGGAGACCATGCTATCTTGCTGAGAATTCAGTTCTTTTTCCCCTTTTATTTTAGCTCCGGGAATATTTTTATGGAAATTAACCAGTAGTTTTTAAATTGCAGTGGACAATTATGTCTGAATTACTTGGGCCAAGCCCTCGACATCTATTTGAACTTTATGTGCTCAAACAAAGCAATGACTTCCAGAAGTAAGAATTATTTGAGGGTTATTTGATCCTGCTCTCAACTAATGTTATATTGGCAATCTTACATATCATGCCTAATTGCTTTCCGCCAGTTTTTAGGCAGTGTAGTCTTTTTACTTGATTGATACTATATCTTTGATTAGGATTTTGCTCATGCATTTGCTCATATGTAGAGTCGCTGGAGACAAGAGTACCTTTGAGGACATTTTAGATGCTTATTTAGCATATTTGCAAGTAAGTTTCACCATATGCCGAAAATCACTTGTCCCTTTGTAATAGAGTTAATTACTCTATCATCCATTGAGAGATATACAAATTGCACAACTCATTACTATTTTGAAAACAAAAGCTTACCCTCCAAACTGAATATTACCAACATACCCCTAAGAACATAAATAGCATTCTTTTCTAGAAATATTCTTTAAAAAACATTTCAAACTTATATGTTAATGTTATTCATTTTTTGCTTAGCATTTTATATGTATAGCAATTAGGTCCAAGTCCCATGCATTTGAGGGCATCTAAAAATGATTTGTACTGTTTACTATTTGTATATAGATGCCTTATAATAATGATGCTTATTTAAATCATTTCTACAAATTTTGCTCTTGATAAAATTGTCTCCTTTTATGATTAAAATTCTTGTACGTTACTCTCTTCTGTCCTTAATATAAGACCTAATTGTGGAGTTGATCTTATTCCTAAATATAAGATCTATTTCCCATATTTATTAGTCTTTTCCCTATTTACCCTATTGATTCTCCCCCAACCAAAATTAAGTAAAAGAGAGATTGAGAGAATCAAGGAAGATGATTAAGGTGTTTTAGTAAAAGCATATCATGTTAAGTAACTTTTTTAATCTTACCAAATCAGGTAAATAGGTCTTATCTTAAGGACTAGAAGTGGTAATTTTTTATCATCTAGATATGTTTGTATCTGATTATCCCTGCTGTACCTTTTACTGTTAAGCTAAAATAGTTTTATAATATCGTTCTGCAATTTTGAGAGATGTGTCCTCGTGTTTGTTTATAAAAACTTCATTCAGATTATTGTTGTAAATCCTGCCATGGATAGAGCATTGGAAATCTTGCAAAAGTTTGCAATTGATGTACGTGCTGGGAAGGTTTCAAAGGATAAATTACGTTTTGGTGCTCCTTGGAGGCATCCTCCACGGACTGATGACCCTACATCAAACGTGGAATGGGCAAAGCTTCAACTAATGGATTTTGTTCAGTCTCTGGTCAATACAGAATTTGGGGCAAGTTTGCTTATCTCTTGGATTTCTCTCTAGTCCTTTTGTGAGAAGATTCCTAATAAAAAAGGAAGAAAAATAAGACATGTGTATACACTAGGAAAATGTGAAATTATGTGACTGCATTTTGTCTGATAAGAAAGGTTTATTTCCCTGTTACTCCACTACTTTTAAATTCTGTGCAATAAGTATTAATGGGGTTCAAATATGCCTGCAAATAATCTAAAGAATTTGTGCTTGCACTTTTCTTTCATGACAAAGGGAACATTTTCAATTCAATGGAAGAATTTTTGTATATGCTATGCCATTTGAATTTTGATGAATTGATATATTGGATGAAAAAGAAGTGATATCTCATGTAGTAATCTTCAAGATATATGAATGATTCATTTGATTACCTGATAGTTTTTGGTCAGTGAATCAGTGATATTTTTCTGATGATTGTTGATCTTCAGGATAAAAGGATATTATTTCACTTGGTTTAATACTCTTCTGCAATTCTGATCTTCTAACTCTTTAATTGTGAAGGACCCGCAAGTGAGATTTTTCTGACCATTTGCATTGACATTTCCCAATAGGCAATCAGCCTTCGTCTATGTAATATAGTAGCCATGATTGCAATGTAAAGAAAAATGGACCAAATTTATTTGAATTTTTTGGAATCCCCAAAATGATTGTTTCATCCAAGGACAAGTTCATGATTTCTCTCTGTATAATTGTGCATTCTTTGAGATTTTGTGTTAGAACTCTGGAATTGTAGAATTGTAGAGATGTACCGTAATCCAGAGTGTAATGCTGCTCATTTTATTGCTGCAGTTTAATTATCTAGCGGATTGCAGCCTAGAAATATTTGATGATCCTTCTGCTATTGCACTATTGGAGGTACG
Organism: Acacia crassicarpa; assembly: GCA_034222035.1. NCBI lineage: Eukaryota > Viridiplantae > Streptophyta > Magnoliopsida > Fabales > Fabaceae > Acacia > Acacia crassicarpa. The sequence continues at coordinate 57,254,821 of JAWXYG010000003.1, forward strand.
TGTCTTTGATTATTTGCATTTTGTAAGAGTATAAGACAAATAGTCTAAATGTTCTATATATTCATGTACATAAAAAGTGTATTTATACAATAGGAGGGAGCCTTAATATTGATGGCTCTTAATGATAATCCCTGATTGTTAGGGATACTGATTGACTATTATAATATATTCCCTAATCATGTATTTCCTAACACATTTTAATTTAGAAATCTCGAGTCCTTTAATATTCTTCTTGGTTTTTCAATTTTTAAACCTTGCCACCTGCTTAAGTCATTGCGTGTCTAAACTTTCATTCTTGCTTTTGTTGTAACATAGATGGTGCAATGTGGTCTTAACTTTTGTATTTGTTATTTTTGTTTCTAATTAAACCATACATAGATCAACCCTTGGATTTTCGCTGCAGGAAATTAAGAAACTGCTATCAATGTTATCTTAATTTTTTGACTAACGGAAGTAGAAAGACCTTGCATCTAATTTGATTAATCATAAAGTTTTTCATCATTGTATCTTTTTCTTTGAATTGTATATATGCTAAATCCAGGTCTCTTTTTTTCTTTAGGTAGGATTGCTTTATGCCCAGAGAGACCCATCCTTCATGCGCCCCATATCTAGGGGAATACAGAGGTGCCTTGTAAGATGGTAAGTACTCCTCCATTCCTTAATATAAAACATATTTAGGGAGTTAATCTTGATTCTAAATATAAGACATAATTTTTATAGTTGTCAATCTTTTCCTAATATACCCCATTTGATGTTCCTTTAACAATAGCCAAAGAGAAGAAGGAATGAGGGAATTAAAAGAGACGAGTAGGGGTTCTAGACAATGGGTGTCATATTAATTAATTTAGCTAACTTTCTTAATCTAATTAAATTAGGTAAATATATCTTATATTAAGGACTGGATGAGTAATTTTCTCAAGTTTTGGTACACTTAGAATGATCTGGAACTTGTACAAATATTTAAGCTGATTTTTTGGTGGCAGGCTTGTCCAGAAGCGGATGGAACTGAGTTTCCCCAACTTGATAAATTTCCTGTGGCATAGGATAATACGTGGACGAAGTTATCGCCATTTGATGTTGGAAATTGGCTATAAGTAGAATGTGGGAGCATGTAAGCCATTCGTTTAACGTTTTTCAATTTTTTTCCTCCTAATTGAGACTTGCCTGATGAGCCAACATTTGGAGCATGACGTGTGTTTGGTCTGTATCATGATCAAGTTTGGTGGTTGGATAACTGATGGACTTCAAGGGCCTCCTCTACTTTCTTTGTCTGAAGTCATGTTATTTTTCCTTGGTCCTCCCATCATTATCTGTCCTGGGGGAATGACTTGAATTATTATTATTATTATTTTTTAATAATTTTTCATTTCATATATATCTTATATTTGGTTTGATTCCCAGGTTTTCTTTGGAATTGACAAGGTGAGGGAGTCTTCTATGAAATTCATGGAAAGATGTAAGTGATTTTGATTAAGGCCAACTTTCTGATACCCTAGATGGAAAAAATTGAACTCACCGAAAAGGGGGAAAAAAAATTTTGAAAAATGGCCGTGACAGTGCTTATGGTTATTGCGTTCTATATCGTATCACAATTGACACCATATTCTTGTCTGGTTTCTCACTCAGGTTACTGAAATAAAATTATTCTTCCTTGGAGTTTACATCAAGCGGTTGCTTACACGTGCCAAGGCTTCATTTTTAGGAGTCGTTAAGTTGTGAGATTTTCCTCCTTGAGCCTAATTTCTTATACTATTGAATACTCCCTCTGATCCTAATTATCAGACCAAGTTGACTTTTTTGGAGAAATTAATAAAGTTAATTAAATTACTTTTTTTTTTCCCTCCAAACTAATTAGTTTGACTAATAAACCAATATATAATCTAAGGATACACAACATATGAAATGATTAAATAACTTATTTAGCTTCCTTAATTTACCTAAAAAAAGCCAACCCGGTCTTATAATTATGATCGGAAGGAGTAATTAACAAATAACAAGTGATGACTGAGTGTGTTTTGCTCATCCTATCAATATATCGGGATTGTTGCTGTCATTTGTTTTTGGGTTTCAACTAGGCATGTCGCTTGATATGTTTGCATACAAGCTAAAAAAATGAGCTGTATTGTCAATAGTTTGTTCCTGGAAACTGTTGGTTTGTGCTACGTTGGTTTGTCTAATTGTTACTCCCTTTGATCCTTAATATAAGATCGACTGTTAAAATATAAAGTGAATCCTATATTAAGGACCGGAGGTGGTATGATTTAATCAAATGCAGTGTTCTGTCTCTTGTATTTGTGAATCCATCTCTCGCTGCTGCTGTGATTGTAAATTAGAAGTCTTTATGTGCTGCTATCACTGTGATATTCAATTTCTCTGCACAATGACACACAGGCTTCTTGTTTGAGCAGGTTCTTCTGACTGTATTTAGTACCTAACTTGCATCAAAAGGCTCAAGCCTGCCTGAATTCAACAAGAATCTCTTCTTGCACATATGACTTTGGGATTTGACAAGCTGATTCATTCTCAGTTCAATCATTTGATATGCCTCTGCGTGTTTCTACACCCGAGTTTCAAAGACCAATTGGATAAAAATAAATACGCATGCAAGTCGATGGCTTAAACCTTAATAGTGTGCTTGGCATGCATGTGTATGAGCTCATATGCAGCTCTTTTTTTTTTTTCCCCAAATTTTTTGGGGATTTCAAGTGATATAGATTGATCTGGTTATTTGTTGTAGAAAAGTTGGCTAGTATTTTTCAGGCCTGGGTAGGAGGGATAGAGGTATCTGGAGGTAAATTTTTTTTTTTTTTTGGATACATATACCGTGGAGGTAAGTTGAATAAATAGCCTCTTTAGCATGGCTGTAGGAGGGGGAAAAATGCCCAACGACTGTGAGAAAAGCTCAACGGTGGAAGTGTTTGAGATGGTTTCTACGGGTGATAGGGTTCTGTATAAAAAATTGACTTTTTCTAGAAGTCACTTTTTTTCAGCTTCTATGTGACTTTTTTCTGCTTCTAGAGAAAAATTTTAGGGATAGGTAATTTAATAAGCAATATACTATACATTTGTATACATTTTAATTTATCCATTATAATATATTTAATTAAATACTTTAGAACTTTGTAGTTTTTTTAATAATAATTTAATTTTTTTTTTATATTCAATTATCACAATATATATATATATATATATATATATATATATATATATATATATATATACAGTATTTAATAAGATTTATGTCATTTTTAATCTTAAATAATCATCCAAACAAGAGTTAATCTAGGAAGAAAAAAAATACTTCTATCACTGCTATTTCAAAGATAATCACATTTACTATATCTAACTTTTTTGAAAAAAGCTCATCTTTAAAAAAAAAAATAAAAACTTTTACCATTACTATATAATCATCCAAACGGGTTGTAAGTCCATTGGTATCAGTACTGCAAAAGTTGCATATATGATTTCGTTTTATTACTTATCATTATTTTGTCTTTTTTCTCCTTTGACTTGTGTGCGTGATATATATATATATATATATATATATATATATATATATATATATATATATATATAACAATTACAGGATTAAAATGCAGTTGTTCTTATCTGCAATTCCGAGAAATATGGGCAAATTTGGATTGAGAATTCATTCTGTAGTAAACAAATATCAATGCAATGAATTTTGACCTAACTTTAGAAGTCATCATAACATTTTTTCATGGATTCGGTCCAACCAAGAGTTTGGCTTTCTTATAAATGTAAATATGTTTGGAAATATTAATGCTACTCTGGAAGCAACTACTAACTCATGTCTTTAATATAAGAACGATATAACTAATTTGAATAGGTTAAGAAAGTTAGTTATGTTAGTTATTCATAACAAATATATGTTGATTTTCCTAAAACATCATCTTTCACCATCACTATCTATGGAAATCCCTTAATCTATATAATCAATAGGGATACTTTAAAGAAACAAAAAATATAAATTTAGGAAACAAAGTGGATAAAGGTTTTATATTTAAAACAATTTAACCCTAAACTAACTTTTATATTAAAGACTAAAGATAATTAAATTAGAAGCGTATCAATAATATGAGTCCAAGACATGCAACATGCTTATCACCACTTTATAATAATGACTATTGCATTGGTGGGAAGGTTCATGTACCACTTCTTTCCTATGGATATATATGGCCCTAAGAAAAAAAAAAGTAATTTCTTTCATTAGGATATTTAGAAAATGACATCCAAAAACTCATCATTTATACTTATGAAGATTTAAGATTTTAAAATCAAAATGTCTCTCAAATAGGTGGCAAAAATAAGTTACTCATATTTCATGTTTGATAAGATTGTACAACTTAAGTGTTTTGCTTGTATTCAAAATATAATAACAAATTTAAAACATTATAATATTAGGACAATTTCATGGTAAACATGAATAATAACTTCAAGATGTACTATCAGTTGTTATTTGTATATTACTGAAAATAATTTATTTTTAATATTGTTGCCAATTATTAATATGCATCATGGATTCTCAACAAATTTGAATCAAATTGAAGAACAGAAGTTTTGCAAAAAAAGACACATATGGACAGACTTTGGGACAAGTCACATGAGCCCATTTGTAGTCAGTTCATAAACAGATGTGATTGCCACGTGGAAGTGATTGCTGCCACAAATTTTGCCCATATGTTCTTTCATCGAGTCTCTATTCATTGTATTAGTACTACTTCCAATTTTAAATATATGATATAGTGTATAGTATGTAATTTATAGTGTAAATTATATTATAAATTATATCCTATATTTAGAACCGAATAAATATTTCTCTAACAACATGAAAAAATTTGGAACACCATAGTTTATTCTTAGGAAAAAAAGGAGGAAAATCTCGCATGAAAATTTTATTGATGAAAAGTATTTGATAAATTTTTTCATAGAACGTCTTGATACTTTATAAATTTCATACATATATAAGATCAGTATTTTGATTTAGGTCATTTTCACCCATAAAATTTTTAATGAAAGACCTTTATTTCCCCTTTATTTTATAGATATCCCCTTCAGTCACCGATTAAAATGAACTTTAATTATCTTGACTTTAAATTTTATGAATGAAAAGGAATTCTTTTTTCATTTTAGGAATTGACGTGCTTATAACATAATAAAGAAAGAATAGGAACAGAAAAAATTTAATTAAAATGAACTTTATTATTATTATTTTTTTAATACAAGGCGATAGGGGAAGAGGGGTCGAACCCAAAACCGGGAGAGGGGAAGTTAATCCCAATACCACTGCACTACTAGTAGTGCTGGTAAAATGAACTTTAATTATCTTGACTTTCTTTCCTATTTTTATGTCCTCACAAAACACGATCCAATATCAACTTCATGATTGTGTATGTTACTTAAATCAAATTATTCATAAAGTGTGTAACTTAATCTTATCTTATAAAGGCCAAAACCTAATTATTAATGAAAGACTAGGACTCATGTTATTGGCTCACACATACATTTGCCTTTGAATTTTCCTTATCACCAATTTTTAAGCTAAGCTTGGTACGTACATACATACGTACAATCTCCGGCAAAATATATATATATATATATATATATATATATATATACCGATACTACAATCTTCAGTCTGAAATATAGGATCCAGTTACTAAATCTTATATTTAGAACAAGAGGAGAATAAAGTAGTGGTGGTTATTGTTTTGGAGAGGATTGAGACTAGGAACATGCATGCGTATATGCAGCATTTTGGTGGTGTAATCATTATCACGAACCATTTGAAAAGCCATCTCAATACTATACATGAATAGTTCTTTTTCTTTTTTTTTTTTTTAAAAAAAAGCACTACATGTATAGTTTCAATATTACACAAACATATATATATCAGTTGATAATTTCTTTAGCTAATTTAAAATTGATGCTGTTAAACAATACTAATATATATTGCAAGTACGAATTTAATCTAGTGAAAGAAATCTAAGAGATACCAAGTGTATTATGTACGTTTTAATTGATAAGTTGTTTTGAAGGCGCAAAATTTTGTATCTGGTTTAAAAAAGAAGTTACGAAATATGTAACATTAAAGATTTTTTTTTTCATTTTTTGAGAAAGAAAATGATTTATTTATTTCTTTTCTTTTTTTCAATATTTTTTTTGTGAGAAAAAGTTTAGGTGAGAGTAGATACTGGCACCCCACCCAGGACCAGGGCAACCCCAACATATGTGCTAAGATAACTATACCAGACTATAATATTCTTTTTGTAGAGGTAAAAGTAGTATAATATTTTTAATAATAAACTGTTGTCTGATGTGGTAGTAAGGAGGAGAATAATCCTGGAAAAGTGTAGTTATTGAAAGAGATGAAAAACTAGGGGGTTTATAGGATAAACAGCAGCTAGAAGTAAAAACCTTTAACATATTTTAAGCTTCTAAGGAAGAAACCCTTCAAATTATTAAAAATAATAATAATAAGTATAATCCTTTTTAAAAGAAAAAGGAGATGAATTCTAGTGCTGCACGCTTTAATTATTTCTGAAACATCATTAATTAATTAATTAATTTATTTTATAATATTTGAGGAGTTAATTGCCTTGGTCATCATCATGGTAATTCACATATAGGTACTGCCTATAAATGGCAAACACTCGATTACGCACACACCACCTCCTTCAAATATCAAGAGAGATCATAAAAGCCAAGAAAATTCGTGAGAGATCAAGATGAACAACAACTTCCCAGTGATCTGCTTGGAGAAGCTCCATGGTAATGAGAGAGAAGCAACCATGGCCAGAATCAAAGATGCCTGTGAAAACTGGGGATTCTTCGAGGTTTTCTCCATATCTATATTACTATATATATAGAAACCCTCTTTTATATAATTCTGATATGTCCCCTTTTTTTTTATATATATTAATACTTCAATCTTTTACCTCAATTCTAAATAGAAAACATATTTTTATATACTCGTGAGTCTTTTTGTGATTTAGCGTTATTGACGTAGGAAGAGAGGGAATGAAGGAATTAAAGAAGATGATAAGAATGTTTTAGAAAATATATATGTTATATTAACTAATTTAACTAGCTTTCTTAATCATGAAATCAAATATATGTCGTGGGAAGGAATTATGGAGTATATGAATGTGTGTGTTTTACTTTTTGCAGGTGGTAAATCACGGCATACCCCACGAGTTAATGGATACAGTGGAGAGACTCACCAAAGATCACTACAAGCAATGCATGGAACAAAGGTTCAATGAGGCAGTCGCAGGAAAAACCCTAGACAAGGACGAGGAAGAACAAGAGATCAAACACATGGACTGGGAAACCACCTTGTTCTTGCGTCATCTTCCAGAGTCCAACATTTCTGAGCTCCCTGGCCTCTCTGATGAGTACAAGAAGGTGATGAAGGAGTTTGCCTCGAAGCTAGAGAAAGTTGCAGTGATGTTTCTGGATCTGTTATGCGAGAATCTTGGGTTAGAGAAAGGCTACTTGAAGAAAATATTTGACGGGTCGTCATCATCAAAAGGACCTAACTTTGGGACGAAGGTGGCGAACTATCCACCGTGTCCGAAGCCGGAGAAGGTGAAGGGGCTTCGTGAGCACACAGACGCAGGTGGCATCATCCTTCTCTTCCAAGACGATAAGGTCAGTGGCCTTCAGTTTCTTAAAGATGGTCACTGGCTTGATGTGCCTCCTTTGCCCCACGCTTTAGTTATCAACATCGGTGACCAGCTTGAGGTTGGTACTTTTCCCTTTTTTGAGGCTTCAAAACACTACAAATTCTTATACGAATTTTGGTTTCGGTCCCTATATTTGATGCTCAAACTCTCGAATGTTTTAACAAATCAAAGAATAAAATCAAATTTTGTGTTTATGCTGCAATAATTCGAATGGTTGAAAATCATATTTATAGTTGAAAATCGATTTCTTTATCCTTTCTCACGAGTTTAAGTTGCTTTTTTGTTTAATTAAATTAAAGGCATTCTAATCAAATCTTTATACTTTTAATAAGTTTTGGTTTTAGTCTTTAAATATAAACTATATCAGCCCTAGTTATCCGTTAGATAGCTTAACAGTATTGACACCACAGCAGCAAAAAGTTAATACCATTAAGCTAAAATTGAAGTCAAACTCTAGGGACCAATGTTTTGGATGGCATAAAGTATAGGGACAAAAGAAAAAATATATGAAAAGAAAAAATATATATACACCAAAACCAAAACTTAACCTGGAGTGAGTTTAACCGTAGTTTTTAATAATTGTGTGACCATTCAACCGTGAATTGGTGTCTCAACCGGTTCAATGGCTGGCCCGATTTTCTTAACATGAAACATTTTGAAATGGAGAGAGCAGGTAATAACGAATGGGAGGTACAAGAGTGTGGAGCACAGAGTGATAGCACAAAAGAATGGGACCAGAATGTCGATAGCCTCATTCTACAATCCAGCAAGTGACGCAGTGATCTACCCTGCTCCACAACTACTAGTTGCAGATAGTGATGATGACAAGAAGAAGAAGAATCAGGTTTACCCTCAGTTTGTTTTCCAAGACTACATGCAGCTTTATTCCAAGCTCAAGTTTGAAGCTAAACAACCCCGATTTGATGCTTTCAAAGCATCTCTGCCTCCACCCATTATTCCAAGTGCTTGATTATGGATCCGGATTTGCTCAGTATCCCTCCCCTCAATATCCCTCAGTATCCATGCATCCTAGCCGTCCAAAAATTAATCCAAACGTCAAGAAAGAGACATCTCATTTATTTCCAATTACCACATGCAGTAAAACCTACCGCGCACATGCGGTAAATATAAAAATTTAAGGTGTCAGTCTCTGGACACTTGAATTAATTTTTGAACGATTAGGATGCACGGATACTAAGGGATACTGAGCAAATCTGTTTCTGCTTGATTATCTGTTATAATTAATATGTTTATAGTAATATGATAATATCAGGCTCGTCCATAAAATCAGCAAGCTTTTATGAGGATGATAAGATGCATATATAGTGGGTGTAATAATTTAGCGTGGAAGTGAATTATCATCATGATGAGGTGATGTTATGTGTGTGGTATTATTGTACGAACAAGTAACCAACAAATGATAACGAGTGGGAGTGTGAGTGTTGTTGCTCAATTGAATGATGAATATTTTTTTTGATATGAGTGTTGTTGCTTAATTGAATGATGAATATGATAGCACATATGTCCTCTCTTTTTCTTTTCCTCTATCAGCTTAAGAGGCCCAACTTGGAAGGCTACTACTAATGGACCACCAAGGATAATGATGCTAAATGAAAATAGAGTAAATCACATTGGTCCCAATTAAAAAGAAATTATTATCATAAAAGTCCTATGACTTATCAATAGTGGTTCTTTTATTTATGGGTAAAGGATTTTTTTAGTTATTGGAAATAAAGTTATTTCCAGTTAGCCTAAAACTACGCCGTTTTGCATTAATATAGGATGTTTCCGTAATGTTGTTTATTTTTTTATCATATGAATTTTACCGAAACACCCTTCATTAATTTACCTAAAATTACAAACATACCCTTCATTAATCTAAAACGACGTAGTTTTGGGGTCATTGGAGATAACTTTATCTCCAGTGACTGGAGAAATATTTTTCTCTTTATTTATTAATGGTTATTCTTTCACTTATCATTAACAAGTTATGAGATTTTTCTTAAATTAATCATTTTGGTTGGGACTTTGATGGGATTTTCCCATAGAAATATGAAGTTATAATGTTATAAATAATCTCCCATGTTTAATATAGTTAGTTGACTAATTTGAGAGATTAAGGAAGTTAGCTATATCAGTTATTTATAACAAATGTAGATTGATTTTCCTAAAATATCTTATTTTATCATGACTAGAACCCTTAAATAGGAATTACTTAATGTGTGCATTGAATATTAGAGATACTTTAGGGAAAAATTATAAATTTAAGAGACAAAATGGATTGAGGATCTTATATTTTGGGTACACCGAGGTGTTGAAATGTTAGAGCATTCATGAATATAATGTTGAAATAACTATTTATTTAGTTATGTTTGCGATGGAGCGTGAATTGGAAAAGAGAATAATAAAATAGGCGACAAGGAGAAGCAAAAGGTGACAATTTGCATCAGAAAGAGAGATCAGATTATTGAGGAATCACGATTATATTGATTGGCGTGGGAGTCTCTGTACTTGCTTTATTTATTCTTTACTAGTCACCAAAACAATACTGCATGAGTTCTGAATTTGAATATGGGGGACTACTGGCCAACACTCACGCATCAAATAAAAGTGTGTTGCTCGAGTTGGCATTGGCCTGACTTTCGATAAGGAAATTTGAAAGAGATTGAGTAAGTAAAAATAAATTATTAAATATTTGTATTGTTTGATCATATATCAGTTTATAAGTTAGATAAATTAGTTTGAAGAAAAATTATAAATAAAGTAATTCAAATTTAATTTATTTAGCTTTCTTAATCTCTCGAAAAAAAATCAACTGATTTTTATATTAAAGGTACAGTTAATTATCATCAATTTTAGATGAAATCTCCATAAAATTTTCATCAATATAAATAACTTCCGTAGTTTTATTACTCAAGAACTTTCTTAAATTTTTGAGTTTATGTAGATAACCTAAAATTATCAATTTTTATTCCCTTAAATTTTATTAAACTTTGAATTCTAATATTATAAAATTACCTATCACATGTAAAAGTAAAACTTTGGAAAAGTCTACTATAAAGTTTTAAAGATTAAAAGAATTATTTACATATTGTGTAAAATTATTCAAGAGTTTTGTATAATTAAATTTTGTATTGATTTACATTATTCTTGACGAATATCTATGCTAGTGTGTACTATTTTTTTTTTTTCTGATAAGATGTATTAAAGATGCTAATGTGTATTTTTTTTTTTTAATTATACTGATACGTGATGAAGATACCATCCATTTTTACAAGTGGATTCAACCAACTTAACTCAGCATCTTTCATAAAGAAATATATAGTCATTCATTTAAAATATGAAACAGTAATTGAAAATAACTGACGAGGATCATTATAGGCCCCCAAAAAAAAGGGTAAGGAAAGGAAAAGAAAGAGATGGGTGGGGGAAGAAGAAGACCCACCAAGATATCAGGGACATGAAACTATTTTTCTGAAATTCCTTGAATTTCTCAGGAGTCTGAAACGAAAATATTAAGACATATCTACACTGTTTCTCATGAATTGGCTGCTTGAATACATCAATGAAAAGGAAAAGAAAAGAAGAGAAAAGGGGATTGAGGGCAATGTAGAATTCAGACTAGAAATCTAAAACCAGACAACTACAATTTTTATCACTTATTCTAAAATGCCAGAAGACAATAAGGACTATTCCTTTGCCGCTGGGGATGCATTGAAGGAACTCATCAATTTTATGCTAACATATTGCAGAGGAGGAGGATCTGGGTTATAGTTTCACAGCAAAATGAAAACAAAAACCCCTATTATGTACGTTCAACTTTCTGGGTTCATCTCCTCTGTGAAAATGTGAATGACAACGGCAAATGGGCCGACAAGCTGGAAATATCAAATGATTCCACGAATCTCAGATCTGAAATTCTTGCCTTGGCTGCTGCAAAGCGTATGTACTCGTCAAACACTGATGACAAGCACCATTTTTGTAACTTCCTGAAGCAGCCTACCACACAACCCGTTCGGTGCTGTAAAATGGAAGAGGAGGACCAATAAATGGGTCATTCTACAAGGAGCTTGACTTTTCAAAATGTCCAGTAGTTTAATCTTCTATTAATCTAAAGATCAGGACATCCCAATTCATTCAACGTTAAATGAAATGGGTTGTCCTCATCTATGCATACAATAGAATGTTACATTAAATTAGAAATGATAAATAAAAAAGAGTTGAGAGAATTCTAACCTTTCCCCGTTTACAGTGAATTAAAACTGGGTGGTTCTTTGGATCTGCATGATAGATGATGAGACAAAGATAATGAGACTGCAGCTAAAGCCAAAAATGAAATGTGAAGGAAATGAGCAGGGCTATGATATATACCAAGGACAACTCTTAGGGCCTCACAGACTGTGTCCTCTGGGATGCTCACAAAAGGCTCCTGTATCCACAATTTGTCAGTATATAAGGACCGTTATTTCCTAATAGATTAAGCTGTCATCTCAACTCAAAACTAACAATAGTACATCGTCATCAACAATTGTAATACACACAAATTCTTGGTTAGGCCCAAAGAAAATGTCAAATCCGCTTAAGAATTAACTTGCACGTCAAACACACTTCTTAATGCTCCTCCAGTCCTATATATAGGACATAGTTTGTAGTGCAAATTACACTGCAAAATATGTCCCATATTTAGGACCGGAGGTAGTAGTAAACAGTATCTAGATCTCAAGTTTAGACAATATTGCACCCTCATTATTCAAAAATCTGAGGCATGAGATGCATGGCTGAAACACAGAAGACTTGTACTCCCTCTAGTATTTAATATAAGACATATTTTGGGAGTTGATCTTGGTCCTAAATATAAAACATAGTTTTCATATTAGTCAATATTTTCTTAATTTAAGACTATTAGTGCTCTCCCAACAATTAATCAGAGAGGAGAGCAAATGAGGAATTAAGAAAGATAACTAGAATATTTTAGTAAATATATGTCATATTAACTAATTTCCTTAATCTAATCAAATTAATTGAATATGTCTTATATTAAAGACTGAAAGGAATATCATTTATTCATAGTTCTATGAAAAAGACCAATACCAAGCATTATAATTATGATGAAACAAAAAATAATATTAAGATGATAAACAAACAAGTCCTGAGACTTCAACCATAGTAATTAAAACATCATTGGTGGTAGTACACAAGATGCACTCACGAGTAAAAGAGCTCAAATGAAAACATAGAAGACATAATATGCTATCACTAACCCAATCCAACAAAAATCTTAACCATAATGTGGCTCAAAACCGCCTATCTATAATATTCAAGTACAGAAACAATATGCCCAAGTGGAAACTACACCTTTGGCGGCCCTTGAGGGCAGGTGCATTAGATGCAGGAACATGCAGGACAAATATTTTTAAAAAGTTTAAATCCAAACACTCAAGTTTCTTCACCATTAATATAACCACATGAAGTAATATCTATGCATACTAAGCGCTCTCTCATAATTTAGCATGTGGGTCCATAACAATATGATACATTTCAAATCTAATAAATTGAGATAATGTGTGTGTATATATACATATCTATGAAAGAGGAATTTTATGAGTAAAAGATCCAATCTCAGTCTTGTCAAACAAAGGAATACAATGCACACAAAAAATTATAATTGTTTAGCCTGCATATGTTGTTAGTGAGAACTAGATGTAATAATAATGAAAGTGAACGCATGCAATCTGGCAAACAATTTTCAGAACACTTTCAGGATAAAATTTTTATAAATATGAAATGCTCTGTAATAGAAGGGCTAAATCATGTCCAAAACGTCAATAGTCATCTACCTAATACATATACTGCATCAACGAATTAATGATTTTATTTGATGACAACAGTTATATTATAAGTTATGACTTATTTTTTCCGTACAGCTGAGTTTATAGGTACTTTTCTCTTTTCCATAACCTCCATGTCTTACATCTTACATATGGTTATATTTCCATTATAAAGGGGTAAGTTTATGATCGTCTAAGAGAAAAAATTGCTGACAAATCCATCAATAGACCCATTGTGCAGACAACAAAAGCGTAATCCATTATCTCTAAGTCATTAATTATTCCAATAACAAGCGAATGCTAAAACCTTTTATGTGCAAGGAAAAGGCTCCCCCGCCAGCTTGGGTTCCTTCTACATTTATTTCATAATCTAAAACTGATCTACATATTTAAGTAGAGATAAGGAGAGAATCATTCTCGGTATAACTATGCTCAAATCATGATGGATCATGGATCCAATTCTAATGACCGCTAAAAATTATGTAATAATATAACAGAACTAAGTCAAGATTGTCTGAGAAAGAGATTTAATTTCGGAAAAAGTTTCAGGATACATTCTGACCGTAAATACCAAAGAAAAGAATTGTACCAACATGAGAAATTACGACAACAATTGAATTCCCTAAACATGGAGACCCTTATAGAATATAATAGTTTTTCCCAATAATTCTCGGTAGCCAATTTATCACAAAAGATCGCACAGATGAGAGTGACAGGTCAATTGGGTAAGGTATTCATTAATCTTTGTGCAAGTTACCAATATATTTATCCAACACAATCAATCAAGTATATGAACAATCATAATCAAAGGAGAGCATCCAAAAGGAAAATTCAGAAGGACAAATTCACTCCCATTGCGTAACACAAACTTCAAAGAGCTACATACCTTGCGACCATCAATCCCAAATTGATGAAGCTTGATCCCAGATGACTTCAAGAACTCTAAGCTTTCCTCCGGATACGGCTCAGGACAGAGATATCTGAAAAACCATTGAACAAAATTCAGCACAGAAAGGCTTAGTGGCAGCAGAGACCGGACGAAAGAATCAATTTTTTTCAAGGAAAAAAAGAAACAATAAATAATCCATTTTATAGGGTTCTGTACATACACGATGGAGCGGAGACCGAGGGATTTGAGGAAAGAGAAGTTGGCGGGTTGAGGGAAGCCGGACCGGAAAATGCCGTTATCAACCATCGCGAAATTCATAGGCTGAACGAAACAGTCCTCATCTTCGCCGTCAATGACCGTCTCAAACCCACCATCTCCATCATCATCAGGACAAACGACGGGCGACGGTGAGAGTTCGGCGACACCCAAATGGGTCTTCTCTTTATTCTGCCGCTGCTGGGGGAGGAGATGATTGAACTCGAATTGGAGTTCTTCCACTTTCATATTTCTATAAATTTAAAAACCCAAAAAAAAAAAAAAAGAATAAATATCAGGTTCTAAAAAATCGGGAAAATATCAAAAAACGATTTTATAATAATAAAAAGAGGGAGAGAGATTGGGATCGCAGAGGATATTCCAAAGTACCTTGACAGTTGCAAAAGTTGCACAGAGAGTGAGAGGGACAGAGAGAGAATGAGAATGGTCTGAAGCTGTTAAAGTAGATGGTGGAGACAATCGGAGTGAAAGAGAGAGGCTGTATATATAGAAGAATTAAGACAGACGCGAAAGAGATGGAGGAAATGAGACGGTGGCGTGGCAACGAGGGAGGGAAGAAAGAGAACTTGTTCGTCGTCTGGTTTTGGATTTGAGAAATCAAAAATGTTAATCGTTTAAGATAGATTTGATTGTTTAGAAAGGTATTAAGAAAATTAATAAATTATTTATATTTATTATTTTTTCTCAAAAAAAAATTAATTAGGTCTATATATTATATTTAAAATAAGTGGAGTATAAATTTAAACATTTTTTTATTATTTTTTTTAGAAGAAAAGGAAATGAAAAGGAGGGAGCAGATGAACTCAGCACTGCGGCGCGTGGAAACAGAATAAAAAGTCAAAAGAGTTTTTCGTTAGATAATTGAACTTTGAATAAATTCATTTTCAATATCTTCTCTCTCTTTTTTTTATTGGCATTCAATAACTTTCTCTCGCATTCACACCAAATATAATTATTATTTCTCACTCCCTTCCGTACACAGAATATATTAATTAATTACAATAAATTTATTGTGTATTACTTGTATTATTATATATTAATTTATAATTCAGATTAATTAACCAAAAAATAATAATAGATATAAATAATTTAAAATAGGGTAAAGGATTTCTCCTGTCACTGTCACTGGAGATAGAAAACTACGTCGTTTTAAATTAATGAAGGGTTTGTTTGTAATTTCAGGTGAATTAATGAAGGGTGTTTCTGTAATTTTGCATCCTTCATTAATTCACCTGAAATTACAAACACACCCTTCATTAATTCAAAACTACGTAGTTTTAGGGTCACTGGAGATAACTCTATCTCCAGTGACAAGAAAAATACTTTTATTAAATTTTTCAATATCTATAAAAAAAATCAACTAGATATTATTTTGAACATAACTACTTATGTAAAATAGTACACAATAGGTTAAATGTTTCTGCTTTTGCTGGAAAAAAATATTTTTCCTGCTCCGTTCACATAAAAGTGTGTGGGTCACATTGTAAAGAGAAAGAAAAAAAATATTAGTAGGATCTACCCACTTTTATGTAAGTGTGACAGAAATAATATTTCTATTATTGTTATAATAAATCCGAGCGAATCTTTTTTGTAATTAATTATACATTTTAATATTATAATATACTATATGGTGGGATTTATTATTTTTAATTTAATTGTCATTAATCTAACATTTAGTAAGTCATGCGCGCATGTTCTTGTCTTGTCAACGACTTATTTATTTATCTAGTTAGGACTACTGCCATTGATTGGGCAAAATTTTTATTTTAAAAGCCGAATAAATGATATTTTTTAGGGAAAAAAAATGAGATGATGCTTTTATTAGGATAGTCCTAATAGTAATCATCAATCATTGTCATCATCAAAGATGTATATAATCATCTTTATCCTTATATAATTTTTTTCCTAAAAACTCTATAACTTATGAATAGAGATAATATTTAATATATATATATTTATTGATAATTGTAATAATATCACATTGATGATTACCAATATTGTTGAATTATATAAGCCAATAATTTACCATACCTTCATAAATTCCCTTGATCATCATTCTAATATGAATCAATTATAATTGATTCAGATTAGTTCGATGTTATCAATAAATTATATATTTGGAATTGACACGATTTGGTTCAATGGAAATGGTGAATTCACCATGACGTGGTAAATCTATCTTTGAATTGGTAATAGAAAATGTAAGCACATTTAGTATTTAATAGTGTCTCGAATCAAAGTTTCTCATTAAAAAAATGCATTATTTGATAAATTTATATAATTTAGAACATTTTATAAAAGAATCTTCTTCAAAGAAATTAATATAATTAAAAATTCAACAATTATCTTTTCCCCTTAAAATGGGTCATAGGGAAAGTTTGTCATTCTCGTGTTCACACTAGAAGAACGTATTGACATTCAAGAGTTGATCCAATGGAATTTATGGTGGAGAAGGCTTCATAATTCACGTCTTAGGCCTAAGCTTGTTCCTCTAGAAAAAGTTATAATTTCTTGTTGCATTAAATAAAATATTAAAAAAGTGCTTTTTATGTCAACTACTTGGTTGTTAACACTTAACACACAACTATAAAGTGTTGTCTACGTCAATTAGTATTACTTCCACATTTATTACAAGTTATTTATAACTCATTCTTACATTCGAAGGAGTTTATTATATATAAAATTTACCAAATTTACTCAGATTTAATGTCTCTCTCTATTTAAAAATCATTTTCATGTCTATTTGTTTTTTCCTCTTACAAGCGACTTATATATAACCTTACAAGTGAATAATATTTAAGCCCATAAATGACTTTTAACCTAAATAAAAATAAAATTGTAAAACAATCATTAATAATCTCCCAAGTGACTTATATTTATAGACATAATTTTTTTTTTATAAATGACTTATAATTAGAATCGGAGTAGTCTTATTTTAGTGAGATAAATCTAAGACATTCCATATTTTTGCATAGTTCTCTTCCGACTAATATTATAAGTCATTTATAATTAATTAAATTTTTTTTAACTTGATAACTAACTTACTTAAATTAAGAAAAAGTTAGTTGCATCACTAGCAGTTACGTTGTCTAAAGATTATTTTGATTTACATGTTTGCCCTTGATAAATACTCCTCCCGGCCATTTAAAAAAAATAAATAACCAAATTAGGTAGTTTAAGAAATGTGTCATTAAAATTAGTTAAAAAATATACTTTTTTTTTCTTCAATATGCTCTTATTTACAGGAAGATAAGTGAGGGAGAAATAGTGAGAAAAAAATGAAAGAGAGTGCATGATCAAAATATAATGAAAGAAAATATATAAATAAGAGATTAAATTGGTAATATATATATATATATATGTGTGTGTATATATATAATATGTCCAAACAACCTCAAATTGAAATTTATAAAGAAAACACCGACCAATTGAAAAATTTAGATATTATCAAAAGGCATAGACGATGTAGCATAAATTTAAAAAATGAGTATTATATACTCTCAATGCCCGGTCCCCATTGATAATTCAAAGAAAGATGTATTTGAAATAAAACAATTAATACTACACAAATTCTTATAAAGTAATTAAATTATATCTAGAATGAAAAAAAATATTCTTGAATTCCAATAAATTGATTAAAAAATTTCATTTTTAACTAAACAAGGAAAGTTCTGCCCGCCACAATAGTATTTAATTACATAGTGAAATTTAAATACAGTGCACTATGATTGCCCAAAATATAAAGATACCTATGCCTCTAATATATAAATTTATAGAGTAAAATATTCTCACATTTTTTTTATTATT
Source organism: Acacia crassicarpa (assembly GCA_034222035.1). NCBI lineage: Eukaryota > Viridiplantae > Streptophyta > Magnoliopsida > Fabales > Fabaceae > Acacia > Acacia crassicarpa. Next base: position 57,273,330 of record JAWXYG010000003.1, read on the forward strand.
TTGTCTTAATTACACTGAACTAAGTGATATATATATATATATATGTCCAGGCATTAGGGAAGACATCTTAAGGGTCTACGAAGCAGTGAAAATGTTGAGAAGAGTTGGAGACATATATATTCTCTAACCCAATATACCTTGCAGACTAAGCTCCAAGCGCCGTGTCTTTGGACTGTGGATAAATCCAACCCCTTTCTTAAAATTGATATATATAAAAAAAAAAGTGATATATATATATATATATATATATATATATATATATATAGCTGACATACAGCTACACGTTCAACGGCTATGAGGATATCAGGCTTGAAAATGGAGGGGTCCACTGAAACGAGGTTGCAATTATCAACCATCATCTTATATTCTCTTCATGTGCCTCGCTATAAAATAATACTAGAAAATAAGGAGTACCTTTTTCACATACTCGACTTTTAAAATCAAGTTACATTATTTATAGTATATATAATTAATAATCTAGCTTATTCTTTAATTTTCATAAAATACATTAACAATGTTCTCTAATTATTTATTAATGTATCACATAATATAAATCATATAGCAAAACGTAGTTAAATCCATCATAATAACCAACTAACTCATTTGAGTAGAGGCTCCTACATCCCTTTTAGTGGTCTAGTGAGAAAAAATACACGTCATATTAACTAACATAATTAACTTTCTTAATTTAATTTAATTATATAAATATGTTTTATAATAAAAACAAGATGAGTAATATATATTCATAATAACCAATTGTAGCAGTTGATTATATTACATTATCTGTTCCCTTTTCACAATAATGGTGAAGGGTAAAAGTAGGCTGAAGAATCTACGATCCTCATATCACTCTTTGAAGAGATCATTTAAATATATCGGAAGTGTGTGAGTCCTATAAATAAAAAATTAAAATCAAATGAAATTGATCAAAGTGGGTTCGTCCAACTTGAATAAATGAATCTACACAACTTGTATCCAATGATTGGTTTATTTAATTTTGCCAAATAATTATCCATGCCATATACTGTACATATGATCATGATTTTCATTACGCCCCTTCACATGCTGAAGGGGAAATATATACTCACCAATATTATTATAATCAAGATATTTATTGATTATTTTAAAAAAATATTTGCACTAAATTTACATCTCTAAAATAAAATGGATAGGAAAAAAAATCTGTAAAACTATTATCTACACTATGTAATAAAGAATATAAAATATGAATTATAAATATTTCTTATATTAACCTTTCTCCTCCTTACTCCAAGTGAGAAAAAGATAAGAAAAATAAAGATGATCCAGATTGATGGTACAAGAGAGGGAGACATATTTATCGAAATTAAAGAATGTAATTTAATTACATAATGAAGAAGATATTTTAAAATAAAATAATCAAAGAAATAATATATTAAAAAACAAATAATAACAATAAAAATAGAGAAAGTTATATTATCTTAGACTTGCAGCTGAGCCTAAAAAAGATGTGTGCTTTAACGTATAAGAACAGGCTGACAAAAGGCAAACACAGTCGGAGATCTGACCCATTTTGTGAAAATACTTTTGTCTTTTCACATTGTAATAATCAAGTAAAGAAAAGATAAATAGAATTAAAGAAGATGATTATGTTGTTTTCGAAGAAAAAAATCATATTAACTTTTCAAGTTTAAGAAATTATGTAAATAGACTTATATTAATAATATTATTAATGTGATGAACCAATCACATTCATGGTGAGGGAGGCATATATCACAGTTGTTCATGCATGTGATCGATGGCTCAAACAAAAGTTGTCTCTCCAATAAAAGTACATATATGTGTAATGTGTCTAGCTAATAAAAAACAAACAAAAAAAACAAAGAAGAATATAGAAGGAATATGCGGATCTGTAGTGTGTACTATATAGAACCATATTATTTGAAGTGAAGTGAGTGGAAGACTACAGTCATCTCAGTTCATGACTGCGACCTCCCTCCGCCACATAACTCCTTTAAATAAATACACAATATTTTTATATATTAATATATAGTGTTATTGAGTCTATGTGCGATAGTGGTTTGATTTGATGGGAAAATAAAAAAGTGAAAAAAAAAAAAAAAAGATAGTGGTTTGTTGAGCTACAAAAAGCGAAGGGAAAAAGTGCATAAAAAAGATTCTGCTTATTAATGATCTCCTTTATTCTCATTCCCCATAATATTAGTCCCTACTCATCATCGCATGCCCCTACCCTCTTTCAATGGTCATTATTTATGCAAATTTCCTTTGTACAAAAAATAATGTCTTTACAAATATTTTCAAACTAATTAAATCTCCTATTCATCATTCGGTCTTCTAAAATTCATAGGCACTAAGCATTCATCACTATCATGACATTAAAAGCTAGGTTTTGAAACCCAGATCAAAAACTAGCGAACCAATTAGTAAAATTCATAAGCACTAATCATTTGTCATTTTTTTTTTTTAGAATTTTATATTAATTATCCTGAAAATATTTAATTTCTTATCGGTTTTGTCTCGAGTTAGCTCCAATCTGACCTGCTTACCCATGACCCAATACTACGGCTAGTTTATGGTCAGTCTGGGTTTCAAAACCTTGATATTTAAAAGTCACTACTCACAATATTACACATAATATCATCAATAATATTAAAAAATGCTTGAGATAAAAAAAAAAGAAAGAAAACTTTGATCATTAGAATAAATTTAGTTTGTCAATTTATATTGTTATTTTAATTAAATTTTATTATTTGGGAATTTTTTTCCCTGTGTGATATGATGACATTGATTTTAGATAACATTTTTATTATGACTTATACCAAATTAGTAAGGCACACCTCATCAATTAAATCGCATCATATAGGTCAATCCGTCAACCCCACTTTAAAAATCTCCTCATAAAATAATGATTTATTAGCTTATAATATAGGAGGTAAAGATTCAAAATTAACCTTAGAGCTGTGAGATATATATATATATATATATATATATATATATATATATATATATATATATATATATATATAAAGTTCTTTAAGTTTTGAAAGACTTATCATGAGTCAAGAAGTCCTTAGATAGAGAGCAGCTGAAATAATATTTATAATAAGATTCACAAGTTATTTATTAATAAGCTGAAAGAATATATATATATATATATAATTCCTACAAATTGAACAAACTTACATTTATGGTAATGTTTAGTTAATTAGAAATTTAAAGATGACTGTTTTTTTTTTTTTTCCGTTTGTGTGGAGGAGATGGGGATCGAGGGGCATCTTTTATTATTGAATATTGTGGTTATGTCCAAAAAAAATATCGGCTTGCTTTGTCTCACTTCCAATTCAAAAGTTGATTATATTCTTTTATAAAATCTAAATCGTGGCTAATTGATATGGAGTATCAATTCGAATTTTGAAGACTTTGAGAAAGCTAAAATCACATTGACTTTACCTTTTCCCCTGAATATTTGGTTTTTTAAATGAATTTATAAATTATAAATGTACTCTGTAAAGGAGAAAAACTCATTTTATATATACTTATTAATACAAATGTGTCATTAATTTCCCAGTGTTTTATTCAAAATTTGAGAAGTGTCACATTATATATTAATAATTTATGAATATAACAGTTTTTTCCAAAGATATTTTTTTAAAAAAAAATCCTTAAAAGTACTTATTTGAAAATTGTACTGGGTAAAATACCGGAATTTAAGCTAGTGCAACTTATATTTTGTGAAGGTAACCTCTTCTTTAATTGTGTGCAACATATTTCTAATTATATATAAATTATTTCGGTTCTTAAATTTTTGTATATATAGTTGAAGATATATTACATATGACTAAAAAAGTATATACTTGATAAAAATAAATTGCACTAGGTACATTTTGGCCAATGAATTTATCATGTAATTTTAACCAATTTTTATTTTATATATTATGCTTGAGATATAAATTAGAGTCATTTTTCTTTTATAAAAAAAATGGAGTCAATAACTTCAATTAATAATTCCTTTTGCCTTAACAGAATTCCGATAACTATTTTATATTCTGCAGGCTGGACGACTTAAGAATTGATATTCTTCTTTTTAGAGAGGCAGATAAAATATCAAAATTTTATCTAACCATTCTATTAAAAAATATTATTTAAAATCACCTTGCCTCAACTAAACGGTCAAATAAATGCATGGGCTTAGTCTAAATAAATTAAATAAGCAAGTTTCATTTCAATCTTCAAATTAAAGTTCAAAGTTAGAATTTAAACAGAAATATTGTGTGCGTGTATATATGGTTTTTATGCTACTCGTTCTGATTCAATGATCCTTTAAAAATCAAAACCCAACTAATTAACTCATATATAGGCTTGAAGATAATTGGCAATCACCAAATAATCAATTTAATTAACAAATTATTTATAAAAATCATTAAATTATATTCCCATCAATGCGATCTATTTCAAAGGAAGATGCGTGCAAGCTATATACGTAGAAGCAAATCTTAGTCAACCTTTTTGAAAGAGAGATTCCCATGACTCATCATACACTTTTTTTTTTTAATTTTTATTTTTTTTACAAGGGTTTCAAGTAAAAGAATTAATATCTATTAACAAAAATTATAGAATTAATTAACCTAGTGCCCAAATGAAATATTTCAAAATAAGTGCAGCTGAAAATTTATTTTGAAAGTTTTCATTTACAAACGATGTAGCCTCAAAAATTTTTGAGTTTAAGGTTGTCCTAGAAATATTAGAATAAAGCAATGTTGCCTTTCATTTAAAATGTTAACAGTCAATGCCAAATTTTTTTTTTAATGGGGTCGAACGATATAACATTGTTACGTTTTAAAACTTTCGGGGCAATCAACATTCAACTTAAAGAAACTTTTGAAACATGGTTACTTTTTAACGAAAACTTTAATTTGGAGGCATATTTGTACTTTAACCTTTAAAAAACTAATGAATTAATTAGTAATTGACATTATGTATGAAGCCAATAATATTTTTTTAATAAAAAAATATGTGGAAAATACAAGTTCAACAAAAAGTGTCTCAAAAAACCTCCTGAGAAACAAGAAAACATTATGAGAAATTAAAAAAGAAAGACAATGAAAAAAAGTTTAGATATATAGGTGCAAATTAAATATAAAAACTAAAAAGCAATTCCTTTATGTGATGCACTCGAAAACCTTAGTCGAAAAACTTGGGAAGCAATACTATTTTGACATGTACAGTTTTGAACAAATGATTCATCTATCGATCTTTGGTGGTGAACGAAAAGAAGAAGAGGCACGTACGTACGTAGCGTGGTCCCTTTTTTATTGCATAGGCTACGCAAATTCGTTGGCTCATAAGCAAAGGACGGTTACCCAACTCATCGTGCTCACTTATGAGCTACCCATTTTAACTTTAACTTTCTTTCACAATTTCTATACTATAATTGTTTTACCCCACAAGTGAACATATTCTTTCTTTGTTTTTTTTCTTAAACAATTACAAAGGATTGGTCTTAGCCTAAAGAAGGACTTGTAAAGTCAAAAAATTGGCCATTGTGCTCATGATACAGAACTAAACAAATATAGTTGTATATAAATGTGCCATTATTATATTGTTAGGTCACAAAAGGCTATAGCTGATTTCATTATAATTACTTAACTAGGACCCAAAATAAACACTCCAAAAAGTTACTTCTTCGTCCTTAATATAAGATATATTTTACCTAATTTAATTAGATTAAAAAAGTTAGTTGAGTTAGTTAATATGATATGTATTTTCTAAAATACTTTAATGATATTCCTTAATTAATCCTCTCATTCGCTTTCCTCCTTTATTATTGTTGAGGAAACATCGATAAGGATAAATTAGAAGAAGATTGATAAATATGAAAACCACATATTAAATTTAGGACCAAGATCAATTCCTTCAATACATTTTATATTAAAGACAAGAGGAATAACACTCCCCCTTTCCCTTTTATAAGAGACAATTTTTGAATATGACTTAGCTTGTTCTTATTTAATTATAGGAGATACTAAGAGATTGTCTCTAGTGTTTTTTCTTTTTGGGTTAATTTCCCATCTTACCGCCATTTAATTACGCATTCTATCTCTTTCCACCCACCTCTTTTCCTATAGCAAATACTAGTAATAGTTTGCTTCTTATCTCTCTTGCATGTTATTATCTTAGCATCTCTCCTTGTAAACAGTTGTATTTTTGAAATGAAAAGTTATTTTTTGTAATATATTTATTGTCTCTGACTATTTTTAACCAATTCTTTATCAGACCTAATTGAAAGCATCGTTTCCTAAAAGTGTTTAATATATCTATATGAACTCAAACTCGAGATCTTATACTTAAGTGACCAAGGTCTCTTTAGAATCAATGGCCATTGTTGATCATGAAAACTATTCATTATTGTTGCTGTAAACTATATTATATAGACTATTGATTTAATGTTTGCGGTGTGGAATGAATCTTGTTGAATAAAATATAAGTTAACTTGAACCACTTGCTTAAGCAACCGCTATAAAATTAGTTTACTTTGATGAAGAAGCGTGGCCAGGTTACTCATAATGGTAAGTCGATTATAATAATGTTGGTTTATAGGATTCATAAGTCATGATAACCATTTGTCGCACTTACTTTGAAATTTATCATTATGTCATCCAACGTGCGCTTTATTAAACAACATTAAAAAGTGCGGTATATTTTAGTGGGGGTAGTCTTGGCGTGTGTGTATTGGATATTTGGATGTATATGTATATGTAATAGCAAGAGTCTTTGAAAACTTACATATATAGTTCAAATTATATAAAATATCCAAACAAGTAGGGCAAGAACAAGGATGAGATAACTAACTAGAGGCTTCTCCCCGTGCGATGTGCAGATTGTATATTGTATGATTTAATTTTAAAATATGATCAAGAAGAACTATCTCTATCGTTTCAAAATTTGTGATTGATTGTACTTGTAAATAGTTTTTTCTGTTACATCAGTTTTTAAGTGGTGTAAGTTATCAAGCAGAGAAACCAAAAAGTTGTTTTTTTAATAAACGGAAAGAAGTTAATTTTTGTTTTTTCTCGAATAGTCATATGGGTGGTTGATGTATCAGGTTTGAAGTATCAAGGTAATATATATATATATATATATATATATATATATATATATATATATATTACCATTTTATTCCATGGAAATTTCATTTCTCCCATTCAAAAAAAAAAAACCATTTATTGCTTTTATAAAATTTCACTCCCACTATAAATTTTTCACTCCCATGGTAACCTTCGGTGGTAACATGGTATGAGGTGGAGACATGGCACACAGGTGGTGGTTTAAATTTTTCTTTGGCAACAGTTTCAACACCACAACCAAAAGTCACTTACAATGGGTCTGTTTGGGTTGGTGGTAGGAGCGGTGGCTTAAAAGCTATCTGACTTTTTTTTAAGTCCGGTAGGAAAAAAGTCAAGTTGTTGTGTTTGGATTGTCAGTGTGGCTTTTTGCAGAAGTAGCTTTTTTCTTAACTGATGAGTGTTTGGATTATTATTTGAAAAGTCAGTTAAGATAGAAAATGACTCAAAAGGGCATGAATCATATTGAGTACTACTATACATATTTGTTGTATATATTAGTGGTTGAAAAGTCAATTGAAATGGAAAATAACTAAAAAATGTATGAATATTATTGAATACTATATTTATACCCAAAAAATGTATTCAATTATTACTCCTTCTAGTCTTGAATATAAGACAAATTTGACTTTTTTAAAGAGATTAAAAAAATTAATTCAAAATATTTTAGAGTATTTTTATTTTTACCTAAATAATTAGTTTGACTAATTAAATTATTATTATTATTTTTTGCCACATTTTTTCCTTTTTTTTTCTCCAAAATATTTTTCTGGACCAACTAGATGAAAAGGATTTTTTTCTTCCTGTTATGGTGAATTGATTGAAGCAAGAGTGACGTGTTGCACTTGCCAACAGTTCTTCTTCTTTCTTCCAATAATAGTTCTTCTTTCTTCCACGGAATGGCTCTTCTCTTTGCTCATTGCATCTCTCTCCTCAACGCCTCAACGCGACGCTGCCAAAGCTCCCAGGGTGAGCTTCTGCGTTACTGAGCTTTTCTTGGAAAAACTCAGTCACTGAAACGCCAATCCAAACAGCACCACCACGGCGTTTTTGAGCTTGCCGAGCTTTTTTCCACCGCCACCGCTCCCCACCGCTCGGCTACCGCTGAATCCAAACAGAACCAATGTCGCTAAAAGCTTTAGAAATCGTTTCTACAATATTAATAATGATTGAAAGTCAATTTATTTGTGGTGAATATTTTCAATAACACCAAAATGAAATAGAACAACCACCACAGGCAATGGCAATTGTACCAACTACGACTTTATTTTAGTTTTCCTATTAATTCACAATTAATCAAGGTTAACTAAGTTAAACGCCCGTTAGTATGTATGGTTACTACAAACTTCCTCTAGATATAATGGATAAATAGATTACCGGGGCTTTAATTAAGGAATAAAAATATCATTTTTACTCCAGAACTTTTGACAAAGTAGCAATTTTAGAGCAAAATTGCCTTAGAAGGTGATAAAACGGAACAATTTTACCTAGAAAGTTTTTTTAGGAGCAATTTTGCCCCTCAAAATTTATAAATTAGAACAACAATTTAATAGTTAAAATTAACGGAAAGGCAAGATTGCTACACTTTTTAACTTTTGGGGCAATTTTGATTCAAAAAAACTTTTAGGTGCCTAATGTTCTTCAGCCAAAACTTCTAAAGAAAAAATAGTAGTTCTAGAAAACAATATTCTTTCATATAACCTTTAATTAATGTAGTTAAACTTTCCACAATTGCCTACACTTCTAGAAAACAATATTCTTTCACATATAAATGCTCGATAAACCGCCATGAGCAATCTGGTTTATAGGGATAAAGGTCTTATTTGCTACAAAATTTTTTGCTCAGGAGCACTGGGTGGACAAAAGTTTTTTTGGGATCAAAATTGCCACGGACCGGAAGTTCACAAAATATAGCAATTTTGCCCCTCCGTTAATTTTAATCATTAAGTTTAACTGAGTGCATACGTAACATGCCACCTCATCAATCAAACAAGAGTTAAGTATCTTTTTTGTTCCAGAAGTTTTCGCTGAGGAATAATTTTGCCTCGTAAGTTTACAAAACGTAGGAATTTTGTCCTTCTATTCCCCAATATTAAAGTTGACTATTAAATCAGTTAAAGAATACACATGTCATGCCTTGAAAATGTCAAACTTAGAGTCAAAGAAGAAGATTCTTGAGATGTTGAGCTCAAAACAGCTGGAATTTGTGAAGCCAAACTAGTCAAAGGAACTGAAAGATCTGTCGCAAAATCTAAAGAAAACATCACTTATGATCTAAGCAAATGAAAGGCAAAACGAAAAATGAATGGTTCTAAAATTGGTTCAGTAAGACAAATCAATAGTAATAGTATTTACCCTTGTATAGACTGATCTAGGCCACCCACCTTATCCCACAAGATAAATCTCGCGATTTTAAGTGATGCTTACTAAACCAATTTTTGGGACAATTTATTATTGATTTGTTTAGATCAAACCAATTTTTGGCACAAATCAATAATAAATTGTCCCAAAATCAATTCAGTAAGCATCACTTAAAATCACTGGAATTTTTAGGAGCAGTATAGATTTACCTTGTGGAACAGAGTAGGTGGCCTAAATCAATCTATATAAAGTTAAATACTATCACTATTGATTTGTCTGAACCAATTTTTGAGATAATTCATTTCTCGTTTTGCGTTTTATTTGCTTAGATTATAAGTGATGATTCCTCTGATTTTTGCAATGGATCTTTCAATTCTTTTGATCAGTTCAGCTTCACAAATTCTGACCGCCTTGAGCTTAACGTCTAAAGGATCTCCTTTCTGACTCTAAGTTCGACCTTTTCAAAGCATGACATGTGTGTTTTTTAACTGATTTGATAGTCAAATTTAATATTATTGGGGGACAGAAGAGCAAAATTGCTACGTTTTGTAAACTTTCGGGGCAAAATTGCTCCTCAACGAAAACTAGGCAAAAATGATACTTAACTCTTATTTGATTGATGAGGTGGCATGCTACGTGTAATGAGGTGGCATGCCACGTATGCATTCAGTTAAACTTAATGGTCAAAATTAACGGAAGGGTAAAATTGCTACGTTTTATGAACTTCCATGATATTTTGATCCAAAAAAACCTTCCGTCCACCCAGCACTCTTAAGCGAAAGCTTCTGTGGGAAATAAGACCCTTATCCCCTAATTTATATATATATGATTTTTAAAAGGTTGACATTATTTTTGTTTTGAATTAATGGTGGACTTTAAGGTTTTTAATTTAATTAGACAGAGCTTCTTTAAATGCGCATTGTTTTTGCATATTTTTTAACAATATCATACCACTCTGGTCCTATTTATAAGTCCCATTTTGACCAAATCACACATACCAAGGAGAGGTGGTTAGTTCAATGATTATGGGGTGAATTTTCAACTTTACCCTCATTTGTGATTGGTTACCTTCAACTTTTTCTTCTCTCTCTACTTTCATTAGTACAATTAATATGGGTAAAAATGTCACAATCTCATTTATTTGGTCAAAGGAGACTTATAAATAGGACCAAATTTTTTTAGTCAAAAGGAACTTATAAATAGGATCAGAGTGGTAGTTTCTAACTTATCAATGAGCTATTGATTGATGACTAAGCAGTCTCTAGTACAGTTATTGAAAAAGGGCAAAATTTGTTTGCCTTTTAAATCTCAAAAGGGATTATTCTTCAGTCAAAATTAGTTTGGCGACACAAATCAAATTTCATTAATTAGTTTTCTTTCTTTACATAAAGATAACACGAATTATCAACAATCTCATCAGCCCGTTGTCTAAAATCTAAACGTAGCATATATATGGTTCCCCGGTCAAAATGACGGACCCGGTGCCCACATATTTTTTGATCCTCCTCTTTTTATGGTTGAAAATTGTATCCTCCCTTTTAATTTAACTACGAAAACAAAAGTCACAATGATACGCTAATTAACTCACAGAAGAAATGGGAAAACAAAATGTAAAAGCATACTACTCCCAATTCTAAATATAAAATCCAGTTAATTTTTTTCAGGAAGATTAATAAAGCTAATTAAATTACTTTAAAGTATTTATATTTACCGTTTTTTCTTCAAACTAATTTGTTTGATTTATAAACTGATATATAATTTAATCGTATATAACATATAATATTAAATAAATAGTTTCATTAATCTCTCCTAAAAAAAAGTTAACCAAGTTTTATACTTAAGTCATGAGATATATAAAAATATATGGCTTGTGGATAGGCACAACAGTTAAGTGTTGTGGATGACCTAGTCACTATCTTGTAAGAGGAGACTACCACTTATAATTGGACCCCAAAGGGTTAAGTTGTTTGGATTCGAACCAGAAAAAAGGGAGAAAAAGATTGTTGGCATTTGCATTTCTTGACTAGGGGCATCGATGCATCACCTCATCCTTTAAAAAATAAAAGAAAATTAAAAAATCGTTACTAGCTACTAATAATATAATATTTACTTTTGTATTTTCTTTTTACTTCAAAATAATTATTTTTTAACTATGTATATATACCAAAAGGACCTTCCTCCTTCTTTTGCCAAATGGCTTTAAAAAAAAAAAAAAAAAGGCACGTGCATGGATAAGTTTGGCTTACCCAAATTAAAAAGGGTCAATAATGAGAGAAAATAAGATAATGCGTATGTAAGCATTACTATTGTAGGAATGGTTTGATATATTCAAATAATTTGTGATATTGACAAAAGGTTAAAGAAGCCATACATACATTCGATGCGTTGGTTTTTTCAATACCTAACGTAACATCAAACCCTAAACATCTATTATTTTGTGACTTGCGTGGAAAAATAATTCACTCTTTCACATTCTTTCAAAGCATTCACCAACTCATTTCGATTGATTAATATGTTATTACACGCGTTTTGATCTTTTCTTACCTAATTACTAATTGCAATGTTTCATGTATTCCAACAAGTGCCGAATATATAATATAACAATTTTATATAAATTAATAAATTTAGTTAAATTTAGTTATTTCTTATAAAATATTTAAATTACTCTTAATTAATACTCCCTCCGGTCCTAATTATAAGAGCTAGTTGACTTTTTTTGGAGAGATTAAGGAAGCTAAGTAAATTACTTTAAAGTATTTTTATTTTTATTGGGAAAATCCATTTAAGGGCCCTTTTAGAGAAAAAAAATCCCAAAAAGGGTCCTAAAATTCTGAAAATCTCAAAACGGACCCTTGGCCCTTTCTGGGATAAATTCATTAAAATTTAACAACTAAATCAGCCAAATTAACAACAAAATCAATACCCGTTTATAACTAAATCAGCCACATTTACAACAATTTTTTTATAACTAAATCAGTCTCATTTACAACAATATCAGCCCCGGTTAACAACTATATCAGCTTCATTTACAACTCATCTAGGCCCTTTTGGGATTTTTAAAATCTTGGGGCCCTTTTTGGGATTTTTTCTCCAAAAAGGGCCCTTAAATAGATTTTCCCATTTTTATTTTTTTTTAAACTTATTAGTTTGACTAATAAATTAATATATAATCTAAGAATATTTAAGGTATGAAATGATTAAATAACTTATTTAACTTCCTTAATCTCTCCAAATTAAAAAAAAGTCGACTAGCTCTTATAATTAAGACCGATTGTAGTATTACGTAGAGGAGTTTGATTAGTTGATTAGGAAGTTTTTAGTAATTAGTTAGGGACATTAGGTGGAAAAAATTAATGTCTTCTATTAAATATATGTTATATTATGAAAAAAGTAGATACATTGATAAGGATCGAGCTGAGATAGTATGATACATGCTTTTTAGTTTCTCCGGGCTTCATATATAGCCTTTTGGCTCCCCACCTAATTAACAACTTCATTACAAAGATAATTAGACATGTTTTACTATAAATATATTGCACAAAATTTATTAAACTTACCATTGATAGATTGTTATATTGATTGGTTTTTCTAATCAACTTCGCACATAAATTTAAGACAATCTAAATACCCATCTGGTTGGCACTAAAAAATGAATTATATTTCATGGCATGCGTGCCAATTGAGATATGAAGTTCGCACGATATATATTGAAAAAATTATAAGGGAACAACATTGTGTGTGTGTGGCTAAAACGAATTGAGAATTTATAATAGGGTCCGGTTTCTTTTATTGTCCATTTTCTCATAATCTCTAAATCATGTCCGTCCAATTAAATCTGAAAGGTTAAAAATGAGTCATATCATCAAGTTATTACTTCTTTAACTTTTCTTTTCTCTTTCCAATTGACGGTCCAGATTAGTTCATATTCTCAATCAACAATCTATATAAGCTTATGAGGAATTATGAGAAAGTGAAACAATATGAGGATCTCCTCCCGTTATAATAACTCGATCAATATGGTATAATAACTTAAAACAATTATTGAAATCCTGTGTTGAAACAAACATCCATTTTAAAATTTTTCACGATACTCACGTACATTTAAAAATAATAGTGATTGTAATTGATGACTACTCAGTTTACAAGTTCCAATGTTTGTTTTGTTATATATGAAGAGTGCTTCAAGGATCGCGTCTAAGTGATTTGAATACCAATTCTATTCATTTCTTAAAAAGCTTCGTGATATCATCGCATTCACATGTACACGTGCCACAGTCCACATTCTAAATTAATTAAGCTTAATCCATATTTAACATTTTCTTTCGGTATAATCAAAGCTTGGGTTGTTGGGTTGCAGGCTTATTAGAGTCATGCGTGCTTTCGTGTTTATAAAATACTTACAGAGGTATTTATAGATTATACACTAACAAGATTCCCATGTCAATAATATGATTTGAATTTACGACTTTGTGGGCTATGAACTAATTTTTTACGAAATTGAACAATTTTATTGGCTTAATTATTTTTATTTCATCCCTACTTGAAAACTAGGTTGATGGATTGATTTCTTTTTGGATAAATTGAATTCTTAACTTGATAAGAAATCAGATGAAAAAATGATTAAGGAACCCTGAAACACAATCCTGCTGATTAAATCAATGTGCATATGTTAATTATTATATTATACTATGTATCCTATTTATAAGTCCATTTTTTCTTTCCTAAAGAAAAACTTATAAATAAGATCATAGTAATGTTTTATATATATATATATAACAAAAGGTGGACTGACTTTAATTTGATGTTTGGATCACACGTTATTTCAGAACATGACATCTCTCTGCACGCTTTTGTGCTGGGTCACTATCCATGAAAGCTAGACCTCTTCCAAATAATGGACCCCCAATATTTTCTCTCTCTCTCTCAATTAATTTACAATATATAAGCTCGAATACCAAAGAAAATGAATTTAAAAAAAATTCTCATACTCTTATATATTAGATTCCTAATCATCGTAATCTGAAGATTGCGTAAGCCAACTTGTCATAGTTAAGAAAAACGTACTAAACTAAAACAAAGAGATGCAATTCAAGAATCTACTTAATCATTTAATATACAAATATTTTAAGAATCTCTAGCTTGTTTATTGCAAGTATCACATTCTTATCTGTTTGAATTTCACAAGTACGAATTATAAATGTTTTAAAACCAAAATGACCTACGTTTGAATATCGTAATTAATTATAAGATGAACACGAAATTTCCTTGTGCATTATATGTTGCCCGCGTCAACCTTAATTAGTCTTGCACACCTCGATCACATATTAATAACAATATGTGTGTATGCACGCGCGCGTTCTAAAAGCTTGTATGAATAGTAAATTGGTCAATAATGTATGTTTAATAATTAACAATAATAGTCGTATTATATTTATCTGTATGAGCATGAATATGAATACAATAGTATGGTTTAATGTTCTTTTTTTGTGTGATTGATGCATGCGAAGTGCGAACACATGGATAGGTTTGAAGGAAGTCTTGGGATATACGTTTGGTGTGAGGTGGGATTAGTGTACGGAGACCAATTGTGTGAAGTTGCTTTGTGAACATGCCAAGACTTGAACATTATTTGACCACGTAAAGTGCAACATAAATAAAGAAATAAATAAGAAGTCGTCATTGTTCTTTTTCCCAAAAAAAAGTGTTGCCGATGCAGAAGCTAGCATGTTCTTCAATAATGGAGAGATTGGGTGACGGGAGAGAGAAGAATATTGAAGTTGAAATTATTGTGCGCGTGGAAACGCAGCTTAGTTTGACGCTATTAATTGCAATTTTGCATGTTTGGTTTTGTTGTATTTTGAGGAAACATGTCTATTCTCTCCTCCTAATAATCATTTTCTATAGGATTATCTGGACAGGTCATTTTGGAATATTATTAGGCTCAACGGAAGGTAGCTCTCCCAATTATCTCCTTACACATTTCACAAATTATAAACAAGTTGTTGATTCAAGTGGTATGTAGAGATCATACTTTTGAATATCGAGAAAAACATTTATTGGGATTGGCAAAAGCCCTTTTTCGCTTTAAAGACTCGAAATGGGATATCCTTGATTGAATTAAGAAAAAAAAAACTCATTTTTCATATCACTCTAGTCCTATAAATAAATTTATTTTAATCAAATCTTACATATCAAGGAAATATAGTTAACTCAATGATTATTGGTAAATTTTTAATTTTGTCCTCATTTATATGTGGATATTTTTAAACTATTTTTTGTCTTTCTATCTTTATAAGTACAATTATTATGGGTAAAATTGTCACAATTTTATTTAATTCATGAAACTAGACTTATAAATAGAACTAAATTTTTTGGTCAAAATGGATTTATAAATAAGACCAAAGTGGTAGTTACTTAATGATTTTTTTTTTTTGAAAGGGGATTGAGTAATTCATAGTACTTCTTTCGATCCTAAAAAGCAGGTAAAATTGACTTTTTTGAAGAGATTAAGGAAACTAATTAAATTACTTTAAAATATTTTTATTTTATTTTGTTCTTCAAACTAATTATTTTGACTAATAAACTGAGACCACTCTAGTCCTATTTATAAATCTTTTTCAACTAAATCACACATACGAAGGAGAGATAGTTAATTCAATGATTATAGGGGGAAAAAAACTCAACTTCCCCTCATTTATGATTGATTGTTTTTCAGCTCTTTCTTCTCTCTTTATTATCATCGGTACAATTAATATAGACAAAATTGTTACAATCTCATTTACTACCCTGAATCTATTCTTATAAATAAGACCAATTTTTTTGGTCAAAAAAGACTTATAAATTAAATAAGATTAAAGTGATATATAACCTAAGGATACATAATACTCCCTCTGGTCCTAATTATAAGATATAGTTGACCTTTTTAAAGATATTAAGGAAGCTAATTAAATTACTTTAGAGTATCTTAATTTTAATTTTTTTCTTTAAACTAATTATTTTAACTAATAAACTAATATATAATCTAAAAATACTTAACATATGAAATTATCAAGTATAATTTATTTAGCTTCTTTAATCTCTCTAAAAAAAGTCAACTAGGTCTTATAATTAGGACCAGAAATAATACGATTCAATAATTTATTTAACTTTCTTACCCTCAAAAAAATTTAACTCTGTTTTATATTTAATAGCGATGGATTACATGCTTAGTTAATTGAGGACATCCACCCCCCGCGCCGCGTAAAAGTGTTGAATAGCTAAGCAAGGTTGATCATAAAATGACAGCTATAATAACTTGTTGAATTTGAATGGCTCAGTAAATGGGTCAATTCAATTTGTGGCCCATTTTTATTTACCGAGGGTATGTCACTGCTGACGACCGCATATTTCGAATTTTATTTGAAGGGCCTAGCGTAAAAACTCATTTTATCAATACGTTTTTATTATATATTTTTTTTATTAAAACGATTTTATTAATTTTCTAAATATTTTTAAGATTTTACGTTTTTTTTTAACGATCTTATTACATTACGATTTTACACTTCATGATTTTTCATTCTCCATTCATTTTCAAGTAAAAACTCGTTTTTAAGAACCTTGGTCCTAACAGTAAAGATATAACTCACCTCTCATAAAAATTAATTTAATTAATTATTTGTCAAATATGTGTTGGTTTTTTCTTAAGTGCATTTTTTAAATTATTTTCATTGACGACTACTTCCTTGATGAAAAATTATGTGTAATCAATGTTCAATAGGAAGGATTTAGAAAAAAAAAATTGAGAAATAAAATAAATTGATATATTATAATTAAGACTAAGACAAACTTTTTTTTTATAAAGAAATTTTAAAAAATGAGTTAGGCTCACCCATAATAAAAGGGTAAGGCGTTTGGAGTTTATTTCGTAAAAAATTGAGGACTAAAAGTACATATACCTTCACCTTGATAAAAAAATTATGTGCAATCAATGATTAATAGGAAGGATTCAAGAAAAATTTCGAGAAATAAATTAAATTGATACTCCATTCGATCTTAATTGTAGAGCATATTTAACCGATTTTAAAGAAATTAAAAAGGGAAGCTTAATTAGTTAATTTTACTCATTTTTCTAAAATGCTTTGTATAAATTTAAAATGATATAAGTAAAAGTGAATCAATAACTCATGCCACATACCTCTCAAATCTATAATTTTCTTTTCTAGCTTTCTAATTAAAATAATGTTCTTGCTATATGTACTTATATGTATGTGTATATATGTATACACATAGATATATATATATATACACACACACACATATATATGCGCGTATACACACATATAGACACAAATATATATAGAGAGAGACACGCACATACATACATATAAAACATACACATACAGGGATATACATGTGTATATATATGTGTGTGTATCTACATAGATACATATATACAAACACACACACAGATATATATGTGTGTGTCTATATATATATATATATATATATATTGGCAACTTAACGTGAGTTGATCAATAAATAAATTAAAATCCAACAATTTAAAAAGTTTTACTGACTGAAAGAGTTCATGTGACAAAAAAAAAAGACTGAAAGAATCCACGCACCCACATACATATACTTATAAAAAACCAAACACACTTGAGAGAATCAAATAGGGGTATTTTAGGGAAAAAAAACTAAAAAAAATTAAGATTTTATCTTATAATTAGGATTTCAATTCTGCACTTTCTTTTTTACCAAGGGGAGAAAAAGAATGGATCCATCCCCATTCTCCAACCGAAAGAGAAGCCCTCCTTAATGGACCTTGTTGGGCATAAAGGGCCTAAAGAATGTAGACTCAAACACATAACTTGAAATTTTTGGGCTTTACCCCTCAACTTGCGTTGACTTTTCCCCCTTGCCTTCTCCTTTCATATTGGAACTACACATCTATATTCCCCCCCCCCCCCCCAAAAAAAAAAAAACTACACATCTATATGCAATAAATAATACTAACTTTATATTAAAAAAATTACTAACTCCGGTTTTAAATATAGAGTATAGTTTATAATGTAAATTGTACTACAAACAATATTTTATATTTAGAATTAGAGTTAGTATTACTTAATGTTCGACATATTTTAGTGATAAAATTGAATTAAAAAGTGGATTTCATATTAAATATCAAAAGGAGTACTTCATATAAGAGTTATATAATTAATTCACTGATATTAAGAATGTTAGTCAATTTTTATTTTTTATTTTTGTGTAATAAAGTTGTACTGGTTTTCCTAAAATGTTCTTTTTTCATCATATGTGATGTTACCACTCCTTAATTTTTTTTTTTGGTCAAATCAGAACATGTATTCCAATACTGAGAAACACAGCTATTACAAGGTCAATCAAAAGAGTCAAAGTTACAAAGGAAAGGAGACTAGCCAAATAAAAGAAAAGTACTACATAATCAAACAAAAAACAGACAAAATGAAATTAACCACCATCCGTCATAAGACTAGACACAGAATCTTCATTCACGACGATATTAGCCTCTTGCAAATCTAAGGTTCGAAGGGCTAATAAAGAAAGTGATAGTTGTCAATCCACCCAATAGAATATATCTCCTTAAAAGCATTTGCTGTTAGTAAATTAGGAACTCGATTATCCTGTCTCGAGATAAAGGATACAGAGAATCCAACCTTAGTAGATAAAAGACCGATTATATCATGAATAATACTTCTACTCTTCCAATCAAATAAATTAGGTGATCTGGCATCAGCACAAGAAAGCAGAAGAAGACAATCCCTTTCAATGTTTCCTCTCCTTAATGGAAGTCCTTTTATTATGTGCAATCAATATGAAATCTTTGAGAAAAAATCACAAATTTAGGAGACAAATTATAGATTGATGTTTTACATTTAAGATCAAAGTGAACCTCTTATCCTACTCTTATAACCAGCAAAGGAGGTAGTAAACTAAACAAGTTTTGAGAGATAGTAGTTATTTATTTTTTAGACATTAAATACTACTTAATATAATATCTAACAAAAGTTTGGGGGCATAGGGGGGTTAAGCTACGAAGTTGTCTTAAAAGTGTTCGCTTATGAGCAATGTTATTCTAAAAGTTTTTGTTTTTTTTACTTAATATTGTCTCAAAAGTCTTAAAATGTAGCAATATTGTCCTCTTTATTAAAAATAAAAAAAATAATATTGACTATTAATATTTTAAACAATAGAAAATAACATTACTCTATTATAACACTTTTAAGGTAAAAGTAATTTTTTAAAAAATTACAAAATAACATTGTTCTTGAATGAAAATTTTCAATATAAATTTACACGGTGGCTTGAAAAAAAAAAATAGTATCAAGTTTGATGAATTGTAACATATACTAGTAGAGTTTTATCTCCAAGTTTAGTTTATAAAGTATAATTGGCATAAATATCACTTGCAAGCTTAAGCTAATTCAAAGTTTCAAATCGTTTTGAGCAAAAAAAAAAAAAAAAAAAATCAAGTTTCTAACAATTCATAGCCAGCAAATGAAACTTGTGACAGAGGAGGACCCACAAAAGATATGGGGGAGTTGCAGAAGAAGAAGATAAAGCCAGAAGAAAAGGTGAAAAGGGAGTTAGTTGTGGGAGGAGAGTAAGAAAAGTGAAAGGGAATAATTACAAACACTTTTAATATTATGATGATGTGAGCAGGTTGGTTTCAGTGTCTCAGACATTTTCATCATTACTGTGTTTTTCCCATTAATGCTCACCCATGCTCTGCCACTGTCCCCGCCACCAAGAACCCAACCCACATTATTTTTCACCCTTCCTTCCATAATCTAATTAACATCTTAATTAGATTAATTAATTTTTAAAGTAACAAGCGTCTCAATCCCATTGTAGGCTAGTATTTCATCTGTTTTTTTTATTATAAGGCATCTTCTAAGGGCTAATTTTTAATCCTAGATATAAGTCACAAATAATCTCATTAGTTTTGAGCCAAAAAAAAAAAAATCTCATTAGTTACTTTGTTTTTTTCCACTTTACCCCTTGTTGAGGTTTGAGGTTGTAAAAAAGGGGTAACGCTGGAAAAAAGTAGCAATTTTGTGATAAATTTAATCACTTAATGATGTTTTTTGACATGAGAAAATTAGTTAAATGCAACAATAGGTGAATGATTAATTAGTTAGATGCAATAATTTTGTGATAAATTTAATGACTTAACGGTCATTCATTAACTTTAGAAAATATTTGTTACAAATACTTCCAACATTTTTAATACAGAATAAAAGAATCCTTAAATCTCATTAATTTTGTTATAAGATGCAACAGCTTTCAAACTCAACCCCAATGATAAGTGAGTGATTAAATTGTACATTTACCTTAAAACTTTAATAAAGTGTCTTATAAATAAGACCAAAACAAATCTTCTCTTTTTGCCTTATAAATAAGACTATAGGAGTAATTAACTAACTTAACTAATTTTCTTAATCTACCTAAATTAGTTAAGCACCTTTTTAAGCACTAATGATAAAGATAGACCCAACAACGGAGAAGAAGAAGAAATGGGCATTATGAGTAGTTATTGCAGGGAAGTTAGAGAGAGAGAGAGAGAGAGAGAAGATATGTGTGTTGTAGTGAAAGGGAAGGTCACATGCATTCCTCTTACGTTATTTCTCTTTCAGACATTCAGAGAAATAACTCATATTACTCTGACTTTACCTTATTTATTTTTTTTTTTGGTCAAACTCTGACTTTACCTTATACAAACAAGAGACATCTCTTTATTCTATTTCAAATTTTGGCATTACAGCCACTTAATGCTCCAACCCCTTATTTTCAAATGGTCAAAAGCTTCTGCCTTTCTCATCAATTAATTCCTCTATCTGTCCTCCCTCCTTATTCTTTCAGCGTATTTATTTTTTTATGCGCTACATATATATTTTAAGCGGGGTGTTAATAATGTACCATTCTAATCCTATTTATAAGCTTAAATTAATTAAATCTCACATACTAATAAGAGTTGGTTAACTCATTCAGTATTGGCTAAATTTATTTTGCCATTATCTATGATTGAATTCCTCGTGTGGATTAATCTAGACCAGTTGAGATCCTTATATTACATAGAGTTGGGAAATCGAACCGAGCCTGTCTAACCGGCCCGTTTAAGCCTTACCCCTTTAAGAATCTAGTTTAAAAATTAGTGGAACTAAATGAATTAGCCTTGTAGGGCTCCTGTAGAGCCTTGGGCTTAAAAGGGTTGACCCGTTAAGCCCTGTTAATTTTTTTAAAAAAATTTAATAAGGAGTTGAAAGAGATATTTCCACATTCGAATGGCCATTGAAAATAAAAGTCAACTTGCTTCTTATATTGACAACCTTCTCATCACAAGTCATAGGTCAATCTTGTCATAAAATATTGTATAATAGTTTAAATTTAAACCTAGGTATGTTTCTTATATATTATGTGAATTACTTGTAAACAATAGTTTGTTTTTTATTACTAATTACTGAATGTACTTATTTGTTGGATGATTAGTTTTGTTTGAATATTAATGTTGACAACATATATTTGATAAATTAGAATTTTAATTGTTATAATTTACGAATTATATTTATTTTAAAAAAAATTTAAAATTTAAAATAGTAACTCCAAACCGTGTAGAGTCAGCTTTGGCTTTGATGCTCTCTGGCTGGGATTTAAAAAACAAATAATTTCTTACCTTAGACTTTATAACACTAACCCCGTTAAATCTTAACCCTTCAAAAGCCGGCCTATAGGCTATAGGGTAGGACTGGCCCTGTTTCTCACTTCTAATGATATAGGGGCTCGTCTGGGATACTCTACTAGATTTTTTTTTTTGAAAAAAAAAACAGAAAAGAAAGTAAGAGGATGCAAAGTGGGGGGAGAGTAAATAAGTAAGTATTAAGTGGGGAAGGAGCATGAATGTGAGGGAAGGTGAAAAAGGGAAAGTTGCAGAGAGTGAAGGGGATGAAATGAAAAGCTGTAATTATCTGCAACAACCCTTTGCTGAAAGTGACGCTTCACCGACTTTTACTACGTCACCGGTCACCTACACCACCTTCATCATTATCTTTTGTCCCTCTCCTCCATGTACCCTTACTTTTCCTGGTCTTGTCACGTACGTACGTAGACTTTAAATTATATACTATGACTTTGCGTTTTTATTGCAAACGTTTTTTCTTTTAGCATTAACTATCTTTACTATTTGATAACGGGTTAACTATTACTACCTATATTTAATATAAAAGACATATTTAAAAGTTAATATTAGTTTTAAATATATGAGATAAGTTTTATATTTGATAGTTTTTTAAAAATTGACCCTATCGATGCACTTTCAATAGTAATGAAGAAGGAGAGAGAATGAGAGAATTAAGGAAAATGAGCAGGATATTTTAGAAAATACATGTCATATTAACTAACTCAATTAGCTTCTTAATATAATCAAATTAGGTAAATATACCTTATATTAAGAATCAAAATAGTGTTTTGTTTGATTCAAAATGTTCAACATAGAGGAAGCTGATTCAGGGGTGATATGTGTTAGAAGATCAATCTTTTATGTGCTTGTTTGGAGCGTATGCAAATTGAGATAAAACTTCTCTTATTTACTTATCTTGTAGGCTATAAATTATGCCTGAAAAGTTGTCCTTAAAGCTTTTATCTTCAAACAAGCGTTCAAAACAAACCCCCTCTGAGAAGAGGATTTTCTCATAATCTTATTTCTCCTTTTTCCTCATTGGCCCCATCTAGGCTATTGATTAGAAAGAGGAGAGAGAGATTAAAGTAGTATTGTAATTGATTGGATGAATATAATTTAAGGATGGGGAGAGAAACCCAACCCCCTCTGTGGATCATATCTTATTGGACGACTTTACCAAGTTGGAGAATGGAGATGCATGGATGGCTTCGACTATGCTAATGGTACTAGTGGTTACTACTGGTATTGTTTGGGATAAAAAGCACAAGTGGATCAGTGATTTTAGTAGCAAACTCACAACCGATCGTCTTGCCTTTTTTTTTTTTTTTTTTTTTGAATTGATTGGGATTATGCAAGGTCTTCACATATATAAGTGGATCTAAGAGTTTTAGGAATATAACTTTACGCTTATTATATTGAAGCCATTAACTTGATTAAATATGGGTTTTGTTATGAATCATCCTTTTAGATATATTATTGATGAAACTAGAATGTGCATTCCCTGAGATTGACAAGTTTTGGTTAATCATACACTTGGGGAACACATGACTTGCTAACTATATATTTAGCTAAGTCCTCTCATAACATAAAGGTCAACTTTTCTATATTTGATCAACCTCCACGTATTAGGTATGAGGTGGAGTTTCATCATAGAGGATTTTTACTTATTTGAAAAAGCGATTACAGCCTTTAAAAATAGCTTTTCAATCATAACTTATGATATAAGAGACAAATATGTAAGATAAATTTTATCTCGATTTATATAAATTAATACTTTTGAGACCCCAAAAATAATCCCAAATGAACATATCCTCTCTCACACACACATATATATCTCTAATATATATATTATCTCCATCCTTACGTTAAAATAGGCTCAGGCCTTGTACTTAGTTCGACAAATTAAATGTGTATTCATTTTCTTATAATATCTCTTTAATTATTATCCTTACTAATGAAAACTGCACTGTTATATATATACAATCAAAATGGATAGCTTGGAAAAAAATTATAAATTATAACAGAACGACTTTTTATACAACAATAAATAAATTCCACACACACTCTTAAGTATCGTTGAAGTGTCCTCTTCTACTATATTTAATGCTATTTAATTTACTTCATGTGGGGGGAATTAATGCCTGCCCAATTTTGATTTATATATAAAGCCTCACCCTCTTCCTCACTGGTGTACCCTTGGCACTGTTCATCATCTTCTCAATATGTAAAACCCTCCTCCTTCTTCCCCATTATCGTCTCTCTGCTTCTATTATCTGCAACTCCAAGACATGCCCCTCTTCTTCTTCTTCTTCTTGATGACTCCTCCTCATCAACGTAACAACAATGCTATTCCAAACCCATTCGGAATCCTGTGGTGGTGAAGCATTTGGTGATATCTCTCCTGAGCTTGTTCTTCCTCCTCCTTTGTTTCATTTTGTTAAACTTCACACAAAATGTTGGAGTTTTCTTGACCTTGCAAGTCCAATAAACTTCTAGATGGAGGTCAAGTTGTCAGTATCTTAGTTCTATGAAGCTCAGCACTAAAATGTAAATATGTACTAAATTTGTTTGTTATTAAACGTGTCATCATCACATCACATGTATTTCCTTTTGAGCTTCATTTTCTTTTTTCTCCTCTCCATTTGTTTATCTGCTAGACATATGATATCATATTTATTATTCCAGAGTCTGCTGAGGGTATCATTTCATTATGATGTTTTTTGGGCAACTAGCTAGCAGATTCAAGGTAGCTAGAATTATTGTCAAGCAGTAATATGAGTAGTGAGTACTTTGATATATATATATATATATTGGTAAGTGGTATTTTTTATTTTCATTTTTCCTTAAAAAAGAAATAAAATACGGGAAGATAAATTTTCAACTTCTATGGCACAAGTTTTTGTTCGAAGAAAGTTAAAAAAACATTGTCTCTTTCATACTACCTTGCTTCTTCTTTGATAAAAAATAGTATCAAAATTTAAGTCGATGTCAATGATTAACTAATGACAATCTATATAGTATATATCGAATATTAATGACATTGTCAATACATTACCAGTATAAGTTATACCAGTAAACATGAAATTATGAAGATTATACAATGCACAGAAAGAAAAATCAGCTCTTGGTAACCAACGCCAACCAAAATAAAATAACAAAAATTTGTTGCATGCTAAGAATTTAATAAACTAACCTCACCAAAAAAAAAAAAAAAACAGTATGGATAGATAAAAGGATATATTAGTTGCTTATTGATGGCGATTAACATGTTCTATTAATGTTAACTGTTAATCTTATGTGTATATCCGAAGGTAGTAGATATCTCCACTTATTAATAACTGGTAGTTGTATATTATAGTCACGAAATTGGCCAAATTAGAAAGTCTTGATAGATGTGAAAGTAAATTAATTTGTGATCATCATGTGATGTTATGCATGATACTGTTTCATTCCATTTATATCGTTTCTTTATTTTTCAATTCTATTAAAAATTATTATATATACCAAACCAGATATATCCTTGTCTGGGAAATTAGCTTAATTAGTCTATGTGCATTATACTTCGTCCGATCTATGGTAGTGAAAACGTAGATTTTACCTAAAAACGGAAGGAGAATGAAAAATCGTAAAATGTGGTAAAATCGTAAAAAAATTGTAA
The DNA here is from genome assembly GCA_034222035.1 of Acacia crassicarpa. NCBI lineage: Eukaryota > Viridiplantae > Streptophyta > Magnoliopsida > Fabales > Fabaceae > Acacia > Acacia crassicarpa. The sequence continues at coordinate 57,299,164 of JAWXYG010000003.1, forward strand.
AAACTTAAAAGCGTTTGGAAAATTAGTAAAATCGTTTTAATGAAAAAATCGTAAAAACGTAAAATCGCAGCGATAAAACGAGTTTTTAATTACCATGGTCCGATCTTAAATAACAGAGTTGATTTTTTTTTTTTTGGAAAAATTAAGAAAACAAAATAAGTTATTTAATATAAGACAGAGTTGACTTTTTTTGAAAAAATTAAGAAAACTAAATAAGTTATTTAATCATATCAAATAATCCTTTAGTCTTAAAATTTAGGACATTTGCAATTCAATGTGGTGCATTTTGCAATATAAACTATATCATATATTTAAGATTGGAGGTAGTATTGTATATCCTTAAATTATATATCAGTTTATTAGTTAAACTAATTAGTTTGAGAAAAAAAATATAAATATTCTAAAGTAACTTAATTAACTTCTTTGATTTCTTAAAAAAAAAAAAATCGACTTTGTATGTTTATTAATTTATTATTCAATCATGACATAGCATGATGGTATGAAACTAGTCAAGTAAAAGAATATGACAATATGTATCTCATGAATGAAGAAAATATATTGAAAGACAGATATTTTATTTTCAAGTATCAATACTCAATAGTAAATGAATGTCACCTCGAAATGGAAGAATGTGAATTAGAGATAAGAATTGGAGAAGGCCGAAAGAAAAGTTAAACTAGGTCATTTTTAATGCAATTTTAGTGTATTTTCATCAATGATATTTACGTTTTGCTTTCTGATAATTTTTCATAAAAATAAATAGTTGCGATGCAAAGATGGTGTTTGGTAGAGCTGGGAATCAGGGCCGGCCCGGCCCTACAGGGCCTGGCCCTCCAGGGCTTGGGCCCTACAGGGCCGGCCCTACAGGGCCTGAGATAAGGAAAACATCTGTTTTTCAAAGCCCGGCCCGATAGTACCAGGGCCAGGGCCGGCCCTACAGGGCCTGGAAATTACTATTCGAAATTTTAATTATTTTTTTTCTAGATTTTTTTCAAAGAAATATAATTAGTAAATTGCAATCATTAAAGTTCTAATCTATCAAATAAATATTATCAACATTAATATCTAAACAATACAAATCATCCAACAAATAAACACATTCATTAATTCGTAATAAAAAACAAACTATTGTCCACAATTGACTCACATAAAACTTAAGAAGTATTAAACCAAACAACATTAGATAACTCACATAAAATATAAAAGAATACCACTATCATTGTCAATTGTCACCTTCTTCATCACTCTCATTAATTTCATAGATATTTGATTGTGCTTCACTTTGAGCAGAAGGCTGTGCTTCAGGAGTAAAAATGTTATAAATTTCTTTTCCCGCATCATTAACACATCCATAATAATCATTATTTGCAACAAATAATATATCAAATCATAAAATCAGAATATAGTTATTATGTATTTATATATGTGCCTTCTAGCCTCTTCCTCTTGGCACTCTTTGACTAATTTTTTTTTTTAAAAAATGAAAATGCTGCAGTAACAGGGCCTGCAGGGCCGGCCCGAGGCCCTACAGGGCTGGCCCGATAAAGCCCGAGGCCCTACAGGGCCGGCCCTGCAGGGCCAAATTCAAATTTCAGGCATATTTTTCAAGCCCGAGCCCTACAGGGCCAGGGCTTAAAAGGGCCGGCCCGACGGGCCCGGCCCGATTTCCCGGCTCTAGTGTTTGGGAATGGCAAGGATAATACAGTCTTTTCATAGTGTATTTTCATCAATTTAGTTTAATATACCTTCAACCATACAAATGAGTTTCAATGCATATCACGATGCTTGAATGATTTTACCCAAGGTTGTTGAATCGCAATACGTATCGTGAATCGTTTGACTGCTTTTTTGAATCGTGAATCGTGAATCGTATCGAATCGTAAGATTCAGAAATAAATAAAAAATGATGGGAAAATGTATAACCACTATAAAAAAAAAATCCAAATACCAAAATATTTAAGTAATCAAATCTCAAACCAATAATTCTACTACTCATCAATCATCAAGACTAATATTATTACTATCACTATCAGCATCTAACTCTGGCATATCTAATCCTGAAAATATATTAATCAGAAGAAAACGGCTTGGATGATATGGTTTGATTCAAAAAAAGAAAAAAAGAAAAAAAAAGCAAAAAAACTGGAAATAGATTAATCAGAAGTATTGGAATGGTGGGATAGTGGGTAGTGGTCCCATCAAAAAGCGATCAGAAGAGAAGAAAACGACAAGAAGTGCACTGGACTGGAAATATAGTAAAAAAAATATGTACAGCAACACACGAGCAATCAGCAGATTTCGACCCAAAAAAAAAAGCCATCAGATGAAGATTGAATCAGAAAGAGAAACGTACTCCTCTCTCGAGTCTCGGTCGTCCGTCGATCTGCGTCTCTGCTTGAAGGCGTCGTCGCTGCAACTTCTCGTCGAAGGCGTCTTCTTCATGATCAGGGTTCTCTGCAAGGGATCTCAACTTCTGCTACAATCGCGTACACTCTCTCTTCTTCTCTCAAACTCTCAACTCCTTCTCGATTTCTTTTTTCTTTTTGCTCTTTTGAAGCCAGGTTACCGATAAACTCTCACGAGACAGCTATTGTTTTGGAAATTTTGGGGATTTAAAAATTTTGGAAAGGAAAACGAAGAGTCATGGCATCGTGGGTATTAAGTTCTGAATCGGAAAATCTTCCCACGATTCACGATTCCGACTGAATCGGACGATTTTCCGATTCCATATTGCGATTCAAGTTAAAAACGATTCACATCCACGGTTCGAATCGATTTCTTCCTGAATCGTATCGGATCGCACGATACGTATCGCGTATCGTGCGATTCTAACAACACTGATTTTACCAAACATCAAGAAGCTGCACAACCCCCAAACAAAAATGAAAAAGAAAGGGTAAAAACTTACAAGATAGTGGGAATTAATGGGAAAATACGCACACATATATAGAGAGAAGGAAGCGGGAACTAAATTCACCAAACTCGAAAGAGTTTAATGCAGTTTTCAACTGTTATAAATCAGAAAAATGACATATAGGGGGCTTATATTGAACTCAAATACTCAATTATAGGCCAATTAATATCCGATAAAATGGATATTGAGCTGGCTGGCACAATAGCTTTGGATCCCTTTGTCAAAACTATTGCAGATAAATTGCTTTAGATATACATAATTATGATTTCTACAACCTACCATATTCACCGATGTGCTACATTTACAGACAGTAAATGGGGCAAAACAATGCAGAGAAAAAGAAATACCAAGTTGGCTTTGTCTTGGATATTTCCTTGTTGCATGTTCAAGCTGCAAGAACCAGCACTTTAATGGTCCCTTGACTATTTGCAGTTAGTATGGTAGGGCTATCACTCTTCCAGCATACAGCACTGATAAAGTAAGACCCTGCCTCATCTTCGGCATCTTCGATATCAAGTGAACCAAATCTATGCCAAGTCACAGGCTTGGAAATTTCCTGCAATGAGACTCACCTTCAGATTTGTTCAAGGAAAATGAAGGAAAAATGAGCACATAATCAGTTTTGACAAACCTTGTGGTATACAAACACTTCATTTGTTTCACTTCCACATGCTATGTAGTCGTTGTTGACTGTGAGACCAACAAAGTTTTTCTCATTTGTGTGCCCTTTGAAAGTTCGAACCTGCACACAAAATTTGGAGTTTACAATTTTTATTATTGTGATTCCTAGTTTTTTAAGAAAATATGAAATTAAAGATCTTTATTGTAATGAAAAACCAAAAACAGAGCCCAAATCAAAATAATTGCACCTATAAGATCAATCGTAGTACATCATTAAACCACAAAAGATTGCCACAATCCATTTCCAATATCTAAAGTTGCCAATTATTGCCATTAATGGGGATACAACTGTTACTTTACAATTATCGTGACAGATAAACAAGACACTCGTATTGGATAGCAAGAGCCCCCGCCAGTTTCTTTCTTCCTTTTGTTGTTGATCTCCTGGGCAATGGTTACATTTGGCAACCCAGATTGCATATCACCACAACATAGATTGTGGCTGGAGAAGAGGTTGAGGGATATTTTTTAAATAAAAAGAAAATTTGGGAAAATAGGTAATCCCATTCCCCACTAAAAGAAATTTACTTCTTTGCCTCTGTTCAGTTGCAAGTTATTCTCACAGGCACTAAACTTTTTAGCATGTAGGCGGGCTATAGATAAATAAGCAAAGAAAGCAAAACAGTGAAAAGTTACAGGCATCTATACAAAATGAAAAATAAATTTAACTAAAATCAAAAGCATAATGGAAACTATTTCATTACTCACCGGTATGTTTTCCTTTACATCCCATAATCGCAGTGTACTATCCGTTGATGCAGACGCAAGTTCATTATTAGACAAAAATTTTACATAAGAAACGGCCTTTCTGTGGCCATTGAAGTCATGGAGTGGACGGCTGATATTTCTTAAATCATAATAATGGATGTGATGGTCTGCTGAACCAACCTGTAAAACATGTTAAGATTGCTTAGTCTTAAAAGGATCAGTTTGTGTTGAAAACTTCAAACCAAATTCAAAAAGAAAAATTGAGGCATATGTGATTCACAAACTTAATTGAAAAGTAGATATGAAAATGCAATTTTACTAATTTATGTTATATCCAACGAATGCACACACTATTCAAATGGATCTTACACAAACCTTTTGTTTAGTAATTTTTTTAAAAAAGATACATTGATTACAAGATAAAAGGAAGACATGTTTCACAAAACAGAAAAAAGATAACATAATTTCAGAATATTGGGTGATCAGAATGGGAAAAGTAAGAGAACAAATAAATATATTATTAAAAGACTCAATGACAGCATGTATATAAAAGTTAATCCTTTAATCTCTAATTCTCTATGCATACTAAGTACTACGACGGTATGATCACACAGAGATGCTTATTCTTTTTTACTTGGACTGCACTACTAGCAACTTTTTCTTGACTTAAGGACTTATTTAATCCTTGACACCTCTTTAGTCTTAACTATAGTTATTGCGATGAAATACCAAGAAAAACAGCATTTGGCTGTCAAATGAAAAAAATTACAAGATACTGCATGATTGGGATCAATTCAAGGTGCATTAACAAACAGAAATTGTCTTCTAAGAAAGCAAAAAGTACATACTGCAATGTAATTTCCAGATCCTGGATTATACTTGACGCAACATATGTTTGCTTTCATGTCTATGTTGAGGACACTGGCCTCCTGCCTTGTGCACCAAACTTTAACCTGCTCAATGGAAAGGCACACATTATAATTGGTTTACTCAACCTTGAATATACAATTCAATGTGTGAGAAGATTTAACGAATTCCAAAATAGAATCATTTAAAAATACATTATCCCTATATACAGGAAATATATTTCATCATTATAAGTAAAAGAATACATTTCATCGCGCTATTCCTCAAAATATCCCAAACCTTAAAGAAATGAGTCACTATGACACAAAATCACTGAAGCTTAGATAGGATTAACATTTTACACCTTCAGTTTCCAATTAGCATTTGCATTGCATCTTCATACTATCAAACAACTGAAGTCAGGTTAGCATTTGTTAGTTAATTACTTAATTTGTTTGTTTTTTCTCCATTTTTTCAACATTTGGCAAGGACAGAAAGGTAATTATCTTGTAAGGGTTTCATGTCAAGTGCCCCAACAATCAAGGTCACAAGCATTTCAAAAAACAACAGTGACAAACATACATATCTACAGAGAAGGCACATAAATGGCAAAGTAATCCAGAATTTGACCAAGCACAATGCATAGAGAACAGTGAAATCATGCATAAATTTTATAGTCAGTTATGTGAAATTTTATCACAAATAGCCCAGAGAGATAATTGTGTATGTTTTTCCCAGCATTGAATAAACTAAATTGGAATATTGCATAAAATTATACGAGCAAGCCAAGGCGAGATTTCCTAGACTTAAGTTAAATGTTCTGGATCACCTTGCAGTCATCACTGCCAGAGACAAGCATAGAGGGATCTGTTCTTGAAAAATCAACACTCCAAGCACGTTTTTCATGTTCTTCATATTCCATTATACTCTGCCCAAGGTGAATAATACATCAGTGGCAAAAATGAAACATTATGCCCAAATTAAAACAATTAAAGTTGTATTATTCATGTCAAACTAACCATTATGATTTCACAAGTTACCTGACGGGTGGTTACATCCCAAACAGTTACAATTCCTTCATAATCACTACTAGCTATGTGGTTCTTTGCATATTTGTTCCAACTCAAGCAACTAAGTTTTGAGCGTGTTGACATCTCCACAACAGGACAGTGTGCATCTGAAGGTTCATTAACAACCTGGAAAGCAATAACATACAAAATTATTATCCTCATATTCATATAATGGGCTGACATGACAACAAGACCATAGAAAGAAAGCTATCAACATTACTTCTAATAATCAATCCCCCAGCAGCCTTGTGTATACTTGGGGCAAAGAAATTTAATAGGCATCTAACAATCAATAAAGCTCCAATTGTTTACCTTGGATATAAAGGTAACTGCGTTATGATGGAGACAAATTTAAAAACATTGTGGATCAGGAAATTTCTGGCAGAAGGCTTAAAGAGTCAAATAACTCATGTCCAGTTCTCTATATCTTAAATTTCTCTTTCAAATGTAGTAATGTGATTCTACCATGTGATCAATGGTTAGACCAAACAGAAACAGGCTACTTATCAATCTGAAAAACAAAAGATCAAGATGGATATCTTACAGTAGAGAAGTCAAAAACTTTTATTCGTCGGGAAACTCCAGCGGTAGCAAACAACTCATCATCACGGTCAAACTCAATGCTGTAATAAACATGGCAAATTCAGTAACTACTAAAGTACGGTACTCAATTTTCCCCCCTTTTCCCCCACACAAATATAAACGAGAAACTCCCATTTCATTCCATCGCTGTAGTTTAAGCCATCTTAATCCTTGCATTAGGATAATAAGGGGAACAGGGAGAGTACATTAGCAACAACTAAACAAAGTATGGACTTGTCACAATAACTAATATTCTCATTTCCACATAATCTACACACTGACCTCTGCAGTGACAGTAAAACTGGCCACAATGGCATCACACATAATTCATGCAGATATCTTTCTTTTTCCAAAAAGGCTGTGGCACACACAAGCCTTCCTTAAATAATTCCTCCCCAATTTCTAAGATCACAATGATAGAGGGACAGTACAACAGAGATATACCACGAATAGACTATTTCATAGAAGCAACTCACCTTGACACTATGTTGGCTGAATGAAATAGATCCCCATGCCTAACTTCAGCAATGACCCTCAGTCGACTATATCAAATGAAAAAGAAAAAATATCAGTAAATTTTTTGTTGTTGTAATGCTCAAGAACATAGTAATTGACATCACTTAACCAATGACTACAACTAAAAGCAAGGGACAGACATGAATACCTGTATTGTGTGAAAGTTGTCAAGACCGATTGAAACTCTGAAAGACCTGGAGCATAACCCTCTCGTTTTATAACATTTTTGTCTTTTTCTTGTTGGCTATGAGGCTTCTCTGCTAAATGTCGTCGTTTTTGTAGATAACATTCTTGTAGATCATTGAACTGCAGTCCAATAAGTAAGAAATACTAAACCAACGACAAAAAAGTCACAAGGAATACAGATTCCAAATTGGTCAAAGAGAAAACACATACAACAATAAATCTTTCTTAATAGTCCATGCCACAAGGTATAAGACTGAAAGCGCACAAAATATATATCTAAAAACAAATTGTGGTATATGTCTTGCTGTAATTCTTCTATAAGTTATGTTGTGTCTGCTAAGCCTATCTTGATTGTTAAGCCAGACTCCTTATTTTTAGATTCAGAACGTATTTTAGTAATTCAGTAAGCTTCTAAAGCAGATAACATGTACGAAGTTATTAACAAAGAGCTTGTATTACATAGCCTAGTCAAGTGAATGCAAGGCCTGGTTATTATCAGAAGCCAGTTGTTTGGCATATCGCTGTAATTTGATGTAATTTCATCCTTAAGCAGACCCCTGGCTCTTAATTTCTGCTCATTCTCTGCAATCTGATCTCCTTTTCCTTTAAAGCTCGGTTCAGATCAGTTTTCCTGGCCAAACAACTTTATCTTCCCTTGCATACGCCCAGTTCCATATTTGTTTTGGATCTCATACTATCCATTGATAAAGCTGACAGCTACAAATAGTATCATCCAATAATTGTTTGACATCATCTTGCATAAGAACCTCCCTGCCCCACATATTTAACCGAAACTTCAGCTTACCAAGTTTTCTATTCATTTTCCGTAATACAACTCATATTTTAACTTTATCAGATCCTAATTTCATTTCTTCCATTCTAAATTTAGTAAAATAAAGCAGCTTGAGGTGAAACATTGAGTCTTTACAGACTGCACTAGTGTCACTTCTATCCGGAAATTTGTGACAACAACATAAGATTGTCACAAACCAATATAGTTCATCTAAAAATGTAAAGAGCTACCTAACAAATCTTTTACTAGCATAAAGTTTGAAAAATCAGTTCACATGGAGGAAACCACTAGGAATTAACTATTATTGTTGAGCATATATATGAACAGCTAACAGAAAATGAAACCTGTGTTACCTGTGCATGCACCCGCTTTTTTTTAATTAAAGCAAGACTGGATTGATTTAAAAATTGGGAATCTGATCCACTAATAGCTTCCTTTCTCTGGGTTCCATGTGAGCTTACTTGGCCCTTCCCATCAAGTTTCTTTGGAAGACTCCCAGAAGAAAACGCTCCTCTCATATTTAGAGGACTAGATATATGGCCACTGCTGGTCTTATCCATTGGTGATTGCCACGACTTTCTTGATCCAGACTCATCAAGCATCCTCAATTTCACGGAGTACCTGTCTCTTGCACGATACAACTCCATTCTATGTTTATCCACAGCACTAATGTCCTCTTTTATGAACTGGAGATCAGTTTGCACCTAAAATCATCGTCAACAAACGGTGTTAAAGCTAAATCCACTCCCGTGAGTATAAGTTTTCCAGAGATATAATAGATACGGGCAGATTTATTGCTAATAACAGACTCATATCTATTAAAGCAAAATCAAGTTTTCCTAATTGATTTTATTTATTGCTAATTATATCTCTTAACATAGACTCCCTAATGCACACTCAAGAGGAAATATAATCCAGCAATACTAAAGTCACAGATATGTAGGTAAAAGTTGCTGGCAGCAAACCTCCTTCAGTTCTTCAACTTTTTGCTTCCTTAAGCAATGCAAGAAGTCTAGCAATATCTGCATATTTCTCTCAGCCTCTTCCTGTTCCATTTTTCTTTTCTTGTCGGCAAGGAGGAACAAAAGGGAGTCTACCTCCTTAATTGTCACATCACAGCCCTGTTTCAGAACCGGGCGATAAATAAATTGTTCAAAAAAAAGTCCAACAGACTCTTAAAAAAATAAGTAGTCTAGCACTCTGCATGTTTAGTATGGGCCACATCACGATACAACTTTTCTGAAATAAAACTTGACGAACAGAAGTGAAGCATAACTACAACCAACCTTTTGCAATGACAACCGAAAATGTTCCACAGGTGAGGCGGTTTTTGATACTTGACAAGCGGAAGTCTTCTTGAGTAGCTACAAATGTGGTACAGAAACCGTATAACAATAAGCTGCATTTTCGAAGTAGACCATTTCAAGATACTAATTACTTCAAATCAGATAGTCAAAATTTCACGCTTCTGACTCCAAATAAAATGATGGTGTTAAATGAGGAACATTACAAATAGTGAATTAGAATGAAAAGGAGGCTGCAGAGACTGGTATTATTAATATCCATACCTGCACCAATAAGAATGAATATAAACAGAAGAAACTCCCCTCCTTTTTCTCTATTCACTTCATATTTTATCTTATCTTATCTAGAAGCTTCACCAGTCGCAAATCACCAACCCCAAATATGAACAGGCACACTCCAACATGAACTGAATAAGAAAATTAGAGATTTTTTCTCTTAAATGCAATCACAGCATGCAGTTGCGGTTATCTACCAATGAATACAACTCAAGCCAGAAGGACATTATGATGCAATTACATAAGCGAGTTTAGCTCAGTGAAATATACAGCCTTTAGAAATTGAGACCCCAAGTGAATCAGTAAGAACTAAGGCAGACCTTATCAAGCAAGAAATTAGGGAACAACTGGTTGCTGGTGAGGTAGTGACCACAACAAGGACAATCACTCTTGTTACGGAGGTGAGTGATGATGCACATATAGCAGAAGCTGTGGCCGCAAGCAGTGAGGAAAGCGTCCTTGATGATCTGCATGCAAATCGGGCACAAGAAATCCTTGTCGGGTTCAGACATGAAAGGCTCGGAGGAAAAATTGTCGGCGGAAGGGGTGGCGGCCGGGGGTGGCTTGTTGAGGTCGGATTTGACGGCGGGGACGAGAGGCCCCGCGGAGAGTGGGTCCATGGGACGGGGATTATCTTGGAGGAGTGGCGGTGGTGGACTTGGGAGCATGAAGAGGGAAAGAAGCGTTTGGACTGAGAAGGAGATCACAGAGAGAGACACAGAACCATTTGAGGGAGAAAGAGAGTGGGGCCAAAGAACGCGGGAGCGTCGCTGTGAGGGCGAGAGGAGTCCACGTGATAACTTCTCTTACAGGTTGATAACTGAAGCCACGTCATCCAAAGCCGCTTAAAAATAAAAATTCCCAGATTCTTTTATTGTTTAATGGGATAGGATATTGTCGCTATCAAGTCACTACCACTTTTTTACTGTTAGATCAGAATCTCAATAAGAGAGAAAAATGATAAAGGTAGATGGGATTCTGATCTAACGGCGAAAAAGTGGTAGACTTGGTAGTGACAATATCTTATCCCTGGTTTAAAAATAAAAATACTCGTAAGTTCTAAGTTTAGGTTGCGAGGAGTAATACGAAACCAAAAAAATTACTCTTGTTTGATGATACGTATTTTTATTTGTCTATGTGAAACAACTTAAATTGTACTCCCTCCGGTCTTAATTATAAGGCATAGTTGACTTTTTTGAAGAAATTAAGGAAGCTAATTAAATTACTTTAAAGTATTTTTATTTTTATTTTTTCCTTCAAAGTAATTAGTTTAACTAATAAACTAATATATAATCTAAAGATACACAACATATAAAATGATTAAATAACTTATTTAGCTTTCTTAATCTCTCCAAACAAAGTCAACTATGTCTTATAATTAGGACCGGAGGTAGTATATACTACTAACATATTGGTTGAAGACAAAAAAATTTAAAATATGGTTATCAAGAAATGAAAGATGATTACTAAAAAAAGCTATTAACTGGGAGATAAGCGGTCTCGCCCCATAAGAAAGAAATATAGTACAAGTTTGAATCTTAAGAAGCAAACTTATTAAAAAAGACGAACATTATTAGTGCTATAGATTTCAAAAGGCAAAGCCCTTAGTTTATCAAGCAACGGTATATACAATATTGATATTGAACATATTGTGATACGCACTCATGTCTTAAATATAAAATGAAGTTTTTTTTTGTGAGATATTTTGATTTTCATTTTTTCTCCAAATTAATTTGTTTAACTTATAAACTAATATATATTCTAATGATATGATTAAATAGCTTATTTAGCTTCTTTAATCTTTATAATAAAAGTTAGCCATATCTTATATTTAAAAGCAGAGTGAGTATAGCTTATTGAGATATCTTTAATACTTTAAAGTACTTGAATCTCATGTAGGATTTTTGCAATGACTCATTCTATTCTTAATGCAAGATTTGCTTTGTAATGTAAATTGTAGTATAAAGTGGGTTTTAGCTTAACGTTCAGGGAGCTCAGAAAGTAGTATTTTTTAATGTTTCTATCCAAGGCCGCAATCAATCAATAATAAATTGATAATAAATCAAGATAATAGTGAAAGTATTGATTAAATTAAATTTTCAATACTTCAATACAATTAATCTTCGATTACCCATGAATCAATGAATAAAATGCACTTTCTTTGAAATTGAAAACTTTCAAGTACTTCAACTGCTTCTAGAATTTTTGCTAGAACTCCTTCTGTCTTGAATGAGACTTACTTTATAGTGCAAATTACAGGATAAAGTAGATCTTATATTAAGGTTTAAGGACCAGAGGAAGTAGTGCTTTTTCATGTTTCTTTCCAAAGGCTGCAATCAGTCAATAATAAATTGACTAATATCAAATTTTTATACTTCAATACAATAAATCTTCAGTTACCCATGAATCAATAAATAAATACTTCCTTTGAAACTGAAAACTTATCACTAAGTCTAACCAAATTAGAAACTTTACCACTTCAGAATGATCAACAAGGAATCCCTAGGATTCACACCTTATACTACTTACGATCCTTAATATAAGATCCAATTCATGACGCAATAGAAAACCATGTTGATAATGTGTTATGAATTTGCTCAAGATAATTCACAAGTTCAGAAGTGGCAAAAGCATACAGAAGATACTGGACAACTTGGCATCAGATGAAAGTAAACAAAAGATGATATCATGTTATTTTCAAGGTCCAACTCAATTGGTGCAGTGGAGTTGAAAGTTGTCCAAAGCTTCTGTTCATCATAACATATATACAAGTTAGCCCCGAATATGTACAGGAATATGCATGACCCACCGAATTAAGATGGCTCACACAGAAGGACTGGATCTGAGAACCTTCTCAAGCTTCTCTGCTTTGGTGTAATCCTTCTCAGTGATAGATCCTGAAGGGAAAGGAGTGATTTCCACAGTCAGGTGTGGAGTTGGAAGCTCATCAAAAAGGGCTCTCACATTGTTGCAACATACACTCTCTCCATGAGCACTTTCCCTCCTAATTTGACAACCCTGCATTGGCCTCACAATATGTTATGTTTAGCGTATGTTAAGTTCAAATAAGAATAACGAAATCATGCAAATAACTCTCTTTCTTTGACCTGGGTTATGTTTAGATTAGTTCTTTGGAAGTGATTTTATGGCATAGGAGGTAAACATGTGAGAGTATTTTTCTATCGGCTTGCGTGAAAGTGCTTCTGAAAAGCTAATCCCAACAAACTACTGGTTCCAAACATAGCCTTAGTTTTGCAAACAGAAAATCGAAACATTTTCCCCTTAATCTATTAATGAGAGATGCCACTTCAGACTCTATGATCTTTTCCCCCCCTGATAAAACGGTCAATTATATCATCTGCTGTTTTTCCGGATGAATGGGACTGTGCCACATGACAAATGACAGAGCCTGAAGTGGCATATATGTGAATGGAATAAATGGGAAAGTGAACATAAGAGTTAAAATATAAACAGTGATAATAGGAAATATTTTCTATTTTTTCCGAGAGAAAATAGAGGTTTTTGCAGAGCTAAAGTAAAATGGGAAGGGAAATATAATACCTTGTGAGAGGTGGCATCAATAAAGTGATCATCATCGGACAACAGAGATGCAACAGCTTTAAGAAGACGCCGCCCCTCAGACTTGGATGAGACTCTATAGTTTCTTCGAAGTGTGCCCTTTGTTGTAGTATGCCATTTGCTTACCAGCTTCCTTCCAGTAGCTTCTTGCTTTGCTGGTAAAAGGGAGAAAATAATTGTATAACACACAGTGCCCCCGGGGGGGGAACCAGTTTTAATTCAGAAAAGTTGCAAATTAAAAATAAATCCTGTATAAACAGTCTTAAATAAAGAAGACTACACCATGAAAGGAAATTTGGTATCCATGTGCAACACAATAGTTACTCGGATAAAGCCACAGGGATTGTGTATGTATTATAAAAAAGAGAAGCCAATCAAGGATCCATGCATGGTATGTATAGATTATTCACTTGTTCATTTTCCCCACATATTCATTGCGCAGCTACGTATTAAGAAATTCAGAGAAAATTCAAAGGTGACTTTTCAGTACTTTACATCATACTCTAGTTATACACAATCCTCAACATGAAGCACAATAACAGTTTTTAATGTTCCTGCTTCCTGGATGCCACCCAAAAGACATTGTTTAAATACAAATTGATAACTCAGGCCTTCTCAGGACTCTAGAATCACCCACGGATATTCAGTCACTTTCTAAAATCACTACATCTGAGAAATCACTGAATCACTATCCTCACAAGGTGAGGCATTCACCATAAACAACATCTTTACATAAGACAGCAAACCATAAGCAATGTGAATTCCAACAGCAGATTGTATTCATCATAAGGTAACAACCAACATGGTTGTAAGTTTATCCACTATTGCCATCTCATATGTTTTGCTACAACTATATCTTACTCGGATAACAAACAATTACAAAAGAGAATTTTTACTTTATGCTGGCTAAGAACATGATATCAGAGGATAGATTATTATAGTAAGAAAAGTAAAGATGTTATAAGCACAAGTGTACAACAGTACATGACTGGTAAAAGATCACTATGCATAATGTGCCTATCGTAATTCATTATTATTCTAAACACAGAAAATATGTGCCTGAAAAACGAACTAGCCACCAGGACTTAATCATCATATGGCGTATAATCTACTATTCCATTGACCTGGACGTCACGGACCAGGTAAAATTTCAGGCATTCCAGAAAAGCTACGCTGTAAGTATGAAGCATAGACATGGCTGCTGGACAGAACACAAATATTTTGGTCATGAATTACACTTAGAGGCACTTCGTTTATCATTAAATTACTATTAGGTTCCCCAATCAAAACATGGCAGTGATGCCGTGATATGAAAACTGATAGCCTCGAACTACCAAACAGGAAATCTATTGTTCACTGATACTGTTGCATCCTTAATAAGCCTTATGTATACTATATTTATTGGGAACAGTAGGTAGTTACAATAAGTTATATCCTAACCAACTTCCTTCAGTAACTAATAGTGACAATTAACAGCTAACTGATTAATCCCCAGTAACATAAACAAATAATCCTTCGTAGGAAATGCATTCAGCGAGTACTGATCTAAATGAAACATTGTATTCATAGGTCAAAAGTACATGACCAACGGCTTTAAAGAAAAGTAAGGACGCTTAGCACACCTGATTTACCCAGTATAGTCTGAGTCCATTTAGAGAACCCCAAGTCACCAGATTCATCATTTCTATCAATCTCCAAATCTGCAGCAGATAACCATTTTACAAATAAGGACGCATTAAAGTTCTCCTCCAGATAAAATCCAAATCCAAATGTGCAAATTCAAAACTTGAAAACAAAATCAGATAGCACAAAAGCAAGGTATAAAACATGAACCTGAGACAAGAGGGTTTTCTCGAGATCCAGCCAACCCAGCCTTGAGGAGGGCATAAAAGATACAAAGCCTACCAGCCCATAAAACTGGAGTCTCAAGCAAAGAAGCACGGACAGTCCCAGTTTTAGGTTTTCTTTGGTGCAGCGTTGTTTTCGTGGAAAAGATCCATCGGCTCAAGGCCTTAGATTTCAGATGAGAAGTAGGGAATAGGGATTTGGGCAAGATAGAAGTCGGATACAGACGATTCGTGGTGGAATATAGAGGATAAGTAGAGGTTATTTCCAAGAGCAAGAGAGGCATTTCTCAGTCTTTTACAGCTTACACTAACAATGGCTACGCCCTGCTTGCTGAAAGAGACAATAGGATTTTGTGAGTTTATCTCTGCAATAGGCAAATGCCAAATGCCGGAAATGACGATATTGCTTTCATGCTTCCATGCTCCATTGCTCCTCGCTATTGAAACGACATCGTTTTGATGCATTATTTCTCACGGATTAGGATAAACTGTTGCGTGGGGCCACAGCATTGCATTTGAGTTTGTCTTATAGTAAGAAAAATTAAAAATCTCAAATTTTATTTCGTTCATCTCTCTCTCTCTTATTATTATTATTATTATTATTATTATTATTTTCATTTCACACAAAATTAGAGCTTCCCCTGGTTTCGTAGGTGAGATGGGAATAAATTCACAAACGTAGCGACGGAGTCGTAAAAGTGGGAACATTTTCTCTTCCAAAAAGTTTCGATTTTGGCTCTGGAATTTCACCTCTGTTTACCTGACATGCAGGTAAGGCTTGGAATAGCAAGGTGAAAGCTGACTTGCAAGTTCTAAGTATGGATCTAAACCTAGAACATGGACATGGCTTCGCCACTCATTGGCCAAATTACTACTAAATGACTGCAAGTGCAGGATAAAACCTTGAACTAGAAAACAAAAGGATGCAAGATTTATCATACGAATTGGTTCTTGATTTTGAATCATCATATTCTAATATGCGTCGCAACTTAATGTGGTACGTCAATTTGGTCAAGTTGAGTCCATGTAATATGATATAGTTGTGAGCATTACTGGCACAAATAACTATCAAGTGCCCTTCAAAATATAGTATTATACTCACTTAACTGTCACTAAAAATAAGTTACTAAAACTTTATGAGTTAATTGACGAGCTTGTGAAGGATGGATTTCTAAAAACTTGCCCTCGTCTTTTAATCGTAGAGGTATCTGAACTAAGTTTTCTACTCCTCAGTGAAATGCCTATAGCTTTTTCTCTCTTCTCTGAGACAAAAAGGGCAGCTAGTTATGACAAAAATGTTTGTCTGCAAGGCACATGATTTTGGCATATAGTGGGGGCCACACTGGTCTGTTCTATTCTGCCGTGATTTCCCATTCACGTACTAATCATCAAATTTAATATGAGTATATGAAAAACTGGGTAGACCCCACAGAGGGCTTGTTCTAAACCACTGGCGAATCTGTTGAAAAAGGAGGGTGGGTTTTAAAACGCATGTGAATACTCTTTTCTGTCTTCATCTGGTTTTCTGTTTAGCCGTGTATAATTAATGTCATAATGAGAAAGTAGGAGGGTGAACCAGGAACCAGAGCATGGCCGAGACTTCACTCTCAATGATCCTTCTCATTATTCTCTTTTCTGGGTTATCTCTTGCCGCAGCAACAAGAAGAACAGAATTGGTATCAGCCATCACTACTTCTACATTGGAAATAGCCCCCAGTGATCATGGTATTTGCTCATCAATGGTGAAGACGCAAGGCTATGCTTGTGAAGAACACTTGGTAATTGCTATTCGTCTCTGCATCTGTAAAATTAGTAAGATTTTGGAGCATCTGCTTAAGGGTTTTTTGTGTGATTGATGCGTTTTTCAGGTGACAACACCAGATGGTTATATTCTGAGCATGCAGAGAATTCCAGTGGGGCAATCAGGGGGGTCAATGAGAAATAGGCCACCGGTTCTGCTGCAACACGGGCTTTTCATGGTCACTAATCAAGTTTCAGAAGCAAGTTCATGCCACGGTTTTTGGTATTGATGTTGGAATTTGATACAAAGTTTGTGGCTGCAGGATGGTATAACTTGGCTCTTGCTACCTCCAAGCCGTTCTCTGGCTTTCCTGTTAGCAGACAATGGATATGATGTATGGCTTTCTAACACTCGTGGAACCAAGTATAGCCGTCAACACACATCACTGACCACAAATGGCTCGGTTAGTTCTGCCTACTGACTGCCTATTTGGCCTTGTTTTATGAGTTTCACATTAGAAGTCTCCCAAGTGTGGTGTAGTTTATAAATTCAAGGGCTCTCTCACCCAATAGACGAGTTTTTTGGGATTTGACTTGTATTCATAACAAAGGTTTTGCCATTGAGAGCCCAAGCTGCTGAGGACATCAGCTCTCAAAGTGGGTGCAATGTTATGAGTCCTATATTGGCCACTCTGCTTACTGACTGCCTGTTTGGCCTTGTGCTATGAGTTCTACATTGGGGAGCCTCACAAGTGTAATGTAGTTTATAATTGAAGGGTTCTTTCTTCTAGCAAGCTAGTCTTTTAGGATTAGATTCTCTCTTTGAACTTGTGTTCATAACAAAGATGCTTTTATTGAGAGCATGGTGTTCAAAGAGAGGATTCTGAGGAGGCAAAGTGAATACAAATCCAAAATTGGCGGGCCTCACAAGCGTGGGGTGGTTTATAAGATCAAGGGGTTCTCTTGCCTAATAGACCAGTGGATTCTCTCTTTGGATATGTGTTCATAACACCTTTGTTTTTTATGGAAAAAGAGTGTTTGACAAAATCATCTGAAAAGCCCTATAATCAATGTCGCTCTTTATCTCTTTACACCTATATGAACGTGATGCTCATATTAGTTAAACCATACAGGCTTATTGGGATTGGTCATGGGATGAGTTAGTCGCTTATGATTTTCCAGCAATAATCCAGTATGTCCATGATTTAACAAGGCAAAAAATGCACTATATTGGACATTCACAGGTAAATTTAGCATGCTGTTTTCTTTGACCTCTTTTTCAATCTAGAAGCAAAGTAACAAACTTCTCTGTAGGGGACTTTGATTGCCCTGGCTGCTTTTTCTAAGTTTAAGTTGTCCAACATGTTGAGGTCAGCCGCCTTGCTTAGTCCCATTGCCTATGTCAATCAAATGACTTCGCCACTAGCTAGAAATGCAGCTGAAAACTTCATTGCAGAGGTACTTGTTAACAATTATTGTTGTTATGTTAATTAAAATTCAAAAGGGACTAACTTGCAGGATGGTTTTCTCATAGCAGTCTTTGTACAAATTGGGAGTATTTGAATTTAATCTGAGAGGGTAAGCAACTCTGGATATCTTTTTAAGTTAGCAATTGTGTTTCTGTTATTACTCTGTACTATGGTTTTGATGGATGCCAACGTATTGCTAGCATAAAAACAAGAACCTTTTATCCCTGTGGATGGAATAAGATCAGAATCCAACCTGATATTACACATTGACTGGAAATAATTTCAAAGATTGAACTCCCATTTCTATTTTCTCGCTGGGTGGACAGTTTTATGAGAATAAGGAAGTGGGCACCATTTTTGAGATCTCTTTGGCTTCACTTGTTTTGCCCCCATGTTTTGACAGGGATGCTGTTATAAAGTTTCTTGAGGACCTGTGCAAGAAACCACCGATTGACTGCACTAACTTGTTCACATCTTTCACAGGTACTATGCATTTTCCTATGTAGCTAGCCATACTGATCTATATTGACCTCAGAATGTGTTGGTTTCAGGCCCCAACTGTTGTGTAAACCCTTCAATTGTGAACATTTTCTTGGAACATGAACCTCAATCAACGGCAACAAAGAACACCATCCATCTGTCTCAGAGTAAGTGATCATCCTTGAATTTGCCAGCTTTAATTCTTCAAATTGATGAATGCACAAGTTGTTCTTCCTTTAGGCATTCTTGATTCACTTGACTAATACACAAGGAATTTGTTCTTTTCAAGAATAACTCGTGGATAATGCATTTTCTACATTTTTGGTGGGGCTATACTTAAATGAGATCAAATTGTTAGGATACTTGATACTTTATTCTAATACTTCAAACAGAAAGGTAGTACAGATTTTCAATTTGTAT
Source organism: Acacia crassicarpa (assembly GCA_034222035.1). Classification (NCBI taxonomy): domain Eukaryota; kingdom Viridiplantae; phylum Streptophyta; class Magnoliopsida; order Fabales; family Fabaceae; genus Acacia; species Acacia crassicarpa. Next base: position 57,318,575 of record JAWXYG010000003.1, read on the forward strand.
TCAGCTGGAACAAATGGTAACAATAAGAACAGGTTGGTATAATTAGAGGGAAAGTAAGTTTCAATCCTATGGCTAATGCAGTGATCAGACAAGGAACCCTAGCAATGTATGATTATGAGAATGAAGTTGAGAATATTAAACACTATGGACAGCCCTTGCCTCCAGTGTATGACATATCAAGAATTCCAAATGACCTTCCTCTCTTCATCAGTTATGGTGGCGCTGATGCTCTTTCTGACTTGAAGGATGTACGTCGCCTTCTGGAAATCCTCGATGGCCATCATGAAGATAAGCTTGTAGTGCAGTATAGGGATGATTATGCTCATGCAGATTATGTTATGGGTCAAAATGCCAAGCAAGACGTATATAATCCTCTTATGTCTTTCTTTAAAATGACGTCCTGAACAGGGTGCTCTATACAAACACAGAAAACTTTGTAGTATGATTACACACAAGATACCGATATTATTTATAAGAAAAAGGAATTCCGATTTTTCACTTCTGTACAGACTGCAGATTTAATGGAACTGTGCCTTTATCTCTTGAAATGCAATTTTTTATGAAAAAGTCCTCTTTTGGAAATTTTATTGGCCAGAATTATGTTTTCATACACAGAAAATTCTGATACTCTGCAAAATTTCATACACAAAGAGTACTAGGACTCCAATTCAAGTCCTTCTGGCTCATGAGATTTCCAAATATGGACTTTTTACCGATTTTCCTTTCTTTGATTGACTGATGACTTTTTCACTTTTAATATTATTGGGTCATGAATGAACAAGGGTTTTTTCAGGGCCAAACTATGCTGATGCAGATTAAGGAAAAGGAGGAAGAAGTTAAACCAAATTAAATCTAGTTTCTATTAGGGGACAAATGTTTAGGCTTCTGTGATTTTTTGTGTTGTGTACTACAATTCAAATCTTTAACCTTCTATGGAAAAAGAGCAAAAGATAGCACCTTTGTCTAATGAATTTGACAGTACTAGCAGAAGATGGTAATCGCAAGTCTTCTGCAAATAATGATTAGCAGGTACTGGGTAAAAAGATGTCCCTTGTTAAAGGAAAAAGATGTATTTAAGCGAAGTTTAACATCAGATCTTTCTTTGAAGCTGTGATATTGTTGTGCAAAAACTCCATTTGGTGATTATACATTTACTTACAGAACCTTGCTTCCTTCTTACCATATTTCAATCATCATGGACAAGGTATTATAATAATCCCCATCGTTGGACCATTAATTAGTTGGTAATAGATTTTTCATTCTGATTGAAGCTCACTTCCATTGAAATATTTTTTTCACTTACATTGAGAGGATAAATCCCTTTTAATTAGTGGCCACAAAAAAAAAAAAAAGGACATTTACAGGCCAGGGCCATCATGAGATCTAACTACATCATGGCATGCTCAACAATTTATTAACCTCATTTAGTTATATTAGGCAATAAAAAATTAAGGATATATTCCTTAATCATTTAGAAATATTAAATCCAATTAAAAATCTTATTTAGCACTGAAAATATCATTATAAAAAACCTCTTAATGCACGTACGCTTTTTTTTTTTTTTTTTTTTGAGTACAACTTTAAAAGGAAAGTTTGTCTAATTTTGTGACTTTTCACATAGTGACTTTAGAATTCACGTATCATAACTTATATTTAAACAAGCTCATGGCAACTCACATCAAGTTTTTGTAAAGATGAGATTAAATTACCATAAAAGATCATTAAATAAGGGTTGTGACTTGTGAGATGGCCTCTTAGCCAATTTCTGATAAAAACAGAGTATAATTCATATGAGACCCACAGTGATAAATACGGCTCACTCATATGAATTGCAAGCATGTTTCACCAAGTTGTGTTCTACGCATGAAACAGAGAAGAAAAGATCCACAAATAAAGCAAAAATAGAATAAAGAGTATGCATTATATCTAATTCCTTTGCTTACATTGTTACTGTGTAAAGAGGGATAAAGAAGAAGAATAAGAAGGGCTATAAGAATGAAGTGAGATCTGTGTGAGAAACATAGGAATCTGCATTATTATGTGAATGAAATTAAATGAATTGGATCAATTAATGTCCCAAGACTTCGACATTGTTATGACCAACATAGAAATCACCATCAGGACGTGAGTCAAAATCGTCTAGATCTTCTGAGGGGTCATCAAAGTCCTCTTCCTTCTTCACAACATGAAGCGACGGCTCGTGGTTGTCGGCGGCAGCCTCGGTGGCTTTGATCAAGCACATGGATACCAAAAGTGTCACGAAGCCAAATATAATGACCCTTTTTGATAACGACATTTTTCTGAGCTTTCAAATGAATGTGGCAATTGTTGCAGAAGAAGAAGATTATGATGGATCATGAGCAAGAGGAGGGGTGTGCATATATAGTGTAAATATGAAAAAGCAAATGAATTTACTTACTATTTTATGAGTGATCGTAGATAGTTTTGTGTTAAATTTGGCTGTTTCTTTCACTTTGACCTGGTCTTTAGGCAAAGCAATGCCACAAAACGAAATGTTTTTTTTTTTAAAGCAAATAGGGCGTCAGAGTTAGTAAAAAAGGAAAAATTGTCTGGAATATATAAATGAAAATAGGATAAGAGATTAGTAAGAGAAATAATATTTGTTGTAATTATTATTGTTAAATCCGTGAGTTAACTCTCTAAGTTTACCCTTTTTATATTTCTACACTACAAAATTGTGTTGAATCTTAGGTAAACTCATGTAAGTTGTAATCTCACTTAAACTCATTATATATTAAGTTTACCGTATTTACATTTATACCTTACAAAATAATATTAATTTGCTCTTAAATTTGTATTAATTTTTCAATTTGATTATACTCAGTTACTTCATATATGAAGTTTTATATCAATTTATTTGTTAAGTATGATAAATTATGAATGTAAATTCAATTATTCGGATTTGAGTTATATTCAAATCAAATTGTTGTCATTTTTCATATTTTAATTATGGGAAAAATGTTTCTCCAGTCACTCGAAATAAGTTATGTCCAGTGACCCCCAAAACTACGTCGTTTTGCATTAACAGAGAGAGTGTTTGTAATTTTAGATGAATTAATGAAGGGTGCAAAATTATAGAAACACCATTCATTAATCCAAAACGACGTAGTTTTGGGAGTCACTGGAGAAATCATTTACCATTTAATTATTTAATTATACACTAGTAATACTTATTTAATGATAAAACCTATTTATAATTTGAATTCACAATATGAGTTTATTTTATTATCACAAGTTTGTTTAAAGCATGAGTTTATAATATTAGTTGCAATGACATTAGAATGAGATGAGATCAAAGTCACTTTTTGAAATAAAAATTATTATGACTCCTTAAATTACCATGTCTTCCAACTTTTCTCATCCACCTCCACGAAAAAATAAAAAAATAATAAAAAAAACTTATTATTTTTTTTATTATCCATTTTCATGCAAGTTATATGCGCTCTATGTGCTGTTTTACCATTAAAGTTTACATATGGAGTTTTTAAACACATAATCTCTTAAGCAGTAACATTTTATTAGGGGTGTTAAGTTATTAACAAATAATAATCTTTATAAATTTTGAATAAATAAAAATTCCTTTATACTCTACTCTCATCTAAGACGCAGTATTTTATATCAAAAACCAATAATGGGTCAAAAAAGTGGGTAAATCTTGAATATTTTTCCTTATAAAATATCATTCATCAACCAATGAGAGTTGCGTCTAGTAGAAATACTTTGTATCTCACAACAGGATAAATAAAAATTCAAAATTTTACTAGAAAAGGCATCCAAACTTAGTACCCGATAATAAGGTTTTTAAACCTAAACTGGTCACTGAATTGGCGAGGGTATTGAGTCAAGGGCCAATGAGTCAAAGCAGAGTTAAACCAAAGCTAATCTGTTGCTAAACCAATAAGAAAGTGAAGATTTTAGGGTTATTAATATATTTTTTTTTAAAAAAATGATTTAAAAAGAAAAGTGAACCGGATTGATGCGTCAGACTAGACTAGTTTACCAACTAGTTCACCAATTTAATAACATTAGTCGATAATACTTGAAACATGATTACATTTAATAGGAGATAGTTGTGACTATTAGATAGAAAATATCATCATCCATGACACAGTTTGGTATAGGACATCATCGCCATGCCTAATTCTTTTGTCTCTCCCAGAATTAAAGTATAACCGCTTAAATATAAGGTACAGTGTACTAATTTTTTTTTTTTTCATATGATACAGTGTACTAATTTTCTTGAGACATATATTGGGCCTTTTTTTTTTTTTTTATGATATATTGGACTATTCTGAGAGCAAAATTCGGTTCAAAACAAATTAAATATCTTGGGCCAACCAGCATTACTAGTAGTACAGTGGTATTGGGATTCATTTCCCCCTTCCCGGTCCTGGGTTCGATCCCCCTCCCCTATCGTCTTGTATAAAAAAAAAAAAAATCTTGGGCCAAGCCAGTTATTTACTTGACCCATATGATAGCTTTCTTTTTTTTTTTAAAAAAAAAAAAGTCGCAAAGTCCCAAGATACTTGGGTCTGTGAGTGTTCATTCAACCAATCATGTTTGTACCAAAAAAAAAAAAAAAAACAACCATGCTGGCCTAGTTAAAATAAAAACTAGTAATTACTCATTCGCTTTTATTCACAAGGCTCTTTCAACAAATTTTCAATTTTACCTATCTTTAACTACACGCTTTTAAAAAAAAATAACAATCTACCAAGTAATAAATGAAAAATAAAATTGTACATTTATGTAAAATTTTTTTGATAACGTCCTTTACTTAAACGTCTTAAAGAAGGGCAAAAAATACACCTACTCTCCCTTCCCTATAAATAAGAAAAGAGGAATACCATTTTTATGAAAAGTTGGGCCATTTAGCAATCACTAATATAGAATATATAATGGGATAGAATATTGCCACTATCAAGTCACTACTACTTTTTCACCGTTGGATTAGAATCTTAATAAGAGAGAGAAATGGTAAAGGTAGATGAGATTCTGATCTAACGGTGAAAAAGTGGTAGTGACATAAAATTAGTAGTGACAATATCCTATCTCATATATAATTTAAAAATATTTTATTAACATAGTTATTTGTCTCAACTATAAATATATAATTTCTGATTTCAAATTTTAAATTTGCAAAATTCAGCATTCAGAGCCATTCCCAAAAGAAATAAAACAGGAATTGATGAATAGAAGCAATGCGACTCCAGAAATTGGTCGGTCCAATTACTTTAGACCAGTGATGGACAGGAACATATACAGGCATCACGGTTTTTTGAGGCAGATGTTACCATTCGTTATGTTGAGTGGTGGAAGAAATCAGCGTTAGGTCAACAAGATCCATTCAAGAATCTTGTGCAAAGAAAGAGGAGTTCAGTGTCACGAAAGAAGATGGATGCTGATGCTGATGCTGATGTTCCAATTGGGTTATCTCCCAAATGTGGCAGTGGACTAAGCGTTAGAAATGATGAAATTGATGATCAAAATGGTGTTCTTTCATCACCACTTGCAGCTCATAAAGCTGGTGATTTAATGGCAATGAAGGTTGAAATGTTGTCAAAGATTGAGAATATGAATGTGGTTAGAGGACCAAAGAGAGCAGAGAGAGAGATTGTTAGGAACTAACAAATTAGCACCCCAAAACAATACTGAAACAGATATTTTACAGATAGGGAAGGTACAACAAATCTGTTAGAGACACACAACGCCCTGAACAGCCAAGCCAAGCCTCAGGTTTATACACTACCTGATACTTCACTCCTTACACACTCACAAAATGTTTGATGAGAGTCAAGAAACTCCCTCAGCCAAGGGGTACTGTTCCTCTACCTAGCGGCCCTTCTGCCCATCCCTCATTGTCTTAATCCTGACCGTTCAAATCTGAAAGTGGAGCCAAATACCCAAGAGGAGGCTGAATTGGGTATCTTAAAATTTCTTGCTGAAAACTTTGTTTTCAAATACTAAAAACAGGGTAAAACAGAGTAAGAGAAGAATAGCAAGACACAAGAAGATTTATACTGGTTCGGTCTTAACCACTTGACCTACGTCCAGTCCCCAGCCTCACTGGGATTTCTACTATATCAAAGATTACACACTCTGCACTCAAGAAGTGATTCTCTCACTAGAACTCACTCCCCCTTACAAGTTGTAATCTATGATTCCCTAAATCACCAAGTCCCCTGACTTGTGATTCCTTACAATAAATGAATATTTAGAAATATAACTCTCTTAAAGAGCAGATATAAATGATCACTGAAGCTCTTGTATCAAAAGATACTACACAGATGGAAAACTGAAAGAAATAAATGTAGACTTCAATGAATTTTGCTCTTAGTCGTTGTTCTTATTGGAAAGACTTGAATGCTCTTCTATTTATACTCAGATATCAATAAATGACCGTTGCTTTCCAAATAGATCCGTTGGAGAGGTTGTCCAAGTGTTTTGAAGTGGTTTAGGGACCTTCTCTCTCTTGATTACTCTTAATCCAGCTGACTAGATGATCAGAGTTGACTCTCTGCAAATTAATCAGTTGGAGAAGAGTTTACTTGTTGCAGCAATCATTCTTTAATGCTTTGTGGTTGTGTGCAGATGGATTGGGCAGAAGAAGCAACTTTCTGGACATAGCAATAAATGCTCTGAGTTACTTTTTGCTTTATGCTTTAACTTCTCACCAAACATTCTTTAATGCTCTGAAAACCACTAACAAATACGTTAAATATAGCAGGGAGTATCAGAGAATAATATTGGAAGAGATTAAGACCAAACAATACTGATTTCTGAAATTCCAAAATTCAAATTTCTGAATCAGCGTCACGAACTCGAGCTTAGCTCTTGCAGGCTCGAGTTTGTTGCTTTATCGAGCAAATACATTTCAGTGTAAAACATGTAAACCTGAGGTTTGTATTTTAAACCTGAGGTTCTTAAGTCATTCAAAGGTCACATTGCTCTCGGGTTAAAATGAACTCGAGCTTACTAATTCTGAACTCGAGTTTGTTTCATTTAGAGAAGAATATCGCGATTTTGAAATCTGGAGACTTTAAGTTTAAATGATGAACTCGAGCTTATTAGACACAGGCTCAAGTTTAAAACTATTCAGGGCAAAACTTAGTTTTAGCTTGTAAGGACAAACCTGAGGTTTGTAGAGCAAACTCTAGAGTTTAAAAAATATTGAAAAGTTCTTTGCTCTCTGGAACTTTTAGGCTCGAGTTTGAGATATCTAGGCTCGAGTTTTATCCAACTCTAAAATCTCTTTGCTCTCTGGAACTTTTAGGCTCGAGTTTGAGATATCTAGGCTCGAGTTTATCCAACTCTAAAAGCTCTTTGCTCTTTGGAACTTTTAGGCTTGAGTTCAAAAAACTTAAGCTCGAGTTTGTTTAACTTTGAAAAACTCTGAAAGCTCTTGGCCAAAAATTAGGCTCGAGTTTGAAAAGGTAGGCTCGAGTTTAAAAGTCTTGTAAACTTTTCAAACTGGAAAACTTTTATTTCAATAAAACAGTGCAGAGTTTGTAAGTGTCTAGAATTTGAAAAATTTGTCTCGCCAGAGATGAACTCGAGTTTGTCATAACAGGCTCAAGTTCATGATCTTTGTGAACTGTGAAAACTTTTCTTTGAAACTTGCAAACTTGAGGTTTAAAATGAGAAGGTGTCGAGTTTAAGGATTAAAAATTCTCTACCATCGATGAACTCGAGTTTGCAAGTGTAGGCTCGAGTTCGTGCAGACTCTTGAGAAAGCTTAAAGTTCAAACTTCAGGTTCAGTCTCGAGTTTGTGCCTTGAACTGGCAGGTTCATGCTCTTTGTCAAAACCAAGCTCGAGCATACACATAATAGGCTCGAGTTTGTCGCAGACAGAAAGTTCTTGCTTGAAATTCACAAGTTCAAAACAGTTTAATCTTGAGCAAAAACATCTCTACATTGTTTGCAGTTGTTAGTAATCATCAAAACACATAGAGAACTAACATTCTCCCCCTTTTTGATGATGACAACACTTGTAAACAATGGATTTTGAAAACCAGTTTTGAAACTCAGTTTAGTGAGAAAACTGTGTTCAAGTTATGAATCCTAATCAGAACTATAGCAGCAGATTGCAAACATGTATAAGAGCAGAAACTTGAACATTAATTAAAAGTGCACAATTAAAACCTACAACTGTAATACATCAAAAAATAAATCTCCTCATCACTCAAAACTCTCTCCCCCTTTGTCATCAGCAAAAGAGGGTGGAGTAGGAACAGTCTGGGTAGGCTCGGGTTCAGTAGGAGGTTCAGAAGGAGGTTCAGTAGTAGTAGGTGTAGGAGCTGAAGTAGATGTTGCCTTTGACTGATTCTTCAGAATCTGGTCCATTTTGTCACTGAGGCTCATCATAGTAACTAGCAAGGTAGAGATACTGACTGCTTGGTCATTGATCTGATTCTTCAATGCCTCTTG